>CM066920.1:26056539-26656539 GCA_033964015.1 Scolanthus callimorphus
CCCGAGTATTTATTGCAGAAATAGACCTCAACGTCTAGCGTATGTTTGACCCTGAAAAAATCTTCCGATTTCCATAATTGTTCTCACAGACCTTAAGCAACCTCTGCACTACCAAATGGTGTAGTTCATTTGATATATTAAGCTCGTCTGTTTGGGATATTTTAAATTTTCCAAAGGAGGTGTTTTTAGAATAATTGGTATAACTTGAAAATTCGACCGTGAATGATCTTTTTACCAGCTAAAATCGCATCTATAGTAATAAGGGTTTACTCAGAGAAATGCCCAGGTCAGCTTTTCCCATGCGATTTAAGTTGTAAACGATGTAATAATTTCACCTCTAAAATGTCTTATTCCGCTTCTGTTTAGTGTGCCGAGCGCGGATATCAGAAAAGTAGGGGAGCTCTTCAGGATTATATCGGCTAATGTTCACTTTTAATTATATAAAAGAGAAAATAGAATCGAGTATCTACAGAAAGCGGTATTTAATAAACGAATGAGAGCAGCTTCTTGTCCAGAATGTGCTGTTGCTATAATATTCAATTCGAGCTCGAAATAACTAAATTGTTGGAATTGTTTCATAAGTTTCTTTCGCCTGAGAGGTAGAGTACAACTAACTGAGAAGACTTACCAAGTTTGGGCTCGTCTTTCCAATACTATGTTGAGAAACATTATCCAAAAGGAGTCAGTGTTTCGTTGCTCCAACACAAACGCCAAGAAAACCCACATGTTATGAGCGCAGTGTTCTCGCCTCAGTGCACTTCGCTAAATTCTTCACGTGCGACGCTTCCTAGTCCCGAAGTAAGACAAGTTAATACCGGTAGCTGTTCCGCGATCCCGCGAGTCGAGAAAGCGTCGCACGTGAAGTATTTAGCACCATGTGCACTGAGACGAGAACGCTGAGTTCATAAACATATGGGTTTTCTTGGCGTTGTGTCGGAGCGAAGAAATACTGACTCCTTGTGGATAATGTTTCTCAACATAGTATTGGAAAGACGAGCCCAAACTTGGTAAGTCTTCTCAATTGGTTGTACTCTACCTCTCACGAATGAAACTTGCGAAACAATTCCAGCAGTTTAGGTATTTCGAGCTCGAATTGAATATTATAGCAACATCACATTCTGGACAAGACGTTGCTCTCATTCGTTTATTAAATATCGCTTTCTGTAGATACTCGATTCTATTTTCTCTTTTATATAATTAAGAGTGAACATTAGCCGAGATAATACTGAAGAGCTTCCCTGCTTTTCTGATATCCGCGCTCGGCACACTAAACAGAAGCGGAATAAGACATTTTTAGAGGTAAAATTATTACATCGTTTACAACTTAAATCGCATGGGGAAAGCTGACCTGGGCATTTCTCTGAGTAAACCCTTGTTACTATGGATGCGATTTTAGCTGGTAATAAGATCATCCACTGTCGAATTTTCAAGTTAAACAATTATTCTAAAAACACCTCCTTTGGAAAATTTTAAATATCCTTAACAGACGAGCTTAATATATCAAATGAACTACACCATATGGTAGTGCAGAGGTTGCTTAAGCTCTGTGAGAACAATTATGGAAATCGGAAGATTTTTTCAGGGTCAAACATACGCTAGAAGTTGAGGTCTATTTCTGCAATAAATACTCGGGAGCCACCTTAACAAACGTTACTAATGTGCAACATAGGATCGCCCTGACAAAACTACGATTGAACAATCATACCCTTGCGATCGAAACGGGACGGTATGCAAGACCCTACCAAGCGCTCATTGATAGAATATGCCAAATTTGCAAAGCAGGGATAGAGGACGAAGAACATTTCCTTTCAAAATGCACTGGCCTATGAAACAAGTAGAATGAGGTTGTACGAATATCTTGAAAGGCACACGAAGGTCACACTTAAGGACGTATCACCCACAACCGCTTTCTTGAAAATCATGAAACTGAAACAAAACGAGTATGAAGAGTAAAAGAGTATGAAGAAAAGAGAACCTATACTCAGAGAATGCAATGTGTAATGACATCGCCTTGTATAATTACACGGTACACAGATATATATTTACAAAAACATTTTAAACACTTTATTGTAATAGCGGCACATGCGCCCTGGGGTTGAACTGTCATAATAAAGATTATCTATGTCTATGTCGGGTCTGTTACAGAGGGGTGTTTCAGGTGCCCAGGTCATGGCTACGTTGCAGTAACTTTCTCGATCCTGTCTCAACACATGGCCTATCATCTTCCACCTTCTCCTTTTGACTTCGCTGCTCAGTGGTTCTATATTTGGTCTTTTTTAAGCACCTCTTCATTACTGATGTGGTCTTTCCAGCTAATTTTCAAATTTTCAAAATCCTCCTCAAGCATCAAGCATCTTATCATCTTCCTTGTTCATCTTCCGGGTCTCGCAACCGTTTAACAAAACTGATCGTACACTACCCTATACCCCTCCTTAAAACAGTTTCACGCAAAAGTAAATAGCCTTTTCACGCATCACGACAATTCCAAAAAGAGCTTCACGTTCACGACAAAAAAAAAGCTAGTAATCACGTTTCACGTTTCGCATAAAAACTCATTCAACATACAATTGATTACAGAATGTAATTTTTTTTAGCGGTCCGGAATCCACCAAATCGCGCGCTCTGATTGGCTCGCGAGCGGTCCGGAATCCTCGAGTCGCGCGCGCTCATTTCTGTGAAGTTTTATGCTGTTTCACTGAAGGCAAAAAAAATAAATAATATATTATTTACCGGCTTAGGGTCGTTCCGGATTGTGAAATACCGTGACCGAGGTCTTGAAAATACTGACTGAGATCGAAAATTTTCAAGACCCTAGTCACGGTATTTCACGATCCGGACCTCCCAGCCGGTAAATAACATATATGTATTTAAACATTTCACTTGATCTGACGCTACTGACGTGCCACAGAACACGTTGCCGGGTTCGTATTTAATGATGCTGAAATATTAACAACAACAAGAGAGAAAAACTACTCCCGCGCCAGTCCTTCGTTTACAAATCAAGTTTATTTCAAGAATCACGAAAAAAGTGCAAACCAGTTTCTCGAGGACGTAAGAATATAGATTCACGAACCACGGAAAAATACAATCCTCATTCCTGCTTCACGCAAAACAGAAATGCCCATTCACGCGTCACGAAAAAAGTATAGGAGTACCCTGTTGTTTATTTCGCTGCGAGTGTTTGAATAGACGTCTTTATTTTTTCAGCGGTCCGGTATCCATCAAATCGCGCGCTCTGATTGGCTCGCGAGCGGGCCGGAATCCTACGATCCGGACCCGGGTCCGGATGAATCGCGCGCGCGCTAATTTTTGTGAAGTTTTATGCTGTTTCAGTGAAAGCAAAAAAATAAATATATTATTTACCGGCTTGGGGTCGGTCCAGGGGGCCGTTTCTCAAAACGCCCGGTAACTTATCGGACCCGTAAACCTACCCGTTAACACCTCCCGATATATTTTGACTGTTTCTCAAAACTCCCGTTATTTGCGAAATCGTAAAAGTTCCCGTTAAATCGGCCGTTTTTTTACGGGAGCTCTTGACCTCCCGTTAATTAACGGGAAGCATTTTGAAGTCTTAAAATAAGGTCGAAAATTGATTTGTTTTCCTGAAAATTTTCACTCTAGGTAAAGCTTAGTTATTCAACTAGACTCTGCCAAGTCAAAATTACCGAAAACTTACTCTTTTTCCTTCAAAACTAACCATTTTCTGGCCTGTCTCGTTTTGCCTCGAAAAGTTCTCGCTTTGCAGTTCCAAGGTTTCCCGTAAACTTACCGGAATTGTTTTTCCCGCCATTCCGATAAACCGGGAGAGTTTTAGCCAATCAGATGCAACCATCTCGCTTCTCAACCAATCAAAACGATTAGTTTGACAGCTTAGCTGTCAATCAGTTTGACGTATTGATTGCAAGAATGTAAACAAATGTTCAATCTCAGTGCACAATTTCACTACAAATTGCTCTTGTTTTCGTACATAGCTGATTTCTTTACTTTTTTCGCTGGAAATACAAACTTAGCTGTACACTTTGTAATCCAGTGTCGACAAATTGCTAAGTTTTTCGTTAATTCATTGATTTTTTCGGCAAGTTATTTGTAAGGTCCAAAAATTATAAACTTGATTTCGGGGCCCCGATAACTATCGGGAGGTTACCGGGAGCTTTGAGAAACGCTCGCTCGTACCCGATAAACTTCCCCTCAAACTCTCCCGATAAGTTTTACGGGCCCGTTTTGAGAAACGACCCCCAGATCGTGAAATACCGTGACCTCGGCCTTGAAAATACTGACCTCGACCTCCGGTCTCGGTCAGTATTTTCAAGACCTCGGTCACGGTATTTCACGATCCGGACCTCCCAGCCGGTAAATAACATATATATATTCCCAATGGTAAATCAACCGAGCATGACTGGAGGACAAACAAACTTTGTTTACGAAATTGCAAAGAAATTTGACTGAAAGTGGATTGATTTTGAATAGGAAATTTTCATTATGACGTATTTTACTACGACTACCAGAAACCTTTGCGTTGTCCCTTTTGTTCGCGCAATTACCGCCAATTGTTTTCAATAGCGGATTATCTGCATAAGAAAAGAAAACTGAAAAGGATTCTGGTAGTCGTAGTCAAATGATGCAATAGTGCAAATCTCCTACTGATTTGACGAAGTTCTTTATGAGCAGGTAAAAAGGTTACAGATCTATCACATTTTGCCTCATAATACATTTTCATAAAAAAAATCATTAAAAATCTGCGTGGTTGTGTATGTTGCTCATGTACATGGAGACCATGAGTAAGGCACCGTCCACACTACGTACTGGACGGTCGACACCGCGCACGACCCTTGTGTAAGGCACCGTCCACACTACGTACTGGACGGTCGACACCGCGCATGACCCTTGTGTAAGGCACCGTCCACACTACGTACTGGACGGTCGACACCGCGCACGACCCTTGTGTAAGGCACCGTCCACACTACGCCAACTACTCATGGGTCGCGCGTTGTCGAACGTCCAGTACGTACGGGCTCGCAAATCGTCCCAAATTCAAGTAAATACAAGGCTGGTTTCCAAATAGTCGTTTCCATTTAGTTGTCCCAGTCGTATGAGAAAACCCTCATGCGATACGACTTGGACAACTAATCGAATCTCAGGCGATTGTTTTATAGATGACGTACTGGGGCACACAGCAAGGCCTACTTGAAAACCAGTTTATTTTAATTTTTAATACTGAATGTAGCTACCGTGGAAAAATAATAAATTATTATTATCAGAAACATACAAGTGAGTTATATGTTTCTGTTATTATATATCGACTATATCGTGCAACGACCCGGTTGTCCGAGTCGTATGGCACGAGTGTTTCATTTGTCCATTGGTTCTCCGTGTCGTATACGACTATATGGAAACATAGTTTATAGAGGGCAATGGTTAGGAAACCTGACACCCTACCATTGTACTATCTCTTTGTTCACTTTTTCAGATAAATGCTGGGTCACGGTAAATATGTACCAAAATTCAGCCAGTAAGATTCAGTGTACAACCAGACATGTTTATTAGATCAGCATGAAACAAAAGATTGTGCAGGGTCAATATCACGTGATAGCCCCTTTCAACATCCAACCCACGCTATTGTGTTTACCCTTTGAAGTTTGCCGGGCTTCTCAACCATTCCACTCCATTAACTATGATGGAAACTAGCCTAAAACTTCATACATCATATTCGCTATTTTCCCTAAAAAAAAAAACAGATTTTTTTTTTCAAATTGTCGTGACCCTTGCCGAGAGCGCGCGCAGTGTTCCATTCAGGACTAGCTCAGTTGACATGTGTTGTTTTCAGGTGGCGGGGACACGGCCACGTGCTGCGCCAAATGGGGGACTGAGGAAAAGGTCAGTCACGTGAGCACCGGAGGTGGAGCCAGTCTGGAGCTACTCGAGGGTGAGTTGGAGTCGACTGTTATATGCAATATTGCCTTGGGTGGTCGGTAAATAGCTCTTGCTTGTTGCAGCTAAATTCAGTGTTTCGCACTGCGTTATTCAACGTCGCTGGTGCAATAACTGGGCTGGTGCAATAACTCCATGCTTTGGGTTTGGGCTTTTTCCAGGGTTCGTACGCTTTTCCAGGTAGTCTTTCCAGGAAATCTTCAGTTATTTTTCCAGGAGTTTTTATTGGATAGAAATGCCCCTCCCCCAAAAACATGATAATAATCTATACTATTATAATCGGGTTGTCTGCGCAAACGTTTCTGATTGGCTAAATCGTTCGCACTCACTCCGCTTAGGCCTGAAGCTGTATATCGCCAAAAGAAGTTCACAAACCTGCAAAGAAGGTGGAAATCTCGACAGTGAGCGTGTTTTGGTTGGAAAAGATTCACCCTGGGCTAAGTTCTAATTCAAGCGATTTCTTAAGCGAGGGACAAAGCTGCCATCGCCGCCATTTTGAAATCTCCCACAGAAACTAAAGAAGAACTCAGTTCGCACAGCCGAAAGCACCATAGTCATTCAGACCTAAATGGTTCTGTCACAGATTACTGTCAGGAATGTGCAGGGATAATTGTTATTCGAAAGCTTCAAGATGAGAAAAAATTTCATTCAGCGTGAACAAACGTACACAAGTGCCTTGCTTTCCTGTTCGCGCGCTTTCCTCACTCATTGAATGAGTGACAAATTTACACAAAGCAAAGCCATGAATTTAACAAATAAAACACAGTTCCCGTGACTGCACATGCTTATGCAAACCGAGATGTGGTTGGGAGAATTCGAGAGCAGATCAGTGGAACACGAGCCGCAGGCGAGTGTTTGCACCTGCTCGAGAATTCTCCAAACCACATCGAGGTTTGCATAAGCATGTGCAGTCACGGGAACTGTGTTTTATTTGTTTTATAAAATAATTATCTACAAAAATAAAATGCGCGTAGAATATATATAGTAAGGTTTTGAAGCGGATGAGACTCTAAATTCTCCATACAGATGAAAAGGCTGCATCAGCCAATCAGAGCGCTTCTTCTATCGCACGATTTGTCAATCTCTGATCGGACTGCAAGTTTTCCGAGATGGCGGCAAGCGAAGTGGTTTTAAAATGACATTCGTGGCTTAAAATGGAGCCTATCTTCCATTCAAAATACAAAATAATTATGACAGAAGGCGAACAGAAGACTTGAGTACAGAAGCCGTTGCTTTACATATGTGTGTTGGCCGAGTTTCTTCGTTTATGAAGCCGAAACAAAATCTCTCCCGAGCAAGAACTTGCATATTTGGCAGCGGAACTGTTGATGCTTTAGCAGCGAAGAGCGAATTTGAACGCTTTATTTACGGCAAACATGGCAAAGAAGAAAGGAATCCACCTATTTGCACCTTCTGGGCTTGTCAAACATTTAATACTCGAGGATCAGGAGGCAGAATTAGCTAAGATTTACAAAACGAGACTGCCGAACTGTCAGACTTGTGACTGTCGAACTCAGCTCAGGTAAAGAAGCGAAAACAAGGTTATTTTACGAGTCTCATGCTTTATGTGAATTCAATGTGCTTTGTCAAATGCCTACCCAAGTAATATTAACTTCTCAATAAATGTTTTTGCCTAAAACATGTTACTTTTTTCTAAAAGTAAAACTTGTGAAATTACCGGCTCGCCAATCACTCAAGTGTTACGTCACAACCATGTTTGCACAGGGAAATGCAAACATGGCTCTAAGCCAATCAGAGCGCGCGTACTATCTAAATTATTTTATAAAATATTCTCAAAGTGTCCTTACGCTGTATCGCAAAACGAAGGACACACACCTGAAGAGAAAAAGGAAATCTCTCAAGTTGAAATCTCTCTAATTCAAGCGCTTTTTTCAGCGAGGGACAAAGCCGCCATCGCGGCCATATTGAAATCTCCCACATGAACTAGAAAAGAACTCATTTCCCTCAGCCGAAAGCACCATAGACATTCAAAACTAAATGGTTCTATTACAGATTACTTACTATTATGTGCAGGGATAATTTTAATTCGAAAGATTTGAGCTGAGAAAAATTTTCATTCAAATTTGAACAAACTTAAACCACTGCCACTGCCTACAGAGAGCGCACGCTAAGCCATGAATGAAATTCTCTAAAAAAAACCTATGATAAACTAAAAATTTCTTAGAACAATTTTACTTTACCTGTTTCCTTTTCTTCCCATATTGAGATATAATAAGCATACAAACAATTCCGAAGTCAAATGGTTTTTCTGTGTAATAGGCTTGCGTTTTCAATTTTAGCGGGTTCTTCGGACTTGACAGATATACTGACTCACACGACACACGTGCGACAATTTCTCCACCAAAATCAGGGAGACCAGTGCAAAACATACAGAAAAGGCCCTCTTCATTTATTTCGGCATGCGGCAGGGTTTTTTTTTTAATGGAGGTCATTATTAATGTTATCAGCAGTTTATGGAAGGGGGAACTCAGGTTGTCTTCTAGCGCCACGAAGTGACGGGCTGTTTTCTTGTAATAATAATAATGAAACTGACTGTTCAGTCACACATTTGAGTTGAAACATTTTTTCAGGACTTTTCCAGGATTTTCCTTAAAATTCCAGGACTTTCCAGGAAGGAAATGAAAATCCAGGATATACCAGAATTTCCAGGACGCGTATGAAGCCTGTTTCGGATTTTCTGTTCCGCCAGTCAAACCATGGAGCTATTTTGAAGCCAATCAGGTCCTTGCCCTGTTTTGCCTAGTGCAGTCGACTGGCTTTCTGTCGCGACGAAAACCCAGTCAACTGCACTAGGCGAAAAAAAGCAAGGACCTGATTGGTTTTCACTGGCGGAACAGAAAACCTCAAAATCCAAACCGACAGCGTTGTTTTGAAAGTACACAGCGCGGCTTTGAAGCTCTGCATCATTTACCGGTAACCTTTGCGCCCCGTTTTCTTTTTCGGATGCTCTGATTGGCTAATAGCCCGCAAAGGCTGTCGGTTAATGATGTGCCTTAAAACTGTAATCCTGTAGGAATTTTTTCCAGGAGAATCAAATTTTGCGAACCAAAATGGTGGTACCTAAGAATGTTACCCAGGAATTTAAAACAAATAAAACTAGAAATAATCACCGATTAGTGTGAAGTGAAGGGGGTTCCCTGTCATTCTTGTGGGTGCGCTGTTTACAGCTTACTCACTGACAAGTCAGCAAACCTGTTAGCAAAACCTGTATGACCGCTCGTCTGGCTGACGATCATCTGCTGATCCCAACAAACTCGTAATCAACAAATATTTTTATGGTCTCAGAGCTTTTTGGAAATTCCAGGGGAGGGGGTCCTTTATGAGGTTGGACATTCCAGGGGAGGGGGTCTGTTTCACGAGTGGAAAATCCAGGGGAGGGGGTCTTTTCAAGGGAGGTCCTCAACCACTCCGGTGCGGTTTAAAAATGCAATCAGCCAATATTGTAACCCAGGAAGGTTAATTTTTCTATCTGTTCTATTGTTTACTGTTTTCCAGGTAAAACCCTTCCAGGGTTAGCGGCGTTATCAGACAAGTGACGCCATACCGGAATGTGCGAAATGGTGCACAACCGGAAACTGAAGACAACTCCTAACGAAACTGTAACTACTAACACGGTAAAGTCCCGGTTATAAGTCCCGCCCCACAGCAGCGCAAACTCGATTTAACTAGCGTGCGCGCGCTATAACGTCATCGTACGTGGTACTGTAGTTTTAGCCCGTGACATTCTTTGATGCAAATTTAATTTTATGGCGCTTAGGTGCGACACTGTGCATGAATAACATCAGGTAATCATCCATGCAAGAAGGAAACGAAACTCCATTGTTCTACGGCATTGAGGGTTCCCCACATAGGATATGTCCCGTTTTCTTACCACAAAAAGTTGCCATGACTAGTAACATGCGATTTTAGCCCGAATCTTTAACTTCTCTTTGTTCTTGTTAAACAAAAGAAATCAAGAAATTCGGACTAAAAACGCATGCGCACTAAACACGAAATTTAAACTCCAACACATTCTCGAACCCAGAGCTTGTCACCTCACGGGGGAGGCTCTGGGGACAGCTACTGACGCATGCGCGAGATTTAATACAGAGCCGCTGAGAGAAAGACCTTTCAGCGCATGCTCCAACGCGCAAAATCAACCAATCAGCGGCGGCCCTCAAATGGATGTCCCCAGAGCCTCCCCTGCGAGAAGACGAGCTGGGAGCTCTGGGTACGAGAATGACTCCAACAAGGATTATAGACCACTAGTGTGATTTGACTAAATTTTGATATCTCACTCGATCGCTGCGGTTACTCGTGAGATATCAAAATTTGAACACTCGAAGATAAAATCCATATCCCCGCGTGTCCATGTATTGTTCTCTATTTCTTTCAATCGGTTATACCCTTCCTCCTCCTCATACTGACCCCTGTTCCAAGAGTACTTATGCCATGGTGTATGCTTATAACCTGGGTTTTACGGTATTGGTGAAACAGTTCTTATCAAGTAGTAACTGGTAAGAAAAACAAATCTAAAGGTAGACTAATGAAATAGGACTCTAAAGAATAAATTATATTGAACTTGAGAATGAAATGTTTGATTTTATTACAGTCTCTGCGAGATTGCGCAGAATGTTGTCTGATACTTAGGCCTAGGGCATACGTCGAATTGGGCTAGCGTCGATTATATTTTTTTCAGATACCGACTCATTACACTTTTAAATAACAAATTATCTATTGTTTTTAATGTATTCGACGCGACTTTAATTCGACGTATGCCTTAGCCGACAAGTCTCGGCACATCGATAGTACAAAAACAACCCTCGCTCAGATTGGAGATACCGCAGGATATGTCGTGAACAAAAGGGCAGTGTTCGAATGACCATACTTGGACTGTGCATCTATGTGCTTCTGACACTTCACGGAAAAAATGTTTTTACAAACTCATGAAAGATTTTCACATCTTTGTTATCAGCAGCATTTACACCAGATCGCTTTTCTTTTACGTTCAACACTGACTCGTCCCAAGTCGAATGCCCGTTGCGCAAATACTTCTGGGCCGTAAGGGGCGTCGGCAAAAGCTTCTGGATCGTAAGGCGCTTCGCGCAAAGGCTTTGCAGCTCGTTTACTGAAGCCAGACTGGAAACCCAGAGCTCCCCGCTCGTCATCTCGCGGGGGAAGTCCTTATCACGATACATCAATAAATTGAAGGTCCAAACCCTGGTCGTCCAATGTGTTGGACGGCAAAGAACGACAGCTATTATTTTGCGCATTTTTCGCGTTCTTATTGCTGCAAGGGATTTTCGAGTATTTGGTGACGATTGGAAATGCATCAATAGTGACGATTTGTAGTCTTATTACCGCCCTGTTTTTATCGGATGGCGAGCGAGGAGACTAGAATCGGGTATGTCCTCAGTCAAATGTGCTCCATGCGTTCCACTTCCTCTTCTGCGTCCCGCTTCCGACTTTTTACGACATCAGCGACAGTCAAAAGATATGACAATGTATGCGTGTTATTCGCACATCTGAAAGTTAAAAAATAGGAAAAAGAGTTCATGCGGGGGAACAGGCTAATTTTTTAGATAAAATAAATTTGTTTTTGTTTACTTTTTCCCGGTAGGTGATTATAGCAAGAGAAAACAAACCTCTCGACCAATCAGAATTTCTTATAATCACCTGAGAATAGTGTGAGTCGGAATGGGTTGTTCCAAAAAAACCCTTCCCCCCCCCCCCCCCCCTAAATTTCCCCTGTGGAAATTTGAAGCAACCCCTGTGGAAATTCCTCATTCTCTTGTGGGCCTGTGGAAATTCCACAGTTGGAAATGAATACCCTGTGGAAATTCTGGGTAAATGAATGGCCCTGTGGAAATTCCAGGGTCAAAATCACGGAGCCCGTGGAAATTCCAGGGTCAAACACAGCAACTCTAGTGGAATTTCCAGGTTCCTCGATGGGGTGTTGGGGGGGGGGGGGGGGGGGGGGGGTGACGGATGTAACATGGAACAGCCCAATAGAAAACAGAAATACTTATACTTACAGTTTTCCGATTTCGTCGTGATGTCTCGTAAGACTCTTCTGTAATGTTCGTAGCGTGTACATGATCTCACCCGCGCGCTGTTTGATCGCTCGACCGTGAACCACGAACAGGTGCTGACACCATTTCAGGTAGAACTCCAAGTGTCGGGACGTGTCCAGCTGTCCGGACACAAACCACAGCAGCTTGTCCACGTATGTATCGGACAAGGACTGGACCACTAGTCGGACTGGATAAAAAAGAAACATGTGAGACATGCAAAAAGACCAGGCAGAACTACTGGTAGGAAAATATTTGCCGCGAACTTAATTTAGACCCCGTCCACACTATTGCGTTTTCGTTTGAGAACGCATACTTTTTTGTTACGAATACGGCTATCGTTCACACGTGTACGATGAACTTAGAACTTAGAAAAGATACTCCCTAAGATAGATTACTCTAATTACGGGAGCGTCAGACAGCGGGTGTTCTACAGCCTGCGAAGGTGGCTGGGCACTTTGAGCGCTCTTATAGCAGGTGTAAGAGCCGATTTAAATGATGGCAGGTCTGCAGCGCTCACAACGTCAGAAGGAAGACAGTTCCATGTACGAATAGTTCGTGGAAAGAATGAGTAGTTATAGGCCAAGATATTGGCCTGTAACTGCTGGTAGGTCTATGAATGTCTTCGAGTGAAAATGTCTTCGAATGAAAACGATGACCGAAAACGCAACTTTTTGAAAACGCCATCCAGAGAGGATTTATTTGAAAATGATACCGTAGCGTGTTCGTGTGGACGCTTAAAACGTAGCCTGAGTTTACAGACGCCCACTCAAATCAAACGATTTGAGTGAGTGGGCACTCAGGCTACTGAAAACGGCACTTTCCGAAAACGATCAATTAACTTGCAACCAATGCCACGGCGCAATACATCCACCGCGTGATTTTTTAACCGCTTGTATTAACAAAACAAGATACGTTAGTTACTTTACGTTAGTCCCACAAGTTCGTTATCCTTTGACACTTACTGTCTGAACACTTGACAGACTCCACTACTTCCTGGATCAACTCCTGCTCATTTAACCGGAAACTCAGCACCAGAGCCCTGGTATACTCGGTCCGAGCCAGCGCCTGCCTTGTCACTTCCGGTGTGACGTCACAATCCAGGTCGTACGGGTCGAACACAATAGACGCGTCTAATGAGAAGATGAGTAAGCCCTCGGTAGAGGCTGCTGCCCATGCGCGACCTGGGAATCAAACAATACAAGTAGTTGAGAGAGAATTGCCAAGGTTTTCCATAATATATATTGGCATGTTAGTAGTATAGCATGGACGAATTGACTCCAACAATTTTTCCAAGCAGCCGCATCTGGCTACGCGTGTGTGCCCCGTCACCAGCGTCCTTCCTCGCCAGTATGCCTACTCCTGTCACCAGTGTCCCCCCTCGCCAGTATGCCTACTCCTGTCACCAGTGTTGTCCCTGTCATCAACGCGCTCCACCTGTGTCACCAGCTTGCCCCTAATAAACGTAACTAAGGACTTCAGAGGCTCCAACAGTCAGTACCATGCCGAGGGGCACTGAGAACATTCTAGACCGGGTTTCTTGTAGCATATTAATTAAAAATAGACCTTTATCACGCAATATCGATTAACAATGTATACTAGTTATCAAAAATGGAATCCAGTTTTCAATTCTACACATCCGTATTAGTAAAACTGCAAAGTCGTATTCTGGTTTACTTTTTACAAAGAAATGTATGGGCAAATACGTCAAGTCGAGGCTGGACGGGCATCGATGCCTGTCCAGCCTCGTTCTGAGGTATTTCCAATACATTTCTTGTAAAAACGTAAGCCAGAATACGAAGTTTTGAAAATTTATATCTCAGCCAGGATTCAAGCAATCTTCACCAAACTTTGCAATGTTACTGATACGGATGTGTAGATTTGAAAACTGGATTCCATTTTCTGATAACTATTAGATATTATTATTCCATAAGGCCTATTTCTCACGTCAGTCATATGAAATCCACACTAAGACCAATCAATTTCAGACAAGCTTCAAGTCACTTACAGTAACATCATCCAAACACTGATATTTACAATGCAAAAAAACACCCCCCTTGGCATTCCTCTAGAGATCAAATGATTACCTGTGGCCGAAAACTGAACACTTTTGACTCGTATTTCGGGTCGGGTTTTCCTGGTGCTCATATCCCCCTTCAGTACCCCTGGTAGGGAGATATCTTCCTCGTCACTGTCCTCATCATCTAACATTTCGAGTGGACCCGCGTCTGTCATGGCGTCACTGCGGAGTTTCTCCTGAGAACATATGGAAACAGCAACAGCATCAAGTCACATCGCTGGGATCGTCACCTTGTTTGTGGTGATGTGGCTTGTGTGTTCCAGCGACCCCTAGAGCTATGCCGGCTGGAGCCTAAAGCTCCTGGTAGGGTCACCCATGCCGAACAGGTTGACGGGTAGGAGCAAAAGACGTAGAACGATCCCCTAGTCCTCCAGGTTGGGGGTTGGGCTGAGGGCTGATAACCCGCTCCCATAAAAAATACTTTATTACGGAAACTGAAAGCAGAGATAATTCATTGAATCTTGGTGTGCAGTGGCCACTTTCCTAAAGAACAGAGAACCTATGACGCAAGGAGGTGAAAGCCATCAGGAAGCCTCCGAGCCGACGAAGCCACTTCTACACCCAAAGAACTTGGCGCAGAACAGTTGAGAAAGAAAGAGCAGAGGCTGGATGGGAATCATGGGATGATGCGAGGGTGACTGCTGCCGACAGAATAAAATGGAGGAAAGCTACTGAAGCATTATGTGCCAGCTAGGCGCGAAGGAGACAGGTAACAGGTAATAGCATCAAGTTTAGCATCTAGCATCATGCCGATCAGGTAGCTAAGTTGGTAGAGCGCCAATCTGATGTGCGGGAGATCGTGAGTTCGAACTTCGGTCCGACCAACGCTCGGGGTCGTTCTAAATAATCGATGAGAAGGTGCTGTATTTGCTCTAACATCTGCAAATGGTTAAATAAAACTTCGCGTCTCATTCGATAAGGACGAAAAACCCTAGGTCCCGTCTCTCACATGCAGCACATTAACCTTACCAGAGGGCCGTTAAAGAATCACAAGGACGCGGGAGTGCCCATCCTCAGTGTCAGCCTAGTTAAGAGACCGCTTGGCAGCCATTGGTGCCGTGAGATCCAGCGTAATTCAGCTTACGGTCTCCAAGTCTGGAGAGTCGCTCACTAAAGTCCACTAATGTCCAATAAGTCATTCTATAGTAATACTATAGTAACTATGCATTTGTGTTTTTTAATTAATAATTGTCACACCTGCATTCCATCAAATGATCTGTTCTTGGAAACTTGGAAGCGCTTCAACAGAATCTGAAAACAAAATCACCCTTTAGATTTTAGATAACAAACAGTGTTCATCTTGAGTTGGTCAATACATTTCGGGTAAGCTTGTCAAATGAAGAACGTAATTAGACTGTACCAGGCAATGCCCGAGAAGGTTAAAAACACTGTGTCCGATGGGTGTGACAATGTTATGATTGTTTTTTTGTGTTTATGTAATACGGCAAGAAACTTTCAAAATAACACCATTAGTTTGTTGTTCTATGACTTCCTATCACATAGATCAGTTTAGACCAAAGGATGGATCGAAATTCCACGAGATTTTAACGGATTGAGTTCACTACTTTTACCGTTACCTCATTAGCACAGAGTTTCATGGGCTACGAAACTATTCGTCACGCCCATTGGTCACAGGGACTTTAAGTGACGTACCATGTCGAGGGGGATTAAATATTAATTGGACAAGCATGGAATCCTTAACAGTCCAGTTTGAGTTTGAGAGATCCAATTTAGAAGAAATTTCGCAGTTGAAGTAAGCACAGTCGCCATGACAAACTTCGGGCGTGACTCCTCTATGTCTTGTTGTCTTTTGGGCTATTTTATCATTGTCACTTCTGTTTGTTGTTGTAATTTTGTTTTTCAATTGAAGAGAAGAACTGTTCCCTATCTAGGAACTCTAAATTTTCAAAAAAATTGCTCTACCCCTGTGGAAATTCCAGACTCCTGTACAACCCCTGTGGAAAATTCAAGCAACCCCTGTGGAAATTCCTCATTCTCTTGTGGGCCTGTGGAAATTCCACAGTTGCAAATGAATACCCTGTGGAAATTCCAGGTAAAATGAATGGCCCTGTGGAAATTCCAGGGTCAAAATCACAGACCGTGTGGAAATTCCAGGGTCAAACACAGTGACCCCTGTGGAATTCTAGTGAAAGAAAGTTACGCTACCTGTTGCTCAACGTATATATGCACACAAACTTGGATCTGCCACCAGCGAGCACATTCTGCCCGTCAGCAGTGTAACACAGGCTTGTGAAACACCTGAAATGTAATAAGTAAACTTCGTTGAGAAGAACCAACGGGCATTCTCTTCTTCTCCCCCTCGCCCTTCCCCTCCTAAACAGCTTATCCTTAATCGATTTTCTACTTTTTACCCTCTAAACACATAAATTGTTTTCTTGTTGCTCTTATTCTGGTCATATGTGCAGCGAGCAAAGCCTCTTTCAGCGCATTCATGGAAATGCATAATTTATAGCACAAGAGTGACGTCAAGTTTTCAATATGGCGGCGCCCGCGAAATTCAAACAGGAATCTCGTGAATTGAAATGAGTCGCATCGGTCACTGCACATTCTGTGGCTTGCCAGTCTTTCCATTCACGTTCCAAAGCCTCGCTCCTCGCTCCTTTGACACCGCGAGGCGGCTCTGGTGACAGCCACTGGTGAATGCTTATAAGAAAATAACCTTTTTAGTCCTTAAAATAACTTTAGAATGGTGGCCTACTGACACAGTCACTGCACGGCGCGCGCGACAACAATTCATCACGTTCACACGAAATGTTCCCTACTGTTGTCACGTACTTTCCAAAGGCTGCCGACTTGGCGGTGATCTTATCATCCACTCGTCTGCCTGCTCCAAGGTCTCTTCTACCGTCCACCGACTTCACCTGTATGGCTCCCTCCAGGTCCCAGAACGTCAGCGCACCATCCAGGCTGGACACAGCCACCTCGTGTCCGTCTGGCCGAATGGCTAGAGAGACCACTAGAAAGAGAGTTACGCATCATAGATTATGACAAAATGACCTGTGTAACACTGTGGATAACGATAACAGTAGCTAACAGTAACGGTAACGATAACAGTAACGCTAATGATAACGGTAACGATAAGGTAACGTAAGGTAACGATAAGGTAACAGTAACGCTAATTATATCGATAACGGTAACGATAACAGTAACGATAATGATAACGGTAACGATAAGGTAACAGTAACGATAAGGTAACGGTAACGATAAGGTAACGGTAACGATAAGGTAACTGTAACGTAAGATAACAGTAACGATAAGGTAACGGCAACGATAAGGTAACGGTAACGATAAGGTAACGGTAACGATAAGGTAACTGTAACGATAAGGTAACTGTAACGATAACAGTAACGCTAATTATATCGATAACGGTAACGATAAAGTAACGGTAACGATAAGGTAACGGTAACGATAAGGTAACTGTAACAATAAGGTAACTGTAACGATGGTAACTGTAACGATAGCAGTAACAGTAACGCCAATTATATCGATAACGGTAACGATAAAGTAACAGTAACGATAGGTAACATAAGTAACAGTAACGATAAGTAGATGTTCAGGCAAGCCTGTGGCCGCGTAGCACTAAGTTCAACAGAGTGGAGATAAGGAATTAACCTTGTGTGAAAGCTAACGTGCTAACGAAATGGTCCCATGTGTGCTTATGAGCGTTAGCCCTAGTAAGCGGAGAAAGAGAAAAAACCTCTGACCCCGAGAGGGATTCGAACCCACGACCTCCGGAATTGTACATCCGATGCTCTACCAGCCGAGCTATCCAGGTCAGACTGGAGCAGGTCGGGTATATTAGATGTTATATCCCAGTGATCAATTTTAACGCGCGCTCATTGGTCGAAACGTATCACGTGGTGCATTTTCACAGGACAGATATCAGACGATATTGTCGGAAGTGATATCCGTCGGAAGTGATATCCGTCCTGGGAGAAATGTTTTAAGCAAAAACTGGATATTTTCTGTTTAAAAAATAATGGAAAACAAGCAACCAAGGTTTTGTCTAAGAATATTGATGAAATACGGAAATTGGTGGCTGAGGCGACACCGGAAAACACAAAAAAGTCAACTAAACAGGCCGTGAATGTTTTGAATGGTTTACAAAGTGGTTAGTTTTTTGTTGTTTCAATCCAAGTTAATTCGGTTTGACATTCGCGAAAAAAATGAAAGAACTAAACACAAAAGAGCAAAATGACGATAAAAGAATTGTTTTTAAACTTACCATTTTGTCGTAGCTTGGCAAATAGAAAAACAACTTGCAATCAGCTCAACCAAAATTCAACCACTTCGAGTGTAGTCCAGCAAGCCGACTTCGATAAGAAGCGCTAAATTTTTCCAACTCTGCATTTCACAGCTGTAATTTATACTTCAGTTCACAACAGAACAATTAATTAACACGTCCGGCAAGGAATTAGACCTGAAAACCCGAAATCTGGGCTAGATTTCTGTAGAAGGGAAAGCACTAGAACTTGTGCGTTGTAAATTTGTTTTGTGAATTCGCTCTGATTTTTTCTAGCCCCACGTTAGGGTTTGATTGACAGTTTTTGTGTCAACCAATCACAGCTCGAATAAAAATATCTTAGCCAATCACCGCTTACGCTTTGCCTTTTCGCGCCATACTGCAGTTTAGTGGTTTTCTCACGTTCACAATGTTTTCTTCTCTCTCGCGAGTTTTTCAGTAAAGTCACTGGGATATAAAATAAATAAACCCTTCTTGGCTTGCTGTAATATCGGCGGATAATGTCCGCGGATGAAAAATGGTCCTCAAAATTTCACAGTTCAACTGTTCATTTTTCGTACCTTTTTCATCCTTGGACATTATCCGCCGATATTACAGCCGCCAGAAGGGGTTTATTTAGTAATTATGGTCGCGGTAATGAAGTGAATATATGTAGATGTTCAGGCAAGCCTGTGGCCGCGTAGCACTAAGTTCAACAGAGTGGAGATAAGGAATTAACCTTGTGTGAAAGCTAACGTGCTAACGAAATGGTCCCATGTGTGCTTATGAGCGTTAGCCCTAGTAAGCGGAGAAAGAGATAAGGTAACGATAAGGTAACGGTAACGATAAGGTAACGGTAACGATAAAGTAACGGTAACGATAGCAGTAACGCTAATGATAACGGTAACGGTAACGCTAATGATAACGATAACGATTAGAATGATAACGCTAACGATAATATAACGGTAATGATAACGCTAACGGTAACGATAAGAATGATTACGCTAACGATAATGGCGATAATGATAACGATAACGGATTCAAGTTGCTTGATAGGGGGTGACGAATATAAACGGAGCAGCCTAGTTAAGAGCAACAACATCGATTATCTCATAGTACGCACGACCCATGTACTACCTACCGTCAGACGTGAGGTTAAGTGTCTCACGGCTCACTTTACTCTCGAAAACATTCCACACACGAACAGTCTTGTCCCAGGCCCCGGATATCAGCACCGGCTGAGAGGGATTGAACACTAGCCCAGATACTGGAGCCTCGTGGCCAGCCAATACCTGTTGGCAAAGAATGCAAATCAAAACAATGCAAAAAGTAAATATTTCCTAATGATTATCATCAAGGTTTTGAGTGCCTAAACGAGAAGCCATTCAACGACAATATATAATTTTCATCACCAAAATGTCCAAAAAGTCTGACGGCTCAGCTAGGAGGGCCGATCCGGAAAGCTTGACGTTCGGGGTTCGGCCGCCCAGTGTTTTCTAAATAATTAAGGCTACACAAACGGCCTCATCTCTCCAATTCACTACGCCATTATTTGCAGCGAGCAAAGCCTCTTTCAGCGCATTCATGGAAATGCGTAATTTATAGCACAAGAGTGACGTCCATTTGTAACACAGAAACCATAAGAACCACAGAACCTTTGGTAGCGATGTGATTAAAAAAAGTAATTAAAACGTCGAACCTAATGAAGTTCGACGTGTGAACTAAGCCTTAGCTCACCTCCAGTAGCCTTCCCGTCTGACCAGACCAGACAAACATCTCAAATAGAATTTCGACGTGTGAACTTAACCTTGTCGTCCTTGTTGTCTGAACCGCCCACACAATGATTTCAAACGGAATTAAGTTCGACGTGTAAACTTAGCCTTAGCTCACCTCCAGTAGCCGTCCCGTTTGAACAGACCACACAAATATCTCAAACGTGTCCTGTGCGCCTGCAGCCACCACTTCACCGCTGCTGTCCAGGGCGAGACACGAGAACTGAGCTGGACGAGGGGACGTGAAGGTACGGAAATTGCGATACCTGACAACGAAAATAATAGTAATAATAATGGCCTTTAGTATAATTACTCAAGCGATTTCGCGCGCTGATTGGTCGAGACGTTCAGAATATTTTGCTATAATCACCTCACTTTATTACGAGAAACTAAAAAATATCCCTAAACCCGATTTTTTTTTTGTCAAAAATCTTAAAAGTCGCTTGAGTAATTATACTAAATCTGTCTCGGTGACTATTCGCCGATATTTACGGAGCCTGAGGCGACTAATTGTTAATTATTATATAGACACGAGTGTTTTACTGGGAAATACGCCACTCGTAGATCTCATATGACGCCATATCCGGGACCTGAGTGACATATTTTCCATATCCTCACTAGTGAGGATATATGCTGTAATTGCAGATAGATATGAGTTTGCTTCTATCCTAGTTAAAATGCAAAGGTGAATCTTCAAACTGTTGCAGAATATGGAGAAATATGAACAAACGAGCGACCCCTTCATCAGGCGATTGTGTCACATGTCACGCATGTCGCATCGTAACATGCGTTGCAGCAAGCAACCATTATTTTCAAAGAAAAGAGCAGATCCAACTCACCTGTTCAGATCAAACGCTCTCACGGTGCCGTCAAGAGACGAGCTTAGTACCACTTGACCATTCGTTTTAAACGTGACACCTGTCACGCCACCTGTGTGCTCGTGGAACGTGACAAAACAGAACCCGGTCATGGTGTTCCATAACTTGACCTGCCAATAGAAGAAAACAGCAAACAATGTGAACAGGTGATGTTTAGGGGGAGTTGCGCTCCTACATCCCCAAGGAGGTAGTCATATCAAGAAAGTGCTGTGGCATTTTTAACGCACCGTACGGGCTGCCTGTGGATTTTCAAATCTCTTTCCCAGGCCCTTTGGCCGAGAAAAAACAAAATGGCGACCAAGAGAACGATATTTCTAGAACATCTGCAAGTTTTTAGATTCCCACTGGGGATGCTCGATCATGTGACTTCTCGGTTTGGACAACAGGAATGGATGATTCCAGCTATAACGCACGCGCGCGCTGCATGTCGGTAGATGTGGGACATTTGTCGAACAAACTGTTAAAAAAGCGCGCGCAGCATTCTGGTAGTTGTGGGACACGGCTTGCGCATTTGTGTATAAAGAGAGCATACGCGCGTTTATAGCTGGAATCGTCCATTCCCATAAACTCAAGGTAAATGGAAATCACCCCTGAACCATTATACAAACGTTTCAAGCAGTCGAAATTTTCAGACAGATCATACCTTGCCGTCATCACCTCCCGTGGCTATATAGTTGCCGTCGGGTGAGTAAGCTAGTATATTCATGTCATAGTAGTGACCCTGCTGCTTTAGGATGTATGTCTCGCTCTGCCATTCCCACACCAGCAACTGACCCAAGCTTGTGCACCCAAATGCGAGCCATTCCCCCGTGGGGTTCACAGCGACGGCACTGACGGTCTGCTGAGATATACTGAGATAGAGAGGATTTCAGATAAGTGTCGAAAGTAAATAAAAGTTGCGTTTTCTATATGTTCCTACTGATTGAGGTCTAGGATCTTTGTTATTCAACCATAATGACAGCGTGAAGAAAAACGCGAGCCAATTCCAGACCAGGTCTGGAACTGGGTTAGGTTTTGGATACCTTCGGGGCACACGCCTATCACAAAATCGGGCAGCTCCTCTCACGTGTTACTTGTCTCCTCACCGTGTAACTCACCAATATGGTCGCGTACCTTAATGTGTGTATAAGATTGAATTCAGGCATCTCATGAATGGTGAAGACTCCAGTAGAGAAGCCCACTATTAGGATTTGGCTGGGTTTGTGCATCGCACAGCTCGTGACATGCGCGAAGTTCTCCTTGTCAAAGAAATGTCTGAGGGTGAAAAAATGAAATCCATTTTACATGGAATTCGTTTTATCCGCGCTGCTCGTTGTCAAGCTATCAATTCGGCTTTTAGGATTTTCTATTCTGCCATCCAAAACTGTCTTCTGGTTTCCCTCATGTCGAGAACCAGAAAACGTTGTGATGGAAGGAGAGCTTTGGATACATACTTTGAACCTTTCTTCCATTTGGCTACCTCTTTTGTTTCTGGAATAAAAAATAGTATCATAAAGTTTGGCATTGTGAGGTTCCAGAAAAATATCCATCCACCCCCCCCCCCCCCCCCCCCATCCCGAATGTAATTCCATGGGGGTAGGGGTATTTTCTGGAACCATACAAACATTCGCTATTTTAAATCCTACACAAAATCTACACTTCATCATCAGTAACTACTGCTTTCACCTTTTTCTTCACTGTTTTCTGCTGACTCTTGTTTCGTTTTGTCTTGAACTTTCCCTCGAATCAGTAGCTCTTCAAGTGCCATTGAGCAGTGCCAAACCCCAAGTGCGCCATCGCTACTTACAGTATATGCCTAGTGCACAAAGGTTAAGGGTTGAATGGCTATGAGAATGTTAAAACTATGATGTCACCATGGCATCATAGTTATACACCAACAAAGTATACACCATTTCAAAAAAGGCTGCTTGGTCATTGAGCACTATTGTGCTCAAAAAAAAAATCATCTAATAAAGGATCCGTCACACCTGCCCATAATACACTGCTTGCCACCATTTTCGATATCAGAGACTCAACAAAAGTGTCCAAGTAGAGCATTTTACTGTACATGCACAAGAAAATATTGCACTTTGCCAAGTTTTCATAATCTTCACTTAACTCAGCCCCACCACCTTGCCATTCTGCACTTACACAATAAATTAACCAAGGCAGAAATGCATGGAGAATTAGGGTTATGGTCCTGAGCAGGTCGAACCATAACGCCGAATATACGCAAAATATCAAAGTATGGAAAAACATTTCTAAAATATGAGCATGCAGAAAGCAAATATCTGCTAAACTGCGTATCGCAGATATTTATTCATACATCTTACTCATAAGCACCACACACACCCCTCCCCCCCCCCCGCACCCACTTTGAAAACTGTCCGTCATCCCTGTGTTTAATTATATGTAACCCCACGACATGCTATGTACAGCACACTATACAATAGACCATACTATACAATACAGGAACAATACATATATCATACCATATACCAGACATCACCAATAACATCATACAATACATCACTTGTGTCATAAAATAATATTCCTGATAATTTGCAGCATGCAAAAGGATACATCTAGAGAGTCTTGCTTAAAAAAGCAACCAACAATTGTGTTTCTTGGTCCTGATAACGTGACTGGGGCAAAGTTCTCCATTGGGTCAAGAGAGTAGATACGGGCTGTCATATCCTTACTTCCAACAATAAAAAACCTAAAAAACAATAAAAACATTGCACAATGGTATGTCGTGCAATTCCAGAAATCATCTAATATATCCGCTTCATGCAAGGAGTTTACCCAAAAAAGTTCCAGTGAAAAGTGAGATGTGTTCATCCATTCACATAGCAGGGATGTACATAGAGGTGGGGGTAGGGGGGGGGGGGAGGCATGGGCCCTCTATTGAAGCACTAGGATGCAGTAAATATGAGACAAAAATTCAATGTATGGATCCAGAATATTAACAACAAGAGGCTGCTACCTCCCTCTAGGAAACAACGGCAAATATTGTGGACAGCCACTTGAGTAATATACCAGAAAAACCCCTAGGGCATAACAGCTCCCTTACCTTGAGTCACATGACCAGTCTATACAAGTGGTGTCATCATAGTGACCAGTATAAGTCCTGTGTAGCACAAATGGTGCAAACTCTCGGGTGCGACCTGGAGTGACCCAAACCTGGACGTGCTTGCCATGGGTCACACCAATGTATCTGAAGAATAATGCAAATCACAATAAGAATCACTGCTCTGCAATTTTCATAGCAGGTGCAGCAAGAGATTTGTACTCAAGATCAATAACAGTCGCGGATTCAGGATTTTATAAAGGGGATTCTGTTTCTTTTGTCACTCCTTTGAAGACTGATACAGGCAATATAATATGCAGAGCTTGGCCGTGTGTGGTTGTATCACAATAAAATCCTCACTGTTTTGGTGCTCAAGGGGGGTTCCATGAAATCCTTTGAAACCCCCCTGGATCCACCAATGAATAGAACTATAGTTTTCTGACACTTTTCCCTACAAAGAAATAAGATTTTTCATTGTGAAGAATACTTACCTTCCATTTGGGCTGAACTTAATATCCTCCACAGGCTTTTTGAAGTTGAAAAAGTGCAAGGCACATTTAGTCTTCAAGTTTGCCAAAATACTTTTACCATCTGTGAGGAATAAAGATAAAAATCTTGGGTTAAAATTTGAATAGTTTGCAAACATGTACTACCATTTATGTCCATCCATGAAGTGTGACGATTTCTGGTGAAGGTTTACTTTTCAAACATGCTTGTATTATCGAAAAGTAGTCACGTTTCTCACTCTCTGATTGGCTAAAAATAATGGTCAAAACTGCAGCCAATCAGAGATCGAGAAATGCAACAAAATCATCAACA
Source organism: Scolanthus callimorphus (assembly GCA_033964015.1). Lineage (NCBI taxonomy): Eukaryota > Metazoa > Cnidaria > Anthozoa > Actiniaria > Edwardsiidae > Scolanthus > Scolanthus callimorphus. The sequence goes on from CM066920.1 coordinate 26,081,380, forward strand.
ATCATGGATGGATGCAAATGATAGTATCACCCTAAGTGTACCTCGCCTAAAAAATTCAAACGTAATGGCTGGTCCATAGAGTAACCAATCATTAGTGACTTTGTTTACAAAAATGCTACAGCCGATTGCGTTTGAGCGTTTTACCCCGGGGGGGGGGGGGGGACTCCCAATATTTTAGACGGGGGTGCTCGTCGGGAAAATTGATTTTGACCCTAAGGGATAGCAAAATGGGTGTGGCAAACAGCAAATTTACCCCTAAAAGAAAGCAAATTTGGCGTGGCGACCGCCGAATTTACCCCTAAAAGACAGCAAATTTGGCAGGTCAAAAACCAATCAAAAGCGAATTTTAAGTCTTTTAGGGTTTTCAACCAAGTTTCCTTTGTAAATATCGGTTCTGGTGTCAGTACCATTATATTTCTGGGCAAGGATTGGTCTGAGACTCCCATAAGGGATAGGGCTGATTTTAAACACCCCTAAGAGATAGCACGTCTGTCAATTTTATACCCTAAGGGATAGGACGAGCACCCCCGTCTGAAAATATGGGGAGTCCCCCCCGGGTTTTACCCTACAGTTCGCACGTTATGTTTGAACGTTTGAAAGTTGCGTTTCTAGGATGAAACGAGACGTTTCTATAGCGCACCAAAGAGTTCTGTCCTCTCTGATTGGTCAGTGAAAAATACACATGGCGGTTGCCCTTGGAAACGTCCGACTTTTTGTCTCACAACGCAACTTTCAAACGTTCAAACGTAACGTGCGAACTGTTAGGGTAAAACGCTCAAACGCAATCGGCTGTTAAAATTACTGTTAAAATTATTTATATATCAAAGAACTACTTATTGAAGTGAGTAATATAAACCATTGTGAAGCACTTAGAGACTGTAGATTAATAATAGAGTACTCAAATATATGTATAAATCACACTTTAAATCACTGTATCCCACCTTCATCCACAGTGAGGATTGTAGTATCATCTGGGGATAAACACAACCGGGCAATGTTCTTGGTGTTCTCAAATGGAAGGGTCCATGACTTGTTACTGAAATAAAATCCACACTCAGCTCTATGAAAGGGACTAAAGGATAATACAGGCCTGGGGGGGACTCCCTATTTTGGAGGCGGAGATGCTCATTGTACCTTTCAGGTACCTTTTAATGGGGGGGGGGGGGGGGGCATTTGAAAGCTGTTAATTTTTTCCAGAGGTACATCTTAGGGGTAACAATGATTTTATCAAACTCAATTATTTCACACTACCTTGTTGATACCTTTTAGGGGTGAAAATAAACTAAGCCACATCCTTTTAGGGGTAAAATCAAGCGTTCCAGACAAGCATCTCCACCCCAAAGTAGGGAAGTCCCCCAGGAATACAGGGCTTCTTATCCTAATGGATAAGAAGACATGCAGAATTATTCTGTCACACAATTTCATGTTTGTAGATATCAAGTTTATGTGTAAAAGACCACTGTACAGATAACGTGGAGATAACATTAATAAGATCTATTGTGTGGTTCCAGAAATTATCCATACACCCCCAAACCCCCCCCCCCCCCAACCCCCCCCCACTCCCACCCCACCCCACCCCCCACGGAAGGGCATTGGAAATTCCGGAGGGGTGAAGGGGTGAATTTACCTGATCATTTCCATACAAATACTGTATTTTTCTTTGGAAATTCCAGAGGGGTGGGGGGGTCACTTGTAACACCCTTCCAACACTTTTCCATCAAAACTCCGTTATTGAGAAGTAAACTGGTAGTGCATTTAGTTCAAATAACTGCATGCATGTAAACACATCGTCTTTCATCCATATTCGCGCAAAGATTTGCAAATTACAGTACTGCATTGGTGCTAGAACACTAAAACAAGAGATAATCTATACACACACGCCAGAGTGATCACGCATTTACCAATGATAGCTTACTTTTTCAGGTCGAACACTGTGACTCTGTTCCCGACAGGGCTAACAACACAGTCCCCATGGGACGTAAACGCAACATTCCCTTGCTTGTAAACAGTACCAAGGAGATTAGAAAACTACAAACAAAGGTGGAAATATGTACTTAGAGTATCCAATTCGCGATCTAAATAGCAAAATCCTCAAGAATAGGTGATTAATAACCTTAAAGGAGAACTTCATCGCAGTGTATTCCACTGCACGTGTATTTCTTCCGACAAAAATGAAGGTTTCTCCCAGGCGTTCCGCGCAGGACCGGTAGGGATTGGTTCGAGGCGGAGAAACTGGAATTGTTTCAGCCTGCAAACACGTTTTGTACTAAACACAAGCAAAACGTCATGATATTTTGGTCTGATCGCATTTAGAATTGAAGGGAAACAGTCAGAGGTTTGCAGAAAGTTATACTGGTCAACTTCGCAAAGTTATTTCGCAACATTGTTTGGTAGTTTCAGCTGATATTCGAATCAGATGTTCTAGACACTTCTGTAGCTGTTCTCAAAATGGCTGCTTCTGCAAAGTCTAAATTGAAGGGGCATATCGATAAGAATGGCGTAGAATGGTTCTTCTTTACTTCGGAATTGTTAGAAGAAACTTTTTTTATTGTTGTTGAGCACCTGAGCGAAGAGGAACAAGCAAAAATGACCCGAGTGCACCAAAGTGAAGTCCCACCATTGGTTACTACAAAATGGATAGCTTTCCTTTCTTCTACTTTTTCCCTCAGAGTGACATTAACACTAACTGTACGGTCACATCAGCCGATCTCGAAGCCATGGAGGAGATTTTTAGTGAGGCATTTAATGGTGAGATCGCCTGGCCATCAGGGAAATGCATAGCACACTGTCCATATTGTGGTTTCAGTGATGTGTATCTGGGTGTCTTCTGTATTCAGCCAATGATCAAAGGCCATTTCCAGGAAGAGACGGCTAATATAACTAGTGGCTACGAAATCAGTATATGCAGGCATTTTATGCCAAGGGTTTTTCACAGGGAATGTTATGTTAAACTCACCAGCCAAGCATTTCATTTTGACCTGCCTCCATATATTGTGTTTCCTACTAGTCCATATCATGCCAGCAACAAAAAGATAAAAGCTAGCTTAACAAAATACAAGTTTCCCATATTAACAGAACAATGGCTGGGAGTTCAAAAGCTTGTGCGGGCATTGGATGTGAAAATGAGGGGTTATTTTATGCCAGAAATCTTGTTCACTTATCCTGTTAGGAGATATCTATCAGATGCGGTTTGTCTTGAAAAGTTCTTAAAGAATGTTACCTACCAACAAATGGTGCACATAGCAAGAATTGCAGGACAGGATCTAGGGGCTACTCAAGAAGACTTTGAGCACACATCCTTGCCTACTGATGCAGAACATTTTAGAAATGAAGGGAACAGAGCTTTATCATCTAATGATTTTAACCTTGCCATAAACTTTTATACAAAATCTATTCTTGCCTGCCCAACTAATTACATTTCTTGGTCACAAAGATCACGAGCTCTGTCAGGGTTAAAGCAGTTTGAAGAGAGCTTGTTGGACTGTGAGGAGTGCACTAGATTAAATCCAAAATGGATACAAGGTTATTTATTTAAAGCATGGTCCCAGTTAAACTTGGAACGATATGAGGATGCCTTGTCAACCCTTATTCAAGCTGGAAATATAGACCCACTTGATGAAGATGTTGCTAATAAGTTGGTAACAGCTGTCAATCTCTCGTATAAAGGAAGTGGGATTGTGCATTTTGTTGATGTTATAGAGGATGATAGGTACAAGAAGTTCCATACTTTTATAGGTTTATTGTGCCATTATGTATGTCAGATATGCAAGATTGAAGTCAAGAATACTGGGCATCATGAGATGACGTATTTACACACCAAGGTAAGATAACATAAATAAATTATACAACTGTGACATCATTTTACCATAGAAGGTCAAAATTGTGTGCATATATGGAGCCGTATTATACAGCATAAGCTATATAACACAGTTGAAAGCCGTATTACAATGTAGGACGTGTACGCACTTCAATGGCTTCCCAATCATGTGCAAGTCAAATCAGGTACGTTTTCTAGTGAATCTTGAAAAGAAAAGAAAATATTTTTGTTGATGGTATAATAAATAACTTAGGTGTTTTTTTATGTAATACTGGCAGACATTTTACTCATTGCTCACATTTGCAACTTGTTGAATATCTGCCCGTATTACATGAAAAACATCTAATAAGATATATTATATATGTGTGGGCAGGGCCTAGCATTAACTTTTTTTAGCAGTGCCCAACAAATAGCAAAGTTTGGCCATCATGATAGAAATCTCGTCCCCATTTATCTTTCTCCTGACGTACTGCGACTTTCATAATTCTGTGAACTCTTGTTATCGATTTCCAACCGTAAAACCTCCTTCTGGCTTCCGTCAAAGTCCCGAGTCTTTTCCTCGTTACTCTTTGTGCTTTGTGATTGGCCAGTGCCCAAGCAGTGCTAAAATGGCTTCCTATCACCCGAGTAACGGTTACGTGCTGGCCAATCAAAAAGCACAAAGAGTAACGATGAAAAGACTCGGGAGTTTGATTGGCAGAAGCCAGCAGGCGGTTTGATGGCTGGAAATCGTTAGCGAGAGTTTGCAGAATTATGAAAATCGCAGTAATGCTGCTGATGATTTTTCTCCAAGTCTTATGGTTGTTGGAGGTTCGAAGTTTATTTTCACATTCTATTGTCAAACTTTATTTTTCAAAATGACCCTCAAAATTGGGGTGCGTATTATACACGGGTGCGCATTATACACGGGTAAATACGGTAATATTTATATGCATTGTAGCCTTCTAGCAGGCGTTTACAGGGTGATTTTATCGCAAAAATCCCGGAGTTTGTAGTTGCGAGTGCCGACGAGCGCCATCTTGGATTTTGGACGTGCGTCCTGGGCTGAGTCACAAATCCAAAATGGCGCTTGCGACTACGAACTCCAAGATTTTTGCAATAAAAACAGCCACCAACGCCTCCTGGCAGGTTTCACGGAACGAAATCCTAGCTTTATTATTGGAAACTGAACCACACAACATAACTCAGCTAATTTGTAAAGGATCTTTTGTATTTGTTGTTATGCAAATTCCCAAAAGCGATGTTCCATGTATAATACGCATCACGTTTTTGAGGCTCATTTTGGACTGAAAAAAGTGTGCATTATATACGGGTAAACACGGTATGTGTCTGGCGCTTGGAAATTCCAAGGGGAGCGACAAAAGCTATGTGGACACTGCAGAAAACAGAAGCATGATCTTCTTTCCAATGTGTGGTTCCAGAAAATATCCATACACCACAAAAGGGTGCTGAAAAGTGAATTTCCAAAGAAAAATACTGTACATTGTATTTGTATGGATTGAAAAGATCAGGTAAATCGACCCATCTCCCCCCGCCCCTCCAGAATTTCCAATCTGTGGGGAGAGGGGATATTTTCTGGAACCACACAATGAGATCCAATCCAGTTTCCTGTTCTATTGCACATTTCTATGACTACCATAATTATGACTACCATATTATATTATAATAACATTAAGTGACAATGCTAATAGTTATTCTATTTATCTTAGATACCCTGCAACTTAACCCTTGACCAGCATAATGCTGCTAGACTTGCACACCGGCTGGAAGCTCTAGGCATACCTGGACTAAAGGAATATGAATTAGTATTCAAGACTATTGCAGGAGCAGCCTTCAATGATCTTATTGTAAGTACATAATATTGAAACTTTACTTACTGCAGAAATCTTGCCAAGCAAATTCTCAAGCTATGATGTATTTTTTTCTATTTCACTAATGCAGTAATGACAATTCTTGGAGCTAGGGTTCCTGAATCATGCTCTAGATTTGCCAAATTTTTCCAGCTTCATGGTAATGCCTTTGCAAGGCCCGACATAGTGCAAGGCCCGACCTTGCACTATGTCGTTTGCTGACGAGAAAATTCAACCAAGTCACCAAATTGCTATCCCCCTTTTAGGACTTGACTTTCCAAAGAAAATATTTATATTTAACTCACAATGGGTAGAAAATGTCGGTTCACTTGGCAAAAAATGTAAGCATTTGAGCTTTGTTTGAGACGATCGCATTCAAAACAAGGGTGCCATTTACAAAATCATGCATTAAGAGAAAAAAAATGGGCGACAAGTTTCTTCCTATGACGCCTAACTTTTTTTTGTTAAGTGCCATTGGCAGATCTTCTAAAAAAGTTAATGTCGGGCTCTGCTTTGCTGCCATAACGATGTTAATAGTTCATGGTATTTGCAATACAGTCGAAGCTCTCGTAAGCGACCACCTCGGGAACTGAAAATTGCGGTCGTTAACGGAGCTGGTCGCTTACGAGAACGGCTCTCGTAAGCGACCACCAAGCGGCTTCCTACTTAACAATAGGCGTGGGTCGCTTACGAGAGCTTAGTACAATAAAAAATCTAGAAAATATCATGTGATACTAATGCTTAAAATAGTTTGATTTATTTCCCGACTTTAATTAAGAATAGATAACCGCAAATATGTACATAGAAAATATGTAGAAAATAGCATTTCATTTGTGCAGCTTGTATCAGTTAATATTTTATGAGGTGATGACTGATGTTTTAAAGACAAAAAGTACTGTGGTCGCTTACGAGAGCTTAAAATCATAGAAAATCTATGCTGGTGATTTGAAATTGTGGTCGCTAACAGAGCTGGTCGCATCAATAAGGCGGTCACTTACGAGAGCTTGAAATAAAATAGTTTATGTGACATTTCAAACGGGGTTTCGGGAAAATGGTCGTTATGGGGGCTGGTCGCTTACGAGAGCGGTCGCACAGAGAGTTTCGACTGTTGGACCTTTGGTAAGATTAATGCATTACTATGCAACATAGTGCAGGGGGCAAGAACCCACACAGAGCACTATTAAAATTCAATTCAAGCCAAGCAGAATCAGCCTTCTACTTTGGCCATAGCTGATGGCATTTTTATTCCTGTGTTTCTGTTCCGAATTTTCTGCACCTTAGCTTGATTTTAGATTTCACCAACTGGAATCGATTCCTGGAATTTTAGCCCAAAAAAATCAGCAGAAAATGTTTTCTAGTATGACCTGAATATGAAATTAGGGCTCACAAAATTTAGATTGTGTCTTCTAAAAATGTTTTCAAGAAGATCGGCTCTTAATAACATATTTATACATCATTAGGATTTGTAGGATTTGAAAAAAGAATGATAAAGATTTAGGAGAAAACACAAAAGTTATGGCCTACATTTGACCATAGTTGATGGCATTTTTATTACCGCGTTTCTGTTCTGACGAATTTCTGTAACTTAGCTTGATTTGAGATTATGTCAAGTGGAATCGATTCCTGGAATTTGAGCAAGCAAAAAAAAAACGGCAAATGTTTTTTCTAGTACGACCTGAATATGTTTTCAAGAAGATCAGTTCTCAATAACATATTTATACATCATTAAAGTAAGATTTGAAAAAAGAATGATAAAAATAGAGGAGAAAACACAAAAACGTTATGGCCTTGAGTTTGCCGTCGCAACTTTGCGCGCTAGACACAGTTGGGTGGATTTGAGTTTCGAATGAGTCACCTTTAACTATACCGTTTTGTTCCGGGATTTCATTAGATATGTTAGGGAAAGTTTCTGGTTTTGGCGAAAGTTGCGCGTCCGTGCTAGCTCAACTTATCTTAATAAAGTACAAAGTTGTACAAAATTTGAACCTGAAAATTATGGAGATTCTGTCTTATAAGGGACAAGTACTGCGAACTGGGAAGCATTCTCTATCTATCAAATATGGCGGCGAAGACTTTTTGTTCCGCGCGTGAGATGGCGTTCTTTTCTTTCTGAAAAACACTACTTTTAGCAGACTGAAATACAGCGAACTCCTTCAGAAGTTGGACATCTTCAGACCCCCGCATGTGACAAGAAATCCAGCTTCGAAGACCCCCCTTGCAATCAGAATTCCGAGCTCTCAATCCCCCCCCATCCCTTCGGAATTTCCAAATGCTGCCCGTTGGGGGGGAGGGGCACATTTATTTTCTAGAATTGCCCAATTCAGGCTGAATTGTCAAACAAAGACCTTAAATATAAAAGCCTGTTCAGCCCGAATTTGAAAATTATAGATTCTTAACGTACATGCAGGTTTTTACTCTGTACTGGGTGGTAATGCATTAGCACTCATTCAAGAACTTTTACTAATTTTATTGTATTCCTTGTTTTGTATTATATGTCAGAAGGCAAAGAAAGGAAGAAGACAATAAAAGAAAGCATAAAAGGAAACAACTGCATACTCAAGCCAAGATAAACAAGCCAGAAGACAAACCAGCAAGCACTAGACTTGTAGCGTTACAGAGAAGAGAGCAAGCTGTTTTGATACAAATGAAAATAAATAGAGACAGAGGTGAAAACGCTAGGATAACATTGAAAAGGGCTTTGTGTGATGAACGAAAAATTTTAGACCAAGAATTAGAAATTATACGAAAATGCAAAAGTCAGCTTGAAGAAGATTGCAGGAGAGTTTCTCGTGGGAAAGTTTTATCTTCTGGGCTAAACCATGGCGACTTGTCTAGACAAATTCACACTCCGTGCTCTAGGAGGTACACTCCGACAGAGCTCCGAGAGTTGCCATGGCGACTGATTGAAAGGGCATTAAAGAATGGGCTTCTGAATGTTGTTAAGGTGGGCTTTACTTGGGAGGAGGTGTCGAGAGTTGTGAAGCCTTTCAGTGAAAACTTGAGTTGTGGCTCCCACTCCCATGTTGGAGTCATATTGGCGGAATTTCTACTCGGAAGTTACGGCAGCGAGGTCTGCAGTGGTTCTGATAGAGCAATTCTTAATGAAGTTCTGCTAATGAAACCACTTGGCTCTGACCCACCAAAGGAAAGGGAAATAGGCATGAATGAACTGTTTTCAATGAATAAAGCAGAAATAAAGAACGCTCTTATGTTTCCAATTCGTCTCCGTGGCCTTCCGGATCTAAAAGAACTGGACTCAACAGACCACTGCCTCTCGCATTTGTCCCATCAGAAAGTGCATAGAACTGGAGACATTGTTTCGTATGACTTAGCTAACACGGACGCCATGTTCAAAGATGCATTATCAAGCCTAGAGAATCCACGCTTAGAACCGGTTCTCTGTACAACACCAGGTCATACAAGTGAGATGGACGGGGTATTAGAAGAGCGTGCATCTTCACTTTCTAGTGAACCAAGTAATGGCGGGAAGAAAAGGAAGTGTGCCAATTGTGGTGCAGAAAGTTGCAAGCTTGGTAAATGTGGAAGGTGCAGGAAGGTGTACTATTGTAATGCGGATTGCCAGAAGTTGCATCATAACCAACATCGACAGACTTGTAAATAAGAATTTAGTTGGAACAAGGAGGCGAGAGAGTCAGTCAGAGACTTGCAGACATTTTAAAACGTAATCGTAATATTTATATTATTTTTATCATTGATGTTCGTATACCTTGACTTTCTTACTGTTTGTGTGTTCATCTTTTTGCTGTGCTTTCGTATCTTTGTATTTGTTTGTGAGTGGAGATACAAAACATTATACATATTATCTCAATAGAGACAAACCAGAAAACCTCGCGGTTTATTTTGGTGGGGTAGATGGAGGCTTCTGTTCATGAGCGCCTGTACATATTGCTAGACCTAGCTTGTGGAGTAGATGGAGGCTTCTGTTGATGAATTCCTGTACATATTGCTAGACCTAGCTAGTGGAGTAGATGGAGGCTTCTGTTGATGGGCTCCTGTACATATTGCTAGACCTAGCTAGTGGAGTAGATGGAGGCTTCTCAGTGTTGATGAGCTCCTAGATGGAGGCTCCTGTTGATGGGCTCGTGTAAATATTGCTAGACCTACCTAGTGGAGTAGATGAAGGCTCCTGTTGATGGGCTCCTGTACATATTGCTAGACCTAGCTTGTGGAGTAGATGGAGGCTTCTGTTCATGAGCTCCTGTACATATTGCTAGACCTACTTAGTGGAGTAGATGGAGGCTTCTGTTGATGGGCTCCTGTGCACATAGCTAGACCTAGCTAGTGATTAGATGGAGGCTCCTGTTGATGTGCTCATGGCTAGACCTAGCTAGTGGAATAAAATGGAGGCTTCTGTTGATGGGCTCCTGTACATATTACTAGAACTAGTTAGGGGAGTACATGGAGGCTTCTGTTGATGGGCTCTTGGCATCTTTTTTGTATAATGAGATTTTCATATTTCAAATATTCAATTAATTTACACAATAAAATTTCAGGATTTTCCCATAATAATGTAAAACATTATTATTGTAAAACATTGAAATGCGAATATTAATGAAACTGTACCAAGGAAGACAGATAGTTACATTACAATTGTTTTTGTAATTAAATTTTTAAAAAAATGTAAGAAGTAATTAGATATCGTGAGCAGGGGACGTAAGTGTGCTAGCAAGCGATTTTGGGACGACATCGCCTGATTCTCGGTTTGTTCAAGTCACGTGTTTTTCCCTGTTACGTTTGGGATGCTCTCATTGTCTAAAGTTTCCTGTGTTGTTTCTTTTTACTTTTTTGTCGTGACAGAAACCAGCCAACTGTACTGGGCAAAATATAAGAACCTGATTGGCTGAGACAGTTTTGAGTTAAAGGAAGCATGTCACGCAACTGCGCAGCTGTTTTGCGCAGCTCAAATCAGAGAAGTATCGTTCCGTAACGATGGCCAGCGAAGGCTAAAAACCTCGAAAATAATCGTTTATAATCTTTGCATATTCTTAAATAGTTTCTGTAGGGTGGTCTAATTAGTTTTGCTGATGAATCAGAGTGATCGCTCCCTTTGGCTCCCCGTTTGACGGGTTCGGCGTAATGTTAAGAACATTTCAGGGATCAAAGCAAAGACGTATCCATTCCAGATCCGTCATGGGTGTAAGCACGCTTCACCATTTAACATTACACGGATGCTCAACTTAATTAACCATCTTCTCGAAGGGATTATCTAGTTACCATCTCGCGACCCGACTTTAATCTCCATTAACTTACTTAACCCTCTTCTTCCTGGAGACAAATATGGCGTCTTTGGTTTCGATTGTCTAGGCTTGCACTTATTGCTGCTTAAGTCATTGTTTCGCGCTACGCATTTTCAATACGTCGCTTTGGGATTTTTTTCTGTTCCGTCAGTAAAACCATCTAGCCAATCAGGTCCTTGCCTTGTTGGGCCAAGTGCAGTCGACAGGGTTTTCGTCGCGACAGAAAGCCAGTCGACTGCACTAGACGAAACAAGCGAAGGTTTTTGTCTTTTGAAATTCACCGGGCAAAACTACGATTTTGGCTATGATATTCCTCGCAGAGATGGTGCTCCAAGAAGTTATCTCAGTAATGGAGAAGCAATTTGTTAGGACCGTTGCAGTTGAAAGGTGCTAGCATGTTTAGATCTGAGTACCATTTTGGCTAGGTTTGGCATTTATAGGATACTAGACGTATGCTTGCAATGCGTTTTTTAATGTTGTTGTTGTCGTTGTTGTTATCATATGATGTGGGACGAACCCACGCCCATGCAGTTCTTCCACTAAACAAACCAAAATCGAGCCAAGAGGTTCTCAACTTTTGAGAATCCTCGTAAAATCTCTCTTAATAAAATTTTTTATAAAAATTAGGTGAATTTCTTTAAAAGGCTAAGCTCTCTTCGTTTTCTCTCGCACGCATCCTTCAAACGTGACCCGTTTTAGTTCGACTCAAGTCATTCGCCCCTGTCAATTTTTCCCCCTTCATTCGGACGATCTTACAGCACTGGTAATTAGACCAATCAGAGTAGCTAATTGCGGTACCTCCCAGTAACGTTCTGACGTTCGATCGTACCCACGCTAGCGCTCGCGTGTTGAGAAGGCCACACTTCCTGATATATTTATCATTTCAGGAGGCTCTGTTGACAAATCTACTGTCGGCTCTGTCCTATTGTAATTCTGGTACATTTATCATTTTGTAAGTTAGGGCTTGGCTTATCAGTAATGAATCTTACTGCAATCCTGATACAGATTGTTTCTCGAAAACTCTGAGCCACGCAAAAATAGCTTCAAGAGCAATTCCTGCTTTGTCTTTCAGCGAGCACTTGTATCAATTGCCCCGATCAAGGCTGAGATGGAAGCAAACCGTTTCCGGAACTACGGTGTTCCGAATCACTTGTTTTTAACAGGGACGTGGGTGTTGAAAACTTCCGTTCTAAGCCAAGTTCGCATAGTGAGACGAATCTAGACCTGGGGTGTAGGGCTTTTACAGTAACAATTGATGCCGATAAATCGTAGTTTCACTCCCAAAAACCTATGATAGCCGGAAACAGCTGAGGTAGGGCAGAATGCAAAACGCTTGTTCGACGGGAAACGCCAGGAAAGTTGGCATGCATTTCTGCAGAATATAGTTCTGAAAAGAAAGAATTTTTCAGAGAAAGTATCCATTTGGCCACCGGCTTATTTATGGAAGCGCAATATTTTCGATGGAATATAGCCGGCTAGCTCTCCAGTGGGTTTTTCGGATATTTGATGTTTGATGCTTTTGATTTGTAGATGGCTATTGCTATTTTGACATCCTACACGTAATTCGTCTTCTCATATCCGATGAACAAAGAAGCCTAATTCCTAAGGCCGGTTTTCACTTTTTCTGCATTTTTTCTCACGTGAGTTGCAATTCCAACACTCTAATGTAACAACATGCAAATCCGGTGCTCTCTTTTGCTAAAATCGTATCAAATTACATAGAATTTCCAATCCATGTACGATACGGATGCGACATCGCGGATCCGACATCGCGTGAGCAGAATCTCCGAGATCACACCGAAATTGCATCTTGTTTACAAAGCTTGGTCGCGAGAAAAATCGCCTTCAAAGAGGAGCATTCATTATTTATTCCAGGGGGTGGGCTGGCAATATTTTTCATTCAGCCCCAAAAACCTCTTGACCCAAGTATCAATAGCAATTTTTATAATAATGATAACCCCCCCCCCCCCCCCCGACCCCCTTTCGATCAGGACGAAATGTTGTGACATCTAGATACCAAGACCACCAGTTCCTGTATTGTTAGGACATTTCCTGATGCGTGCATGGACAGTTTGTACGTTGTAATTTTACAGGCGTGCATCCTATTGTATTAAAGTCACTGTCACAGTTGTTTTCATATTTTCTGGTGACCCCCTATTTGAACTTGCCGAATTTAGCATGCCCCCCCCCCCCCCACCCCCTTAATTCTTGCCAGCCCACCCCCTGGCATAAATAATGAATGCTCCCTAGATGCGACAAAAATCGCAAGTGATGGAGAAAAATAAATGATATGCATTCCTCATGACTTACACAATGAACATTTTGTTCGTCTAGATCCTTCATATATGGTACACTATAGTGTCCTTCTGTATATTTGTCATTAATATCTTTGCTCTGCGAAAGGTGCTGAGTGATTTCGTGTCTTCTCGTATAACGACGTAAAATTCTATCCTCTGTATTCCTCTAGTATACTACACCTACCGTGAACCTGCGCAACGCGAAGGAAGCATTTGAAGCGTTGGTTGTAACTTAAGTAACAGTTTACTCGCCATTCGAACACCCTCTAAACTACAATTTGTAAAATAAAGAAAATAGGTATCCAAGAATTAGTAGTCGTGGGATGGGAAGCTTCCCTATTTTGGACAATTTCTGCCTAGCATTTTTGAAAAGCATTTGATAATTTTCTTGTTCAATTAGTTGTATTACGCTAGTTGTTCTCGTTGGACGCACCTTATTTTTTGTCGTCAGCCGTCAAAGCCTATTGAGACTCAGTTTCGAGTACTTTCAATGGTTTCAGGGTCTGCGTGTCGAGAGCAAGGTCGCCGAACCGTATTATTGGGATTTGGCGGGTTCGACGTTGGATGGCGCGACTCTAGCGAGCTATGTTGTGGGCTCGACATTCACTCTCCTGTTGTGTCTTACCGACTGTGACGCGGCGACGCGCATTTCCCTTTCGTAAACGGTCGTTGCCATTTGGACGACAAGCTAGAGCACCCCACCCCCCCCCCCCCCCCCCCCCAAATCGTCGAAACACTTATACGGGTTATACGCGACCTGGCTCTAAACGTCGAAACACATACGCGACCCAGGGGCGCCGGCTAGCAAGCTAGAGCTAGCAAGCAAGGCTAGCAAGCCTTGCCTTGTTTCACCTAGTGCAGTCTACTGGATCCAGATAACGGTGTCATCTTTTTAGAGATCGAACGGGCTTCCTGTGGTGTCTTGTCTACCTCGTTTCCAGGTGCTTGACCGTGAAAATCACAGTGGAAAATGCACATAAAATGCTCGAGCTTTTGGCACATAACATCTTTGATTGTATAAACCTCAGTGTTTTACAGGGATTTCTGCCACGGAGAAAAACCGTATATTTTCACATGTGAAAATATCAGCCAACATGTTTTTCCTCTTGCCAATAAAAGGCGCTTCCCTGGACACTGGAGCATAGCAGTGTTTCTTGTTTATAGGGGGGCCTTTCTATAATAAACAGAATAATACACGGACGCTTGGAGATATGAAATTTATCTTCTCGACTTTCGTGTTCACATTTAATATCTCACTTGTTCGCTGCGCTCACTCGCTCGATCTCTATTTCTCGAGTGTATCTGAGTTCTGGTTAAGTTTTAAGCTTTTTCTAGGCCAATAAAAATACTGAAAAACTTACTGGGATTCCAAATATGGTATGCAGATATTTCCTTATAAGGAAGATGAAGAAAGTCGACAATTTCAAGGGAACTATCTTGATATGTTTCTCTCACGACAAAAATAGTCCAAATAGTCTTATCTGTCGTATCTTTCGTATCAGTCAACCGTGAAACAAAAGATAATTCCAATTTCCATTGTTTCACGGTCGACTGGCGACAGTTACGACAGATAAGACTAAAGCCTGGTTTCCATATAGTCTTATCTGTCGTATTAGTCAACCGTGAAACAAAAGAATAATTCCAACTTCCATTGTTTCACGGTCGACTGATGCGACAGTTACGACAGATAAGACTTTATGGAAACTAGGCTACGACAGATAAGACTATATGGAAACTAGGCTTAAAGCCTGGTTTCCATATAGTGTTATCTGTCGTAACTGTCGCATCAGTCGACCGTGAAACAATGGAAATTGGAATTATTCTTTTGTCACGGTTGACTGATACGAGAAACAGGGGAAGGACATAGATGGTCTGATTGAGGGAACACAGGGGCGTAGCCAGGGGGCACAGGGGGCCGCGGCCCCCCTTCTTGGGAGATTTTCCCATAAATTTACTATGTATTTGCTGGAGGAATTCGTCCCATGTTTTCATTACCGACCCCCCCCCCCCCCCCCCCCCACTTTCTAATGGTCCACCCCTAAGACTATATGGAAACTAGGCTTTGCTGTACGCATCCTTTGAGGTTTCCCAAGCTTCCTCATGCATGTGCAACGCCTACAGAAGCTAGCTAGTGCGGCGTTTTCACTCTAGAGATGGACAGGCATACAAGTTAAAATATCGTCTGCGACTAGCTTTTAATCGTTTGGATGAATCATCCCGTGTAAAAGGTTGTCGGATCTAAAGTCGTCTGTTTTTCGTCTAAAAATCGTCTTCGTGGACGAACTGACGAACAAATTCAGACGACTTACAGCCTGAACTGATGTTTCGCACTGTCAAAGCATGTTTTGTTTTTGCTTTTTCCTGTTCCAGAGGCGTAGCCAGGAATTTTGGTTGGGGGGGGGGGGGGT
The DNA here is from genome assembly GCA_033964015.1 of Scolanthus callimorphus. Taxonomy (NCBI): domain Eukaryota; kingdom Metazoa; phylum Cnidaria; class Anthozoa; order Actiniaria; family Edwardsiidae; genus Scolanthus; species Scolanthus callimorphus. The sequence continues at coordinate 26,097,010 of CM066920.1, forward strand.
GGCAATTCCCAAAAAAAAATTCGCGCAAGGCCAATCCTTCCGAAAAAATATTCTTGCAGAGATTCAAGCTAGAAAATAAAAATCCTACAAAGACATGGCTTGGGCTCTAGTTAAAAAGCTGTCTGAGGCTGTATATTTATTTAAAAAAATGGATGAAGCAGCAGCGAAACCTGAAGTCCGAAAAGGAGATACCAAAATTTCGGCGCGCTTCGCGCGCATAAAGAATAGAACTAGTATAATTTCTTTGAACTCGCGCAACAAAGACATTGCCTTACAAGAACAAGTGTCTTGCCAAGGAAAACAAACTCTCCCAAAAATGCCCTTGCAGTGATAGACCTGACAGGCAGTCACTATGTTCAAAGAAAGAACACTTAGGTAAGCGTGACTTCGACAAGTATAGCAATTCGTCATTTGGACTGCTTCACGTAAATGAATAATAATAATTTCGGCATTTGCGAAATTAAAACCTACAGTCTTTGCTTACTATAAACATAAAACCTGAATGTTGATCTATCCTTTCTCTGAGGCTTGATTGCGTTTACCAAAAATCGGCGGCGCGCTTCGCGCGCAACGATAGAAAAATGCGATACCCTATATAAATATAGCATTAGAAAATTTGTTGTACATATACATAGAGGAACAGGATTTTCTTACTCCATTTCTCAACCAATATAAATATGATATAAGAAAATTGGGTTGATGCATATACATACAGCAATAGGGTTTGGGTGGCCTGTTGGAACGGAACGCCACGGTATATATCCACTGTCCGGCTGTCTATGCTTCTCACTCTGACAAGTTTCGATATATATGCATAACGTGTTATGACTACAAGATATGTTGTGTGTGTGTTTGCCGAAAAAAAAATTCGTACATGGCCTTCGAGCCCGAAAAAAAATTCTTGCACAACTTGATCACCGGAAAAAAATTCATACGCAAAAATATTGCCACCCCCCCCCCCCCCCCCCCTCCCCCAGTTTCTAATGGTCCACCCCTTATCTGTCGTATCTGTCGTGTCAGTCAACCGTGAAACAAAAGAATAATTCCAATTTCCATTGTTTCACGGTCGCGACTGATGAGACAGATACGACTCTATGGAAACCAGGCCTTACGTGGACTGGATGTTAGAGGTGCATTGGCAATGCGCAATGTTTTTTTTTTGTGCTCCTCTACTCATATCTATACATATGTCTGACTGCACACTGAATCTTACTGGTTAGATTTGGTACTTATGTACCGAAGGTTTCCTCTGGAAGAGTGAACATGATGTTACATGACCGCATAGTTAGTAGAGGGAGATGTAATGACCGGATATGATGACCGGGTCAAGGCCGAAAAATTCATTGTCCGAAAATCCGAAAAACAAGGGCTACTTCGTCAGAAGGCAGAAGGGAAAGGGAAGTCTACCTCTACATTACTACTCGCAACAAAGTCCCTGTGGACATTTAGGCGAGTTTGAATAAATAAAATACCTGTGGACATTTAGGTCATTTAGGCGAGCTTGAATAAATAAAGTAAAATGGACAATGGCAAATTATAGTTACCCTGGGACAAGTTTTTTCAATTCTTATGTCAGATTTTTACCGTGTAGCGAAAGCTCGCGTGGTTGGTAATTCGAGTGGTTGTTTTGTCAAAAAAGCCACGCGAATGACCAGTCACGCGAACAAAACTTCGCTTCAGAGAGCTTCCCCCAGAAATCAAAACTACAGAAACTATCGAAATGCTTGGTCAAAAAGCTGGGCATTTGTTTTCCATTAGATTTCTGAACATAATAATTCTGCTGGATAACTCACTGAATGTTCTTGAAATGATGGCGATATGCGAGTGAGTACCATGCCAACACTTGCATGACACACAAAGGATAGACGGGCTAGAGGACTGGCGAACACAAGAATCAGACGTATAAGGAGTACACATTTCAGAACTGAATGAAACACAAAAGGCTTTAAAATCGCATGCAAATGTTTAACCGGGTGTGTTTGACCAATAGATCAAAGTCATCGAGAAATATGATAAGTAGCTCAGGGTTTTTCATGCTGTTTTAAGGAAAACGTAGTCACGGTATATCCTAAGAGAAACTATACGCTGAAAACGAGTATCATTAATCAGTTTTAATAACTGTCGTTTTACTTTATGTTACTGTTATTCTTAATAATAAATAGCAATCAATTAGTTTAGTTGTACAGTTGTACGCGTACTTTCTAGTATCTGGGATCGTGTATTGTGTGCAGTGCAACATTAGTAAAGGTTTAGTGCACACCACACAGACATCCCTTTAATCTGATGCATAATCACGCTTTGCCCGACCCGCTACCCGCTAAACCCTATCAACCGGTACCAACCAAGATTTTGGCCTTGCAAACCGCAGATGAGCACGCAAGAAAACGAGCGAAGAAACCATGACTTCGGCGCCTAAAATTCTCGTGATTTTTCCATATGATCGCGTAGCTAGGGGATTGCAGCACGCGCATTGTCACTGCGGTATTTAGAGTCTATTAAGCAATAAGCAGTGAAGCTTTCACGTTCTATTCTCTTCCAATTTAACGTTATTCACCATTAAATTTGCAAAGTATACAACTTCAACCACCGTATGTACATTGAAAACAAATCATTGAAGCGGTACATTTCCCATAACTCTTCAAATCAAAACACAAACTACTTATAAGTATTATCCTTGAAAATACAAATATGGATGGCGTCCTTTTGGTGAAAGGTTAAAGTTTTCGTTCGTATATTAGTTGAAATATGAATATTTTTTACCCTTCGTTTTTGTGTAATATTGATTTGGTCAAGCATGCTCGATGTGATTTGATAGTTCGACCAATTCTCTGTCACAACAAAAGGTTGTTGAAAATTTTATCCAATCACAAGCCAGTATTACCCAGCTTCTCAAAACCTCCACTACTAAGAATTTGGATTTTGATCTTCAGATCACGGAAACGACACGGCCATCGATAGAATTTGCGAGAAATAACAAAGTTTAATGAGCATCATAGATTGTAAGATGCTCTATTTTGGGTCTCTTGCATGCCCACGGGATGAATTTATAAAGGAGAGCTCTCATTGATCCTGAAATATAGTTGTCAATTTGCAGCTGGTTTCCCCTGCAAGAGTATGATTTTGTGTACTGAGATGTTTGAACACTTAATGTCAGAAATTGAATGCATCATGCGTATCCGCAATGAATTAACAACAAAGGGTTAGACTGAGTGATAATTAAGCCTTCGTGCGAAATACAGTTACAGTTTTGTCGTGCGACGTGGAGTAATTTTTCCTGAAAACAACCCATTGCTTGATTATTCTGATGAAAGATGGATTTCTTAATTGTCGCTGCGCTATGACGTCACAGTAAGCCGTCCCCCTTCGATACATTTCTAATCTTCAGGCAGCAGTGTGTGTATGTATGTATGCTGTTCTAGGTTGCCGTAAAAATGGTGTTCTCGGCCTCACTGCCCATGTGAACAGTTTCACTAGGACGTTACGATTTTCTGCGTGGAAGGCAATCGCCGATTTCAGCGGAAAATAATTGCTGCATTCGGTCGGGGCCACAGAGCTCGGGGATTGCTTCAATGGATAAAATGAGTGATACAGGCATGACACCAAAGCATCGAGATGTTGTAGACAAACTTCGCGAGCGAATAGAACAGTACAGAAAACACCACAATAGTTGTCAAACGAAGCAGGAGCGATCGCAAATGCTAATACACGAGCAAGAGCGCCAAGATGCTGCGTTACTGCATAGACGTGCCATCGATAGCCGTGCCAAACTGCTGAACAAAGTAAAACAGGTCGACCTTGCAGGGAAAAGCGAGGCTCAAGCAAACGGTCTAGAGATGAAATCGACTAATGCCATACTACAGGTAAGACTCGAGCCGAAAATCGGCCGGTTAGACTTGCTATTAGCATCCCTACCATAGTATGCATATATTTTTTCGGCACTGTTGTGCCTGTTTGATTGTTTGAATTTTGTTGTGAGCTAAGCACATGTCCTTTATTTTCGGTGCTCAGACCAAGTTTATTTACATTTTTATTTTCACAGCAGCAAATTCTGAAGCGGAAACTCGACCAAGGACTCAACAACTCGGCGAATATTCTGAGCTGTGATAAAGACAATGGACCAGGGGGCGAAAGCCTTGCGAAATATCAAAGAACTGAGGACGGGCATAATACGGGCCTGCAACCGTCACATGAAATTCCGAATATAAATTTGCCATCGCAACACGAGCACTCTACTTCGGTCACTCAACTGGACTCTCTCGATAGTCTTTCTAGTGCTGCAGGAATTGCTGGGCATTTTGTAGGAGATCGTTCGCGAGGATCGCCTTTACTCGCTGGTCCCGGGGTCTCGAGCGGTTCGGATCCTTATAACACAGCAAACAGAGTGCAATCGCCAAACACATTACAAGCTCCAACGGAGTTCAAACAAGAAACACGGATCGCAGTTTCTTGCGAAGGTGGCCGGCTTTCTACTCCCGCTGCACCACATGAAACACTCTCGAACGGCCTGCCGCTTCCAAATTCACGGACAGGAGATAATTCCCGAAACGTTCTGGCTGGTCAAGAATTGCAACAACATATACAAGACTTCGAGGACGTGCTACGGAAATACACGAACCCGCTTGTTAGCTATAAGAATACAGGAGTGGAAGCGCATCGACAGTTGCAGCGACCAAGCCAACCGAACCAGTTGGATAACGTTACGCGTGATTCAAGGCCAACTCAACAACAAAGTCCAACACTCTCTAACCCTGCCACGACACAAAAACATCAGTTCTCTGGCCCACAAGGTCCCCCTGGTCCCACAGCGCTCCACTTGCAAAAGTTAGCAAGGCATGCGCAACAAAGCCGGGCTAGGGTGACTGGAGGCTTTAGTTTGGAGGGGCAAGACCAAGATACTTCGAATTTAAACCCCTACGCGAATCAGAGTGTGGATTTCTTTGAGCAGATGAGATTTACAAGCTCAGGCACACAATCCCAAATCCCTATTCAAGGCAACATATCCCAAGTTGCTGCAACAGGTAGATTTCGACCTCAGATGCCCTCCGCATCTAAACAGTACACAAATATCTATTCCAGCAAGGATCAGCAGCAGGGCATAATGTCGACTGGGTTTCCTAGCAACATGACATCATTACAGTATCAGCACATGATGCAGTCTCAGACAACACAACAACAACAACAACAACAACAGCAGGCAATGTATAGATTAAATCAACAACAAATGTCACATCGTTTAACACATCCCTCTATACCAGAACAGCAACCATACCAACAGTACCAAACACAGCAAAACATTAATCAAACCCCTCAGCAAATGAGCAATATTGCAATGTCAAATCTGGCTGCTTATTCAGCTACTGGCTACCAAAACGTGAGGCCTGTACAACAGCAATTCCAACGGCAACATTCTATGCCATTAATGTCCCCAGGGTACCCTACACAGGAGCAATATACTCAGCAAATGCAGCAGTATCCTGTCAATGAGCAGCAGCTCCAAAGCCAACAACAGGGTGACGTTAATGCAGGGGCATATCACTATAATAGGAGAAACTCATTCCCTGTATATCGTCGTACTATGAGTCAGCCTCCTAATTCTTATGCGCAAGCATCGCATGAAGGTTTCACAGGGCCTATGGTGCAATTGAGGAATACATTACATGGACAAAATGCAGGTAATGCTGTTATGGATACAAGGAGTAATGCATCTCCAGCGTATACCAACTATAATACAAGAACTCCAAATTTGACGGCACAGCCTGGTAACCCAGCTATGGCTCATCTTTCGGGTCAACAAAGAGCCAGTGCAGGCATGGTTGTTGGCAGTGTTGCTGGGGTACAAATGCAAGCTGAGCAATCTATTGGTTACGGGACAAATCCTAGTGTGCAATCAGGTGCTCAGGATGCAGCTAAATACAATGGCAGACCTGAAACAGCCAGTGGATATAGTGACTCCATGTCGAGTATTACTCTTCAAGACCAGACGGCAACTTCAGTATCAGTCAATAATAATGATTCACAGTTCAATGCGTTTTCACCATTATCGGCTTTGGAGAAAGCTCCATCATTTACATCTTTGCTTGAGCAATCAACTGGCAACCTAGAAACAACTTATACTGGATCTATTCCAAATTTAGATCTGTTAGGAGAAATAATAGGTTGAAATGAAAGTTTACAGCATTGTGTTGGGTTCCCCAGGACAGTGAGCATTCAAAATCTAGTGCTTGAGCAACAGGTTTATATTATATTATTTCTTTGTGTCAAAGGTATTCGGTATTGTTTTGGAAATCAAGTTTCCTATACACACCACATTTGAGCAGCAGAGGTGACTCAGGCTTGATATTTGTCTCACAATATTTTTGATCTGGAAAATCCATGAAATGTGTTCTGTCCTTATGGTAGTTGATGTTGTCTGATTGCTCGCACAGCGTTGAAGGAAATCAGGCCAACTACACCCTCCCATACCGAAGGAAACATCTACTTGAATAGCAGCATAAGGTTCAAGGATTTCCTATTAATTTTCAGATCATAACAGAGTGGTTTTCATTTGACTGTTGTGAGCAATCACTGTGCAATCGGTCACTCCTGTTGGATTTATTCAGAACTGGTAATCATTTTGCAATTGGTTTCACTACAGTCATATGAAATCTGCTCTATATCCCCATATGTTCTCTCTAATTCCCCATACAAATACTGAGCTTTGGTCACCTGAAAGTTTAGGGAGAAAGGCAACTGAAAATTCAGGCTAGGAACACCTACGATTTGAGCAAAACTATTTCAAATAACTTGGTTCTCTATGCCCTCAAATTCAGGAAAGTTTATTGTATGTTACATTAAGTGTTTAATAGCCTGGGCATGGATGCATGTCCCTCTTGTCTCATGCCAAAATGATGCAAATCAAAAGAAAATGCCCTGGGCCATTAAAGTGATTTTTCAATACAAAAACTTATTCATTAATTTATGTTTAAAGTTTTTTGAAAGTTTGAAAAAATATATATATAGACAATTTCTTTGATTAATATTTTTATTCCTAGAGTATACATTGAACACATTTCACTCCAATCAAATCAAAACACCACTCTTGTCTGGATTTCCTTGATTTTTAAAAATTAAAATATTTGTTCCATTCTTTTTTATGCCGTTTTATTCCAAGATCATTCAATGCTTTTTGATACAACAAGTGAGTGGTTTTTATGTGGTTTGATTGTTAAATAGCTTGTTCTTAAATGGATCACCAGGTTGGCAAGATGTTTCTCTGGGTTTAAACCATTACCTGTGAACAATCAACTTGACAAATGCCAAATCGTTTTCATTTGTTATGGGTTTCCTGTGAATCAGATAAAGAAAGCTCTACAATGTAGATATATCTCATTTTTAAAGAAGCCTCTTTTCATATGAGAGATGTACTGTAGTTTGTTGTTTCAAGTTGGCAGACCAGGCTATTAAGCTCTTAACAAAGTAACATTTTTATTATCACAAAGTTGTATAACAACAAGTTTATAGGTTATGTGCTGTGGTGTTTATGTTGCAACTGTTCAAAACAGCTCAGAGATTGATGGTTACTCATAGCTTGCTGTAAGCAGGCATCTTATATTCCATAGAAAAGACAAAATGCCAAGACATTGCAATTTTTAAAATATTCCTAGTCAGATAAGAAATCACTCAAGTGTTAATTTAACTTCTTAGCATTAATAATTATATATGTATTCACAAAAAAGATTATAAGAAGCTAGTGGCACTAGTGCTCTAGAATTATTTACATCATAGATACCATAAGGAATAGAAATAAAACTAGTTTTCAAGCATACCCTAATAGAGTAAAACTTTAAGGAAATGGCTTTTGCATGGCTCAATGGTCCAGTACACATGGAACTACAGTATTATCTCAGGCAATATTTTAAATTGCAATGGACCCTTGAGTTATGTGATTGTGAGTTGTAGTATATTAGCTATCACCCTTTTGACTCGCCAAATACAACACTGTCTGATTGCCTTGTGTAGATTTAGCAATCTTTCCATCCAGTTTTCACACGGACCATTTTATCTCGTTCATTCTTGCAAAAGGGCAAAACTCTTTTTCATCTGAATGAAACACAAGTCCAAATCGCTAGATGTTTTAATACAGAACGATTAGGCTGCTAGTAGAACTGAATTATAAATGTTTATTTTTATTATTTGAAGTTGTGCACGTTGTGTCTAACTGTAACCAAACTGTCTCTCTAGGTAAACTGCATCCATTATAACTTACTATAGATTAAAGCAGTCATTTTTGCTAAAGATCAAGATACATGTTGATATACAATGTACATATAACGGGGATACATAGCAATATGCAAATGCCTACTAAGAATTAGCCAATTTTGGATATTATTTTGCCTTGTATAGCACAACACAACGAATCTTATACCCCATTCACACTGGCCCTCATAGTCTACATAAACAACTCCAAATCCTATTTATACTGATTTAGTCTTAGAAAGTAAAAGGAACTGAACTTATAGGCATTATTACGTAAGATTAACAGCTTTCGCTATCAAATTTCCAAGTTTGAAAACTGTTCAGCGTGGTAGGAAATCAAAAATGTTATTTCACAGTCAAACGTATTCAACAACGTGTAACATGGCATGTTCAACAAATTAGTGTTGAATGATTTGAAGCCTAAGAATTTTCCGTTTGCGTATTTTGTATAACCCTTTCCAGGAACGCCCGTGACGAAGTCCAGCTTATTGAAAGTAACAGGTACTTTTAGTTTAAAGTGTGAACCATTGGGAGAAATTGAAGGGAAACGTTATTTAGAACAACTTGAAACAATGCAGACATGGCCCGCGGAGCGACTGAAGTTTGGGGAGGGGGCTTATAAGAAAGAATGTATCACCAATATGGGGGGCTGACTAACAAAAAAATGTATTAAAATTTGTCAAAAACTCCCCCCGCGGGCGGTGAAGGAAAGGGCCTTTTTGAAAAAAAAAAAAACATTTCGGAGCTCTAATTATTAAGGTGAGCATATAAACTGCATATTATATATTTCGATATCTTGGTGCAAATTTTTATCGGCACATCAAACAACAATATTAGAAATATTTATCAATCTTCACTCTGCAAAAATAGTTTCACAGTGGTCTCGGTCTATTTGCAGTATTTTGGTCTCAAAACTGAGTAACATTACAGTGTACATAGGCGGCGAATTGAAGAAGTCATTTTGTCCTTATGACAATTCAGAATTCAACTGAGTCAAGAGAAGGCACCGGGACGTCAAAAACATTGGATGGAGGGGGTCAAAATAGGAGAGGGGCCGATTAAAAAAGTTTAAATGTATGAGAAATTCTTAAAAATCGAGAGACAAATGTCCTCTGACCTCTCGAAATTTCGAAGCGTTCAGCCCAGCCAGCCTATCGTTTTATTGATTTCTTTGAAAGTGAAAGGGACATTTTACTATCAGTAAAAGTCATATGAATGGATCGAGCAGGCCGAAAAAGCCATTGCATAAAATAATTTTTACTGTTTCAGTTCTTCTGTCAAATCATTATTTGTCTAAACAAATAATGCCGGAATTCTTTTTCGGGATACTATGGGAAAACTCACTAACGGCGCTGTTTTGATATTTTAATTCCATTATGAGCCAGTTTCTAGTAATAATTAATCACCTGCGCCATAATTACATTTTAGTAACAAAACATAAACTCCAACGTTCAGAGTTTTCAGTAAAGACCGACCGTCACGATACAAAGCGTCAATTACTAATATGAGTACGCGACTATAAAGATTGACGTAGCATAAGAGATTTATTTCTTCCGTGATTTATTTGATCCGGAAGACTCCTTGGCGTGCACAGATGCTTGCCGTAGATATCAGGGAATACCCTGTAAAATCTTTTGATTGGGGCTATACGTAGGGTCGCACTATTATATGTAGCGGGATGCTACTATTTTGGAAAATGTTGCTAAGAAAGTTGCTTTAAAAAAGTGTGACCCTCCCCTTGACAACGAAAAAAAACGTGATCCTTCACCTAGATCCAGATGCCCTTTTAACTTTATTAAGGCAGAACTTACAACTCTACAACAAACCACAATGCCTGAAATTTTGGGCTAAAGACTCGGTTCTAGGCCCTTACCACCGGCCGATGCAATTTTAGTGCTAGACCCTGTTATCCAGGAAAGTTTCAACTGGAACAGGAAATTAGCTTTTGAATTTAATACACTTGATATTGGAGCATGAAGGCGTAAAATGCACGAAGCATGAATGTCCACGTGTTTTATTGACGAGCTCTACATTGATAGTATTGAAAGTAATGAAGGGAACATGGGGCATATCTTGGCGAGTATGCCACTAGAACAAGCAGAGCTCTAAATGTCTCTGGACACAGGATATTTTTTACATGAATTAATAAGCTTGCTACTGTGATATGGTGAGCACGAAGCGCGAGCCGAAATTAAAAATGCAAATCCATCAAAATATAAGAGGATGCCTCTGAATCGACTATTGTGTGTTTCCAAAAAATATCCATACCCCCCCCCCCCCCCCCCCCCCCCTACGGAAGGGATTGGAAATTCCGGATATTTTGGAAACACATTGAATGAGAAAAAAATTGCCACCCTTCCCAAAAATGTGCTTGAAAAAAGGTGGCCCTACCCGAAATTGGCATGAAAGAAATTAATATATAGATTTAGCCACTGGCTAAAAGCGGAGCTCCTGGTTATAAAATTTTCTATGTGAATGAAAGGGATTCCCATGTGTACATGGTTTATATGGTTGCTTTACAGTCTTCACGAGATATTAATTTTTCAAGCATAGATGACGTCATCGATGACGTCATATCACGTGACCACTTCATTTCGTTCATATGGTGGCCTAGACTACACTACCCAAGTTTGGTTCTTTTAGAGTTTTCCCTTCACGAGATATTATTTTTTCAAGCATAGATGACGTCATCGATGACGTCACATCACGTGACCACTTCATTTTGCTCATCTGGTGACCTAGACCACACTACCCAAGTTTGGTTGTTCTAGAGTCTTCTCTTGACGAGATATTCATTTTTCAAGCATAGATGACGTCATCGGCGACGTCACATCACGTGACCACTTCATTTCGCTCATCTGGTGACCAAGACCACACTGCCCAAGTTTGGTTGTTTTAGAGTCTTCTCTTCACGAGATATTCATTTTCAAGCATAGATGACGTCATCGATGACGTCATATCACGTGACCACTTCATTTCGATCATATGGTGGCCTAGACCACACTACCCAAGTTTGGTTCTTTTAGAGTTTCCCTTCACGAGATATTATTTTTTCAAGCATAGATGACGTCATCGATGACGTCACATCACGTGACCACTTCATTTTGCTCATCTGGTGACCTAGACCACACTACCCAAGTTTGGTTGTTCTAGAGTCTTCTCTTGACGAGATATTCATTTTTAAAGCATAGATGACGTCATCGATGACGTCACATCACGTGACCACCTCATTTCGCTCATCTGGTGACCTAGACCACACTACCCAAGTTTGGTTGTTTTAGAGTCTTCTCTTCACGAGATATTCATTTTTCAAGCATAGATGACGTCATCGATGACGTCACATCACGTGACCACTTCATTTCGCTCATCTGGTGACCAAGACCACACTACCCAAGTTTGGTTGTTTTAGAGTCTTCTCTTCACGAGATATTCATTTTTCAAGCATAGATGACGTCATCGATGACGTCACATCACGTGACCGTGCTACAGCACCCCCTTGTGGCATAGACAAAATATCCCAAGTATGGCTGTCTTAGCATGTTCCCTTGAGGAGATATAATTTTTTCTTTGCATACCACAGGGTTCCCAGGACGGCGGACGGACGGCGGACACTATAGGTTTAATACCAGAAAAATAAAGAAAAAATCATATCTCCCGAAGGGAAGCTTCTCTAGAAGCCAAACTTGGACAAACTTTCAAAGACCATCAGAGGAACTCTACACCAAAGTCACGTTCCCTCACGCCATCAATGACGTCATCAAAATGATCCAAAATGCCCGTGACGTTCAAAAATCAACTCCATGGTATACGTTTTTCCCTTAGGTATGGTGCTCCGCTTGCGCGGGCCTTCGGCCCGCGCTGGAGCTCCGCTATGACTCTCCCCATCAAAAAAGTAGCCGTCCCCCGCTAAATAATAAGTGAAAAGCAAAATAATAATGTTCTTTTGGCAACAGTGGAGTAGCCACCAAAAATCGTACACTCTCACCAGCCATGAAGTCATCTATATCCTATGTTTTACAGACGATTGCGTTTGAGCGTTTTATCCTAAGAGTTCGCACGTTACGTTTGGACGTTTGAAAGTTGCGTTGTGAGACAAAAAGTCGAACGTTTCCAAGGGCAACCGCCATGTGTATTTTTCACTGACCAATCAGAGAGGACAGAACTCTTTGGCGCGCCATAGAAACGTCTCGTTTCATCCTAGAAACGCAACTTTCAAACGTTCAAACATAACGTGCGAACTGTTAGGGTAAAACGCTCAAACGCAATCGGCTGTAATGCAATTTTACATATATATATTTTGTCACGTGTATCAGACCGCCCTCCGACACAAAAGGGCAGTGCCCTTTTCTTCTAATGCCTCCCCCGGTTGTAAATGTCGTAAATAATTAACAGCTATATTTCCAAATTCGACAAAAGCCTTTTTAAATGCACACTTAGGCAGTTGTCTAAACATACACGAAACTTTGAGAAAATTCTTCAAGCTGATTTCAAGCTATTGAGGCAACAATACTACAGTATTTGACATGGGGGGTGGGGGTGGATGGTCGATGTCAGGGTCCGACATGAATCGTCCATACTTCCAGACATAGACGAAGCGTCGTATGGCGACCGTGTGTGGGTACGGTTGTTACGACCACGCCAGATTTCGGCCCTGACAGTCGCTATCCTTGGCGTTAATTGTTCGGTAGCAACTCAGGGACTCGGTCCATGGACCTGGGTGAGGAAACGCCCGGCCACCAGACCATTTAGTAGACGCCCCTTGTAATGAGTAGTGAACAATTAACGGTCTCTAAACACCCTTCTACATATATATAGGCCTGGTAGGTGATTGTGTATTCCATGTGGGACAATCTTACACTTTTGTGACTTCATGGGTGCGAGTAAAACTTATTAGAAAATAACACCTATGTTGTATTGTGAATGTGCGCATTCTGATTGGTTAAAAAGCGTGTTTGTAAGAGACCTGAGAAACACGATTGTCACGCAACGCTGTCGCGCGTGTGTATGTTATTTTCTAAAAGCAATAAAAATACTTTCTGCGTGCTCTCTGGTTTCTTACAAACACTCGGGGAATGTTGGTCGAACTGATAAAACTTGAAAGACACTCGCCTTCGGCTCGTTCTTTCAAGTTTTGATCAGTTCTCCCAACATCCCCCTCGTTTGTAAGAAAGCAGAGAGCACGCGGAAACAGCTACAAATCGGCGTTATTTCATACTGCAATCTTTACGGCTCATTTCATTAACAATCAATAGAAGGCGCTCAAGTTGAATATCTTTATTTTAACGCGTGCGCAAGCGTGTTCAGTGAATAAAAACTGAAAATTAGCATCGAACCACGCACCTAAATTCCTAGCTTCATTAACTCGAACTACGTGTTTATCGCCAACTAAGACCATTCACAAGTAATCATCTTTGCCACGCGAAAGCAAGCTCATTTTTTTTTTAATTCAAATCCTTGTACAAAGTTTTATGAACATTCTTCAAGCCAATTCGGGGTTATCAAACAACACTTTTGAGTTTCGCTTGACTATTATTGTAACAGAAACGCTACTGCTCGTGACAAGCCTGACAGTGATATGCGTGATAGTCTACGATACCCAAAATCTTCTACGGTTTAGAGTACTTCCTTATCAAATTTTCTACCATCACTCAGGTGCTTTCAATGATCTCCCTTAAATACACGTAAACTTCAAAAAGTGAAATAGGCTTCCTCAGTGAACAAGCTTCACAGAAAAACCGCGCTGCTTTTTCCTTATTGCCGCCTTCTCATAAAACTATGAAAAATGTGCATCAGTTTGGTCGGACCGGAATGACGATATTTTACGTAAACAGTAACTTCAGTTTAGCATAGCTAATGGAGGGAGTAGCAATGTACTTAATTTTAGGATTTTTTTGCAAGAATGTGAATATTCCTACTCGCAAAATGAATTCCACAGTGCATAGGAATGTTTGGTGAAAATAAGAAGTATTTTAACGTAAGAGAAAAAAGGAAATGAGCAATAAACTCGAATTCTTTCACTGACAATGAATCAGCACAAGGACCTGCAAAATTAGAGGACTAGTTTCTAAAAAAAAACTGAGTTGTCTGCGTCGGCGTGACGTAAACATGAAATTGTAACAACCAGGAGTTGATGGGATTTCTGTCAAACGCAGTGTTACGTAAAGTTTTCTGCTGACGTTTCGAGTGTTAGCCCTTCGTCAGAACACATAATTTCCTGCCAAGTTAGTATGCCAGTATGGGTGGTATGCTATAATTTATTGGATGTTCGTGTTCGTCTAGTATGTCACATTTTTAAATGTTTAAAAACAATGAAGAAGCTCATACCGAAAATTAACGTGTATTTTTGGTTTTGAGGTTGGGCCAAAGCCGAATGTCCTTACATTTTCAGGAATTTGATCCTCAAATCAGTTCTTAACATGGGGACATCACTTTAGCTTGGCTTGTTAGAATAGTGAATGACAAAAATAAACCCAACAAGTCGAAAGATTACTAGAAGCTTAAAAATTCACAAGCGAGGAAATGAGACAGAAGAACTTAAATAACAATTCATCTTCATTTGGCTCATAGTGAAATAATATAGAGACGTTTACAGTATTATATTATGTATCTTTGGGGCAATGTATAGCTGACGTTTGAGAAAAACATGATGTGAGAGGGAAGTTCAACGTTCTTGTCAACGTGGTGTAACTAGAGCTATGAACCAGGAGCGTAGACATGCTCTGATTGATTTTAAAAATCGCATGATTTTAAAAATTAAAACAAATCGCGTTTTTTTATTTTTGTACCGTTATAAGTATTGCCAGTTTGCTTTGCCGTATGTTATTACAGTTGATGTGCAGAAAACTTGTTAAAACAGTTAAAACAGCAAAAATCATTGTCTGGCTTGCGCCGCAACATTTGCCAGGATTTTGTGTCTTTTTTCAGATGAAAAGCCATGCAACTGCACTTATCAAACACCTGATTGGCTCAGTGAAAATAAGTGGCAGATAAGGGGGCCGATAAGGTCTCCAAATCTTGGAAATGCTCTTGACAAATCAGGTGTAACCCCTCCACAAATAGCAAAAACTGTTTTGTCCAACAAATGCAGTTTAACTCTTTGGTAAGACCTTTTTTAGGTGAATTTAGCACCTAAATAAAAATTCTAGTTATTTGGTCGTCATAATAGAAATCATTTTCTCCCAAATTAATGCTGTGTTGACAGCTAATTTTAAAAAGGAAAACCAACCAACCGACTGGAAATTAAGTTGCCGTTTGGCAATCAGGTTGAATTTTTTGCTTGCCCAACCCTAAATCCAGCCACCATTAGCAACCATATGATTGCAGTGTTGGGCCCTGACTTTACATTTTCTACTTACCTACAAATGTCCTTGCTGTCCAACTTAACCAACCTGGGAGTAATGTTGTCTAACACTGTAAATAAGTGCACTTAAAACCTGCCTGTCAGTATTGCTGGCCTGAAAACTCCATCTCCTAACTCCCTGATAGAAGCAAGCAAGTCATACATTTATTCCATTCCATTCTTAGCTCAGTGCCTTGTCAGCTCCTTGGTGTTTTGTTGACTGCAGCCCCAAAGACAAATCAGATTGCTGTTCTTCTACTGACAGAATTTCTTTTGATGAGCCAGCAGCAAGTGCAGGATCCATTTGAGAGGCAAGCTGAGAGTTCTTTTTCAGATGTGTCGCTGTTTTGTATGGAGGGTCTATGGGAGCTTGGGTGGGCGGTAATGAGGTGTAGTCTTCTCCTTCCCTTACATTCAGTTGATAAGTTTGATCAGAGTCATAAGCACTCAAATCGCCACAGGCAAGAAATGGAACAACAACCCGATTCACACCTTCCAAACTGCAAGCAAAAACAGAGATTCTGTGAGAATACAAGAGAAACAGTATTCCATGCAATGTAATATTTAAGGGAAGCACAGTTGGCTCAGCGTTACAGTGCTGGGTCTCTCACGGCTGTGGTCTGAGTTCGACTCCTGGCCGGGACAGAGGAAATTTTCTTTCTATTCGGGTCTCGGTCAAAACTGGTTCATATTGTGAGTTGAACTTTGTTCTACCGTGTTTCACAGAGGACGTAATAAACCGTCTGGCAGTGACCACCCTCAAGTGTCTGTGCTAATGACCGCTTGGCTGCCGTTGGGACCCAGCACAATTCAGGAGCTGCAAGTTTGGGGAGTCGGTCGCAAACACTTTACATTTACTTTTACATTCAATTAAAGGCCCATCATCAACCTTTGTGCTCTGTTTTCTTTTGTTTTCAAATTAATCCATTGTTTTTCGGCTGCTCTGATTGGCTGCTAGCCCACAAAGGCTGTCGGTTGATGACGGACCTTTAAAGAATAACGGGTTCTTCTGTCAAGTGCACTATTGTGGGTAATCTCATAACTAGAGCTCCCCAGCTTGTTATCTCATGGGGAGACTCTGGCAACAGCCACTGACACATGCGCAAGTTTTGATACAGAGCCATTGTCAGAAATAACTTTCTGGGCATGCCCCAGTTTAAAATGAGTCAATTGGAGAAGGCACTCAAATGGCTGATACTTGAGCCTACCCCACGAGGTGACAAACCAGGGAGCTTTGGGTATGAGAATGTATATATATCTATTAGACATTTTAGTGTAGAGTATCACTGGATATTTTTTCGAGTCTGAAGTATTTTGTCGAGCCTGTAAGCAACATGTTAATGCAGTACAGATATGTAGACCGAGTGAAGATTCCAGGTGAATGAAGTGAAAAGTGTGGCCTACAGTAAACAATGACTGAATTTTTCAGCAGATTCGGTTCCAATTTTTTTTTCCAGAATGCTGAGATCTTGTAGCCCACTTACAGGGCTCGATCTTAACAGTGGTCAACTAGCCAAATGCTAGTAGAATTTTCGTTTTGGCTAGTGGATTTTGGCTCTTTAATAACCATCTTGGCTACTGGATTTTTGGCAAGGAAGTAAGTTGGCTCAAGGACTTTTCTTGGCTTGTTTATGTGGGTGAGAGTTTAGGACTCTCTACTGAAATTAATTCTAAGACTGTTCCCTACTGTCACTGAGTAATGGTAACATTTAAAGTGCTACTCAAGGCCGGAATTTTAATGGCTTATTTTATTGCACATTCAAAATAAGGAAGAATGCTGTTTATTTTGCATTCATAGCTCTTTTGGTTTCAGAGATATTCAAGATTTTTACTTATATGCAAATTAGCAAAAAATGATGTCACAACAAGACAAGGGCAAAAGAGGCCAACAATGTTTTATGTATAATTCTGTTTGGGATAGTTAGATTCACTTCATCTTCATTCCACGGTCACTGCCCTGTTGGAAGCAACAAACAATTGGGCCTATAATATTGACCGTGGGAATATCAACGCAGTTGTTTTCCTAGATCTCAAAAAGGCATTTGATACTGTAGACCATGAGATTCTCCTATCAAAGCTTGATTCGTACGGATTTGGGAGAACTGCAAGTATCTGGTTTAAGTCGTATTTAAGAGAACGCAATCAAAAATGCTTTGTTAATGGGCATCTCTCTAGTAACCGTTCCCTTCTTTGTGGAATTCCGCAGGGGACAATCTTAGGCCCATTACTATTTCTTATTTTCATAAACGACTTGCCAAATTGCCTTGTAAACTCCCAACCCCGTATGTATGCTGACGATACCCATCTAACTTTTGCAAGCAATAATGTTGATGATCTTGATCTCTACCTCAACGAAGACCTTGCGAACGTTAATAGATGGCTTATCGCTAACAAGCTTACTTTAAACCAATCAAAAACCGAATATATGCTCATTGGGTCACGGCAACGCTTATCCACCCTTCAAAGGGCCCCAAATCTGTCAATAGATGAAATTCCAATCAAGCAGGTTTCTCAGACAAAATCACTTGGTGTACACATCGACCAGAATCTAACCTGGAATGTGCACATTAAGGAATTGACCAAGAAAATTGCTTCGGGGATCGGTGCTTTAAAGAGGGTGAGACCGTATGTGCCAGTTGCAACTTTACACTCAATTTATAACTCCCTAGTACAACCTCATTTCGATTATTGCAGCGTTGTCTGGGATAGTTGCAATATAACCCTTTCTACTAAACTACAAAAGTTGCAAAATCGAGCTGCAAGGGTTCTAACGTTTTCTAGCTATGACGCTAATGCCGATTGCTTGCTAGAGAGGTTAGGTTGGAAAAAACTCGAGTTGCAACGTAAATTCCACACTGCGGTCATGGTTTTTAAATCGCGAAATAGCCTTGCACCTGACTACATGCGCTCTATGTTCGTTGACCGCGACAGCGTAGCCTCTTACACTCTGAGAGACACTGAGGGCAAACTGGCTATCCCTAAGCCCCGCACCAATTATCTAAAAAATAGCTTTGGCTATAAGGGTGCGGTACTCTGGAATAGCCTTCCAGTCGATTTGCGAACAGCAAGTACTATTCAAAGTTTTCGAACGGGCTGTTCTGACTTCTTAGTTTGAACATTTTAATAATTATCTAGTTGCACGGCTCTCGTGGAAATCAGGTGCTTTTATAAATAGATTACTATATAACAGATTATTATTATTATTATACTTATTATGTAAATATTCACAATTTAGTATTCAATATCATTAGCTTAGTTTTAAAAATCCTGTCGAGACAACCGTGGTTAAATAAAGTATTACTACTACTACTACTACTACTACTTAAAACTTGGAAATAACAAAGAAGGACCAAAACCACAACCTCTGACATGTTTATTACTGTTTCCATGGTAACACTATTGACACTAAGGCTGTCTGGAAAAATCTGAAACTTATTCACCTACAAGTGAAGTACTACAATACTTTGCCAAAATACTCTGGGTTGTGTTGACAAACAAATCAGGAAGTTTCGAAGACTTTCACAACTTAGGGAATATTTCACAGATTTTACCTATTTTTCCAGGAATCACTTCTATAGCCAAACACGTTACCATGGAAACACTAATTAGCATATGGATGTATGAGGTCTTGGTTCTTCTTTGTTATTTCCAAGTTTGAAGTGAATCTAATTATCCCAAACAGAATTATACATAAAACATTGTTGGCCTCTTTTGCCCTTGTCTTGTTGTGACGTCATTTTTTACTAATTTGCATAAGTAAAAATCTTGAATATCTCTGTAACCAAAAGAGCTATGAATGCGAATAAGTGACATTCTTCCTTATTTTGAATGTGCAATCAAATAAGTCATTAAAATTTCAGCCTTGAGAAGCACTTTGAAAATTCATTTTTATTCAGTGTAAGGTGTGGCTAGTAGAAAATATATTATGGCTAGTGAATCTTGGCCATTTACTAGCCACTTGACTACTATTTTAAAAAGTTAAAGCGGGACTGTCACGGTACGCACATGTGCGAATTTTGATCACTTTGGTCCGGGCCGGAACGATGGCTGTGAGAGGGAGGAATTACGCTGGTAGAATCCGTTCAAATCTTGTTGTTTCGGGGTCCATCTACCCTTAATTCTTAACGGGTATTCTCTCCTGAGATCTCCTTAGTGTCGTGACCAAATTTTGGAGTTGATGCAAGATTGTTTGTCGTTTTAAATTGAATGAGACTCGAGCGTCATTTTCACTGATGGCTGCCCAACAAGAAAGGCCTAATCGAGGTCGTCCTTACACCAAAATGGCTTGGGAACACAATAAAAGCAGGATCTGGATATCGAAAAGGTTCCACGAGACATGGAAATTGTTCAAGGGCTACGGTATCTTCACCTCAGACAACGATTTTGCAGCTCATTTGCCTAAAAAACCCTAAAAACTTACCATAATGTCGCCTCCTGATGAATGAACTCCAAATTATGTTTTCCCTGGGGCGACGTCGCGCGGGGCGTGGGTACTTTCCCGCGAAAACGAAGTGTCACGTGATTGGTTTATTTAAACAGGGAATCCCCGTTTTGAATGGGCAATTCCAGAAAATAAAGGTACCCCCCCCACGGGCGGCACTAGTATTTGACCCCCCCATGCATCCAGAATTTCCAAAATGGTTTACCCCCCCGTGCATATAGAATTCCGGGTAGGTTAAACCCCCCTCCCCTTCAGAAATTTCAACTTTTACCCCCCTCCCCTCCGGAATCCAAATAATCACCACCTTGTTTATTATTGCGAGAAAAAGTAAAAATTTGCGAGAGGAAAACGTTGCGGAGAAAAAGGCAAAAGTTGCGGGGGTTGTTGCGGGAATTTATTAAATTTGCAAAGTAAAGAAAACACAAAAAGCGCATAATCTTGTTTTAGAATATTAATACAGAGCATGATAGTTTGATTTTGAAGAAAAAAATACCACCGGCATTCACAACATCCACTGAATATGAGATCTAAATTTTTAGCGTGTTTAACTAGTAGCTAACTGGCTATTTTGTAAGATTTGAATTATAGGGGCAAAGAATCGGATGATATTATCACGGAAAGACTTGAGACTTTCGCCATTCGATCGTGAAATGGGGGAATAGACATTTCAAATGAAGTGTGGAGGCTATTTACTTGCAACACACATTTTCAAATCGCTTTCTAAAATAATTTTTCAAAATATAACCAATAGGAAAACACATTAGAATGAGCTAGACCAAGCTTGGAAAGCCTAGTTGTTACTTTTTGCGGATCTTCGAATATTTGAGGCTTAGGAAAAACCCATATAGAAACTCTAAAAAGGAGTAAAAGAAAAACATGTTATTCGACATGCATATTACACGTACCATTTTAGAGAAACGTTTATTAAACTATACCGTGTTGTTCCGGGATTTCATTAGATATGTTAGGGAAAGTTGCGGCGGGTTTTGGTGAAAGTTGCGCGTCCATGCAAGCTCAACTTATCCCGTATCGCCAACATCCTTTATATTAATTTCAATGTGTGATTGTACAAAGTTGAACCTGCTGCGTGATTGAACTAACAGTCGAAATCAGTAGAAAATTATGGAGATTCTGTCTTAGAAGGGACAAGTACGAACTGGCAAGCATTCTCTATCTATCGAATGGCGGCGAAGACTGTTTTTCCGCGAGTGAAATGACGTTATTTTCTTTCTGAAAAACGCTATTTTAGCAGACTAAAAAACACGCGAACTCCTTCAGAAGTTGGGCATCTTCAGACCCCCCCTTGTGACAAGAAATCCAGCTTCGAAAACCCCCCCCTTGCAATCAGAATTCCGAGCTCTTAAACCCCCCATGCCTTCGGAATTTCCAAATGCCGCCCGTGGGGGGGGTACCTTTATTTTCTGGAATTGCCCAATGATAGTTATGGGATCGGCGGTCTTTGCTCGAGCATGCGCGTACCGTGACAGTCCCGCTTTAAGATCAAGCCCTGACTTACTTATTAAAATCAGGATTCTGATGGCTATCCAGCAGGGGGTTAGCCATTGTCGGTTTATATCCCTTTGGTGGTGCATATCCCTGACAAACAACAAAGCTCTCAATACTAGAATTTCTGCTGCTACGAGGCTTGCAGATTGTTACAGTCGGAAAGAAGATTTTCAGTTGAGCATAGAGAAGTGACACATCTTTTCCTCTGAAGATCTTAGCAACAAAGTTCCCACAAGGTTTTAAGACATGTGTTGTAATGTTCAGTGCAGCAAGTAGCAATTGCCCTTGAATATACTCATCAATGTCATGGAGTCCTGTAACATCAGGGCTCCGTCACAGACTACAAGGTCTGCATGTTCGCCTTCAAAGTGACTGATTATTTGGTTTGCTGTTGAGGTCTGCAAATAAAGCATATTGACATTACTTCAGGGACCCTGAGATAAGTAAAGATCACCCTCAAAGATGACTGTCATGAGTACCAGTAATTTGTCATTAACTTGCAATAGGATTTATACATAATTAGCAGGTTCTCTTTGCAATTCACTACAGTGATATGAAATCTACTATTTAAGGTGGCTCATGACTAATTCAGCAAAAAACACAGCCTTAAAGTAAATCACCTTATTTGCTTAGAAGACGGCAAAATAATAGGTACATACGACACCAGATAAAATATATCTATGGTATATGTCTATGCCAGGTAATGTCAAATGAAGTCAAAAACCCACCAAACAATTGCAAAAGCAGTGCTTGAATTTAGTGGTTGTCCACTTGTCATGGGCATGTAAGAAATGCTTCAGGACAAGTGAAATCTCAGGGGCACTAGTCACAGGAGAAGCAACAATTTTGTGCAAAGTATCAACATAAAACTTATATTTTGTTGGTGTGGCATGGTTCGTTGTTTAAAAGTGTTCATGAAAAATGTTAAGGCTAATGAGTAATGTGCGGTAAGCCAGTTACATTTATATGGTTAGTACATAGGCTTGGTTTATATGTTGCAGCAATGTTTTATACCATAACTTACGGTGGCCCACAACTGTCACGGCTAAAAAGAAAAGCTCGCGGCTAAATACAAACTCTCGCGGCTAAAAGAAAATGCTAACGGCTAAAAGAAAATGCTCACGGCTAAAAGAAAATGCTCACGGTTAAAAGAAAATACTCACGGCTAAAAGAAAATGCTCACGGGTAAAAGGAAATACTCACTGCGGCTAAAAGGAAATGCTCACGGCTAAAAGAAAATGCTAACAGTTAAAAGAAAATACTCACGGCTAAAAGAAAATGCTCACGGCTAAAAGGAAATACTCACTGCGGCTAAAAGGAAATGCTCACGGCTAAAAGAAAATGCTCACGGCTAAAAGGAAATACTCACTGCAAGCAAGGCTCACGGCCAACCTACCTCGGCCGAGTTTCCTCGAAACCAAACTGGCGGCCGTTACCAAAAACTCCTCAAGGGGGGGGGACCTGCAATGTTTTATACCATAACTTACGGTGGCCCACAACTGTCACGGCTAAAAAGAAAAGCTCGCGGCTAAATACAAACTCTCGCGGCTAAAAGAAAATGCTCACGGCTAAAAGAAAATGCTCACGGCTAAAAGAAAATGCTCACGGTAAAAAGAAAATACTCACGGCTAAAAGAAAATGCTCACGGGTAAAAGGAAATACTCACTGCGGCTAAAAGGAAATGCTCACGGCTAAAAGAAAATGCTAACGGTTAAAAGAAAATACTCACGGCTAAAAGAAAATGCTCACGGCTAAAAGGAAATACTCACTGCGGCTAAAAGGAAATGCTCACTCTAGAGATAGTAAAACAAACTGATGTTTTCTTGATCTATTGTTTACCCTCTCTGAAAATTTCATTTATAGAACAACAAAACATTTTTTCTGAAGATGAAAAACTCCTCAAGGGGGGGACCTAGCGCAAACTCATGCAAATCAGATTGTCCGACTCCAAAATAAATCCATTACCTCCCGAACTATGCTAGTCCGAAGGTGACAAAAAAACAAGTTTACTTTTTTATAACTACTTTGGAGTCTTTCACATCAAGTATCATTTCCATGACAACAAGTCACTCACATTTTTACAAATTAGGATACTTCCACATCAAGTATCGTTTCTATGACAACAAGTCACTCGCATTCCTTTTAGCCGTTAGCATTTTCTTTTAGCCGTGAGTATTTAACCATTATCCTGCGAGATTGCGCAGAATATCGTCTGACGAAGTCCCGAGTTGGCTAAAATCAGACGATATTCTGCAAAATCGAGCAGGATAATGGTTTTATTATTCAACACATCGATAGCACAAAAAAACCCCGAAAAAAATGACTTTTGTGTATTATTTACGAGCTCAAAACATCATATTTCCCTGAGAGACGGATATTGCAGGATAGCTGTCATGTACAGAAGACAGCTATTGGCGTTCCAATGACCATATTTGGGCAGTGCATCGATGTGCTGAATAATAATTTCTTTTAGCCGTGAGCATTTTCTTTTAGCCGTGAGTATTTTCTTTTAACCGTGAGCATTTTCTTTTAGCCGTGAGCATTTTCTTTTAGCCGTGAGCATTTTCTTTTAGCCGTGAGCATTTTCTTTTAGCCGCGAGAGTTTGTATTTAGCCGCGAGAGTTTGTATTTAGCCGCGAGCTTTTCTTTTTAGCCGTGACAGTTGTGGGCCACCGTAATAACTGGACAACTAGAAAATAGGCTAGGGCAAGTAGCTTTTCTGTGCTAGGTACTTCTCCTGGGACTGGTATCCAAAAAAGTTAAGGTCAAGCACTGATAAGTCACAGAGAGAAAAGCTGCATTTCTGCAGAAAAGCTGAATGGGAAAATTCACATGCGAGGTCTGTCAGCTTATTATAGCCATGGGAAAGCCGAACACTTCCCATTCATGTGTCATGGGAATTGAGAAATTCAGCATTCCCATGAATGCTGATAGTGATGAAGGATTCCTGATGAATGGGGTTCTGTGCAGCTGTACAGAGTTTCTGCAGAAAATTCCCTGTGAGTGAACTACCTTAGTTATATCTCCCTGTATCTGAATCACGCCAGGCAAAGGTGCCATGGCCTGCAGATCAACCGCCACTATTTTCGCATTAGATCCCTCTTCGCCTCGATCTGTTATCAGCTTTCTACTCAAAACTTGGCTCCAACTTCCCGGCGCTGCGCACAAATCTACAACACGAGTCACTCCCGAGAACAGATCAAAATCCTCATTCAGCTGCAGTAATTTAAAAGCGCTTCTAGCTCTCCAGCCTTCTTCCTTAGCCAATCGGTAGTAAATATCGCGTTTGTCCTTTGATGATCTTCCCATATTGTTGGTTTTCTTGTCCGTTTTCTTGTGTTTTTCTTCTGTTTCTTGTACATTTCCACGTTTACCCACAATGCATCGGCGGGGTGGCAGACCGAGCCCGCGATCTTCTTTGACATGCGCACAAAAGTTCAGAAATCCAAGATGGCGGCTGTTTTTGTGTAAAACTCTTCTTTGTACAAGATCTATGTAATGCGGAGTTTTGCCGTGTATTACTGCTCTCCATGAATTGAAACAAGTCGTTATGTCGAAGGCCAGGTCGTACGATAGTGGAGAGCTAGAAAATCAATTTATTCTTCGACTTCCAGAGGTAAAATGACTTTCTCGAAGCTTTGGAAAATTCCAACTTTCAGTTGCCCCCTCTGATCTCTGTCTTTTTAGAAAGGCTGATGTCTGATACATCACCAAAAATGCTTGAAGCAAAATAACAAGCTGACCAGCCCCTCAAAATGGCCAAAGAAAGATAATAATAATTATTAATAAAGACACAAGAGTATTTCTCATAGGCATACCTGGATGACTCACAGGCTTCCCAGGATCATTGAGCGAACTCCGGAGTTGATAGTTTGCAGTTTTCTTGTGTCGCTGTGTGAAGTTTGACTGAGTTCGATGAGCGCTAAAATGAAAGTACCTACGAAAAAAAAAATGAAAAACGCCCTTATCTAGTCCTTTAGTACCTAAATAAACCACTACTAGCATTTATTTGGTCAGAAATGCACTTTTAAGCGAGTTTTAGCCAATTTATTGTCACCTCTTACTCTTACTATATGTTCTGGACAGGGCATCTGGGGAAGTGCGGTAAAAAACGGCAGAAAAGTGCGGGATTTTTTTAGAAAAATGTGCGGAAAAAAGTGTGGTAAAACGGTAAAAGTGCGGTAAAACGGTAAAAAGTGCGGTAAATTTTTTTCTTTAATTTGAAGGTTTGCGCTTTTGGGGGGTCATAACAAGTCGTTTCTGTTGATTTTCTATTTGTTTTGTCATTTTAAAACGTAATTTCATTGAAACTGATGTAACAGCTAAATTATTAAACTTCGCATGATCAATATTTAGGTCAAGAACAATAGAAAAATGCAAAAAAAGAAGGGCTCACCTATGCTTGCTTGGGCGGCATCAGTCATTTAAAACTCGAACCCCTAAAATCACTAAGAGCGCCTATTTCTCCATACAATCAACTCCCGCATGTGTTGTTCATAACAATAGAGCAGATTTCATATGACTGTGAAAAGTACCGCCACAAAGCTGTTCCGCGCCGCGACCGTGACCGTACCGCGACTACGCGATTTCATTCCATACGAAATCTGCTCTATCTTGCAATAAAGTTCTCCAAAATGTAAACTTCGTGCTTTGTCATCACCATCTTAATCAAGGGTAAATGGCTCCAGCAGTTTCATAGGATATTTACGGCGTTTAACATTTTTCGTTCTCCTACTATTTTGTTTCGCCTAAATACTTGACCTATTTAGCAAATAAAAATCGGGGTCACCGAAAAACGTGCGCCATTTGTATTTTACCCATTTCTTACAAGATCAGCTATTGGCTTATTTCCATCTAAACTTCCATCCAATTACAGATCTCCTAATTGATGGTTTCTCGTACTTATTCTCAAACGGTCTGCTGTGGAACGC
This sequence comes from Scolanthus callimorphus, assembly GCA_033964015.1. Classification (NCBI taxonomy): domain Eukaryota; kingdom Metazoa; phylum Cnidaria; class Anthozoa; order Actiniaria; family Edwardsiidae; genus Scolanthus; species Scolanthus callimorphus. Next base: position 26,123,462 of record CM066920.1, read on the forward strand.
CTGGTATTTTTTTGCATTCGGTGGCGATCGTATCGGAAGAAAATGGTGGAGTTTTCAAGGTTTTTGCGCTTAATACTTCAGCATCAACATAATAAACTAGGTATTGACCTGCAAATCTTTGAAATTACCGTGTTTAGAAGGATTTTTCCACACAATTTTTAGTAATTTTCTTAAAAAGTGCGGAAAAGTTTGAAGAAAGTGTGAAAGTGCGGAAAAGTGCGATTTTTGGGCAAAAGTGCGGAATCGCACTGCCGCACTTCCCCAGATGCCCTGTCTGGAAGGCTGCAAACTGCAAAATTCCGAACGCTCAGCAATCCACAAATTTCCCTCTTTTCAGCCTCGTCGCAGTGTCTCAGGCTCTCACCACTTGTCCTTCTAGTCTGCGAAAATGTCTGGCCCACCCCTAGACGGGAGCAAAAACGTCACAACGGTTTGTTTTTACCACAGAGTCGGGGAACGTACCTGCCGTGGATTTCAGGCCGAATCGACGAGGCTGAAAAGATTTGCATTTATATCATTCAGAGAGGGTTGTTATCCACGAAAAAGGTAAACAAGAAAGCTGAATAGTTTTACTTTTATTCTGTGTGGTTTGTTTGAGCAAGCGACAATGATTTTTGGAAAAAAATCGAGGGAAATTTGTGGATCGCTGAGCGTACGGAATTTCGCAGTTTGCGGCCTTCCAGAACATATAGTAAGAGTAAGAGGTGACAATAAATTGGCTAAAACTCGCTTAAAAATGCATTTCTGACCAAATAAATGCTAGTAGTGGTTTATTTAGGTACTAAAGGACTAGATAAGGGCGTTTTTATTTTTTTTTATTTTTCGTAGGTTCTTTCATTTTAGCGCTCATCGAACTCAGTCAAACTTCACACAGCGACACAAGAAAACTGCAAACTATCAACTCTGGAGTTCGCTCAATGATCCTGGGGAGCCTGTGGATGACTCATCTGTTCTTCAACATGTCCATGGAAATTTGTTCAGAGTCAATTTCATTGATGGATGCAATTTAGGCAAAGGTGCCTCCCCATGCAAGAGCAATTTCCCAGTCAAATTCGCTAGGGTAATGATGACTAACCATTGGTATGTTTAATTGCATACAGAAACAAGCAGCTGTCATACGTCAGTTTGTGAACAGCGGATCAGTCAAGGATAAACTGTCAATAGAGTTACAAGGTACATTGTAATGTCCCTCATCAACATGCCTTCTCCCATTGTAGAGATTCGATTCAATGATTGGTAACGTCATGCTGCCCCTAGTAGGCTTTGCAGTCATTCTACATGTCAGTATGAAGGTTAAGGTCATGTTACACAAGGCAATTTTTCTTGCAACTCGCAGCGCAACAGTGACAAATTAAAAATCATTGTGAGTTACCATGGGATGTTACACGATCACAATATTTTTTGCAACTTGCAATGCACCAACATGGAAAATGATAAATTACAGCTGCGCTATCAATCAAGCGTGCTGATTAGCTCATTTAGGAAACCATTGTGTGACAAAATGCCAAGATATGTTACACATAGCATTGTCTCGTAACATTGCAAAAGTAGAGCTTGGTTCTACATTTTCTGCAACTCACAATGCAACAACTATTGTGTTGCGAATTGGAAGAAAATTTGCCTTGTGTAACATGCCCTTTATGGTTTATGGGATAGAATTATAATGTAACCAGTGTAGGACAAATGCGGTAGTTACTCCTTTCAAGTACATTGTGCTCAAATATTTGAGGGAGAGGGGGGATCAGTACTCTCTTTTTGTGTACATTGTTTCTGTCTTTTCTAAAATTTCATTTATTAGCAAGACAGAGGTACCATACTTCAACAGTAACCTATCATGTCCGACAGTGCACACTTAATAATTGCAGGTGACTATAGACATGCCACTGTCAGGGTTGGGGAAGATGCTCTATCAGGAAAGGTGAGATTGCAGAGATAACAAAAGCTTGCCATTTCTACAAAGGAGTTTGGTGAGGTGTAGCCTGCTATCCGGCTCTGGCATGTGGGATTCCTGTGTCATGGGGGAACAGAAGAGAAAGGAGAGCCAGCAGGCACAGCCCATGTTTTGTCATGCCTGCCCTTGTCACGGCTCAATGCCTCACATGGAACAACATGCACAATACCTGTCAAATCTAGCAAATAAGCGCTCAGAACATGCAAACACAAAATGACAGCTCGAAGGTAGCTAATAGCCTGCTGGTGTTGGTACTTTTTAAGCGTTCTTGTGGAGCTAGCATGCTTGTCAAGTTTCTCGCTGCTTTATTCACGGTTTCTCTGTTTCTTTTCCCTGGAAACACATGCTAACGCTTGCTAATAGCCTGCTGGTGTCCGCAGTAAGCGCTCGCTAGCGCTTTCTGGTGAAGGTTTCATGCTGGGAATTTCACTCGTCGAACTTCTTGTTCTGTTCTTTTCCTTGCAAATACACTTGAATGCTTGCTATGCTTGCTAACATGAAAAAAAGGAATACTGTACCAGGGACTTACCGAAAATGAAAGCAATCTTGTCAAAAAAATCTCGTTACGAGAGATTGTAACGATAGCTCCGATAGTCTACATGTAACTCTCATGACCGTTCAGTTCATGGTTTAATTTAATAGGATACAAGTGCGTTGCTACGATCATTGTGGTATGAAAAAGGTAACGCTTTTTTGTAAGAATAAGCTTTATTACAAGTGAAACACACATCTACCTGAAAGAAAATGTAGCATCATTACGTTAGTAAAGCGAAGCTATTGGAACTCATCGCAAAGCATTTTATAAACAAACAAGAGTTGTTAAAGTCAATTAGCAGCTATATGCATACATACATACAAACTTTATTTAGTCATGGAAATCCATCAATTTTACAATATCCATGCAACAAAACAGCAAAAATATGTTATGGCACTAGGAAAAAATATTGTGCAATCCCGCATAATTTCGTATTTTGAGCACATAATTTTGTATTTTTAGTGCATATTTCAGAAAAAATCAAGCATAATTTCAGAAAAAAATCCTGCATCAAACCACGGGCCCTGAGAATAGAAAGAAAATGGTAGTGGCTTTTTCATCTTCTGGGATTCATCTTCCACGATAATACGCTCAACTGACAGTCTTCGCTTGAGAGTGCTTCCAAATTCAGCGCTTTGAGTCCCTTCTTCGCCATTCAAGGCCTTTCACCATTGGCAAAATTGCAAGTATGTAGCTCCCTTTAATATGGCAATAATACAGTAGCTTTCTCGACTTTAATAACCCCCGTTGTTTTCCTTCAATGCCGAGAATAAACTCACATCTGATGAATGTTGACTCATATGAGTTGGCCAAGAGGCCTCTGTTTGCCAGCGAACGGGAAGCACCACAAATAGTGGGAAGTGCCTGCTGGCTTTCCTTTCCAGACAAAGGAATCCCACATGCCCCCCAAACAAATATCTGAAAAAACCCACTGGAGAAATGTGTTTAAGTGTGTGCTGACATTTTATTAAAAATTGCAATTAAAAATTTCAGGCATTTGCACAATTTTTGAGCATAATTATTTCACCAAGATAAAGTTCAATACCATGCACCTCTAAATGCATCTCTACAAATCCAGCCAGATTTTCAGAAACTAATGACTTAGGAACTCAAAGTCGAGCATGTTTAGGTGATTGTATCTTAGGTCCATGCACAGTAGCAGTAAAGTATAGACAGTATGCACACTTCAATGAAAAATAAACAAAATATACTTGACCTCTCATTTTTTTAGGATAAGTACATTTATTATTCAGCACATCGATGCACTGCCCAAATATGGTCATTGGAACGCCAATAGCTGTCTTCTGTACATGACAGCTATCCTGCGATATCCGTCTCTGAGGAAAATATGATGTTTTGAGCTGGTAAATAATACACAAAAGTCATTTTTTTCGGGGGGTTTTGTGCTATCGATGTGCTGAATAATAAAACCATTATCCTGCTCGATTTTGCAGAATATCGTCTGATTTTAGCCAACTCGGGACTTTGTCCCTCCTCGGCTAAGTATCTGACGATATTCTGCGCAATCTCGCAGGATAATGGTTAATTACCAGTAGATACAGGTACGGATAATTTGACATCAGTTCACGGCCTTACTCTTTTGCACACAGCTTGTAGACATGCCATGTCTGTTGGAATCCCACAAGACACTAGATGACAAGAGCTTTTACAAGACTGCGGACGTGTGTCAGGTAACAGCTTAAAATTAACAACATCATCTTTTAAAGAGCAAACATTTTAAATAACCTAAAAAAATATGATGTGAAGCTTTTTCCAATGTGAAATTCCAGAAAGAATTGATACCTCCACCATGAAAAAGATTTGGAAATTCCAGGGGTGGTGGTGCGCGAGTTAAATGCCTTTTATTTACATTTTGTTTTTCCTGTACCACTCTGGGGGGATATGGTTGTTTTCTGGAATGATACAATAGAAAAAGGGTTGGTTCTTTCAAGCAATACAAAATTATCAGAAAAGACCATTAAAATTACTGAACAGGCTTCTCATTTTCCCACTTTTCATTTTCATTTCCCTTTCCTTTTCTTTTGTATTCATTTGTTCCCTTAGATGTTACTTTGTACTGATGGTGACCAAGATGGGCAAAGTGAAGATGAAGACAAACACCATCACAAAAGGAATCCAAAAAGTTTATGTGGAGTCATGGCGGTAAGTTTCATCAATCGTTGTAATGTTCATTGTAATGTTAAAGAGCCTGTGTCAGCGACCATTTTGACAGAATAGTAACATACCAAGTCAGAGAAAGCATCCATTTCCATCGGCTGATTTAGAGAATAAGTAGAGGAATTTTCTCGATTGAATTTGGTAACATAAAATCTTTAAAAACTTTGCTTTTAGATGTTGATTTAGAGATTTCTAGATGTTATGTGTCTTCTTATATTAAACAAAAACAATAAAAAAGCCCGTGGTTTGATGCGGGATTTTTCCGGAAATTATGCGCGATTTTTTCTGAAATTATGCACTAAAAATACGAAATTATGCGGGATTGCGCAATATTTTTTTACAAGTGCCGTAACATATTTTGCTCTTTTCGCCTGTTTTGTTACATGGATATAGCTGCTATTTAACTTTAACAACTTTTGTTTGTCTATAAAATGCTCTGTGATGAGTTCCAATCGCTTCGCTTGTTTTTTGTTGTTATTGAGGGAGCTGTTGGTGTTTGTGAAATGAAATTGCTACTGTAACAATAACAAAGATCCATGAAAAAGCGTAATGTCATGTGATCAATGTGAACTGCATAAAGTCGACCGTGTTTATTGCGGTTAGCGTTCTGTTCCGCATGATTTTACTTTGTAAGATATCCAAAGCGCAAACATGTTTGAATCTATCTTGCTCAGCTGGAAAAATTAGTTAGTTGGCCAATTAGGCTTTTATTGCTTTTCTATATCAGTTAGTTCCCAGCGCGACGCTATTAGCATAGAACGCCTTGTTATTCTCATTTCTATTGAGTTGTTTTGACGTTGGACAGACGATTTCAGAAGAAATGTATCACTTTTGGTGAGCAAAAAAGGAAAGAAAGTTTGAAATTCACCAAGGAATGATGCCTTTTTGATGTTTTTCACAAAATTTTGGGAAATTATGCGTGATTATGCGGGATTTGACGGATAATGCGCATTATGCGGAGAAAGCCAAATTATGCGTTTCCGCACCAGCGCATCAAACCACGGGCCCTGACAAAGGAGTGGCTGACACGGGCTCTTTAACTGGCCCTACAACATACCTGAGGAAATACGGTAGTATATTCCCTGCCACACTAATCAACTGCAACACCACCAAGTTTTATAAAATATTGAAATTACTTGAAACCCCCTGATACTTCCATTTTTTCCCATGACACGTTGTGATGATCCATTTCTGTCATATGTTTTATAGTTACGCCTCCCTTGAAAAATGTCAGAAAGAGAAGGTTCAGAAAAATAGCCAGGAAAAAGGTGGGTTGAAATAATGAAGGCAATCAACCAATCTGATGAAACTTGGTTGATATTTTTTTCATTGCATGTTCAGCAGTGCTTAATGAATGCATTAAAACATTTTATATGTTAAAGGAGCAGTGTCACGATTTGAGCACACTTTGGTGATGTAAATAAACATGGAAATTACTGATGGATAGCCAAAATACAAGTCTAGGTTTGTTGAATGGCACTTTAACTACAAAGCGATCGTGATTGTAGGCTTCATGGTCCTATTACAGAGCAGATGGAAACAGATTGCAACAATGAATTTTTGATGTCAGGATGAGCAGTTATTAAAGTTTGAAGTTACATCAAAATTTGTTTGCAAATCGGCAGTCTTACCAATAAAGCTTACCTACATTGCTTATTAGGCTATTATCAAGTGACATACGTGATTTGGACATGATTACATGCAAATTTAGAGCTGTAATTACGAATTTGTTCAAATAACTGTGACACATTCCCTTTAAATGTAAATGCATCCATTTAACAATATTATAATGTTAAAAAAAAACGTATGAATTATTCAGAGCAGTCAGAGCAGATTTCATATGACTGCAGTGAAACCAGTCACAAAGTGATAACACAATTTCTGGATCAAATCTATATTGCAAAGTGATTACTACCCAGGGGGGACTCCCATAAAAAAGACAGGGGTGCTCGTCAGGAAAATTGGTTTTAACCTTACAGGATAGCAAATTGGGCGTGGCAAAAACATTTTTAACCCTTAAAAATAGCTAAAACGGCAAATGAATTTTTAGCTGTTGTGGATTTTATACTGTTCTCAGGACAAACTATAAGGCTTGAAAACAATTTTGCTGCAATTTCAAAAGAAAATTGTTCTTACAATTGCATCAGACCCCCAAAGAGATGATGTTTGAAATCCTGATCCTGAAATCCTGGGGAGTCCCCCCTCCTCCCCCCCCCAAATACTAATTATATTACCTACAATCATTGTGATCTGAAAAGTGATCTGAAATCCACTCCATCTATATATTCAATTAAATCTATGTGTAAAGGAAATTGTGCACATGCATAACAACAGTCCAACATAAAATAATTTGATTTCCATTGTTAGGTTTCAGAATCTCCAGAGATTGAAAAAGAGGTCAAGCGCCTTTTGAGGACTGATCTGAGTGCTACTGATGTTAGTATCCTTATCATCTCCAAGGGTGTAGCATTGAGGGTATCTACTTCATCGCTGAATGCCATATAGTCGTCTTCTAATAGAACGAGGCATAATCAAACAAAAGGACCATTCATATTCAAATAAGGCGGCTATTGTGACATTCAGCGATGAAGCATATACCGCATTGAGGGTGGCCCTTGTTCCTAGACAACCTAGGGTGTCCTCCCCCATTGACAAAAATGGTTGTGACTCCCCACTTCCCCTTCCAAATTGCTGGCTATGCGCCAGGTCTCCATAAGAACGTTCCTAAACAACCTGTCAGCACAAAATTTTATTTGTAAAGGTTTTTTTCCAGTGTCCCAGGAAATTTCTGCAAAAAAAAAAAAACCCACAACAATAATAGCAATATGGAATCTGATTTTTCCATCCATAGACCAAATCGGCTAACAGTTTATAATATCTTTTTGTCGCCCATTTCAGATCATGTGATTATTCCTTTGGGTGGATACCTTTGATAGTTCCGCACATACACTTGTGTACTCAATCTTGTGAAAAATATACACCCAATGGAATGATCACATGATCTGAACACTGTTAACCCATTGGGTCTATGAGTGCCTTTTGGCCCAGCCAATGGAAGTTGTTCCCAAAATGCCATAAACTGTGTTTCCCTTCCAATCATCTAGCCTATAGGCATGCAGGGCCTGCTAATTTGTGGGGGGAATTGTGGTACAAATACTGCACTGCATTCCTGAGCTTGGACTTTAGAATTGCAATATCCTCCATACACCCGAGGTTCCCCGAGGTTGTGCCTGCAACTTTGTAAAATCCTGTGTATGCCCTGGTATGCTTTATTAATTGTACTTGAGCAAGTTATCATGATCTTTAACTGCAACACAGCTTTCGAGGTTATTAATGATGAGGAAAAACAAGATGAATCTAAAAGGTGAGTTCCCAGGTACGGGGCGTCACACAGAGCTTTTTATATCGGTCAGCTCACTAGTTAGAGCATCACCCTGCTGCAGCGAAGGTCGGCAGTTTGAAACGTCAGACGCGGCAATTTGGAAGTGATTCACAAAAGGCATCTTACATAAAACTTTTGCAGGCCTGTCTCCCAGTGCGTTACGCATAACCTGCGCTAGAAAGGGGTGGGGGCATTACAGAGAACCTGCAAGGACATTGGAGATCTTCTCGCATTATCAAAACTGCCGTGATTTAGCACTTTTGCATTTAAATCCAAGTACCAGAAAAATCAAAGATTTCATATGACTACAGTGAAACCAATCACAACGTAATTACACCAATTTTGAACAAAACATACAAGAGTGATTACAAAGTAATTACTCACGACAGTCATCTCACGACATCATCCTGAAATCTGCTCTATCTACTGGTATATTTATGTTCGCTATTCTAAATTCACTTGTTCCTTGTTTTTGCCTTTGCGAAAGACATTGCCGAAACGTCGGTATTTATGTTACAAATCTCAGCCTCAATCTTCTAATTTATACAACCAAAATTCAGGTTGTTTAACCCGGGATCCTCAACAGAGAAATGCGTATTTTTTGTGATTTCCCATGTTAAGTGGACATTTTTCAACACATTCCTACCAGGGGATTACCAACAGATGCAGAGCTTGCAAGCTCATCCGCCGTGTCTCCTCTTCCTGGCGCCAAGAGCTTGTCCCGTCTAGACGCCGGCAACAGCGATGACGACGAAGATAGGAACCAACTGCTTGCTATTCTACAAGAGGCCAGTAGTGATGAGGACGATGATGACCATGACATCAGCCAGGACAAGGATGATGATGATGATGACATCGATGTGGAGGGTGAGGAGAATGAGGAGTTTGATCAAGGTAAAGCTATACAGCTAAACTAGGACGCATGTAGTATGCCCGGGGGGAAGGTGGGGGGGGGGGGGGGGTGCTCGTCGTACCTTTTAGGGTTTAGAATCAGGCCTCTGGTACCTTTTTGGGGTAAAACTCGAAAACTTGCCATTTTTTCCAGATAGGTACCTGTTAGAGGTCCGTTCTAGCAAATCAAGCAAATCACACTTGTTGGTAGCCTGAATTTCAGACGTATTTTCCCTGTAAAAAAATGCGAGAGAAAATTACGAGGGAAAATACGTCTTGTTGGTACCTTTGAGGGATCAGAATCAACTAAGCGACGACATTTCTGGTACCTTTTAGGGGTAAAATCGAACGTTCCCGACGAGCACCCCCGCCTCTAAAATAGGGGAGTCCCCTCCCCCTCGGGCCTGCATGTTTCCCGAGTGGCTAAAACTAGGAAACATCACACGCGTGAGTCTCGGACTCATAAACTGTTTCTACAATGTTGCGCGCCGGCTAGAGTGTTGCGTGTTACATGTGTCCTATTTTAGGAAGGCTTAAGTAAGCAGCCATCCCAGAAATAGAACGTTCGTAGACTGCTTGACGTCCCTTTTTGCCAATGGTCCGTAAATACAAGAGATAAGTGTCTTTGATACGCACACTTTTATTCACCTCGTTTGGGTCTCGAGTTTCGGGTCGCGCTCATTGCACCACGTACGATTCAGACCCCGTTCACACGAGATCGGTACAAAACCGGACCTATACAATTCTGGTGCTGTAACATCATGCGGTACCGGACCGATTTTTGCACAGCTTGATCCGGCACGGTCCGGTGTGAGCACTGTTGCAAAACGCACCAGAATTGTACCAGTACCGTATGATCAGGCTTAGCCATATCAGAATTGTACTGGTCTCATGTGAACGGCATCTCACACGAATTGTTCCAGTCCGGTTTTGTACCGGTCTCGTGTAACCAAGGTTTTACACACAGCGCAGTAAACATTGTCGAGCGTAACAATTTTTGTACCGGCCTCATGTGAACAGGGTCTTACACATGGTGCGTGGAGCATGACACCAAAATACGGTGCATATGTGAATGAAAGCGCGCGCGAGGGACTGCATCTTAGTTATGCGAAGTATCACAAATACGTCTACTGTTTTCCCTTCAGAACTCAAGTCGCAGGTCGAAGAGGCAAAAGAACGACTGCAAGAAATAAGGAGCTCCAAGGCCCAACAAATAGCTCGTGTGAATGGAGCAGCGAATCCCTTCTTAAAGGTTTGTATTCAAAAGGAATTTAGGATCCCACCTTACGTGGTATAAGGCATCAGCAGCTTTCTAAGTGGTTCCCTAAACATATTCAATGACAATGAAATTTCAAATGCGCTACTGTGGAATCAAAACCTCGATGTTCCCTTATCAAAAAGTGTATGTGCAGGGTGGTTGGTTCCATTCAGAGCGCGGCTCTTGGGGTGGGTCATGCAAGATTTTCAGTAGCCTGCGAGCCTGCTCTCCAGTGGGCTTTTCGGATATTTTGTTTTTCAGGGTTCAGGATACCTGTGTCGGAAGGAACCCGAAAAACAGCACCACAGGTATCCTGAAACCCGAAAAACAAAATATCCGAAAAAATCCACTGGAGAGCCAGCTCGCAGGCTAGATTTTCAATCGGAACCAGTCCAGTCCCCTAAACCTCTAACATCCTCTCGCCCAACCCTTCGCCTCCCACTTTGCAAACACTCCAACTCAAATCACATCCTCACGTACAACAACGCCTCACACGTCCTCTCACACACCCTAATGCCTCACATCCTCAGCAATCGCTAAACATTGAAACGCCCCTTCGCCTCTCACATCCTCAAACACCCCCTCGCCTCTTACATCCTCTCAGCCCACCCACCCCTACACCTCACGTCCTCTAACCCACCCACCCCTACACCTCACGTCCTCTTACCCACCCACCCCTACACCTCACGTCCTCTTACCCACCCACCCCTACACCTCACGTCCTCTTACCCACCCACCCCTACACCTCACCTCCTCTAGCCCACCCCTACACCTCACGTCCTCTAACCCACCCACCCCTACACCTCACGTCCTCTCAGCCCACCCACCCCTACACCTCACGTCCTCTAACCCACCCACCCCTACACCTCACGTCCTCTAACCCACCCACCCTACACCTCACGTCCTCTAACCCACCCACCCCTACACCTCACGTCCTCTTACCCACCCACCCCTACACCTCACGTCCTCTAACCCACCCACCCCTACACCTCACGTCCTCTCAGCCCACCCACCCCTACACCTCACGTCCTCTTACCCACCCAACCCTACACCTCACGTCCTCTTACCCACCCACCCCTACACCTCACGTCCTCTTACCTACCCACCCCTACACCTCACGTCCTCTTACCCACCCACCCACCCCTACACCTCACGTCCTCTTACCCACCCACCCTACACCTCACGTCCTCTTACCCACCCACCCCTACACCTCACGTCCTCTCAGCCCACCCACCCCTACACCTCACGTCCTCTCAGCCCACCCACCCCTACACCTCACGTCCTCTTACCCACCCACCCCTACACCTCACGTCCTCTTACCCACCCACCCCTACACCTCACGTCCTCTCAGCCCACCCACCCCTACACCTCACGTCCTCTTACCCACCCACCCCTACACCTCACGTCCTCTAACCCACCCACCCCTACACCTCACTAAAATATGAAAATCCGCGAACGAGGTATTTTGCCAAGCTGGATCCTGATAAACGGACCTGTCAACCAGTTGAACTGAGAAAAATATATATAATGAAAGGTCGACGAACAGCTTAAACGATGATTATTTAATACGATATTTCAATCGGCCATTACCGATCTTCTTCAGGTTTTGAATGGAGATATTTACATTGCATGCTGGATATAAATAAAATAACGGTCACATTTTAAAAAAAAGAAAAATACATATGATACGGTGCTTGAGAAGTGACAGATAAAAGATAAAATAATATCAAACAAAACTAAGGATTAATTACAGCTAAAATTAACAAAACTTTCATCTCTTATGTTAAGACCATTAGGAGTTAGAGTTCGAGCTCTGTTGATGAGAAAAGCTTCTCTGGCTTTGCGTATAGAGTCGCGGTTAGATTTAAGTTTTTCTAAAGGGATTAAAAGCATGTCAGAGGCAATGTGGTTAGCTGTATTATGGAAGTGGAGGGCAGCGGTAGTAGGAGTAGATTGACTGTCAGAATCTAAAGTGCGTCGGTGTTCATTAAACCGTTCACGAAGTTGACGTTTTGTTTCGCCTATATATTGTAGGTGGCAGCGTTTACACTCAATCATGTATATTACATTATTAGTTTTGCAGGTTATTCTAGAAGTTATGTTTCGGGTTTCGTTAGTGGCGTTAAAAGAATAGGACGTTATGCCATCTGCGATATATTTACAAGTATTACAGTTATCGCCGCAACGGTACGAGCCAGTAGGGAGGTTGTTTATGAAAGGTTTAGTAAGCTCAGCTTTAACAAGAAGGTCTCGAAGGTTAGGGCCCTGCACCTCACGTCCTCTAACCCACCCACCCCTACACCTCACGTCCTCTTACCCACCCACCCCTACACCTCACGTCCTCTCAGCCCACCCACCCCTACACCTCACGTCCTCTTACCCACCCACCCCTACACCTCACGTCCTCTAACCCACCCACCCCTACACCTCACGTCCTCTTACCCACCCACCCCTACACCTCACGTCCTCTAACCCACCCACCCCTACACCTCACGTCCTCTTACCCACCCACCCCTACACCTCACGTCCTCTCAGCCCACCCACCCCTACACCTCACGTCCTCTTACCCACCCACCCCTACACCTCACGTCCTCTAACCCACCCACCCCTACACCTCACGTCCTCTCAGCCCACCCACCCCTACACCTCACGTCCTCTCAGCCCACCCACCCCTACACCTCACGTCCTCTTACCCACCCCTACACCTTTCATACACTCTCACCAACCCGCGACTCTCACCTATCCTCCTCCCGTCCTTACCCATCCTTTTGCCTGCCTTTCGCATTCGTTCACCTTACCAACCCCTGTGGGTGACATGTTCAAGGTCGAAGCTAGAGGGACAAGCCTAGTCATCCTTAGTTTTTGCTAGGGGGAAACAGGTTTTCCACCACATGTTGATACTATAAACTTTTTACTTTGCTTGGGGGCAACTGCCCTCTCTGACCCCCTGCTAGCTACGGCCATGGTGCTAGTGTTATCATTGCTGCTTGCAGGAGAGGTTCCAGAACATACTAGAAGGCATACTCCAACAAGAGAGAGACCAGTACTAGAGGTTGGTATTGCAGTTAGGATATCAAGTGTTTTATTGGTCATTCAGTCTCAAATTGCACATCATTTTATCGTCATTCAGTCTCAAATTGCACATCATTTTACTTGTTATTCAGTCCCAAATTGCACATCATTTTATGGTCATTCAGTCTAAAAGTGCACATCATTTTATTGGTTATTCAGCCCCAAACTGCACGTCATATGTTGTTGGTTATTCAGTCTCAAATTGCACATCATTTTATCGTCATTCAGTCTCAAATTGCACATCATTTTACTTGTTATTCAGTCCCAAATTGCACATCATTTTATGGTCATTCAGTCTAAAAGTGCACATCATTTTATTGGTTATTCAGCCCCAAACTACACGTCATATGTTGTTGGTTATTCAGTCTCAAATTGCACATCATTTTCTTGTTCATTCAGTCTCAAATTGCACATCATTTTATTGGTCGTCCACTCTCGAATTGCACATCATTTTATTGGGTGTTCAGCCTCAAATTGCACATCATTTTATTGGTTATTCATTCCCAAATTGCATATCATTTTATGGTCATTCGGTCCCAAATTGCACATCATTTTATTGGTCATTCAGTCTCAAATTGCACATCATTTGATTGGTTATTCAGTCTCAAATTGCACATCATTTTATTGGTCGTCCACTCTCGAATTGCACATCATTTTATTGGTTGTTCAGCCTCAAATTGCACATCATTTTATTGGTTATTCATTCCCAAATTGCATATCATTTTATGGTCATTCGGTCCAAATTGCACATCATTTTATTGGTCATTCAGTCTCAAATTGCACATCATTTGATTGGTTATTCAGTCTCAAATTGCACATCATTTTATTGGTCATCCACTCTCGAATTGCATATCATTTTATTGGTCATTCAGTCTCAAATTGCACATCATTTTATTGGTCATTCAGTCTCAAATTGCATATCATTTTATTGGTCTCCCACTCTCGAATTGCACACACAGTCTCAAATTGCAAAAAACATCATTTAATTGATCATTCAGTCTAAAATTGCACATCATTTGATTGGTCATTCAGTCTCAAATTGCACATCATTTGATTGGTCATTCAGTCTCAAATTGCACATCATTTTATTGGTCATTCAGTCTCAAATTGCACATCATTTTGTTGGTCATTCAGTCTCAAAGTGCACATCATTTTATTGGTCATTCAGTCTCAAAGTGCACATCATTTTATTGGTCGTCCATTCTCGAATTGCACATATTTTATTGGTTGTTCAGCCTCAAATTGCACATCATTTTATTGGTCATTCAGTCTCAAATTGCACATTATTTGATTGGTCATTCAGTCTCAAATTGCGCATCATTTTATTGGTCATTCAGTCTCAAAGTGCACATCATTTTATTGGTCATTCAGTCTCAAAGTGCACATCATTTTATTGGTCGTCCATTCTCGAATTGCACATATTTTATTGGTTGTTCAGCCTCAAATTGCATATCATTTTACTGGTTATTCAGCCTCAAATTGCAAATCATTTTATTGGTCATTCAGTCTCAAATTGCACATCATTTTATTGGTCATTCAGTCATTTTATTGGTCATCTGGCGAATGTCGTGCCAGAGTCGCGCCGTTCAATCCAAAACAATTTCTATTATAAAGTATAATGAAGCGGCATCCTTTGAAAAAGGAATGTTTCGACAGGAGAAGAGCGACGTTTGCGCTGAGCCTTAGCCCAAAGTTTGTCCATCAAGTGATATTCTAAGGCATAGGACATACGCCGGCCTAATCACGAGCCGTTCCTAATGCAAATAAGGAAGCTCTATGTCTAAGGTCATTTGCATTAGGAACGGCTCGTGATTCGACCAGCGTTTGCTTTGGGCCTTAGTCCAAAGTTGGTCATCAAGTGAGATTCTAAGACATAGGACATACGCCGGTCTGATCATGAGCCGTTCCTAATGCAAATGAGGAAACTCTATTGTTTAAGTTCATTTGCATAAGGAACGGCTGATGGGTAGACCAGCATGTGCCCTTGACCTCAATCATTTTTTATTTTTTTATTTCCAGCTTGAAAGATTAGAAAGTGAACTTGCAGAAGTCAGCTAAGTGTTTTTCTCTGCATTCCGAGGAGTCATGCAAACAGAAGCGCAAGGGAATTAACCAACGTGCAACAAGTAAAATCATAAAATAACACCCAAGAATGTCGCGCACTGATTGGTCGAGAGCCGTGTTTGTAAGAGACTACAAAGACACCGGTGTGTTGTCTGTCAGTGCGAAGGCGGGAGAAAAATGAACTCGAAAAGGAAAAAAAACACGAAATGGAAAAAAAAACAGACATCAAAAGCCACTAAAGAGACTAGACTTTACTGAAAAGGCATGAGGGTTTATTATTGAAACAAGGATGCAGTGCTGTCAGAATGGGACTCGTCAAAACTATGGAGAATTGTCAAAACTATGGAGAAATGAACATTGTTGAGCATTGTTGAGAATTGCATTGGTTTAATCACAGAAACTGACGACTTTTGTCAGCCGAACGAACAATTTGTCGATAGAATGTCATTGCCATCTCAACACACGGTTTGCGATGTTGTTTATTACCTTTGTTCTCTATTTTCTGCTTTTCTGTACCAATCACCGCTTTCCGTCTAATAAAACGAAAACTATTTATGCCAAAACGACAAAAACGTTGTTAGTAAAGCTGTGCGCGGCAAAACCTTAGTTATCTTCTGATTGGTTGAGCGCCATCGGCGAATTCTTGATGTTTTTAAGGGCGAACGGCTTATTCCATCGATGACGTCAAAGATTGGATAAGTTACAAAATTATTGCGTGTGTGACGTCACGCACGATTAGGCAGGCTGGCCGCAAACTGCCTGCTATTTCAACGACGTAAACCGGGGAAATTCAATTTGGATGAATGATAAAACAATTACTGCCGTTTTCATAATTCTGCGAACTCTCGCTATTGATTTCCAACCGTCAAACCGCCCTCTGGCTTCCGTCAATCAAACTCCCAAGTCTTTTCGTCGTTACTCTTTGTGCTTTTTGATTGGCCAGCACGTAACGTTGCTGTCGTGACAGGAAGCCATTTTAGCACTGCTTAGGCGCTGGCCAATCAAAAGCACAAAGAGTAACGACGAAAAGACTCGGGAGTTTGATTGACGGAAGCCAGAAGGCGGTTTTACGGTTGGAAATCAATAGCGAGAGGAATTACGAAAACCGCAGTAATGAACTCAGCTTTCGTATGATGTGGAGAATTATTCAGATCTCGGGGGTGTTATTTGGTGTTCAAAATAAAGATAATAAAATAAAGATGGAAAAAATGAAGGCAGAAGTTTAATGAGAATAGCTTTTTGTGCTCGCATTTTGTGCTCGCAAAAAAATCATGATAGTTGACTCCTACAAGGAGGTGTATAAGGAGGTGTATAAGGAGGTGTATGTCTGAATTAGGTGTATAAACAGATTTAAAAGGAAGAAAATCATGAAATACGAAGAGTGAAGTGAAACAAATGAAAAAAAGTAAATAAACAGCCTCCTCCATCTCATTTACTGTATTTGTGTCATCAATTTCATGTTTTTGTTTTGCTACATTTCTTGGGTGAATTCAAAATAAAGACATATTGATATACCGTTTCCGGGAAACGTTGTCACCCAAAAAGCCTATAAGCTTGAAGCGCAAAGGATAATGGGTACATCTAAACTGCTATTGTTTGATCTGAATTCAGACAGGATCGCAACCACAGGTAAAATCATTAAATTTCAGCACATTTCAAAGTATGTTTCTTTCTAATATTTTACAGAAATTCAAATAAATCTCTACCCATACTCCCTAGCGCACCAAGCTTTGTTGCTTTTTCCAGTGACAACGTTTCCCGGAAACGGTATATAAGATGGAAAAAAAGGCAGAAGTTTAATGAGAATATATTTTTGTACTTGCAAAAAAATCAAGCTAGAGGTCTACAAGGAACTAAGAACTCTCTTTTTGAACAAAACTTGTGAGACAATCCAGTCATTCCCACCATTAAAGCCAAATGTCTCAGCACAATACAAGAAAAACATTCTCCAGTTAAACAACTGCTGCGTAGCACTATTGCTGCCATACGCAGCACTAAAGATTTCCTTGACTTTATCGATATTTTCGTACGTCTTTTCTAACCATGCCTCGTGTGTCTTGGCATAGTGAATTCCATTCACTTGCCAATGATCTGTGACATAAACATCTTTCTGAAAATAAAAGAACAAATCACTAGAAGGCATAGTTCCCCCCGTGAAGAAGGTTCTGGACATCCATTCCGAGTCGGATCCTCGTTTGGTGTTGAATTCGTAGGCGTACTCGCGATGGCACAGGATTTGTATGAAGAGTCGACCATGAGGTTTTAACCAGCTCGACACTCTTGACATCAGCAACTCGTAGTTCTTCATGTGCTGAAAATGTATGAGGATGAAATAATAAGTCATGACGGTTTTGAAAATAAGCTTCTGTTGATTTTGCCATGAATTTGTTTATTGATCAGCTACAATCACGATTCCCCGGGGGGAGTATTGCCTCATATATGGTATACGGGTATGTGCCGCCCAATAGGGTATGGTTTTTGGCTCCTGGGGTCTGCAGTAGGGCATTGTTTGGTCTCTGATAGGGTATGTATTTCATTATGGCTACCCTACAAACAAATTTTGATCAAAGTTGCGGTGCCGCATTTTATAGTGCATGATTAACAATTCTGCTTTGATCGCGACCAACTGGATCACCCTGGTGACTAAGTTTAGGTCTGAGGTAGGGTATAAAATTTTAACTGTAGGTAGGGTATAAAAACGAGGGTTTTTGGTCTCTGATAAGGTCAGGTTATCGAGACCTCAGCAGTACACCTCTACCCACAAATCACATTATTTGAACATCCCTGATATTACTAGTACAAGATTTTTGTCCACCAAAGCCTGAAATTCCTTGATCTCCAAATGAATTTCCTCCTAAGTACCTATTTTTGGCAGCAGTGCGGGGAAGTGTAAGCAAAACTCCATCCCTCCCTTCCCTTTGGCAACTGACAAAGCATCACAAAAAGACGTCCAACACACACACAACATTTTGTCTGGTTTCTGTTGTTATTTTACCTCAAACAGCTCATTGGATATGATCCTATCAAACTTCAGTGAGGTTGTGAACACATTCGCATCCGCAGTGACACACTGGAGCCTGCTGGAGTAGTTCCTCAACTGTGCCTGCTTCTCTATAAATGCCCTCTGAGTCTGGGAGTTTGATATGCACAGCACTTGGCAGTTTGGGTACTTTTCACAGATCCACAGACCTAAATCCCTGATATTACTAGTACAAGATTTTTGTCCACCAAAGCCTGAAATTCCTTGATCTCCAAATGAATTTCCTCCTAAGTACCTATTTTTGGCAGCAGTGCGGGGAAGTGTAAGCAAAACTCCATCCCTCCCTTCCCTTTGGCAACTGACAAAGCATCACAAAAAGACGTCCAACACACACACAACATTTTGTCTGGTTTCTGTTGTTATTTTACCTCAAACATCTCATTGGATATGATCCTATCAAACTTCAGTGAGGTTGTGAACACATTCGCATCCGCAGTGACACACTGGAGCCTGCTGGAGTAGTTTCTCAACTGTGCCTGCTTCTCTATAAATGCCCTCTGAGTCTGGGAGTTTGATATGCACAGCACTTGGCAGTTTGGGTACTTTTCACAGATCCACAGACCTAAAGAACCCCAGCCACATCCAAGATCCTTAAGAAGAATTAATGGGAATCACAATTAGCTATTTACTGTGTGAATACCTCTACCGGGCCATCTTGTAAGAAGTTAGCCACAGGGTTAGCTAATCAGGAAGCGAGTACTGAACATTAGGATCTTGAATTTCTTGAGATCTCAGATATTTCTAGATTCACTTTTCTTTACCAATTGTGAAAATTATGAACAGAAATCACTTAATTGCTAATCACCAAATGTATTGCAGGTATCAAATTTTCCTTTAAATTTTCTTTGCGTGATGGCCTGGTTGATGTGTTCACACATTAAAGTCTGGTAGAGTAGATTTCAGATGAGTGTCGAAACTGAACACAAAGAAAATCCACCTAGCCAATCATGAACGAAGCTAACCATTCATTCAGGAGATAAAGAAACACACTTTGTGTTTATTTGTGACCCAAGAAAAACATGTTGCTGTTTTTCCATTTTTTTTTCCTTCTTTTTTCACAACAATTTTTTTATTACCTCAATAAGAGCAGCACTTGCCAAAAACAAACTCAGTGTGTTTATTGTTCAGTTCTATTGACAAAACAAAAACTCAAGGCATCAACACTAATAGGACTGCATACAAAAAACACTTTCACACCCCACACCCCCACACCTCACAACACTCATCAACAATAAGCAATAACAACTAATAAGCAAGTACTCTTATATGGATGCATCTGGGAGCTCAAAGAGCACCTCATCCAAGTGCACCCAGATGTGTTTTCTGAGTCTGACTTTTTTGTAAGGTGAAATATCTGACTGGCCACACTTGATTTCCAATGCAGTCGATGTTTATGTATGAATTTACTGATGTCAGTTGTTTTCATTCAAGAAGTCCCCCCCCCCAGGATTTTACTGCCCCCCCTCTCTTGATATAATCACCTACCAATGACTATCACATTGACAGCAAGGGAGTGACAAAATCCAACAAAAACATGTTTTCTGTCTGAAAAGCTTATTAGTCACTTGAGCAATTATACTAAAACAATTAGTCATCTCAGGCTCGAGTGTTAGTGAAAGGTTTAGCCATCTGTGATGACTAACTTACCATCACAGCTTGTCCATCCTCTACTTTAGCCCTCTTACAAACAAGCTCCAACATAGCATCTTCAGCTAAAAACAGACAACAGGGATAACACAGAATTTATTACCAGAGTCAAATCAGGTGGGTTGTCGCCTTCAGGGAAGATCACAGTGCACCCAGATAGGCTCTTCAACGTCAACTTATTGCTATCTAAATGGAGGTAATTCAGTATTATACTTCAATCGGTTGTGAATAAACAAGCATTATTTATATTATAGGTCTAAGATACTTACTTTTATTACCTTCATTTAAAGCAAACTATGCCACATGCACGCTAATTTTTAAAATACACAGACCACCAAAACAAGCTTTATACCTTCATTTAAAGTTTTCACGTTTTCCGGCCACAAGCAACAGCTATACTTCAAGCGCTTACCAAGAACCTAAAAAACATTAAGTTAGGTTAAGTTACAATAACTTACAGGTTTGCATTATTTATTAGTCAACATTACATTACCTCTTAATGACACGAAAAAGAGGAGAGTATAAAGACCTTGAGCACCAATTTCCCCAGGGGGGGGGGGGGGGACTCCCATATATTTTGGGCGGGGGTGCTTGTCGTACCTTTAAGGGTTTAAAATCAGGCCAGTGGTACCTTTTAGGGGGTAAAATTCAAAAACATAATTTTTTTCCAGATAGGTACCTGTTAGAGGTCCATTCTAGCCTGAATTTGAGACATATTTTCCCTCATAGCGAGAAATTACGAGGGAAAATATGTCTTGTTGGTACCTGTTAGGGGTCAAAATCAACTGAGCAAGCCATGTTTGGTAACTTTTAGGGGTAAAATAGAAAGTTCCCGACGAGCACCCCCACCCTTAAAATATGGCCTTCCCCACACCGGGCAATTTCCGTAACACAGCAAAGCCTGGTGCACACTAGCGACATAACAACGTTATGTTGCAACGAAAAAAGCATGGTAAAGTAATTGAAATAATCGATATTTTCCATGGAACATCATTAGATTACTTCGCCAAAGCCATCTTATGTTATTCTTTGTAGACTTCAACGTTTTGAAACCACTAAATTTTGATCGCGTGATATTTTTCTTATGTCGTATGTCGCTAGTGTGTTGTAAAAGGGAGAGGACAAAACATGGAGTACTACTCCATGGAGTACCCTTTGGAGTACCTAAAATGGAGTACCCCTGAAAAGTGTCCGTGATCATTCCATGTACGCACCTTTGTTTATTTCAAGTGTGAATGCTCATGGATGTTCAAGTATTAAAGTTCAGCGATTTTTGCCACCATCTTGAAATTTAGCGGTTGGTACTTCAAGTATGCATCATGTTAGTGTATCATGTTAGTATCGGTTAGCACAACATCTACATACATCTTCACACCTATCCACACCATCATATACATCATCATTAAAAGGGGTTCTCACACGCTGAAATAAGTAAACATTGTAACCGTAAAAACAAAAACACATTTGCCTGTAATAATCAAAATAATCCTCCAGGTTGATAGAAAAACCTTTTAAGTGTTAGACAAATGCAATTCTAGGTTGTTTTGACCTGTTATCATCGCCTATTGACACAATCAAGAGCTATCCACACACCATCATCACCTATCCACACCATCAACAGCTATCCACACCATCAACAGCTATCCACACCATCAACGGCTATCCACACCATCATCCGCTATACACACCATCATCTGCTATACACACCATCATCTGCTATCCACACCATCATCACCTATCCACACCATTGTCACCAATCCACACTATCATCGTCACCTTTCCGCACCATCACCAGCTATCCACACTATCATCACCTATCCACAATATCAACAGCTATCCACGCTATCATCACCTATCCACACTATCATCAGCTATCCCCACTATCGTCACCTATCCATGATAGTGCATGTTGATAGGTGACTATGGCTTGGATAGCTGTTGATAGTGTGGATAGGTGATGATAGCTGGTGATAGCGTGGATAGCTGTTGGTGTGGATAGCTGGTGATAAAATGGATAGCTGGTGATGGTGTGGATAGGTGATGATAGTGTGGATAGCTGGTGATGGTGCGGATAGCTGGTGATGGTGCGGGGTCGGGGTTTACTTTGACGGTGCATAACATGATTCACTTCAGTTCAGGATCCGTACTTGAAGTACCAACATTTCAAGATGGCAGCCAAAATCGCTGAACTTTAATAATACTTGAACATCGATGAGCATTCACGCTTGAAATGAATAAAGGTACGTACATGGAAATGATCATGGGCACTTTTTAGGGGTACTCCATTTTAGGTACTCCAAAAGGGTACTCCATGGAGTAGTACTCCATGTTTTGTCCTCTCCGTTGTAAAACAGTGTTGTTCGGATTTTCACTAAGATGTACTATGCCGGGTCTACAGTATCGTTTGTAAAAGCAATAGACTTAAACAGAATAAACTGACACTGGACTCTAAAATACAGATAACATAGGTTGTACAATGTACCGTTTGGAAGAATTCTGTTGGGACCTCGTAATGTTGCTCATTCGCTCGCTCCGTGGCAATGGCGATTGGTGCATTGCGAAGTTTATTCACTAACTTCATTTTATACTGGAGTTTCTTCTCAACGTTGCCATCACAAGACAGCTTTTTCAGCCACGTACCAAGATTCTGGCGAACTCCTTCCCGAAGAAAACGATCTTGTTCTTTCAAAGCCGGGACCTCTGAAGCAGCCATCTTGATCTTGAGCAGTGCGCCCCGGGATATCACAGGAATCCCATAAAACTATGTTGCCCTCCAGTTTGGGGTTGGCCTGGGTTGGCCTAGCCTCCTCCGCAGGCGTCTTTTGTTGCGTGTTTTCGGCTCGTTTTGGCACGGTTTCCAGCCTTGGCGGTTGAAGATGAGCCCGCGCTCCCCCCCTCCCCCTCGGCTTTTTGCTCGTGCCTAGTCTTCTCGCGCGTTTTCGCCCCAGCACAGCAACCCCGCGCGATGTTTGTTTTGTTTTGAGCCGAGAGATGCCTGCGGAGGAGGCTAGGGTTGGCCCTATTCCCGGAAACATAAATTACGGAAACCTCGAATAGCAAAACACAATAAAATTGGTTTGATAGCGGAGCTCCTTTGCGGCCGAAGGCCGCAGAGCGGAGCACCATAGGTATCGCGTAGGAAGAATACAATAGTTCAAAGTAGAACTCTGCAGGTTATACTTCATGGTTCAGCGGTATTTCCATTATGGTATCGCTGGCGCGTCCGTGCGTGCCTGCCCCACCACAGGTAAACCAAGACCCTTCTCTGTTTATTAGCCATATCTCAGGAAGGGATGACTTGGGTGAAGTTGTCTTAGTGGCAAGGGGGGTGCAACTACCTTGTCACGTGGTATGACGTCATCGACGACGTCATCAAACGAGAAAAGGTTGATATCTCGGGAAGGAATAAACCTCAGACAACCAAACTGGGTGAAGTTGTCTTAGTGGCAAGGGGGTGCAACTACCTTGTCACGTGGTATGACGTCATCGATGACGTCATCAAACGACAAAAGGTTGATATCTCGGGAAGGGATAAACCTCAGACAACCAAACTTGGGTGAAGTTGGCTTAGTGGCAAGGGGGTGCAACTACCTTGTCACGTGGTATGACGTCATCGATGACGTCATCAAACGACAAAAGGTTGATATCTCGGGAAGGGATAAACCTCAGACAACCAAACTTGGGTGAAGTTGGCTTAGTGGCAAGGGGGGTGCAACTACCTTGTCACGTGGTATGACGTCATCGATGACGTCATCAAACGAGAAAAGGTTGATATCTTGGGAAGGGATAAACCTTAGACAACCAAACTTGGGTGAAGTTGTTTTAGTGGCAAGGGTGGTGCAACTGCCTGGTCACGTTGTATGACGCCATCGATGACGTCATCTTAGCAGAAAAACAATATATCTCAGGAAGGGGATGAATCTCAGACAACCAAACTAATTGGGTAAAGTTGTCTTAGTGACAAGGGGGGTGCAACTCAGCCTGGGCAGAAAAATATGTAACCAGGAGCTCCGCTTTTAGCCAGTGGCTAAATCTATATATTATAGACTGATCAATCATGTTATTAAAAAACATACGATGAATTAGGCACGATTAAAATGAGCAATAAAATATGTATCGGAAGATATATATGAGATATTACAGTAAAATGTATTCGACATATCGCGGATGTGCGAGGTCGTCAAGTACGTATACACCTGTGAACCATGCATCATAATTCGCAATGAAAATTCTCCTCCTGAAGTCGACATTCGCCGTCGCGCATTTTCAAAACGTTGGGTTTGGATTTATTTTTTCTGTCCTGCCAGTCAAGCAATCTTAGCCAATCAGATGGGTCCTTGCATAGTGCAGTCTTACTGGCTTTCTGCCGCGACGAAAACCCAGTCAAGGCCATAGCTAGAACTTTTTGTCTGGGGTCAAGCCTTGGTCATCCTTTGTTTCTGCTGGGGGGCAAGCAGTTTTTTTCCCCACATGTTGACACTAAAATCTGTACTTCGTTTAGGGGCAACAGTCCTCTTTGCCCCCTCTGCTTGCGCGGGCAAGGACCTCCGGCATTGGCTGAATGATTTAAGGTATGGGGAAAGTTTCAAGGGCTCTGCAAAAGAGTTGTAATTTCGACATATTTTAAGCTACGATAATATAGCTACGAATAACGCGCGCTGTGATTGGTCCAAATCTATGCTCTATTTCACCGATGAAGTAATGGTTCTCTCCCACTATATAATAAAAGCATTATAGCACAACTTTCTATGACTTTATCGGCAAATAGAGCCGCTTGTGATGTTCGGAGAGACACTCGAAACGTTTGTTCTCTCTCCCAACATCACGCGTGCTCTATTGCGCGATAAAGTCACTAAGAAAGTTGTGCACGTGGGGCAAGTGGTGACAGGAACGATGCCTTTTACAGGCCGTCGTTTTACGCAATATGGAGCCATTTTCGACTACAAAGAACTCCAAAGCATCACAGAGACAATATAGAGGTAATATTTTTTATTTGAATACTACTTGACAATATTTCTACGTTACAGAGGGCTCAGAACAGGACAGAACAGGATCGACTTTTCAGAAACATTGATGTTGGGCGGACACCGCGGCAAAAACGCAAAAACGCACATTCGCTAAAGATTCACTGGCCTGTGAAATGAAGACAATTTAAAAAATCTACATAACAACAGCGAGCGATAAATGTTGACTTTAAACCATAATTTTCGCCTCGGGTGCAAGCCTTGAAGTGGGAGGTGCAAAAGTTCAGAGAAAGATAATCATATTCTAGCGGCTCTTCAATTTTTGGCCTTACGTTTTGTGTCTGGAGCTTACGTTTTCCAAATTTCCAAGACAGCACGAGATATTTTTGTTATGAAGATTATTTATTTTGTTTGTATTTAGCGCATGGCAAATGCGTTTTGCCGCGGTGTTTCTTGGGCGCCCTGTGTTTGAACTCGAAATCACAGAAGATTTTAAAATTACTGTGATGTGCTGAATACTTTGTCATTCAGAGATTCAAACCATTTTGAGAAATTTGATGAGTACCTGGGCTCCTGTATGCGAACTGATTTCTCAAAAAGCCGAGATCTCTATTTTTTTTTTACCTGGGGTGCTTTCCATTTACCCAATTTTTCGGTAATACCGGGGAAATCAAATGGAAAGCGTCATTCCCGGAAAGATTTTCGGAAATTTAGGACACCTTTTAAGCTTGTCCAAGAAACCGTTTATTTCGAAAATATCGGGAAAACGCTTTCCATTTACATCATTCCCGGTTTTATTCCCCGGAAAGACGCTATCCATTTGCATGATTTCCAACCGGCATTACCGAAAATTTGTGGTATGGAAAGCACTACCGGCCCTATCTCTCGATTCTCAGTCGTGACTCTCACGCCTGACTTTTGAAACTCAAACCGAAAATGTTTGGTAAATGGAAACCACCCCTGATTATCGAATATCCCGATGCGAATCCCGTGGAATACAACAACTACTTACCTGAACACTGTTAAGGAAAAACGCCCACAAATTTTACCATATCCATCCATCCCGGCAAGAACAAGAACGGCCGACTGGGAGCCAGTTTGATTGGCTGCCTGTGTCTGAGATGCCGCTATGACGTGATTGGCTGGGTTTGATCACATGACATTCCGCCATACAGATTACCGGAGAAGCGAGGCGAAACAACACTTTAAGATTTGCTCTGGAATTTCAGCTAAAACATCGCGAAAAGTTGACCAGAGAGGATATTTCGAAATGCTAGGTAAGTTCTTAATAGTTTAAGTTTCTCTTGCCTTTGTGTTAGTTTGTAGTTTACTCGCATAGTCCATCGCCAAAGAGATGTCGCCAAACACATGGCGAAACGAACACATCAACTGAACGCATTTCCCTGCGAGCAGAGGTTACTTTTATCTCCCTGCATTTTCTTTTGCTTTTTGTGTTTCTCAAATACAGAACAAGATAGAATTGGCTTCTGCTAGCAGGGAAATGAGCTCAGTGACTCAGTGACTGTGCCTACTTTAAATGCCTTCAAGGCGTCCGCACTACTCGGCGGATTAACCGTGCTCTCACGGTTTGAGGCATGATCTCACGGTCTCACGGTTTGCCTCGAAAATCTCACGGTTTTTGAAAATGTTCTTTCATTAGAGAAAAATATATGATTTGAGCCATGATTTGTGCAATCCAAATTGAAACTAGCAGTAAAAACAGCTAAACCGATTTTAATTATAATAGCAAAGAATGCAACAGAACAATACAGTAAAAACCCGCGTATAAGAACCTAACATTTAAGAACCTGTTAGGCTAAAATTTCATTTTTATGCACCCTTCACACAAGAACCACTTTAGGCTAAAATCCTAAAACAGGTTCTTAAAATCAAAAAAGAAAAGAATAATCTTCTGAAAAATATAGAATTAAAATCTCAAAATATATTTATTACACAGTCTGTACTCTAAACAATATAGCATAATTACATAATACTTGTCCTCCTTGAACATAATTATTAACTGAGAAGAACAGAAAACCTTTGTTTTTATGAAATCACAGTAGTACATGAACTCAAGAATAAATCTGCATCCATGTAGAACAAAAGCAACTTCCAGATTGGCAACCAGAAGTTTCCATTAAACCACATGCATGGGTGCCTTAAAGTACTGTTAATATAGTATAACACTGGCGTAATGTCGTTACTATGGCAACCCCATAGAAAGCGAGATGATCGGTGCAAGTAGAGTCAGTTGAGAGCAAGGCAATAAAGTGAGCGGATTAAACTTATCCTTCAAGTGTAATTCATTCCTCAACTCACATTCAAACATCACAACTGGGTTCCATACTCCATAGTGCCAGTATAATATGAATAAACAGTACAGATGTGTCAATCATGCTGATTTCAATGTCACTGTCTGATCAATCATTAATCCCAACTTGAACATCAAGTCACACACAACCAATTCACATGGGGTTCCATGAGTTCCACTTCAGAAATAAAAATATTTAACCATCACGATTCCACAAGTGAGATGTCGCTTATGCTTAGCTCCAGTTTTTCTTTGATCTTCCTCACAAGTCTCCTGAGGTATTCTTTGTTGCCAAGAAGTCTGTAGTCCACTGGGAGTTCAAGACCTTTTCCTTGGCCAGCATTATATCTGTGCCCAATGCACTCTGCTTCAATGTCACCGTAGTCTTTAAGAAACTTGTTAAAGATTCTCGAAAGCTCTTTAGGTACATGTCCGACCATATCTCCTGCTTCATTCTTGATCGCAACTGCATACTTATCAAAAGCATTGTCAAGCTCCCTCTCGCATGTTAAAACTTCCCCAATAAACACAGTGGCATCCTTGAAATATTCATGATAACCACGAACACTGGCTTCTATGAAAACCTGGTACTCTTGCGCCATTAGTGTGCTGGATGGATTGGCTTCAATTTATAGATATTTAAGGTAATATTTTTTTGTTTGGAAGCGAAGAATAGATGTGTGAACGAACGAAAGACGAACAACCGCTGACCCTCTGAAACGCTGTCCAGCACTACGTCATTTCCTATGCTTTGTTCTGAAACCGGAAATACCGGATGTTGAGTGACAGCGCGAGCTAGTTTAATCAAAACAAACATAGCTCCACGTGAAAGCCCATTCTGAAACCGGTGCTTTACCGGCGAGGAGTTTCGAGCAAACTGTGAGCAATGAATCGTACCTTATTTGACTGTGGGATAAAGCGAAAAGTAGAAGCAAGAAATGGCGAACTGTTTGATATCACAGCCACATTACCAAAAACTGTTGACCTGCCTAGCAAGCTGGTGAAATGTCCCCATTGCAATGAATCATTCGCGGGTCAGAAATATCTCGACAGCCACGTGAGATTCAAGCATGCCGACTGCAAGAGCTCGCTTCAAGAAAAGCCATGCTTCTTACAGCCTCCGATCGCTACACTGAATGTGAATGGATCAGAGGTTTCCCATGAGGAGGATGAAGTTCTTGTTTTGGAAGACAATCCCTCGCAAATCGACACAAAGAAGCCTGAGAACAGACACGGTCAGAGTAAGAGAAAGTCATACACTATAGAGTTCAAAGCCAAAACTCTTGAACTACTGGATAACTACACAGAACTTAAGATACGGAACAAGTGGGTTAAGGTTGCAGGGAAAAGAGGTGTCAGTAAGTGCCTGGTAGTGAAATGGAATAAGAACAGGGAGAAAATATTTGCAGAACTGCAACTCAACAAGAAGAAGCAAAATACAGGAGGTGTGAAGGCGGCAAGACAAAGAAGAAAGCTTGTAGGCGAGAAGGCAAAGTGTAGTGACAAATATCCACTGGCATCCGAACGAGTTGTTCTTGAATTCAAGCTTCGAAGAGCAAAAGGTTGTAAAGTGTCAAAGCTTTGGATTAAGAAGAAATGAAAGCCAAGATTGAGATGTGCTATGGTAAAGAAGCTGCTGCTAAATTCAAGGGAAGCAATAATTGGTTTCAAAGATTCAAGAAACGCCATAAAATCTCATTCAGGCGTAGGTCAAACAAGAAAAAAGATTCAGCAGATGATGGTAGAACAACAATTCAAAGATTTCATCGCAACCTCAGAGAAGCTGTAAAGTCCAGACGACGACGTAATAACTCAACCTTGGACCCCAAATATGGGCGATGGCTTCCAGAAAACCGCTACAATATCGACCAGGTGCCCATGCCTTTTGTCATAGACCAAGACAAAACTTATGACATTACAGGTGCAAAACAAGTGTGGGTCTCCCAGCCTTCTACCGGCCTAGATAAGAGGCAGGCAACATTGCAACTCTGTATTCGAGCAGGAGGAGAGCAGAATGTAAAACCAGCAATTGTCTTTAGAGGGAAAGGTAATGTGTCTCCAGCTGAAAAGGCACTGTATGACAAAAGAGTAGATGTATATTTCCAACGTCTGCTTGGATGGATAGCAATCTCAACATGCAGTGGTTGTCGAGGACATTGCTACCTGCCATATCAGACAAAACCAGTGAGAAAGTCATTTTTGCTGACAATGTTGGTTTTCAGCAGGAGAAACAATTCCATGAGGCTTGCAGAAAAGAGGTTAATGCATCTGTTTACCTCCTCCCAGAAAATCACACTGATAAGGTACAACCCATAGATGCAGGGATTGGAAAGCTTTTCAAAACAAAAGTGGGAGAGGCAATGGAAAAGTGGCTTGAAGAGGATGAAAACCTTGAGTTGTGGCATGACAAAATTGGTGCTAAGGACAGACGCATTCTAATGACAAAGTGGGCTGGAGAAGCCTGGAAGGAGTTGTCAAGGGACATGGATCTGTTCACAAAATTGTTCCAAAAAACTGGCTGTTTGATAACAGCTGATGGTTCAGATGATGACAAAATCCGACCCCAAGGGCTAGAGCCTTACCTTATTTAGGCTTTTTAAATGCTATGGGCTTAATTATTGCTAGACAATATGCCAGACACTGTACTAATACTACTTCCTCTTTCAGTGGAACTTTTAAAGAGGAACTTTTGTTATGTTGATTTGTGTATAAGATTTATTGGAAATTATATAATGGAGGTAACAGAATCAGATTAAAATAGTATATATTTTGCTTACCGAAGCCTCCAATAATACTGTTATTGGACATTAAAGACCAGATCATTTAAAAATTTTACTTTATTTCTTGAACAAAAGTTAAGAACCTAATTAAGAACCTAGTTAGCCTAATTTTACACTAAATACCATTTATATAAGAACCTGTTTAGGCTAACTTGAAAAAACCTAGGTTCTTATACGCGGGTTTTTACTGTATAATAGATAAGGAACACAAATAAATTGTAATTCATTTTTTTTTGGGTTATTTGACTTTTTCTTCGAATAATCAGAAATTGTTTATTGATTTGTACAGCCATTCGGCTGACCTCCAGGTTTCGACCCCAATCTCCAGGTTTTTTTTATGGCCAGTCTCCAGGTTTTGACTTTGAGGCTTGGCAGGTCTGGTCAGTACCTCCCCATATCAAAAGGCTGTAGATCGCTGCCAGCCCCCTAGACTTTGGCGTAAGCTAAATTAGGGTAGTATAAGTATTTAAGTATTAACAATTCCTGTTTTAATGACAGTGAATGTTCTCAGTCATCCAGTTGATTATAATGCTAGACAATTTCACTTACTGGACATAGATATAAAACACAACACAACTACGTTGTGACCGTATCGCAAGTTTTCTTCAGGCGACTGAAGAGCTATCACGCGATACTTGCGTATCACGTGACAGACGTCCAGGGACCCCTTGCAGGTGTGACAGCGAGATGGGGCCTCAACCCTTTACCAAATGGCTTCCTTAATACCACGTCTATGCCACTGTTCTTCTTTATTGAGTATTATGATGTTGTTCATGCAGGGGCTTATATTGACTAGTGCATAATCAACTCTTCGTCTGGTACATCTACTTGTCCTTGAAAAGTGCTCCCAGAAGCAACTCCTAGGATTTCGGTCACCCTGTGTTGCTCAAATCCTTGTTGTTTGTTTTGCCTGTGCAATGCCTCTGCTTGCTCGAAACAAAATAGTTTATTTTAAAAAAGTGGTTGAAATAGCATCACCCTATTCAGGGTTTGTACCTGCAAGGTTTGCCATAGTTGATATTTGTGTGATGCTGAAGAATTGACTCTGAATGGTAGTCTTGAGATACAATACCGAAGCTGCATACAGTTTGGCCTTGCCATTTGTGATCACATTTTCTTCGTTCGGGAGGCCACCATTTTGTGTGAGCTTGAAGCCTTTGTAAACGTTTTTAACTAGCTTAGAGAGGCACGCTTCTGATTCTGACCTGGAAGCTTCATCTGGCAAGCTTTGCAGGGTATGTTATCTCTTCAGCTGAAATACCTTGCCTGCTTTTGGGCATTGTTCTTCCTCCTCTAATAGAGGTAAAAAAAACATTATTACAATTGAACTTATGTCCTCTCTTAATACAATGTACATGTACCTAGCAACTCCTTTGACTTCTTCTTTCCAGTCATGAACTACTGACTTAGAGGCTCCCAGATCTTTCAGTTCTGCATCTAATTGCTGTTCCAGACAGGTGTCACGTTTCTTTGCCTAAAAAGAACCACATTAAGGTTATAATAATTTGTAAAATACTATATAACCAATGATGAACTGGAGGGTGTCAGGGTAGTATTGACTAGTGCATAATCAACTCCTCGCCTGGTACATCTAGTCGTCCTTGAAAAGTGCTTCCAGAAGCAACTCCTAGGCTTTCGGTCACCCTGTTTTGCTCAATTCAATGTTGTTTGTTTTTCCTGTGCAATGCCTCTGCCTGCTTGAAACAAAATAGTTTATTTTAAAAAAGTGGTTAAAATAGCATCACCCCTATTCAGGGTTTGTACCTGCAAGGTTTGCCATGTTAGTTGATATTTGTGTGATGCTGAAGAATGGACTCTGAATGGTAGTCTTGAGATACAATGTACAACACCGAAGCTTCATACAGTTTGGCCTTGCCGTTTGTGAGCACATTTTCTTCGTTCGGGAGGCCACCATTTTGCTGTAAGCTTGAAGCCTTTGTAAATGTTTTAACTAGCTTAGAGAGGCAAGCATCTGATTCTGACCTGGAAGCTTCATCTGGAAGCTTTGAAGGTATGTTATCTCTTCGGCTGAAATACCTTGTCTGCTTTTGGGCATTGTTCTTCCTCCTCTAATAGAGGTAAAAAAATGTTATTACAATTGAACTTATGTCCTCTCTATATACAATGTACGTGTACCTCTAGCAACATGAACTACTGACTTAGAGGCTCCCACATCTTTGAGTTCTTCATCTAAGTGCTGTTCCAGATAGGTGCCACATTTCTCTGCCTAGAAAGAACCACATTAAGGTTATAAATTTGTAAAATACTATATAACCCAATGATGAACTGGAGGGTGTCAGGGTAATTCCAAGTGTTAACTGTGTGCTGCCATCTCCTCTCTCAATAACGTTGTTCCAATTTTGCCACATACAGTAGATAGATAGATAGACTCCTTTCTAAAATTAAAAAAAATTAATTAAATACCCAGGGTTGTCCATTCAGGTAGCCATAAGGGCCCTCCTGCTATCTATAGGAGCCCTGGGTATGAACTAAAATATACACTGACATACATAAACATACCGTACATACCGTACACCCTGGGGAGGTGAGCAAACAGAGTGGATGATAATGATAATAAAAATAATACATTCTATTGTGCCATTTCTTTAAGAATCCAGTGGTGCTTCACATCTATTTACAAAAATAATTTACAACTATAAAAGTATGTAGTATAAAAATATTAGTCTTGCTACAAAGTTCAGGTTGGGTGGACCTATTGAGCACCCTAAATAATTTTTGTGGAATTACTTAAATTAGAGCAAATTCCTCAGGGACCACCTGAAATGAGCAGGACTTATTCACTGTTCACCAAAAGTGCTCCAAAATGAACTTCCGTGATAGGGGTTACAATCTTAAAATGGATCAGCCTTTTTCAGGTCCTGGTAGATAGGTAGGTGAAGATATCTGTACGCTGGTTAACACACATTTAGAAGTACCCCCATAAAAGAAGTAATACACACTTTCAAATATCTCCTTGAAAGCATCTTAGGCATCCTCATCACTTTTGTCTATTCCAAGAAAGGTCATGCTCAGTGATAAGTTCTTCTCTTCCTAAAATAAAATTATGGTGAATTAAGTCAATTGTGATAAAGAAAAGCAAAATCAATGATAGATTTATAACACAAACTGGAGCTTCATCAGTTAATTGTTTGGTAGTTAAGAAACATGGTCTAAACTCTCTTATTCTATTATATTTTATTATGGTGCACTTAGGTTTACAGGCTCACTTTAATGTCAAAAGGGTCAATTCCATGGTCTTATCCTAATTCATTTTTTTAGGCAAAACTAATAAAAATTAAAATTTGTTCTTTATTGTAGGTGACCATGACAAAGTAGTGGTTCTTTATAAAATTTTGAGCAAACTAAATCACTCATTTAGTAACAACAATTAGTCAAGTCTAAAAACAATTGCTATTGTGTACCCTGGAATTCCCAATACAGTAACTGCTGCAGAACTGTATGTGCAGTAGTCGAGCACATTATATTGATCTACTCATTTTTCTTGGAAAACGGCAAACATCGAACCTCTGGGTGTCACGTGACAAAGCCTTGTGGTGAAGTTTGCACTCTGTGGTTTGCGTTTTGACGTCAGGAGCACCATCTAGCAGTATGTTATTTCCCTCAGCAGTTTTTAGGCCACTTAATTGAGGTACCACTGTAATGTAAATAATACAGCTGAGAGAAAGCTATTTTATCACAACATTTATTAGAAAACTCTCCATTTATCATTTCAGTAAAATACAAATGCTTAAATATATGATGTAAACAAATTCAAATAACAATTTCTTTTTCAATTCATGTAATTCCAATGAAATAACATTTATTCAATAATAGAGCGGTTTTCGCATGACTGTCATGAAAACAATTGCAATTGAGCAATCACTAGCCAATCAGAATCGAGAGAAATCACACTTGCTCCTAAATGGCTTTTTTCTCAGCCAATTGCAAGCCGAACCAATTACTAAGTAATTACACAATTGTATTTACTTCAGAATTTGATTGGCTGAGAAAAACGAGTAGCCAATTAGAACGCAAAGCAATCGCAATTACATAACAAGTGTTGACAGTCATGTGAAATCCGCTCTAATAAAAATAAAATTACAATTCTTCATCATCCAATGTCAAACTTTGTTGCTCTAATTGATATGAAAATATGAAAATGTCAGGCGTTCTTCTGCGGGTGCTCTCTTGTGGAGTGATTTCAATGATGCCTCTCTTCAAGTCATCCAGGAATGATGTATGCGAATGTGTTGTAGATGTGTCACTGTGTGACAGTTGGTTTGGTGAAGAGTATGAGTGTGACTGTAAGGATAGTGATGATGTGTAACTGAGGGTGTTGTGTAATGTGCCGGTGATGTGTGTGAATGTGGCACTATGAAAGATGGAGGTTGTATTTTTGAGGCTGCAGAGTATGAGTATTTGTAGGCCAGGGGAGTGGGTATGAGTAAATAAATAATAAAAATAAAATAATTACTTTGTTTTAACTCGAATTTTAGAGTAGCTTGTAACCGCTGATAAACAGCCATTACAGCTAGTATCTTCGAGTATCACACAGTGTTGCGTGTTGAGTGTTGCTTTGATAAAGTGGTTCCATGTGACTTTGGGAGTTGTGGAGTTTGCATTACATTTTGAAAGACTGGTGAAGCTGACGTGTAGTATTGAATGGCTGAGTGTTGAATGGCTGGTTTGTCTGTATGCGTTGTGTGTTTACGTGGCTTTGTGAATGGTGGAGTGTATGGCAGGATGCTGGTGGGGTAGTGAGTAAGTGTTGCATGGGTGGTGTGTCTGTATGTAGCTCTGGAGTGGTGGAGTTTGCATTTGCAAGTCTGGATGAGTTGTACAACAACAACAACAACAACATTTTATTACACAATAAACTTAAATACATTTTGAAAGCTGAACCCGCAAAATAGCTCAAAAGCTAATCGAGGCGGGAAGCTACTTTAAATATATAAATATATCTACATATAGGTTTGGCAGCTCCTAATTTATCAGTTACAGAAAGTTGATGTTTTTTAAGAAAAGAGAAAAAAAGCGAAAAAAAAAGCAAAGAGATAGAAGTTAAGTAACGAAATGCAAATAATAAATTATAATCATTAATAGCATTTGTTAAAATGAACTTAAGGCAGTAATTACTTCAGAAACACCAATATAGTCATCTTCAGATTTGAGTAAATTAGTAAGTGACACTTGTAAATTTTGTTTGAATTTTCTTTTGTTTTGATTACGCAACACTTCTGGCAAACTATTCCATATGACTGGACCAGATCGTGAAAATGCCAGTCTTTGTATCTCAAGCCTTGAATGCTGGATTTGATAGTTCCCCTTAGTGGCAGATCGGGTACTATAGTTATGCACATTACTTGTTTTTGTGAAAAGATTTTGTATCAAAACAGGGGCAGTACCACAATTAACGTCATACATCAAACTTGCTACTTTTTCAAAATAAATCATATGAACAGGCAGAAGATTAGACGATACAAAGAGCGGAATGGCGTGACACTGCCTTTGCTTAAAATGCATTAATCTTAATGCACGCTTTTGTAAAGTAAGTAATTTGTTGGTATACAGCTTTGCAGCACGTCCCCAAGCGACAATACCATAAGACAAATAAGGCAAAATTAGAGATCTGTAGAGACTGGTCAAGACACTAAATGGTACGGAGTGTCTTAACCTAGAGATAATGCCAACAGTTTTACTAACTTTT
Source organism: Scolanthus callimorphus (assembly GCA_033964015.1). Taxonomy (NCBI): domain Eukaryota; kingdom Metazoa; phylum Cnidaria; class Anthozoa; order Actiniaria; family Edwardsiidae; genus Scolanthus; species Scolanthus callimorphus. The sequence continues at coordinate 26,159,242 of CM066920.1, forward strand.
AGTGCGACATGATCAATATGTTGCTTCCAATTCAAATTACTATCGATTAGTACTCCAAGATATTTAACGTATTTTTACTGTCAAGAGGTATCCAACGTTGGGAGTTATTATCAAAGAGTCTAATCGCAGGTTGATGATCAATTTTCTTCTGAGACGGGTGAAAGATAACAAATTAGACTTCTTTAAATTTAATGTAAGTTTATTTGCTGTAAGCCATTCACATACTTTAACTAGCTCGCTGTTTAGCATTGTTTCTAAGTTTTTTAATTTTTTATCCGCGTACAATAAGTTAGTATCGTCAGCAAAGAGAAAAAAGTTTAAGATATTAGAAGAATTACAAATATCGTTAATATAGATCAGAAGAGAAGCGGGCCAAGGACAGACCCTTGAGGAACCCCACATAGCGTTTCTTGTTTATCAGAGATGTTATTACGAATTTCAGTGGTTTGAAAACGTCCTTTAAGATAGGAAAGAACCATGAGTTAATTACCCCCCTTATCCCATAATGATGCAATTTTCCCAACAAAATGTCATGATCAACAGTATCGAATGCTTTGCTTAGGTCGATAAATACGCCACACGAATACAGTTTCTTATCCATATTTGTTTGAATTTTGTTTATTATATCTAAAATTGCATGTTCGGTTGAATGGTTTTCACGAAAGCCATACTGTGACTCGCAAATAATATTGTTATTCTCAAGGTAGGATTTGAGCCTTTTATACATAAGCTTTTCAAAGATTTTATTAAAAATGGACAAAAGAGATATTGGGCGGTAATTATTGGGGTCAGTTTCATCATCAGATTTGAATATGGGAATAATTTTCGCTATTTTAAGTTTTTGAGGGTAGACACCACTCTCGATAGAAATATTGAATATTTCGGTCAAAGGATTACACAAGATATGCATTGCGCACTTTAACACTCGGATGGGACACGAATACAAGCCAAATGATTTGTTAAATGGCAGGGCGAGAATCTCCGATGTTACTTCTATAGGTTCGACAGGATGAAAAACAAACGAACCTACAAGATTTGAAAAGCCGTTTTGGCCAGTAAGATAGTCAGAGAAGTGTTTTTCGGAGTGCGGTAATTTAGCTGCAAGGCGATGGCCACATGAAGCAAAATGAGAATTTAAAATATTTGCCATTTTCGAGGGCGCGTGGATTAATGGAGAAAACCGATTAGCCCGCAAAGCATTAATAGATTTTCGAGACTTTTTGTGACGCCCAATTAAATCGCGGATCCCTTCCCATGTCTTTTTCATATTTGATACATTATAATTAAAATAAGAATCGTAATACAACTTTTTACTTAACCGAGTCAGTGATATAATGCGGTTTCTGTATAATTTGTATGTGTCAAAATTATTCGATTTAAAAAGTTCATTCTTTATTCGTATGGCTGTCTTAATTCCTTTTGTTATCCATGGTTTAGAAAATTGTTTGATTTTTCTTTTAGATAAGGTTTTAGAGGTGCATGCTTATTAACAAGTTTGTTCACTTTATTATAAAAAGAAGAAAATAGTTTGTTAGGGTCATTTCGTTCGTGCTCGATTAAAGATGACCATCAATGTGAAGAAGATCATTATTAAATAGTCTCTCGTTAAAGTGAGAATAATCCCGAATTTTATATTTATAAATTTTTTCATTTATAGCCATAGAACTCATAATACAAAACTGGGAAAAGTGATCACTTAGATCAGTTATTAATTTGCCGCTCAAAACTAGATTGCTAATATTGTTCACAAAATATTATCAATCAACGTAGCGGAATCCCGGTGCACGCGCGTGGGCTTGTCAATGCTCGGGAGCATTGAGCAGCTTTGTAAAGATAGGAAAAAGTCATGTGCATAACTACAGCTATTTATACGAAGTAGATCTATATTGGTGTCAGATAAAACAAAGACGGGGTTACCTTTTGAAGTATATAATTCGAGTTTTTTCATCAATGTATTTCAGGAAACAATCTGGGTTGTGTGCTGCCTATACAATACGCCGCAAAATATGTTTTTCTTTTCCGGAACAATGATTTCGATCCATAATGACTGAAAAGCTTCATTGGAATTTCTTTCAACGACGTAGTAATCATAGTCGTCACGTATGAACATTCCACAACCGCCGGCCGACAATGGTGTTGGAACGAATTCAAAAACATAACCTGGAATGTTGTAATTGAAGCCATCTAGATTTGCATCGGTAATTCTTGTTTCTGTAATTCCGATTATGCTAAAAGAAAACTGAAGTTCATCTAAAATATGTGTTTGTAAACTTTCTATATTCTTTTTGAGGCTACAAATATTATTATGAAAGAGAGAAAAACTAGAATTTGGCGGATGTCAAGACCCGATTGTTTTTAGTTTTATAAAAGCTGTTGGGAGAAAAATATCGACATCTAACATGGTTGCTAACAGTATTAAGATCAGGGTCAATACTTTGGTTCGAACTATGGTTAAGGCTAAATATATCTAAATCGTAAAGACTAGGTAAATTATCTAGGTATTTTTTGGACGTGAATGGGACAGAAAGGCTATTATTGAATTGACCGTGAACAATATTAATATTAACGCCGTAATAAGGCAAATCATTTTGTAGAGTAATTTTGTTCGATTTAGATTGTGTTTTTAGTAGAACGAGAGCTCATACTAAACTAGAGAAATTGTTACCAGTTATAATAAAAGTAACAAGATAATTAGTACTTAGCTGACTGAGCCTGAGCTAGTGTGGGCTTGAGCAAGCTTTTTTGTCAGCTTTGCCAGATCTTCACTATTCCGCAATTTGAAGATGTCGGAGTCATCCGACTTGCGCAACCATATCATGCCTCCTTTGGCCCAACAGAACTTGAACTGATAGACGTCTTTAAGCCTCTTTGCTTCTTGAAAGAGTGCTTGTTGCCTTGGAGATAGATGCTCAAAGATCATGAGGCCCTCAACCGAAATACTCGAGTCGAAAACAAGGTGTTTCTGCCGTCACGTTGGAGGCTGATTTCCTGCACTCTAAAACCCGACTTCTTGCTAGTCTTCGAGTGAATCGGCATACAATGGCGTTGGGTTTGTCGCTGGGTTTGCGGGATGGAACTCGGTGAGCTATGTCGATGTCTAAGATGCTTACACTCTTAGCACCAATGTGCGAGAACAACCGAAGACACAGTGCCGTTGTCGCCTCTGCACTTTCGCTGGCTGAAGACATGGGCATGCCGACAATTTTGACATTATATTGGTATGAATAATCCTCAGCATGGTCCACAAAATCTTCAATTTCTTTGCAGCGTTTGGAGATGGAATCCAGTCTTGAACTAATAACCTTAAGTTCGTTGAGAGTATTGCTGTGCAATTCCACCATGTCGTCGCACTGATCACTTACATACTCGACGGTTTTTGCTCCATCCGAAGACATCATGGCCGACTGGAGATGGCTACTCGTAGATTGCTGACTCCTAATTTCCTCTTCCAGTTTCTTCACCTGCTCTCGTAAAAGGTCTACCTCGTTTCTCAGACCCTTATTCTCCTTTCTTAATGTTTTAGCTTCATTTTTGGAATCCTTTCCAGACATTTTAGTGATTGGGTTAGTAGTTTTGGGAGCACAAAAGACGCGACCGTTCAGCTCGAACAACCGCTCGCTTTTTTTTCTTCCAGTGGAGGGATCAAGTTTCATTGTCGATACAATGTTAATTCAGGAAGTTATTCAGTTGTAGTATGTGAGTGTCTTCTTTGTGGTGTAGGGACAAACTGTCTAACACGTTTCGAGGCTCCAATATCAGAAGCAATCTTTTTGGCTAATTCATTAACGTGTGCGTTTCATGACATTCCCATCGATTTGAATGCCAAGCGATTTTGTCTGAGAAACTTGTCTTAACTTTGTGCCATGTATTGCTAGTCGAGGAGCTGATTGAAACGTTGATAGTTTTTGTCTAGAACCAATAAGTATAAATTCCGTTGTCGACTGGTTTAACATAAGCTTTTTTGAGATGAGCCACTTATTGACATTTGCAAGGTCCTGATTTGAGGTTCCCTTAAATAAGAAATGAAAATATGAAATAAAAAGAGGGGGTGCCCATGCTCGTTTAGAAACTGTGATGGCGCAAATATACCCATTGTTATTGCTAGAGGGCTATTTTGTAAAGGATTACGTGAAACAAGAAAATTGCGATAAAACGCTCACTAATGAAGCAATCCAGTTCGTTTGCAAGTTTGAACATAACTGTTGGATGCCTTATTACGTAGGACGAACATTGGAATCTTTAATTTTCTATGTGTGTTGACGCTAATCTTGCAAATGTGGGCACCGGTCGTGATAATTTGAGGTTCTTTGGTACATCATTTTGGGGCTTTTATGACGATTACTCAAACACTTGTCGTTAGAATTTCTTAACTTTTTTTAAGGGGAATGATAGTTTTATCAAAATGGTGAAATAAAAAATGGGGGTGCCCATCCTTGTTTTCGCGCAATATAACAAAAAGCGACTTTTTCTTAGCATTTCTCGTTCAAATGGGGATATTTAGCTTTCGCGCGCGCGCTCGATTACGTCATTTTCGAACAAATTGATCGCGCGTCCATGCCAGCTAGGTACATCGCAGTCAAGAATGCGTTCGCGGCGTTTTATTGCCTTGCTGATGTTTTTTTTTTCATTGAGATGAGTAGCACCGTCACCCCTCCATTTTCTGTAAAGTTGTAAATTACTCCAATTTTCGGAAAGTTTAAACTTAGATACGTGAAATGGTTTTCTTATGAATAGACTCTACTCAGTAAAAAGAACAGTTTAACACTTTCATTTCTCTAATTTGTTGCCATGAGACACCGCCCATCAACTCAGTTATATAGGTTCTACAGTAAAAGCTTTAGTTCAAGAAATATAAAAGCCAAGCAGCTGAAAGTTTCAGGATATATTAAGAATTGATAGTCATCCAAAAATTAGGTGAAATTTCAATTATTGGTATTGGAAATTTATGGTTATTTCTAGCTCAATCAATCAATGGCATTTCAATATCTCATTGCAATAGTAGCTCAGTTTTTTTAGATATCTTTTCTGGGAACAACACCTCATGATAAAAACTGTTTTCTGAGAAAACGTGACATAAATATTTAAGTTTGTTGGTAACGGTCTTCTGTAATGTTCAAGGTGCCTAAAGATGCACCAGTTGTATATGTCTGTCCTTCAACTTGCTGTTTTTTTACTTCTTTTTCCTTCCTTTGCCTCTTAGCGCTTTTTAGCAGTCTCCATCTCCTTGTACTCTGTCCAATATATCCTGTGAGCATTAGTGTCCGTCCACCTTTGAGAGTAAACTTTCCACAGGGGTTATATAGCCTCAAACAGCTTCACAACAGTTCCAGCACCCATATTAAATGGCTATGGCATCGTAAAGTCCAAATTCAATCATATCACGCCCAACGAAGACCTCCTTTGGGACCTGCTGCCAAACCATCCCGTTCAAACACTCATTTTGGAGTCTTGCGTGAAGGCACTTGGAGAGCAGCTCATCACTACTCAGTCTCTGGTAGACTTTCTTAACTTTTGCAAGGATGTTAAGAGGCAGACCATGATTATAATCAGCATTGCTGATTCCTGTTGCGGCTATATCGACACCAGCTTGATGCTTCAGTGGGACAGTGATCATGAAGCTGGCGCTCCTGACTGGAAATCCAGAATAAACATGGAATAAGCAGAATAAACATGGACGCAAACTACCTGCGGCAAATTATCTACCAGACTGTCCAGCTGATCTCGATGCCACCTGGCCATGAATGTGTGACGGAAGATTGGTGAAATACGAGAACAGCTCTGATGGAAGTGTCTCCTTCTGCACAAGTCCGATTTTCTTTTCTTGACCGTCTGGTAGATTTTTCTGGTAGATATTTCCCCTTTCCCCGGGACATACTCGTAGCGTGACCACTTTACCATCCCATCATTACTTGACTCTTGGGGCAAAATAGGAAATTTGTCACAGTTATTAGAATCATTCTCTCGGAATAGATTTGTGGTAGTGGGTAGTCTTGGTCCTCATCCTTTCCACAAAGAGTCATCTCCACTGCTTCATTCAAGGTTTGGGATAGAAGGCTTTATTGCATTGTTACCTGCATCCCTGAGAAAGAACTTCCTAAACGTCCTGCAATCAGTGAATACAAGCTTGGTTTCTACATGCTTACGACACAGTCAAGACCTGCGATCTCCCCCTCTCTTGCTTGTTCGCACAAATTGGCTCGATATTTTCAAACTTTCTTTGCTTGATTGAAATACCGGAATGTAAGGAGCAAAATTCGAGGTTCGCCTCTGCCTGTCTTTTCAAGGACTTGACGGGGGTGTGTTACATATTCTTTTTTTTTGCCCATCGCCTGTTTCAGAATGTCCTTACGATCACCTGTTGGACGACTGGCAATGATACTCTAGTAGTTATACATAACTGCTGCATTTTCCTCACTTACAGACCGGTAAACATAGCGATGACTATAGTAGGACCACAGAGGGCTGTTTTAATTTTCGGAAGAAAATTACAAATATGTTCATGCAGACATCCCTAATATCAGCTAATGAAGCAGTTGGCCAGCAAAACAAGAAACTAAACTAGCAAGTTGCCAAGGGCAAAATAGGCAAACGTTGATGATTAATACTAGATTTTAACAAAATGACTATTACTTCAAAGACTATGCTGTCTTTGAAGGGTGTTCCAGTGGATGGCAAAATAAATGTTTTTTGTCAAAGCAAGAAAAGTCTTTGTAGACAACGTTTCTGGCGAGGCGCCTGTTTTTTCTTGGCACAGGCCCTTGAAAATATAATATGTTCAAGGATAATAATAATCTTTATTGAGCTCTAAATAATATGTCTATTGACATGGATGCCAATACTGTATTCCAAAACCACTCACAATGCGCCTGTATGTCGGGAAAGTACATGTACTTAAAAGTACTAATTAATATGAAATATCTTACCGAACTTTGGTTTCTGAAAGTATTTTCTTTTTTGTTGGAACTACCTGAGCAACTACTAGATCAATGCAATAGAAACCCACGACCGGAAATCGATTACGAAACCTTGTTTAGTTGGACAGCATCTAAAATGTATGCGTCCTGTCGTGACTTTAAGGGCTGTTCTATTTGTTGGTGTAATGATAGAAAGAATAGACTACCTTAACAATGACTTGTTACAAAACATTTATAAAATAGCTATGTATTGGACACTTTATGCCTCTATATTACACACTGGACACCCCCCACCGAGTAGTATGATAATTAAATATCTACAATAAACTTCGGACATCCCCAGCCAGTCCGGTTCATATCCAGATTTGGGTATACCAATTAACTCATCGTTACTATGGAAACCATTGTTCACGTTATAGATCAAAACATACAAGATGGCGGCGGTAATAGATAGTAAGGCCTCCTACAACTTGATCGTTCTCGCCTTCAGAAAGTACACATACTGCAAAAGAAAATATTTTGATCAGAGTATTCAATAAGACTTTCATTTTAAAAACTCAGGAAGGCTGACCAGACGGCGCTTTGAATCTGTTAGTTGAACGAAAGGCCGAAAGGAACGAAAGGCTCAGTAGCCAAAAACACAGTTGATATTCCTTGATTGCTACAACTCAACTAAATGTTCCTCGGCTTGGCAAAATAGCTAATAAAGATTTAAGGGAGCAGATGTTTACTTGATAGAAGCTTGATAATTATAATTCGGTTAAAGATTTAAACTGGAAACAGAGTTGCGTGCGTAAGTTAACCTCAGAAGAATCAAGTTCATCTTTAACTTCTTTATGATAATTGCCAAGCAAGCTAATCCGGCAATTATTCTCCGATAATGTACCACGAAGGATGAAAACATGAATAATCCTCTTTACAAAAGACTAGAAGTCAAGTGAACAGTGAAAAAGACTTCATCTCAGAGGCTAAATTCGAACCATGGAGCCACAGTACCCTGCTAGTAGCCTACATCGTATCCACTCTTCCCTTCGCTTGGTTTTCTTTGTGTTTCGCCTCGTTGGGTGCAAAGCAAAACAGCCTACAATAGATGATTAAAGTTTTTGACATTAAAGTTTCTATCAATCTAGTGTCTGAACGTACGAAACATGATGCTAGAAAGGTTTGACAGTCTGCACCTCGCACAGGGCTCACAGGATCGTGGAAATGCCGTATAATGTGTACTTTTGAGATAAATATTGCATCAGTTCGCACTGGATTTCACGCTCAAAAATGGCTCTAAATCCCCGCACTGAAGTAGACAAAACAATCACCAGATGAACACAGAGTAAGTAGTCTTTAATTTTATTGCAACTGATGGATTGTTTACAGAAAAAATTAAGCATTTTCTACAGTGTTTCCTAATACAACTGAAAATGCAATATTTCTCTCAAAAGTACACATTATACGGCATTTCCACGATCCTGTGAACCCTGTGTACCTGTCTTACAAGGAACTTGGAAGTAGAGAAAATTCGCCTGTTTGGTTCTGCCCAGACGAGCAGGGGTTTCTTTGTGTCAGTCTTATATAAGTATAAAGCAATTGTAGCTTGGGTTAAATAATATTTGGAAAATTAGGAAATGTATTATTGTCATTGGGTTTTTCCAGACATTTGTTTGAAATTATAGAACTTTCAAGGAGAGAAAAGAAAATCCAAGGGGACTTTGCAAGTACTATGTTAGCAAACCCTGTCCCTAATCATGCATCTTTAACTGGTAGGTTCAGTTTGGCAGTACAACCAGTTCACAAAGTTGTAGATGAGTTTTCAGTCACTACATGCTCAATCATGGACCATTCAAGAAAATAGTTGTTTATATAAAAAAGCATTGTGTATTTCCAGAAAAGAGCCATACCCCCATCACGGAGGGAATTGGCAATACCAGAGGGGTTGGGGGTCCATTGACCTCTTACTTCCCATATAACTTTAACAACTTTCTATGATATTGTCAGTGTAATAGAGTATGTGTGATTTTGGTAGAGACACAAGGCGAGTGATTTTAAAACGTTTTTAGTGTCTCTGCCAACATCACAAGTGCTTTATTCCTGATAAAGTCATAGAAAGTTGTGCTAATGCTTTTATGATTTAGCAGGCAAGAACCATAACTTAATTGGTGTATTAAACCAAGCCCATGCCATTTAATAACATATTTCAGAAAACACAGAGAATACAAGGAGAAAGCAAGGTTTTGGTCTAACAAAATTGGGCAGCTGTATACATTAGAAAATGCACCCCCTTCCTTCTCCATTAGCTGAAGAACTCTTGAATTCGAGTGTACTCTCCCAAACAAATACTCCCATCACAGAAAAACCCCAATATTGATCTGTTTTTTTTTTACAGCCAAATTCGTAGTATCGCGACAATCCAAATCTAAAATCCTTGTTTTATTTTGGTGATTCTTCGCTGTCACTCAAACCGTTTAGGCCAATCAATTCCTTGCCTTGTTTCCCCTTAGTGCAGTCGCCTGGCTTTCTGTCGCGTCAGAAACCTATTTGACTGCACTAGGCAGAACAGGGTAAGGAATTGATTGGCCTAGACGGTTTGAGTGACAGCGCAGAATCGACAAAATAAAAGTGCAAAACACGGATTTGAGATTTGGATCATCGCGATACTACGAATTTGGCTGTAAGGGTCTCAAGTAAACAGGAGCTCATAGACAATCTTCCTTACAAATTTGTTCTAAAAATGGTCCAAATTATGGAAACCTAACAAGCTTTTGGGATGGATTGGGAAGACAACTGGTCTTTTGTTTATTTTAATATCCATGACACTGCCCCTCTAAGCACCCCATGTCACAATCCAGTTTGTTATAAAAAACAATATTGTCTTTTATTTTTCTTTTATGTTCTTTTATTTGCTCTCTTCAACACCTGTGCTTTGTGTGACTGAGCCTGGAAAAACAACCAGTTGAATAAAAAATATTTCAACTTCTATTTTCTCATGTTAAAACAAAAATGCTGGGCCTGGAAAGTATCCTCATTCCTGGTAGATGCCCCTTGTACAGTAGATGCCCCTTGACAAGGTAAGTAGCCAGCTGTTTCTATTCCTGGTGGCTGCGTTTTCTTGATGACCGTACCTTGAGAAGAAAAGAAAGGTTTTGAAAATCCACTTGTACAGGCAACTAAATTGCTTCTGGTACTTTGGAGAATAATGTTTACACTAATTTATTTGCATTTGTATATTGCAAATATACACCTAATTCAAAAAGTTTGCTTTAGACTTTGGCCACTGAAGCGCTGAAAACAATGGGATTCTTTGCTTGAGTTTAACCACCAAACAATCGGTTTCAAAGGCCAAACACCAATTCCCAAAGCAACGTTATTGAATTAGGTGTATATATTTGTATACTGCACAAGATGTATGACCTTTAAGATTGGACTGCAGTTTTTAAAGTTTGGCTTAAATACAAAATTGGGGTAATTAATTGCAGTCTGTAGCCTTTGGTGCAGTTCACAGAGAAGAATGGTCCTTGGTTTATTGTCAAACCCAAAAGATAAGTAACAGCAGAGCAGAATTAGCAAAACATTCTAGCCCCTGTATAGCTCAAAGACATGACTCCCTGCTGCCAGGTCTCAAAACTAGATAGCAGAGAGATAGGCAATCAGCATACCACTTTACCCATGGTACCATTAATAAATCTTATTTGTTTTATGGGGTAATTCAAAATGCATTAGGGCTTCCCTGGGCAGAAATGTCAGTGCTATTACTTCAATATTCTACTTGAGTGACAAATGCACATGCACTCTGACATGAAACATTATCAAGGTTTTGTTTTGGGGCCAGAACTGCTGATTATCCAATCAAATGTGGCACAAAAAGAAGCAGTTAGCCTTTCCATTGCTGATTTACTAGTTTATTTAGACCTTTCCCATGTAATGCACTGTTTCCCTTTTTTCTTTGCTTCTTCTGTGAACTGTTACCCTTATGCAGGGAGTACTGATTGCATATTATTGCCTATCGCTGCCACCAATTGCCTATCGCTGCCACCACTCCATTAAGTAGAGACAGTGAGTAGGTTTCACCTGACAACAGTTTATTCCCTGGCATCCAAGATGGCACCTGGACCCTGAACGAATATAGCGGGCACGTGACCGCTTACCACATGGATGACTTACACAAGGAGTCCACACTATACAGCAAGACCTAGCCATACTATGGCACTTACCACAATTTCCATATCTTCATGGCCTTCGACTTCTGGCAGAGACGCTCTTACTAGCTCTGTCACTGATGCTGCATCAGTAGTGGGTGCCACTTCTAAGTGCCATGTGACAGGGATAACAACGCCCCCACCTGCTTGTTTATTCTTGACCCAGCGCTGCTCCGTCTTTGGCTTTTTACTATGCAAGGGAAGGCCATCAATCACACTATAACAAAGGAACAACAATTAAGAAATCTGTAAATTTTCTAAATATGATTTGTTGTTTGTTGAAGCACATCACCATGGAATTCCACAGTAAATGATCAAGGGAACCTTTTGGTGATTTCTATGTAAAAATCTTATTCTGCTTTAAGGGAAAATGAAGCTTCTTATGTGAATGGTTTTGTGTCAATTAGCCCAGTGGCTTCATACATTAACCCACTATCATTATAAAAGTGAAATTTAGTATGAATGAATGAATAACTTTATTCACGTGTCAGAAAAACCTAGTAGCGTGATATTTCCCATACTAATTTGGGGACTCTTATTCTGCTTTAAGGGAAAGTGAAGCTTCTTATGTGAATGGTTTTGTGTCAATTAGCCCAGTGGCTTCATACATTAACCCACTATATAAAAGTGAAATTTAGTATGAATGAATGAATAACTTTATTCACGTGTCAGAAAAACCTAGTAGCATGGGATATTTCCCATACTAATTTGGGGACTCAAGATTTTGAACCTTTTGTCAAGCTTAAATTTTGCTTTGATTGTCACAAAAGTTAACTGTATTCTCCCGCATAACAACCTTGGACGTTTCTTATACATTTGTTGCATTTTCTGCAAAATCTCAAGATTTCTGTGCTATGGGGGTTGACAGCTATGCTTTAGAAACTTATACACGACAACTACTTTTATCTTACCCTGTCAGTTTGGAGACTTTTCTGTCGACGAGCAGCCTCCAAAATACCCCAGACAAGAAGTACTGCACTTGACCGACAGTTTTCCCTACCACGTCTCTAATCTTGTAAGAAGTTCCCGCTGACTTACTGGACATAGTGGTATCAAGTGTTTGTTCGTCGAGATCATCGGGAACAAAGCAAATGACGGCGTTTTCGTCGAGACGTTTAGCTGATGCTTCCTCGATGCGAGCTTCGACACGTGTTCCCACAGGAAGCTTGATTTTATGTTCTTGATACCTTCAACAAAAGCCACAAAATTAGCCCAGACATTTATATTAGCCGAACTGGGTAGAGTCTCTGTGGGAGTCGGTCGGGTCTGTATTAAGTATAGAACAGTTATTATTTATTATTACCCTTTGATAAAAGCGTTCCTCACTTCGATTACGTCTAAGTCGAGGCTTGAGTCGCTTGCTGTAAGCAAGAACAGACTATTTCAATGCTCCAACATCGCGTTTTTGACGTTTTCATGAATAAAGAGTGACATGAGTACTAACTTACCTCGCTTGGCCATCGCTAAAATAGGTATCCTGCGTTTTCTTGGCGGTGAAGCACACAAAATCTAACTTTTTGAGCTGCTGTTGTCGGACAGGAAAAACTGGACAAAGCTTCGCGCAATCCCGCATTCCTGGGGGTTACTTTACAGCCGGCTTCGTTCTGATTGGCTGGTGAACTTTAATTCTTCAATGTGATTCGCCAGTCGCAAAATGTAAACAAAATATGGTGCGAAAAGGTAACACGTGGGCAAGTAAAGTGACAACTTGCGCAACAATACAAAGAATTCCCCGGCGCGTGTCAGTTCCAAGCAGTGCTTTCTGAGTTGCATCCTGGCAGCGACGTGGGCGAATTATGGACATTCAAGAAACCCCAGAAACACCGCCGCAAAGGGCACAATTCCAGAAAGTAGCAGGGTACGTTTTAAACTCGTGTTTGCTCGATCGAAGAGCATGGCGGCGAGCGAAACACGTTCTGTTTCTACTAACTATGGTTTCATTCGTGCAAAGATCGCCAGCCACTGATACATTAATGTTAAAAACAAATATCTCATTTTATGTTCACAGCGATGCAACTTCGTCAAAATCAACTGCTAAGAAGATAAGTCGGCGCCCCAAGGAGAAAATATGCTACATAACGGACAGCGCAAAACGAGCAGCCACATTGTTCAAGAGAAAGGAAACACTCTTCCATAATGCTGCAAAGTTAAACGCTTTGACACAAGCCGGCATCTTTTTGCTCATTCAAACACCAAGAAAGAGACTCGTTTGGGGCAGTGAACCCTTTATGGAGCAATATTTAGAGGGCAAATTGAAACCAAAAGAAGGTCAAGAAGTAGTAAAGAACCCCATGGGTAGATCAGAGGACGAAGCTATAGACAGGGTGCCTGGAGTCTCGCCCTTAGAAAGTACTCCGGATAAAGTGGAAATTGCGAGTCCACTAGCGCGTGTTCTGGGGATAAATCCCAATAAGACGTTAGCACCAACACTAGCACCAAGAGAAATTCTATTCCGCAATTTTCCAGCGCCTGTTGCGGACCTGATTAGTGAAAATCCTGCTCCTAAAGTTAGGAGAGAAGAGATTCCCGTGCAAGTGATTCAGCCGGATATCTCATTAACATTTGTGCGAGACGAAGACACCATTACTAACATTTCATCATCATAATTCACCGCTTGGAAAGTACAAGAAACACAATACTACAACACGTACCTGGATGGTCTTGTGATGTTGCTATTTTATAAATATCAAGATTGAACGCGTTAATACTACGCCTATTTACAATGTTATTACTGGACATTTGAATAGTTGTCAAAGTGTTTTGTTGGGCGATCGATGAAATCAATACAAAATTCTCAATCGCACTGTATTGGAATTTGTAGACATGAGCGGACCATTACATATTTTGAGGAAAAAATATTGCGCACAACAAATCTCACAAGAAAAATATGCTAATTTGGTGCGAAAAAATTCTCCATGAAGACTCTAAGTTAGAAAAAAGAAATAATGCTCCCCCAAAATATAATGGTCCGACCATAAAGACTACTATGAAATACTCTAATTATTGAAATGTGAACGTACATAGAAACAGGAGGGCCCCTGGGCACACTGTTACGTTGATTGTATTTTTGCTCTTGAAATTGATGCTTATATAAAAAGTACAAACAGAAAACAAAATCAATGGTAATTATAGTAAGTGAGGCTGTAGCTATAAACTCTTGTTCTGGGAAGGGGAAGGACAAGCCTCCTGTTGGGGGCAGACTTTTTTCCCAGTTAATTTTGACACTAAAAAGTACATTTTCTTGTGATCTTTCCAAACTAAAAATAACTAGAGATATAGGTTCTCTTTTTCCTGATATTGTGTACTATTTAAAACACAAACTGAAAGTGTTCTGACACAATTATTCATCAGTCACCTGACCAATAAAAACATGTCAGTCAAACTAATCATACTTTTTTACTTGTGACAATCCGATTACCGCAATAGTCATTCATAGAATGGAAAAAGTCAAGATTGTGCCCATGAATCCTGTCCCACATGGAAGTTGTCAGTGCACAAACATTATGTCAGGAGTGCTGCCCTTTGTCTGTTCTACTTCTCTGAGATCGATTATTCCTCACTTTACTGGTCAGTTGACTGATGAATAATTTATGAGTATTTTAAAAGTATTTACTCTTCTGAGTCTGACATTTCAGTCTCGATGCATGAGGCATCGCGTTCTGTCTGGTGCCGTATCTCGTCTTCAACCTCTTCACACAAGCGAATAATATGCTGCTTTGCAGTTGAATCAACATTTCTCTTGAAATGTGCAAGCTTATCTCTGAAACTGTCTTTGACTTCTTCAGAATAAACAAGATTAATCTTATCAGAAATACGCAAAAGAATAGCACTTTTTGTCAGACTTTTCACATCTTCTGCTAAGGCTTTTTCCTCTTTTGTTACATAGAGAGGCTTGATGTTGATCTCTTTGCGGTCATAGCCACGTATCATCATCTTCTCCAGCAGCATCCTCCTGTTGGTCATTAAGGTTGCATCCATATCCAAAAGTTCGTCATCCAGTTCTTTTCCATCAATGGAACACAATGGCCTCTTATCCTGCTGGGGATCTTTTGGGGGGATGAGATACCTGTAATAATGAAACAAAACATCTTATTGGCTTCTCTTGCAGCAAAACAACTGAGATCATCCAGAAGGAAATAAACAGTGGGTCATGTGTAAACTATACACCAATTCTAAATATGGCAGCAAATTTGAATAACAATCTCTTGACAGAACAGCCTTGTGTTCACGTGAAAGCACAAAAGCCTTTCTGCATTAATGAGAGGCTTGTCAGTCATGCTGCCATATTTCTTGTTGGTGTATCACATGTTTTAATGATTACCAAATGAAACATACTTCTGTTCAAATACTCTAGAATGGATTTGTGTCCATCCCCACAGGCCATTCAAGTCTCTCTACAGACATTTTGGGAAGATAATTGCCTTTCCTTAGTCATGGCCAGTACCAGTGGTATTCCCAAGCTTAAAGCTCTATAATCAACCATAATTCTTTGAATATGTTTTGAACAAAATCTATTTCCAAAATATATACCTAAAGTAATCTTAAATGCTTAAGCAAGCCAACTACAGTATATAACATGTTTGATTGAGTATTTCTTTAATTAGCTTACTCCACCTTCTTTCATATATAAATTTCACAACTTAGCTTTTTCTCTCCGTTTGCATATTTACCTTGTATAGCACCTTGACAATGGCGTCAGAATGACACCGAAACGTCGGTTAATTTCACTTATATTTATTTGTACCTGTATATCCAAATCACTGTTAATCAGAGTTTGATTATGAACTTTTTTATTGTGGTTTGAAGTGAATATTAAAAAAAGGAAATTCACCTAGGAGAGTTTCCAAGTTACATGTAGGTAACTAGTTTCCTAGTTATGGGGCTTTAACATTTAGAAGACTGAGACATACTTATATATGGAATATAAAGTATTAACATTATTAAGTGTACCTTTCTCTTCTGAGTTTTACCCTCCAAGCTGTGACCTCTTCACAAAAGTCATATCTTCTTCTGCTCACTGCACAGTCATCTTTGGGGTCTTTCAAGCCAATGATAGATAAAAGCCACTTTCTTATCTACAAAACAAGTAAACCAAAGTTAGAGCCGACATTACATGACACCAAGAAAATTCAACACACCAATTGTGAAAAAAAATATACTAAAGACACAGAAAGTGCAATTTATTCAACACACTCTTCTTATCATAGTATGGAATCCCACAAAGCCATGGACCAATTAGTGTAAACAATTTCTCGAGTGAGAAGCTGCAACTAATGCCCTCAACAGAGATGAGTTTATATTTTGTTTATAATTTTATGCATAGACAACATCTTTGGGATCATGGAAAACCTTATGCAACCTGCTGTTGATGACCAAAGACTCAGCTAGCCACCCCCACCTTGGAATGCTACTAAAGTTCTTCCTGACAACCCTGGGTGTTAGCTCACCCTTGATTTTACATTGTATAGTTTTTCTTTATTTATCTTTCATTGTGTATTTCCAGAAAAGATCCATACCCCCACCATGGAGGGAATTGGAAAGTCCAGAGGGGAGGGAGGTATTTTTATTTTTAGGGGGCTGAGACTGCCAATTGCATGTTGATGTCTCCAATTGTTGTGGTATAACATGTTTGGAGTAAGATACTTACCTCACTTAAGGTACTACAGGAGGCTCCCGAGGGTACAATTTGAAAAATTATATCTCGCTTTATATTTCGTTTTACCCAATCAGCATTTCAGCATGTTTTTATTAAACATTTAGCTTTGTTTTGATGTAATGCGCATACCGATACCACGCCCTGTTTCGCGAGAATCGGTCTCCATAGTAACCACTACATTTTCACTAAAAATCTAAAAACTCACACGTTTTTAACAACAGACCCAAACTAAGTGCACCAGGTTATTTTGCATTAAAAAAGGGACAAAATTGACCGTGCCCGTAGCAAAAAATTAATAAGTTAATAGGTTACCGATTAATAAAGTTAAAACGCAACAGAATTAATAATATTATGAGTTTCCATACGGGCATGGTCAAAATCCTTCTAAATGTACTATCTTTTCGTTTCAGAAAGTTTCAGAGACAGAGCTGAAATCTACACGCACTTATTCATCATTTTCGGTGTTCAATCGCCTTAATTACAGTGAAATAACTTCCTTACTTCACGAATTTTTGATTCTATGGCTTTGTTCGCTTCAGTTGGCAAGATGCGTCCGTGTAGGTTATTTTTAACCAGTCAGCGGTCTTTTGTATTCAATATTCCCCCCAAATAAGGATCTTTTGTCCTTATACAGCAATGTTTTTCGCGCGAAAATAAGTACACGCTACTAAGCAAAGTAAATTGGATTAAATTTCACTCAAGTTTCAGAAGTCACGCGCGCTCGTAAACAAGCTCAGAACAAACCGCATAGCTGCGAAATTTTGGTTTTTACAACATTGGCTTTTTATAACAAGTAAGAATCTGTTTTTTAAGCTGCCAAAAACATGTTTTTATGTCTCAGGAATGATTCATCGATCAATGCACACGGCATGACTCCACCAGGGATTAAATACTGGAAATGAAATGCGATCCGGCTTGACCAACACAACAACTGTTAATATTTCATTGTTTTTAACATTAGGAGAGGAAAAGAAGCAACCTCTGGAAATTATTTCGTTGCTACAAATGATTAAAACCTCTATGAACAAAGTAAAGTACTTTCTCGCATATAAAAGCCGAATTCTGTGTCCAGTTAATGACTAACAGTAGGTCAAGGGTCACTGACAATACCAGATAAATACTCGGGCAGGATAAAAACAAGGTATAACATTACAATATTTGGCGCGAAAAACGTTGCATTTCTCTCTCGATTTTTGTAGGAATTCGTGAAATTTCAAAGTTTTAAACTACCCTATATGATAATAGTATCATCAGCATCTGGTTGGGTGATTCTGGGGAGAATTGAAATTTCGATCATGAGCCTCCTCTAGTACCTTAAGTTACCAAGGTTTCTGAAGATTCTCAGCCAGTCCATGGCAGCCATAGTTCCGTGTTGCCAAGTCTTGGATTGCTTGTTGACCTCTTCAAGGCGCGCGTCCATATCTTCACCTTTGCTCTTGTTACCGGTAATCGTAATTGACTCGGTAGATGTCACAAACTGGGATAGCTCGGGGGGAAACGAGGCCCTGTCAAGACTAAAAATAAGAGATGTGCAAAATGCATTATAATTATTACACAAAGAAGCACTTTTCTACTTTAACCAGTAAGGATAGCCTTCCCTCCCCTACAAAATATGGAAAAAATGCCTTTTGTAGATCTGACATTTCCAAAATTTGAGACTTATCCATTTATTTTCATTTTCAATTTTATGATCCAGTTTGTTAGATCATAAAAATCGAAGTAACTTGAACACTGTACAGTTTTAATGAAGAACTACAATCCCATTTCCTCACCTGTCATAAAGGTCAATCAAGGCATATTTAGAGACACTGCTTTTGTGAAACAATGGAGCAAACGCCATTTGACCAGTAAGAAGGAAATTAGTATTATTCCTCCTGACTCCCATTCTATAGACGTGCAAACCCGTCAGATAGGTGAAGGTGGTGTGAAATATGTAGCGGTATATGGGGTCAGGCCAGCCCTTTGCAGGTAGCCAATGAAGGAGGTAGTTTTTCACAGACATCACCTCCCCAGTTGCCAACTTTTCCTTAACATATGGCACAAGAAGCTCTGATAGGAGGCCTATGTGTGCAACCTTCAGTATGGACATTGTCTTGTGATGATCAGACCCCCTTTTCACAAAGTTTTGTGCAGCATCACTAGTGAAGCCAAGCTCACGTGCCAGAGAAGACAGGTAAACTTCCCAATTCACAGCAAGGAACGTCCTTGCCATGTTCATCTCATGATGAAGCTTGCCTATCCTTAGGAGTACCCAGTCAAATTCATTGATATATGTGACTCTCTGACCAAGGTGCTCTGAAAGGGTGTGTGCCTGACTACTGGAGGCTGAGACTTCAGTTCCACACAAGGAACACAATTTTACAGACTTGAGTACTTCTCTACAGAGAAGATATGGGAGGCCATCCATTGTGACAGAAAGCCACTCCCTTGCATCGGCGAGCTCTGGGTGGTATCTTTTGATTTTTGCTGCTGACCCAAGTTTTCTAAGTACAACTTTGACTGACTCAAATGAGTTAGGATTTACAAATACTGGGTCGCTTGCTGTGACTGTTACAGGATCATCTGGATGGTTGCTAGGGACATGTGAATACTCATCACAGGAATCTGCCAGTATATCTTTTACACTCATAACTGCTTTGTTGCTCACTTCATCCACTTTAAACTCAAGATGGTACTCTTTAATCCGGTGAGCATACTGCCTTGTGGGTGCGACAAGAGCAGTCCCAAGAATCTCACTTCCATCGAGCTTCTTCTCTGAAGCTTTCAAGTTGACTCCACAATCTGCGTTGATGCATTTCCGCTTTTTTCTTTCCATGACTGTGGAGCACACAGGGCAGATCCTCATTCCTTCTTTTGCTTGGATTTCTGTCACTCTTGCATCAATATCATCAACTGCCTTTCCATCCTTCAATGTGTGCTCCTTCACAACTTTCTCAAGTAGTTCTTGCATAAAGCTTTTGTTCTAAACACAAGAAAATATCTACCATGAGTTGAATTGAGTGCTCTTTTAAAGAGAGGATGGCTCCCCTGCTAGCAGAGGCCTCTTTCCTATGTTATTTGATGGCTTGTATTTTTGACACAAAAGACAACTCTTAGTCCAGTAAACTTAGGGTGAAAAAGCCCTCAAAATGGAACATGGTACCTCTAGAATCACTGGCATCCATGCAAACAACCTGAAAATTTGTGTTGAAAATAAACTTAACATTTCTTTTGTTCACGGTCTTCTAGCCTTTTGTTATTAATGAGTTTTGTCGCACTTGGAACTCTATACTCAAACTCATTTTTCTAGACTATAGCACTGAACAGGCAAATAATTTAATGCTTCCGTTAGCATAGAAATGACCCATTGTACAGAGTCATGGTAGCCTCTGTGTTTGAATTCATTCTTTTGCATTTGTATTTGAGTCAAGCACAATATTAAGATTGGAAATGCTGGCCAGGAAATGCTGTGAAGTCTAGAGAATCTCCAGAACTTGATAGAGCTAAGTGTGTCAGAACTCATTTTAATAACAAAGGCCAAAATGGCCGCCAATTTTCAACATGAATTTGTAGATGTTTGCATGGACGGATTTATTCTGATTTTTTACAGGTGATTGTATAGAGCAACAGACTGAAGAAAAACCTCTTGTTGCAATTTGTTTCATTTTGCACCATAAGTTTACTGGACTATGGGTGGAATTCCATGGGTCGAAAATTCCTTTTGTTTTTCCACCGGTCATATCGTTGGATGGTTTGCTGACTATTTCTTGAACCCACTGTGTCCTCATGCATATCTACAGTAGGATGATTTTCCAATAATGTCATTTGAGCCTAACCTAAATTTTGTGAGCAGAAAACCCATCATAGATAATGCATGCACATATGTACACTGGGCTAAAAAAATAATTGTGCAGATCCGTTCACAAAATGGTCTCATGCAAAATAATACCTCCTGTCGCAACAAATCCTTCTGTTGTTGGCTCATGCTACAGTCTGCGATCAATTTCTCTTTCTCCGTGTCATCCGTTTTGGCAGCTACGCACCTGGTATTCCACTCCCTGAAGTAAAAAAAAAGCTATCACAAATAACTCTAAAATTTAACAAATTGCTAAATGGTAGCTTATAGTTGAAGTTGAACGTCCTGAATTCTGTCTCATGCTGCTTTGAACAAAATACAAAAACTTTTTTACATTACAATCAATTTCTTGAATCCCATAAATGCCATTGGTGACTATATCATCTCAATGTTGGGGAAGCAAACATGCAGATTCAAATGGGTTTGTGTAACCCATGACAAGATTAGTGATCACTGAACTGAGGGTGCCCGGCTGACATCTGGTTTTGAAGGCCAATATGTGAAAGATTGGTTGCAGCTACCTGACAGAATGAGATTTTTTATAAGCACATTACAAAAGCAACATCCACTCGCCTTCAAAAGACAGCTCTAAGATCGCACATGTGTCCACTCTGCCATTCTAGAAAAGGCTCAAAGATTGTGAAGCTAATGCAACCAGTACGGAAAGACAATCTGTCGTGATACAAAAATTGTTCTAGCAGGCCTAGGCAAATCAATGTTGTTTGTCCCATATCCTATATTGCAGATTAAGCACTTCAAGTTAGCTACAACCTGTGGAGACCTTCCCAGCTCACTAATCTTGTCATGGGCAAATTGCACATTTCAGATGTGATCGAATGCAGCCTGTCATTTAACCAAATTGTTTTACCATCAGAGTTATGATGTCAAACCATAGTGTTGTCTTGAACACCTACAGGCAACAAAAACATAAAGTGAACAGAATTTACACATACATACCCTGGGGCTAATGCCCTGTCCTGTTGCAAGCTACCATTGCTATTTATGCCAGCAACACATACACTTGTTAAAATGCTGATCTGAGCCCGGTTGTCTTTCCTGACCGTCCACTTCTTTATCAAAACTTGGTCATTATCAATGGCAGAGAGGACATCCCCTTTAGGAAACTCAGGAACTGTCATGGTGAGCTGATTCAGCCAGGATTTTACAGTGCCAAATGAACCAGCTGGGTAAAGCTTACCAAAGATATTGTTCACAAACTTGCTACGAGCAATGGAATACATCATGAGATTGCAGGCAAAAGCCAAAGGGCTTATAAAGCCTGGTGAAGCAATGGAATACAGCTGATCACAGGCAGCTACCTTTCTTGTATCTACTTCGCTGCAGTCACCAGATAGCCCTGTTAAAGCGCTATTTAAAATAGCATTGCGACTCTGAGTCCAAGTTTCTGAATTTAGAGTAACCAGCTTATCCAGATCCTTGTATGTCTGACTGCATTGCAAAGCGTCAGACCTTATTTCATGTCTTTCATTTCGAAATATTGTTTCTGTAATGTTGAGTAATTCGTCCCTAGGAAGTTTATTGAGAGACATCGCCAAATTTGCCTTTGATAAGAAAATTAATCCATGGGTCTGTGACAGACGGTTCGCGATTTCATTTGCCTGTTCATCTGTAAACAAATGGCAGCTCTTCAAAAGTGACTCAAATCATAGTCTTCGTCGTCTTGTCCTTGGCTTTCAGCGCTATCGGTATTGCTTTCATTATCGTCAGCATCACCCTCCAGTTTACGTTTTTTGCAGCAAATACAACTCTCTTCGGAGTGACCAGTCCATACCGCTATTTCTCGTTTCTCTGTCTCTCCCTGGCGAAGCCTGTATAAGTGTCTCCTGCAAGCCGAACAAATCTGCTCAGGGAAGATTTCATTGCTTTCAGTGGTCACATCGATGTCCCAAAAACGAGAAAATTCCGCAGCAAAGGTATTCTTGAGTGTTTTTTTCTTGCCCTTTTTCTGTCCTTTCTTTCTGCTGTAACTCGGCGACCCAATGTACCTTGCACAAAGTCGGCATCGACTCGCTACAAACAGTCGGTGCCTTTCCATCACGATCGCAGTACCGCTCGGCTAGAAATCCTGCGTTCACATGGCTTGCACCCCGTGAAATGGCGATGCACCCAGCCGATCTCAACGGCAAATAGAAGTTTAACTACCGTACTTTCGAACTAATAGGTGCGTTTTTTACCAAAAGTGGTGCACAACATAGTAAATTAGACTTTTATCTCACTGTTTAGAGAAATTTTTCCCGAAAATCTCAGGAACACTGATAGAAAATCTTGAAAATATTCGTCCTTCGCCTTACAGATCGCTGATTTGGATTCAAAATGGCTTCCTCAACCCTCTGCCAATACTAGGAGCGCAAAGTTTCATGGGTAGGCACTATATTGAGCTAGAAGGGCCGTAAAACTTAGAGGTGTCCGTGTACAATCTGGATCCGCCATTTTATTGCGCAATGACTGCATAACCAGCTTAATTGGTATACCCAAATCTGGATATGAACCGGACTGCCAGCCCTAGGTCTTGGCGAGCTATATTGTCCGCCAGATGAAATTATCACAGCTATGCAGTATAGTGCACCGGGTCTCTAATAATTAAATATCTACAATAAACTTTTCTACAATAAACACGCGCGAGACTACGAGAAAATGTAACCCAAAAACGAAACCCAAACTGGGTCGTCCCAAATTATTTTCGTAAAATTGTTGCTTTAGGGAATTGCTCGTAATTCAATTGGAATATTATCACTTAAGGGAATGAATGCGAAAATGAAATCAATCACCTGAACATCAAGGCACTGCCAGCCGTCGTCAGGGAGTTTGGTTTCCAACTTAACCATCAGCTGTACCAAGTCTGGCACTCGATATGACTCGTACAGCTGCTGCTGAATTTCCTCGCCAAGGAATGCCTCACAAATATACCTACGCCTTAACGTGCCACAACAATACCCGCTGCTTGATGGAGGTGTTGGGTAACTTCTTCTTTAAGGCTCTTGGAACCGTGAGGAATTCAGTTGTCGAGAATCTCTCCTAAGTACCTTTATTTCTCTCACAGGATTCCTTTATGTTGTCTAGTGTAAAACTGCATCGGGAAGTAAGAGCTCTCATTTTCACAATGGGGCCTTTGTCAGACGAAGCTAACTCGTCTATCGTTTCGTACACGACTGGTGTTTGTGGCGGCGTTTCTAATGAAGAACGTGATGACGCTAGTAGAGCTTCAAAGCTTTTTACTTTACTTTCTCTGTATAAGGGCAAGTTTAGGTTCCAGGACACGAATTCGTTGTGATTTAGGAGCGAGAATGCTCGTGTCAGTAGCTTGACCAGCGCAGCTCAGATTATCTAAGTCGACGGTGTTGATATGCTCTGAGCCCAAAAGCGGTCACTGCATAAACATACAAGTCATACTGGCGTTCGTCATTTGTAAATCGCCCGTGAAACCGCGATATTGGAGCAGATCCGCCATCTTTAACTGACATCCTGCAGTTTAACCTTTGATATTTCGCCTGAGAAGCGCTCAAAAATCCTGTTTTTAGCAAATAACCTCGGTTTGCAGCCACACAGACTTTAAGAAAGAGCATACCATCTTTTTTGACAGTTCTTTAAAGTTGTAGTCTTGTGCCATGTCACCTCGCGACCCAAAATAGGAATGTAACAGTAGTTTAGATCTAGTTTAGATAAATACAAGTATAACATTTACTTTAACGTTTTTTTTTATAATGAAATGACATTTTGATTAGATGTCTTTTGGTGCTCTCAAAATCGTATCATCTGTATTAAGGTATGGGGGAAAGTTCAAGGGCTCTTTGTCAAAAGAGTTGTAATTTCGAACATGTATTATATATCATTTTAAAGCGTTTGAAATGTAGAACACATTAATTACTAATGAATTATTAATAAAATCAAAAATTATTTGTCAAAACTGATTTTCTTGTTTGACAAAGTTCTAGTCCGTCTGAATTCAATAGAACCACCCAGTTTCTGTCTCACCAGAAATGTCACCCAATTTTATGTTTGGTTAACGCTTTCGGTGTTTATTGAGCGTACATTAACAACATTGAATTTTAATAGTCAGGCTGAACAGCTTCAGGTATTATATATCATTTTAAAGCGTTTGAAATGTAGAACACATTAATTACTAATGAATTATTAATAAATCAAAAATTATTTGTCAAAAACTGATTTTCTTGTTTGACAAAGTTCTAGTCCGTCTGAATTCAATAGAACCACCCAGTTTCTGTCTCACCAGAAATGTCACCCAATTTTATGTTTGGTTAACGCTTTCGGTGTTTATTGAGCGTACATTAACACATAGAATTTTAATAGTCAGGCTGAACAGCTTCAGGTTCTTAATATTTTTTCATATGCTGTCCTAAGTTAGCTTCGATGATTTTAAAGCAAGCTGCAACTGACGCACAGAAAGTACGTTTCTTAGTAGATTCAGCAGATAGAGGAATTGAATATTTTTACAGTACCCAAATTTATGCAGCAGTTTTCTTCTTATACGCAGCCAGCCATAGAAAGTTCCAGTTAGAATACGTTTTGCTCTAAATGATCTAAATGTGTGAGTACATCCTCATTTACATTAATAGTTCCATGTAATGAGATTTGTTCTGGGATGAAAGAGGAGATAAATTGGCCTGTTCCAAAAATGTGAAGAACTTTGATCAAGCTGTGTAATTTCTTGTTGTATGGCCCCTCGTTCTAAAGCTAACTGTTGTAATAAATGGGCCAATAAGAAATCACAAAAAGCTTGGGTCCCTCCTTTTTAGTCTCCCGTGGCTAGTGCAAGAATACCCTATCCATGACCTAGACAGTGGAAACCCTCTGGAGATAAAACAAATATCCTATTCTGTCAATGAAGTATGCAATGTCCCAACAAAGGGACACCCTCTACCCTAGGGATACACTATACATGCCAAATTAATATTTTCTCCTTCCCACTGGAGTTCTCTGAAAAGATAATAAACTTTATGGCTTTCAAAAACTAACTCACAATATTTTAAAATCTATAAAAACTCTAAATAACGTATAAATTGTATTTTATTCTTAACTTAAAATCAAGACACTCGGTATACTTTACTCAGAAATGAGAAATTTTTGAAACTCCCTCTTATAAACGTGCAAGCTAGCCCTACTAGTAACTGCGCGTGGAAGAGAATCATACCATATGTAAAGAGTGTTGGGAACACTTCTCATATTCTATATTCATTTCCCTCACTATGTTCATCTAAAAGCGCCTTTTGTACACATCACAGTCCACGAAGTCCCAACACACATGCCTCCCTTCCCCCTATTCTTTACAAGTCCTACATTAAAATTCTGTGCAGGGTTGCATTTTAAACAAATAAAATGCACTTGGATAAGGTTTGCAAAATTCTTCAAAAGACAAACCTTTCCTAGGGTACGACAACTTTTCTGTACTCTGATCTTCATTGCAGTTTGTGCATGCTTTTGATATGTGGAAGCAGGGGCCACACAAATCACAACGTTTTTTTTCTATATTTCATTGTCAGGGGTGTTGACCATGGTATATATTTGGCAGCATGTTGTACTATGCTAGAGAAATGTTCATGTGTTCTCTTTGTAATTGCTCTCTGAGATCTTTCCTGCAAACTTGCAAGTCTTTACCTTACCTTACAGAAGCCTTATTGAAAAGAGTGAGTCGCCGCGTGAGTCCGCGTCGGCGTTGCGGGCAGATGAAAGTGATTTACTAACAGCTGCATGAAGTCGTTTTTCGTCCTAGGAATGAAATTTTGATCCGCATAGCTAGACAGTCGGTTAGCCAATGACTATTGGAGTTTTCTATTCTAATGTTATTCTAATATTCTTTATCACGACACAAGTGGAGTCATGCTGAAAGTGATTCCCACCAACACAACAATTCCTCGACCAAGGCAAAGTACATGTCAGCTTTAAGGAAGTTATTCTCTTCTCGATTCCCCAAGAGGTTAAGAGTGACAGTGTCTTGAGTAGCATAAGTAAGTTACAGACATGTCTTATTTGCTTCGGAAATGGAAGGCTTGTTGCCTTGGCTGTGCCTCCCTCTGAGTTTGTCAAGAGATGGCGAGCCGGTCGAGCTGTCGATGTGGAGGGTAGTGCAATTTTAGTAGCTGAAATTGTTGACGGTGATAATGCGGTGGACGTGGTGACCGCATGTACCGAGAATGGTGGTGATAATGCGGTGGACGTGTTACATGCCTTGATATTTTTTAATTGATTTTTTACACAATTTTACAACATCACCCTACTTACAAATGCCTTATACAATTCCATCTTACAAAAATTTTACAACATTTATAATATTTTATGATACTACGAAAAAAAGACCTATTTACAAAACGCGAACTATCTAAGCTGTATATTGTACTTTAATTGTCTCTATTATATTATTATTAATAATATTATTTTATGCTATTATTAGTAGCTTAAATAGCTGCAAGTAGACCACACCTACAAAATTATAATTTTCTTTGCTGTTTTGGAGGTTTCGATATCTAAATGTACTTACATGCCTTGGTATATCACCTCCCCCTCTACTGAAAAGTATGACAGTGTGAAAATTTTTAAGGGCAAGGGGTTGACAAAAATAATGACGTCGCCAGCAGCACAGAACCCAGGAATCAAACATGGATGCACCAACAGATATACATTACTTGCGGGAAGTTTCTCTTACAGAACGTCAGAGGTTGTGCCATGTGGCCTCAAATGGCATACATCTAGCCAGAATATCCCATGATACTGTACAGTAGCTTGATTAGGGACATTCCTAGCAGTGCACAGTACTCCCTACGAGCATGCTGGCTTCATTGGAAAAGTTGCATCTTTGTTTTTCTAATGACATACTTGGATACATCAACCTGGAGGTACCACTTGCAAAAAGCTTCTTTTCCTAATATACTTTGGCTGGAATTGGAGGAAGCTCAATTGAGAACTCCTCCAGGCTTAAATTCCAGTGCGTGCTTGGAGGAAGGAGCTTCCCAACATGAAGAAGCTTACTGATTGGGACTGAAGATCACCAGGCTTTGCTCGTTTATCATGCTGGTGTATTGTGTCGAGGAGTCCTGCATCATAATTTTACCAGCCTTGGACCACATGCTGGTGGTGTGTGCGGTTTCTGTTGTTGTCTTTGTTGAGGAATCCTGCTATAAAACATAAAACAACAAATATTTCATTGTCAGAGGTGTTGACCATGGTATATAAAATAAGATAAAATAAAACATTGGGACTGAGGATCACCAGACTTTGCTCGTTTATCATGCTGGTGGTGTTTGTGGTTGTCTTTGCTGAGGAGTCCTGCATCATAATTTTACCAGCCTTGGACCGCATGCTGATGGTGTGTGCGGTTTCTGTTGTCTGCGTTGAAGGATCCTGCAATAAGAAATAAAACAATAGATAATGCAATAATACCAAACAACCGCAGCCAGTCATAAACGAGACAAAATACACTCCTCCCCTTACCCTAACTGAACACATGAACAACACTAATAAAAGAATAACAAATCTGGTCGATTTGGGTTCTTTCAAAGAACCGTAAGGTTCTAGAATGAACGTTAATCCGAGGATCGAAACCATAGTGATATTCACTAAACTGGAGTCGTGGCGATATTTCGGTTAATTCTAGACCATCTTCAGGCCGATTGTATATAATAAAAAGAGCGCGGGATTTAAATACTACAGTATTATTTAAATAACAAAAGCTCGCGGATAGCTTTTAGGCCTTTGTTAAGCAGGGCCTGTTTGTTCTTAATGTAGAAAGCTTCCTTGAACAAAAGCAGATTCCAGTTGGTATCCGTGTCTATTACACGAGTGTTTTCTCTGACGGCGTTAAGTAGAAATTGTTTGGTATCTACGGTGTTGTCAAGGCCCGTAATAGGAAGATTAATCAAAGGCATGCCAAAGGCCAACTCGTGGGTGTTTTCCTTTGAAAAACTTTTAGAAATTAGTTTTTTAAGAAGACTCTTTCAATTTGGTGGAAGGCTCCTATATTTTTGGGCAGGCCTGCTCCATGAGAAAAACAAATTTGACTCCTGACTGATACTGACATGAGTGCGTAGCCCCTAAAATATACCATTAAGAAAAAATTCAAGGAAAAATGTCACAAGTTTGTTGTTGAAGCTCTTGGTCACCTGGATTTGTGGCATACAAACTGTCTCTTCCTTTTAGTCAACAAATGCATTGCAGTATTTGACACATTTATTAGCTTGAGTTAACTATGTGAATGTTTTCATTGTTGCTATTAGAATGGTGAACTACAAAGTAGCATACAGCAGATTTCAGATGACTGTTGTAATTTGAATTACTTTGTAATTACTCCGATAGGTAGTATTCAGAATTTGTGTACAGACCTTGCGATTGGTTTCACTACCGTCATACGAAAACTGCTCTATACTGTAATTTATTTTCATGTGTTGCAATTTTGCAACTTATTTTTGGTTAAAAGTACACTGTATATCTTGAAACAGATTGACATTACGATGACACTCTAGGCACTATCAGTATTGTACGTCATTGTTTAGTTTTGCACACAAACCATCAATATTGCATTCTGCTTTACTTGCTTTGTTGTTTTTTTTTTAGGAAGATATGAACTAATTCTGGTAGTTGCTTTACAGTTTATTTTTTCAAACAGTGGCATAAGTCATAGTAGAGTAAGCCATGTGCAGTAGTCAACCATACAGCAGAATTTGGAGCTGTATTCACAGGTGACCCAAACTATTATTCTGTATTTCTATTACCGGTAGCCTGATAATGTTAAATTAGTGAGCTTGAGGGCTGTTTTAGGACAGAAATATAAGAGAATTTGTATAGTGTTTTTGAGGGATAAAATTCATTAAAGTGAAAATTTATAAAAATGGGCAAGATTTTTACACTCAATTGTTTGTTGTCTGTTTGGGATCTCTCCTGAGAAGTATTGAGCCATTCTATTTACTCTTCCGCGAGATATATATGGCTCCATACTTCTCAGGAGAGATCCCAAACAGACAACAAACAAGTGAGTGTAAAAATGTTTTATAAATTTTCACACTGAATTTTACCCCTCAAAAACACTATACAAATTCTCTTATATTTCTGTCCTAAAACAGCCCTCAAAAGCTGTCTAATTTAACATTATCAGTTGTCACCTCAAGCGAACAATATTGTGCTCTGCCCTTCAGTTGTTGTGTAGACCACTTCACAGGAATGGATGAGCCTTCAATTAGGAAGAGAAATGAGTCAAATTTTAGGTTGCTGGATTGCCAGAAAATTATTTTCACATGTGAAGAATATATCAAATTTTTGTGGGGGAGATCACACGGTATTCATTGGTATTTATATAATAAACTTAAAGTATGCCACTTGGGTCCAAGATGTAGCTTTGCATGAGATGTACAGATGCCACTATTTCTCAGTTACACACTCACGTCTTAATCAAAATACTATATTGAGCAAATAAAAGAAGTTTGAAAACACAATGACAGAAAAAGAACACAAAGTGCCTTATGGGTGACTCAGTCAAAATTCAAAATGCTGTGACTCGGGTGTGCCAACTTGTTGCAAAGGCAATAACTTCCCTAGTTGGAGCAAGTCTATAACTTCCCTTCCTTTTCCACTATTTCATAATTCTTTTTGCAGTACTATATTATTTCTGTCTTTAGACAAGTAACGCAATTAAAACAGCCATGATCTCTATTAATGCCAGCCCCTAATTGCACATCCTCCTATAAAAAAAAGTCAGAAATGAACTTCCCTCAAGCCAAGTTTGAGCATCGGTGTAATCAACTCCCAAGATCTCCTACTTTCAAGCTTAATGAAGGCACATTCAAAAGACACGAACAATTAAACAGCCTTTCAACTGCTAGCTAATTTGGATTGGTATATTCGTGTTATAGAGCGGATTGATTACGAAAAGGCATTTTGGATTTCTTACCAGGCTAAACAGTTTTCAAACCAGCGAAAGCTATAAAATCTTACGTACAGACGGCTTTATAATATAAAGTTTCAATTCCTCCTTTTTCTTTGTAACACTCAATAATAATATAATGTAGGATTCTGAGTTGTTTTGTGGATCACTGGTCCTATTTTATAACATTTTGTTGACAACCGTGACATAGCCCCTTTATAAACTCACCTGTAAACACGATTCAGTCCGCTTGACAATATCGCGAGTTCCGCGAGTGTGGAGTTGGTTATTCTTTCTTTGGATATTAACAACCATTATTCAGTCGAATTTCCGCAAAAAGAAGAAGAAACAAGGCGATGAACATCCCTCATTATGCAAGCTACGGACTGATCCATCGAAATATTGTGATATCCTAACATTCTCGAACCCAGATCTTCTCCGCTATTTATTACTAGATTTGGGTTCCCTGTGGTATAGACGGGCAGTTGGGGGGGGGGGGGGGCAGGTCGATCGTTTGTCCTTGTTTTACCACGAATTTGTGCCCCTAAGCAGAAGACCCGCGCATTGTATTGTCTCCTTGCTTTGAGATGCCTCTGGGGAATGGGATTTTTATTTTCGGCCGATTATGCACTAAAATGGGACTGGGATTTCTGGGAAATGGGAATTAGACACCCCCTGCATTGATAACCCTGTATTCGGTAACTTGGCTTTGCTTGTTGAAGTTACTCGTTAAGTGTAGGTTTTAAAATAACTAAAAAGTAGCGTTTTGAAACAATTAGTGTTTTGCGCATGCGCTAATGACGTCATTTTTAGTGTACTTTTCATTTTCCCACGTTTTTTAACCCCCTACACCTGGCTTTGCACGGATCAAAGTCCTTACACAGTGTAGGCTGTGAGATGACTAAAACATAGGTACGCAGAGCGTACGGGAAGCTATTTGCTGATGTTACAGGGTGGGACAGGCTGGCCGTGTACCATTCTCGAACCCAGAGCTCCCCGGCTCGTCTGCTCGCAGGGGAGGCTCTGGGGACATCCATTTGAGGGCCTTCGCTGATTGGCTGATTTTAAACGTTGGGGCATGCGCAGAAAGGTGTTTCTCTCAGCGGCTCTGTATCAAATCTCGCGCATGCGTCAATGGCTGTCACCAGAGCCTCCCCCGCGAGGTGACGAGCCGGGGATCTCTGGGTTCGAGAATGGCCGTGCACACAACCTTGTTCCCAGCACGTATTCCAAGGGAAACCCGCTGGCCGCTAGAAACGAGGTTGGGGGCTGATCACGAGAAAAGAGATGGGACTTGTTTCGATGACGTCACCGGTTAAAGCAATGCGGTGTTAATTCTCATATTGGGTTTTAGTTTTGTCTCTTAAAGCAGGGACGTCCCTGCTTAAAGCAAGCGATACATTTTAGAAACTATTGTGTATATGCTCAGTGGCAACCTTTTGTCTAAGTAGTTCTACCTTTTCCCGTCGACTCGGAATAAAAAAATAACTTTTTCAATCACACACTTCCGGTAACAAAACACAAAAAGTGCTTGTCTTTGAGAAAAACGCAAAAAAAATTTAAACCTTGACATCCCGGTATTCGAACCCCGGACCTTCAGACCTTCAGCGGGGATTCTACCGATGAGCAATCAGGATGATCACGTGACATGGTGGATCGTTTTATTTACTTGTATGTCTTGCTCAAATATTCGATAACTCGGGACTCATTTCTTGGACTTGTTCTTTCCCATATTTCACCTTTAATGTCTTTTCACCTTTCAGTTTCATCCATATTTATCTATGTCTCTTTTTTTGACCGGCCGTTGCTGAATTTCACGCTCGATTATATGACTCGATCGCATCACTGACAAAACTCGCAAACATCCACCTCGTAAATTAGGTGATTGGAACAAAGCAGCACGACGTTGAAAATGTGCTACACAAGATCGAGGAAAGGTTTTATTCTTTGAGAAAAACGCAAAAAAATAGAAAAAAAAACCTAGACGTCCCGGTATTCGAACCCCGGACCTTCTGTTTGCAAAGCGGGAATTCTACCGATGAGCCATCGAGATCACGTGACAGAAGGGACCGTTTTATTTACTTATACGTCTTGCTCGAATATTCGATAAGACTTCGAACTAGGGACTCATTTATTGGACTTGTTCTTTTCCATTTCTCACCTGTAAGGTTTTTTCACCTTTCAGTTTCATTCATGTCTATGTCTTGTACTTTTACTAAGAGTCTCTTGTCAATTTCGACCGGCGTTTGCTGAATTCCACGCTCGATACATGACTCGATCGCATCACTGTCAGACAAAATTCACAAACATCCACCTCGTAAATTAGGTGATTGGAACAAAGCAGCACGACGTTGAAAACGTGCTACACAAGATCGAGGAAAGGTTTTATTCTTTGAGAAAAACGCAAGAAAAAAAAAAAAAAAACCTAGACGTCCCGGTATTCGAACCCCGGACCTTCTGTTTTCACGTGACATAAGGGATCGTTTTATTTCCCATTTCTCACCTGTAAGTTTTTTTCACCTTTCAGTTTCATCTGTTTCATTCATATAGGTCTATGTCTTGTATTTTTACTGAGAGTCTCTTGTCAATTTCGACCGACGTTTGCGGAATTCCATGCTCGATACATGACTCGATCGCATCACTGTCAGACAAAATTCACAAACATCTACCTCGTATACTTTAGGTGATTGGAACAAAGCAGCACGACGTTGAAAATATCTAGCACAAAACTGAGGAAAGGTTTTATTTTCAAGCACTCCGGCGTGATTTGATCTCTTGTAGCAATAAAATTAAGAAAATACTATTGCGCATGCTCAATAATCAATCAATCAATAATAGTTTATTTGAACGCAATTGCAGCGAAAGGCTGAATACTAGCGTGGGTCAGTAACAATAATACAATATAAATTAATAATTCAGAATCTATTTGTGACAAAGTCAGCGAGGCGCTTCGTTTTGGCTGCTTGATAAGGGATAGTCTTGGAACTTCCCGTTCGGAGGCCATAGCCATGTTTAACAGTGGTAGTTTTTTTCAGGTTACTTATTGGGGGAATTAATCTGGTTTTATGTATGAACTGTGAGCAAGCCTCAGCTCTACGATGGGCTAGGCTCGTTAGGCCCGTACGAGTAAGGGCATTTTGATAACACTCGTAGGTGTTACCGAGCATAATTCGCAGCGCCCTTTTCTGGATTATCTCGAGATTGTGAGCGAGGTAATCAGGAAGGGCGGCCCATGCTGGTGAGGCGTATTCAACGACCGACCTAATGAGGGCGCAGTAAATACGTACTAAATCCTCCGTAGGAAGCCCTGCCTTTTTTAGGAGCCTGAGGGCATGCAAGCGCTTGTTGGCCTTGCCATACACATATTCAATATGTGTACTCCAAGTGAGGTCGTGGCTAATATGCACTCCCAACATTTTGTAGCTAGAGACACGTTTAATGACACTTCCCATCAACTGAAGGTGGTTAGTGGGAGATGGCTGGTACTGAAGGAAGTTAACGATCATCTCCCGACACTTACTCGGATTAAGACGCATGCCGCGCTCCGACGCAAAGTTACTGATTTCATTAGCAATGCAGGGCAAGTAGCTGGGCGAGCACCTAGGAACAACCTCATAGATAGTAGTGTCATCCACGTATTTAATTCTATTAGGCCAATTAGCAACTAGCCTATTCACTAAAATAGCGAAAAGGAGAGGCGCGGTTTTAGTCCCCTGGGGGATGCCACCGTTGGGGCGTACAGCTGTGGAGAGAGTGCCGCCAATTGAAACCCTTTGGGGTCTGTTGGTGAGGAACACTCCCACCCAGCGCGAGAGATACTTATTAACTCCTAACAGGTCAAGCTCGCGCATGAGGACATTATGGTCAACCAAATCAAAGCCTTTAGAAAAATCAGCGAAGAAAATTCTAGCATAATTTTCACCTCTGTCTAACTCTGATAGGATCGTATGTAAAAAGTACACTAGTGCCTGGGTTGTTGACTTCCCATTCATTGAAACTGCTTCAAGTCCAACTGACTAGCTACCTGTCTGAACAAAGGTTCTAGGGAAAACCCCTCAAAGACTTTAGATAACTGAGATGTTAAAGTCAGTGGCCGAAGGTCATTGGAGATGATCTTGGGTGGAGAGACTTTGGGAATCGGATATACCACAGACTCCTTCACGAGATCAGGTAGGTAGCCCTCCTTCAGAGATGCATTGTATAGGTCACTGACGACCGGCGACAGTTCGAAGGCAAATTCTTTCCATAGTACACTTGGCACCGGATCTGGGCCAGATGACTTCTTGGTCTTGATGTTGTGTAACGCTTTGTAGGCACACCAAGGAGAGACAAGCAGCTCTTCAGGAACAGGTTCCGACAACTCCGTAACTGGTTGGAGGGGCACGAAGTTAGATGTCAACGAAAGGAGAAACTGGTTGAATTTCTCACAGAGGACCTCGATGGATGGTGTGCTGCTGTCAATCATCTGGTGCCACCACTCACAGGAGTCCACCATCCCGCCGAGACCTTTCACATTCTTCCACCATGTTGATATGTTGGAGTCCTTCAGATCAGCAACTTTATTCTTGTAAAACCTTGTTTTACAGGTTCTACATTCACGCTGCACGCGATTCCTTATTTCCTTGTACTCACGAGCGTCCTTACCCAAGCGAGAAAGCAGCCTCTGTCTTCTAGAAATGAGGGTCAAAAGTTTAGGTGTGATCCATGGTTTACTCGTCGAGCATAGTCTGACTCTTCGCAGAGGCAGGTAGGTGTCAATAGCAGATGTTAGGATGTCATAGAAGGTCTTAAATTTCTCCACAACAATATTGATGCTCGTAACACTGCCCCAATCGAACCCAGTCGCCCATCTGCCAAATGCACATAAGGCACTTTCGCGCAGGTCTCTCTTCCAGATAGTTTTCTTGACAGCTTTAGGGCGCATGGTTTCAGCACAAGGTTTAATCAGGACAGCGTGATGATCACTGCGGCCAATCTTAGATAGTTGGTCAGGGGGCTTGAAAAATTTTGGTTTGTTAGTCAGACACCAGTCTAGGGTACCTGTGTCTCTCGTTGGCACCTTAACTATTTGTGTAAGACCGGTCTTGTATTTGACAAAGGATTCCTTAAGGCCAGTACTAACAGGATTGAAGTCGCCAGTAATTGAGACAAGGCCATAGGGATGACTTCTAAGGATGGATGACGCGTTCCTTTCAATGTGTCTCACAGGACGTTGGTTCATCTCGGCGTCAGAGGAAGGGGGGTGGTAAATAACTCCGACCAGTATATTGGATACCGATCTAGGAAGGCGATGGGGCCTGACTGAGATCCATAATGACTCAATGTCCGGCTCACCGTAGTCCATAAGTCGAGTGCACGGAAAACCAGAATCAATATAAGCGCACACCCCGCCATAACGCTCATTCCTATCGTTCCGGAAGCAAATGTAATCAGGTAGTTGTATGATGGGATCTTGAATTGTGTAATTAAGCCAAGTTTCAGTTAAACAAACTATCCCCGCTTGGAAAACGTTTGCCATGGCGTAGAGCTCATCCAGTTTCGGGACTAACGACCTAACGTTCGCCATAATAGACCGTTTCAAGGATAATTCCGCCATATTGGCGGGGGCGCAAAACTACTGGGGCGAGCGCGCGGCCAAGCAAATTTTTCAATGGCGGATCACTCGAGCGTTCAGAACTTAAAATGCCAAATCATGGACGTTGTGCTGTTGGATATTGCGACAACTATCAACGTTACCCTGATTTATTTACTATAAGATCCCATGTAGAGAGTTTAAAGTTCCACAAGTGGCCAGCTAGTCCAGAACTTGCAGAAATTTGGCGGAAACAAGTTCTGAAGGGACGACAAGATGGCTTCAACCCGCCACCGGGAGCACAAGGAACATTTGTGTGCTCAAACCATTTTCCTATGGGGAAAAGAACGCCTCAAAATCCTCAAACGGACTACCCAACACTTTATTTGACTCTGTCGGATTTTCTAGCGTCAAAATCTCCCAAGAAAAGAAAAACGGGGGCATCTAGGCGGTCATTGGAATTCGACACAAGGCAACCACAAAGACAACTGAGTGATGCTGAAGGAAGTGCTGATGAAGACATACTAGATATGGAAGTAGATCATGTCTCTTTGCGAATTGCTATGCGGTTTGAAGATCTGACAAGGGACGCAGATGTAAAGATATTTACCGGCCTCCCGTCCACTGTAGCATTCGAGAAATTGTTTGGCCATTTAGTACCTAAGGCTAGCAGAATGCATTATTGGAGGGTGCCAAACAAACAAGAAGGGAAACTCCACAACAAGCGGCCGATGCTCCACATTTGAACATACTGAAAGGTAGACCTGGTCCACAACGAAGGCTATCTTTGCCACAAGAAATGCTGTTAACTTTGATGAAGCTGAGATTGCGGCTCATTAATGAAGACTTGGCCTTCCGGTTTATGATTTCTAATGGAACTGTGAGCAGCATTTTTATCACCTGGGTCAAACTGATATCAAAAGAACTGGCAGTACTAGTCATTTGGCCCAGCCGCCAACAGATAAGGACAGCTTTGCCCCTATGTTTCAAGAAACTTTACCCCAAAACACGCTGCATTATTGATTGTTTTGAATGTTTTACTGAAACCCCTAGCAGTTTAAACGTTGCAGCAGCTCTGTGGTCAGAGTACAAGCATCATTACACGTGCAAAGTGCTAGTGGCTATAACACCAAATGGGGCCTTCAGCTATGTGTCACCAAGCTATGGGGGTAGGGCCTCAGATGTATTCATCGTTAGAGATTGTGGGTTCTTGCAACTAATAGAGCCATACGATCAAATAATGGCAGACAGAGGATTCAAAATAAAGGAGGATCTTATGATGTCAATGGCTTCACTGTGCATCCCTCCTAGCTGTACTGCCTCAATGCAGATGCTACCAGAAGACATAAGAAAGACATCTAATATTGCGAATGTTAGGATTTATGTGGAACAAGCTATTGGCCGTTTGAAAGTCTTTAGAATTCTGAAACATGAACTACCAATATCACTGCTTCCAATCGTAGATGATATTATCAGGGCATGTTGCTCACTGTGTAATCTGCTGCCACCACTCTGTGTATGATAGAAATTAGTCAAATCACACTAGTGGTCTATTGCCAATGCTGTATTCTGATTGATTGAGCTACTAGTAAGCTGTACGTTATAGTCTACAGTAGCAAAACGTGTCGAATTCGAAAGCCAGAACAGGCATGACTAGACCAAAAACATTTTTGGCTAGACAAAT
Organism: Scolanthus callimorphus; assembly: GCA_033964015.1. Classification (NCBI taxonomy): domain Eukaryota; kingdom Metazoa; phylum Cnidaria; class Anthozoa; order Actiniaria; family Edwardsiidae; genus Scolanthus; species Scolanthus callimorphus. The sequence continues at coordinate 26,196,976 of CM066920.1, forward strand.
TGGCCTACTAGCGTTATTTGACTAAACAATTATTCCTTTCGCTCTCATGACCTCTCAGTCAATAGCCCATGTGGCCTTCGGCCTCATGGGCTATTGACTCAGAGCCCATTCGGGCTCAAGGAATAATTGTAAAACAGTGATGAGCAATTAACTATACAGTACAGTATTCTGAATGAATAACACTGAAATGAATGGCATGAACTGTCTATTTATACAAAAAAAATATTATATACTAGTTGATCTAAAATAATTCTGTCATTGTTATTAATTAGCACTTTAGAGATTCATGTTTTCTCAAATTACTATAAGCATATTACTGCAGTTTTCATAATTCTGTGAACTTTCACTTCTATTTCCTTCTGCCAAATTGTGTTTATCAAAATGCAAAACAGCTTTTAAATCATTGAAAGGCATACCTCAGAGAGGTTTTGAGTTTGGGATCTAAATGTAGTTTGCAGAATTATGAAAACTACAGTAATGCAAATAATTCTAGCATCATAATAAAAATTTGGTTCTCATTCATTATTGGCAATGCATTTTTTTTACAGCAGATTTTTACAATTTTGATATACTGTAGACAATGTGATTTAAAATATTATGTTATTTTATAGCTCAACTCAAGCCCACAATTCAGTGTACAGTAATGGGATTTTAATAAATCATATTATTATTATTATTATCATAGCACCTTTGCTTAACAAACTCAGTCTAAGAGAAAAGCTGCTTTTGAAAACTGTTTCTCTGAAATACTATTATTATTCATCAGGACTGGATAATACCTGTCCTAAGCAAACTCTAAACAAAATATGACGCATATCATGGAGCTCAATAAGAGTTGTCATTAGCACCTGAACCTTCCTTTTAGTCATTTTTGCATTTATTACATTTCAAATATAAAGAATTTGTGATATCCTCATGATCCTCATGAATGAATTGCCTTGTGACAAACTGAGCAAATATGTTCTAGACCAACTGGAATACTGGCTAGTAAACAAACACTGCATAAATTACTGGGACCTCCTGATACACTGCCCTTGTCACCCTTGTTATTCTCATCATCATCATGATCACTGTTATCATCATCATCACTGTCCTCACTCTCGCTGCTATCCTCTGCATCACTGCCATCCATATCATCAACTAAGCAAATGTGACATAACCATGATTCAGCTGCAGAACATTTCTCTGTAAAACCAGCACAAGGTAAGTGCCAAAAAGCAGAACATTTATCACACTGAACACTGCCTTCAATCTCATTATTGATTTCAGACTGTTCAAGAATAACTTTGTTGCATTTGGGGCAGTGAAAAATGTCTCTATAGCCTAAAAGGCAGTGAAGAACGTATGCCTTGTAAAACAGGGTTATCTTATTCACCACAGAAGAACAAAATTGTGGATCAAATGGTACTCTCTCATACAAAGGCTTGTGGCCATCAGTCCAGACAATAAAGTAACAATGGTCAACACCAGCTACCCACATTTGGCTTGTACTTGCGTGTAATATTTATGGGTCTTTTTAAGCCTTGGCTTACCACAGCGTTCTTCTAAAAAGTCAGTCTTGGTGTAAATGTTCTTCTGATGTATATTATCCTTCCTCACTGCATATGGGCATTTCACTTCTAGTGTAGCAGGAGAACAGCACTTACAAACAAACATTCCATCTGGAGACCCTGCTAGGAATGGATATTCTCTCTTTACATACAGCCCACACTCTCTAAATCCTTCAATCCCATTCTCATGTTGAGATGCAACATCAGAGAGGAAACATTTAATTGCATCTTTCTCATGTTCATTGCCCCACTTAATTTGAGGCAAATAACAAATATCTTCAGCTTCACCTAGGATGCTAGATACCAGTGATGAGTACTGCACTTTCTTTTTACTCCTAGATTTTAACAGTGACTCTGATTTAGTACTGACTGTATGGAAGTTTGAAGCAGTTACACGGCCTGCTCTCTGTTGTTTCCAATGGGGGTTTGTTCCTTGCCCCCTAGTCTCTGCTTCAATTCTTTGCACTTCCCTTTCAGTCAATTGACTCTCCTCTAGGAATTTAGGACCAGTTTCTTGAACTGTCTTTTTTGAGTTAACTTCATTGGACATAAAGTGCAGTGCTTTCTCTGTGAGTGGTAAAGGTAATCCATCATCTTTGGCATGCTCGATAGAATCGAGAACACAAGCAGATGGAACAGAAAGCTTCACAGCATTAAGGAGTGATGAAACTCTCTCATTTGTTAATATTCTGTCTTCAGGTTTCCTCGGATCAAAATATTTTCGCTGCACTTGGCCAGCAGCAGGATCTCTGCCAGTGTCTTTTCTCGATTTCTTATGCTAGCAAAAATTAGATCTATTATTTTAGATGGTTGCACTTCTTTTCGAGTTCCTTTGTTCCAACCTTGTGGAACAGACGTGCAGGCTGGAGATATATAATGTTTCTTGAAGGCATAGTTGACCTTATATAGCAAAGCTATAACATGGTTGCACACTTCTCCTATGCCAGCTATACATGTGCACCATGAGGTTACTATCCTGCAGTCTTTTCCTTTGCCCTCTGTAGCAACCCAAACTGCAAATGGGTCATCTCTTATTCTCTGGGACGGGCTGACAAAACCTTTGAGGACAGTAAACTTGACACATTGTGTGACAAATATCGTATCAACAAACCCACTCATCCAGTAGGAGTAAGCTTTTTCATCTTTGTATTTGCCAATGTAGTCAGCATCAACAGCCTTTACATTCAAGATATAACTAAAAATAACTCCATCATCGATATCTGGCCACTCTTGTACATTATCTTTCCAAGATTTGTCCTCCATAGCATTGGGGTCTGCTTTGATTCCATGCTTCTTTAGTCGAGCTTTGTACTCTTCTTTGATTTTCGAATATATCTCCTCCTGTGAGAATTTTTTCGCAATCTTAAACTCATAAGCCCCAAAGGCCCTTGCGGCTAATTCTTCTTTTCTCCCGCTCTGACTAAGCCCTCTTAAAGCCAGAAAATCTTTGAGGGAAGTTGTGGTCCAACCAATAAAATCTTCATACTTGTAGCTTTATTCGGCCTGACGCGGCATGACTGGTAAAACCAGGTTTTATCGTTCGAAGAAACCCCAAAACCGGTGAATTTCCTCTTACTGCCTGCATAGGACTTTTGTTTCCTTTGGTGTAAAGTTTGCTCGATTGATTAAACGGTTTTAAGTTCGATTTGCTTTCCTAGATGTGTTTCAGTTCGACCTCCTCTCACACAGACGCCATTAAAAAATACGCTTGGCTGCGCGCTCGCCCCAGTAGTTTTGCACCCCCGCCAAATGGCGGAATTATCCTTGAAACGGTCTATAGTGCAAGGAAAACCAGGACACACCTGATCGGCAGGCGGGGGTCCTGTGGTATTAGACACAGGTAGACCATGATCTTTCAATGACCGGCGTCTTGGTGAACGAAATGGCTTTCTTATTCCAAGATCATGTAAATGGGACCATAATTCCTCAGGAAGGCGCTGCTTGGGTTGAGTTTTCCTGGTGGATTTGAGCGTGGAGCTGTCGTAGACGTATGGTGACGAACTTTGAACTCTAATAGAAGAGTCAGTCGATCCAAGATGGCGGCTCGTCGACTCCGTTCGAAACCAACATCGAGGGCTAGAAATACCCCAGAGTGGAGCAAACCGAGGCCAAAAGTAGACCAGCAGCAACGTTGGCCAGCTAACGATGACTTCAGACCACATATTGGTCAACATATGACTTTAGACGGGAACAATAATACGAAATACAACGGACTACGATAAACGTGTGACAGCCATTACTGACGCCGCTGAGTGGCAACTTCAATATTGTTAACGTTTTAGTACCTTAGCCATACTTATTTACTTGTCGTAATGGAAATATCCTAAATAATACACGATAGTGGGCATGTATGACGTGATACCGAGAGCATGCTTAATTGACATCACCTCCAAGCAGAAAATGTTCGTCCCACATGGACGACTGATTGGCCTATGTGGCCTATATATGTGTTGGCAAAGGTGAAGTGCTTAGATGGGAGAAGGGACGAGACACAGGATACCCAGCGCCGAACAAGTGAATGCCATGATGATACAAGGGAGGGGATGGTGGGGAGACGTACCGATTGATGTAGCAAGGGAGGGGGGTAAAGGTGATGCAGTGCTATGATTGGCTCAATTCAAATATTTGTAAGGCAGAAACTTCATGACCCGTGATTCTTGTGCGACTGAAGTATAATCAATGTAGAAACAGGAGCAACATGGAGTGGAAGCTGGACGATTCCCGCGAAGTGACATACATAGCCACATAGCCAAATAGTTCGAGGGCGATGACTAAGAAGCGATTTGCTGCGCAAATAGCTTCAAAAAGTACCGAATTGAAACAAACCAGTTTTTTGGCAAAAATAGGTAGCACCCCACATGGAGAAGTTTAAGTGCCAATTTGACCTATATATAATTTGGCGGAGGTATAGAGGTAACAGAGAGATGCCAAGAGTTTTAGACACGCGAAGTCCCGCAGAAAGCTCGAGAGGGGGAGGGAACACTGGAAAAAATTCCAAAATTCCACACGTGATCTCATAAGGGTTTTCTGTGGTTTTTACGTGGTTTTTGTAAAATTTCCATGCAAAATACACCAATGGTAAAAGTGCAATTTTCCCACACTAGGAAATTGTAGGAAATCATTATGTGGAAACTGTGAAAAGCATAGATGGAAAAACACTGTTAACCACATAACGGAAATAGAGAAACCTTGTGGTAAATTTATATAAACCACAGAAGGTTGTGGAAATATTCCAATGGAATATGGTGGTCAAGGAAAAAACATGAATGGATGTTTAAAATACCACCAAAGAAAATTGTGTGAAATCCATACAACGGAAATGAAGATACCATGTGGTGAATGTATGGAAAACATACAAGGTTAAGGAAATATTCCAATGGTGGTACATGCCAAAACCATGAATGGTTTTCAAATACCACCAAAGGAAACTGTGTGTAATCCATACAACGGAAAAGAAGATACCATGTGGTGAATGTATGGAAAACATACAAGGTTACGGAAATATTCCAATGGTGGTATGTACCAAAACCATGAATGGTTGTTCAATACCACCAAAGGAAACTGTGTGAAATCCATACAACAGAAATGAGATACCATGTGGTGAATGTATGGAAAACATGCAAGGCTACGGAAATATTCCAATGGTGGTATGTACCAAAACCATGAATGGTTTTTAAATACCACCAAAGGAAACTGTGTGAAATCCATACAACGGAAAAGAAGATACCATGTGGTGAATGTATGGAAAACATACAAGGTTATGGAAATATTCCAATGGTGGTACATGCCAAAACCATTAATGGTTTTCAAATACCACCAAAGGAAACTGTGTGTAATCCATACAACGGAAAAGAAGATACCATGTGGTGAATGTATGGAAAACATACAAGGTTACGGAAATATTCCAATGGTGGTATGTACCAAAACCATGAATGGTTGTTCAATACCACCAAAGGAAACTGTGTGAAATCCATACAACAGAAAATGAGATACCATGTGGTGAATGTATGGAAAACATGCAAGGCTACGGAAATATTCCAATGGTGGTATGTACCAAAACCATGAATGGTTTTTAAATACCACCAAAGGAAACTGTGTGAAATCCATTACAACGGAAAATGAGATACCATGTGATGAATGTATGGAAAAAATGGATGGAAATAGCTGAAACATGGAACACCAAAAATGATATTGTCAACTCCCGCAAAGAGCTAACTTTAGTTGATTGGCCCAAGTCACCACTGCAAACAACAATCATACGATGTTGAAACATGCATGCAAAAATAATCACACATGGGGAATCAAGTAAATCGTATTTTATAGATACTCAAGTGATTTAATCTCTACTATTTGTTATTATTGTTTGCTATTTACTTTTACATTGCATATTTGCAATATTTGTGTATAATTGTGTTTCATTCTTTACCTTTTTCTTGTTCTTTTTTTCAACTATATGTTGTATTAGGCATTTCAATCATGCGCGGACATTTACACCTGTTTACAGAAAGTACAAAATTTTGGTATGTTTTAAAGTTATTATTATTGTCATCTTTACACAAAAACTACTCTTGTATTTGTGACATTCCATGTGAAAAAGCCGACCATTATAAATAGCTCAATTTTTTTTTTCTGGATCCGCGCCTGTCAATAATTTTTGTCTTTGACTTGAGTTCATTACACTATTTCATAACAAAATGGCTTATTGCATTTTTAAACTGCACCAGGGAGAGGTTGAGGACCTATGGAAATGGAAAATTTTCCAGGGGAGGTGCACTGGTCTCTGGAAATTCCAGGGGAGAGGAATCCAAGGGAGAGGGGTAAAAAAGGTGACTTTCCAGGGTCATTTTTTCCAGAAATAGATTTTCTAGGGCTATTTTGCCAGAAAGAGTGGAAATTCCAGGGAAGGGCATCTTTTTAAGGGAGCACTCCCCCCCCCCGTGCGGTTTAAAAATGCAATAGACAATTTCAAAAACAGGCAGCATTATATCAGGGGGTGGTAAGGGGGTCTGTAGTACAATTCATGTGTCACGAGAAATGCAAGATTTCATGAAAATCATGTATCACAGGTATTACAATCCTGGTCATTACACAACAAAAAAAACTTAGGGGGGCTTCACAGGAAAATCCCAGGGGGACTCCCATATGTCGTTGAGTGGGGGTGCTCGTCGGGAAAATAAAATTTAAACCCTAAACGATACCAATCTAGGCATGGTCAACCAGAATTTTAACCCCTAAAAGATACCATTTTATGGCTCTCAAATTCAAGCCATGAACACCCTAAAAGAAACCATCTGGGAAAATTGGCCTTTTTTTGTCTTATACCCTAACAGATACCTGGAACTCGTATTTTAACCCCTAAAAGATACGACGAGCACCCCCGCCTGACGACATATGGGATCCCCCCCCCCCCCCCCCCCCCCCCCCGAGGAAAACACCTTATCGCCCCTGTTCTATCTTAGTTAGCTATAGTGGGATAACACATACCGTAAATATTACAGAAATAAATACTTTGTTACGGAATTTTTAAACATAACTTCATTGGCCTGGTTGACAGACTATACAGGTCATTGTCAGGTTTAATCTGTAAGGATGAACAAGAAACCAAACCATTGTCCATAAGTCATGCCACATTTGACAAAGAGCAAATGTTTTTCAGGTCCCTTTTCTAACTGGCCTGGCAGTTGTTGTGAAAGTTTATAATATCGGCAGACATGTTCTTGTCATCAGACAGTAATCCTTTTAACTACACTGATATCATCTCTTGAAAGGTTTAGTTTGGTGGCAGTTTCAGCAAGCACCACATAACCATTATCCAGAAAACCCTTTGCCAGAGCTCGAATGTGAGTAGATTTGTCTTTGCCTCTCAACAGCTTGAGGCCAAGAGTCTTTGAGAGTTTCTGTAGTTCCTTAAACTTCACCTCAAGTACAGATTGTCTTTCTAGGTAGACCAACATGATTGCCTCACTGCTTACTTGGCTCAATTCTGGAAAAGTCAAAGTATAATATTTTTAAAACACAAAGTATATTATAATACAAATTTTTAAACAATTTATACGCACATTATTTTTATCTGCATTGCCGAGTTTCATATCATGAGGGACTGTGTACGAAACCCTTTAATATTAGTCAAAACAAGTCCCACTTAGTAAGAAAGAGCACATCGATTTGTGTAAAATCCCAAAATTTGGTGTTAATCGAATCAATACTGACCAAGATACAACAATTTCAAAACTCAAAAATTTAATTAGAAACGTATGGCATCCAGACAAAATCGGCAGTATCAGCCCCTGGTGAGGGCTTGAAGTGGTGTCTGGATACTTTGGAGGCTTGCAGTGCATAATTTGATAAATTTCTGCACAATCCTCCTTCCGAGTATAATCCAGAACGCCCTTGAATATGCCATGATACCAAAACGAGTCAGGGGTGATGTTTTGAACTGTGACATCATTGGTTCGGCTTGAGGAAATTTTGGACATGCTCATAATTTTGGGGGGTCCCTTAAAACTTCATCGTCCATCTACTTCAAAAATACTTAATTAAACCCCTGTTTTTGACATAGACCAAAAAAAATAGATAATAATATTGGACTATGTCCTCCTCCCCAGCCCATGGGACTTTGATTGGTGGAAAGCTTATATTATACACACCTTTGTCAAAATAATTGCCATAATCCAGTTTCTTTTTCATCACACTCCTATGACATGGAGGAGAATCTGCATTGGATATGGAACTGTTAGGTGATGAACTTTCATCTGTGCTCCTTATGCAAGCTGCAGTAACTTCATTATCCTTATCATTTCTCCGTTTTTCTCTGAAATGTGTCATGGTAAACGATCGGATGGTATTTCCTTTAAACCATATTTCTCAAAGACATAAGTCTTGTCCTGGGATATTCTCTGCACAAACTTGTTCAACTTTGCTTTTGCTTCTGCATTATGCCGGAATGTATCTGGGACATCATCACCCCACTCATCTTTAATTGCTGCAGTAATAAGCCGTTTCCTATAGGGATAAACACAAAACAATGTTTGGATGAAAATAACCAGGGAGTAAGGCATTGTAAAGGCATTATATCTCAGTCTATTTGGTAAGGGGTGAATGTGTTGGGACTTGCATATAGGTCCCATGGTAAAAAATGGTAGGTGCAGGAGGATTCATTAGAAGCGTCTCATGCCCATATTGAATTAATTGCTATGCAGTTGCCAACACAATGATTGTGATTGCAATTTGCAATACAGTCAAACAGTACACACTTGGTGCCCTGGGGCATGCTGCCCGAGCACAGAATGTGAACACACCACCAGCTGGAGTGGCCATTAGCCAAAATTCGGAGCACTGGTGCCCGAGTACAAGGTCTGGACCTTGTATACTCAGGCACTTGTGCTGGCACCAAGTGTGTCATATGCAGCCTTAGATTGTGTACTTGTCCATGCATTCACTCCTGAGATAAATAACACTCGAAGATAAAATTTGTATCTCTGTGTGGCCATGTAATATCCTCTATAAATCACATGCGATATGTTATTAATGGATTTTTGCAACATTTCCAGTGGATTCAGTTTTCTTAGTGACTAAGTTATAACTTAGAGCAAATTTCATGATCATAGTATTTAGACAAACACAAAGTAACAACCAAATCTGAATAAAACGTATAGGAGTATAGATGCAAAGTGATTAGAATTACACACAACACTCATCTGACATCCCCTCTATACAACCTGCACTTACTTTGTATTGTATGTACTGTGATCGCAGCTTGGCATTTTATCTTTTTCTTCATTGGTCAGCATCCTATCCAAATTGGCCATGGGAGGATCTTGGGTTCCCAGCACCACAGTATTTTTCGACTCCGCTAAAGAAGAACTGGGCTTGTGCATCTCTAGTTAAATGAAACTAATGTTAATATAATGCATTGTTAATTTAAAAGACACCATATATTTTTCTTGATTAAACGCACACCCCTGGGGGATGAATTTTAAATGAACACACAGTGATTTTAATCGAGGAAATACAAACGGACCCCTTATAATTCTAGAGAATGTCTGTACAGGGTCTGGAGGGGGTTCTTTATCCCATTCCCATGCTTTCCCAAAAAACTCCTGCATGCCACGTTTTTTCACAGGAAAATCCAAAATTCAGTAAGGCCAGTTTTAGACGTTGAACTTGTGGCACTAAATGTCAATTTCCCATTTTTAGTTAGTTAGATCTATTGTCTTAAGTTCATTTGCATTAGGAAGGGGACTATCTTCCGTGCCAATGCCGCGCTGAAGTACAATTCATAGTTCCGATGAAACAATGGAGCCATTTCACGCTATCTGGAGATACCAATCAGAGCTGGAAAGATTCTCCCTCGGGAACTGATCTTGTCCCACAAACAGTATTTCAGGACTTACGAAATCAGTCAGATGTGCAGCACTTTTTTGCCTTTTATGACAGTATAAACTGAGATCATCTGAAGATAAGGATATCTGGTAATCCTAAGCGGGATCGGAATATTTTTGGACTGTTTTTTAAGGCAAAAACCTTTTGTGGGACATAACAACAGTAACTATGGCTTTGAATGACAGGTCGGAACTATGAATTCTGAATCATTCCAGCGCTCCTAAAATCAGTGCTGAGATCTTCTCCATTCGCTAAACACTAGGCTATATTAACCTCATAAAATCATTCTTATTGAAATAACTTGTTTTTACTGGCTAATAAACCAAGTCAATTAGCGCGAAAGAATTAAGTTTGGCATTTAAAACGGGCCTAAAACATATTTGGCATCAATGAGTCACATTTTCCCAGCCAAAGGGTAGGCTAGAGAAAAATACTGCAGACTTGAAAAACATATCCAGTGAATTGTACACTAAAATATTTAATTAACAATTATCCATCAAGCCTGAATGGGCTCTGAGTCCATCCTTGGAGGCCATGAGCAATGGGGGATAATTATTGTCTTAGTAAAAATCCAACTAGTTGGTCAGATATTGATGCAAGCAAGTTTAGGAGAAGCTAATTTTAATCACTACTACACAGGGAGCTCACCTTTAAAGTTTAAATCAAGAAAAATAAAAAGAATCTATCTGCTTTTCACTGAATAAACCGAAAGGGCGAGTCTGGGCAAAGCATAATTAGCCAATCAGAAAAGAACAGAATGCAGACAAAAGAAAATAGAGTTACTTTCGGTTTATTCAGCGAAAAACAGATAGATTCTTGCTATTTTTCTTGATTTAAACTGTAAAGGTGAGCTCCCTGTGCTAAACTACTAGGGTATAATGCACCAGTCAATTGTAACCACCACCCCCCCAACCTCGGGGAAGGGTGGGGACATGGACTTTTAGCTGAGCAATACTAGATTTTTGTCCCCACCCTTGAGGCGATACGTGTTGGAAATTCCCCCACCCTGTGGGGCAAGGATTGAAGTGATTCGATGCTACATGCCAATATATGTCGAGTCCTCTCGTCTGAAATATTCCTCCTAAACGTGTTTCTCGTCCCTGTCTCCTCTGCAGAACCATTTATTGCTGGAAGTTGCCCTACCTCTGTGTCACAGAACTCGCCATACTAATACACACCATCCAAAATTGTAAAGCGCTTAGAACTTTGAGGATAAGAGCTATATACACACCTACTTTTCTAATTCAGAAGCCGCAAGAAAACAGAGCTGGAAATAATTGTTCTTATTTGATCGGAATTTATGACCCTTCAATCCTTTTTCCTGATTGTCTCTACTGGAAAATTGGCCGAACCCTTCCCCGAGGTTGGGGTGGTGGTGGTTGCAATTGACTGGTGCATAAGCGTAATAGGTAGCTCAACCAATCAGAATCCATTTTTGATAATATACCATAAGTTAGATTTTGCTAATGAGATATACCGTTTCCGGGATACGTTGTCACTGGAAAAAGCAACAAAGCTTATGGTGAGAAATGTGCTGAAATTTAATGATTTTACCTGTGGTTGCGATAACTGTCTGAAATCAGATCAAACAGTAGCAGTTTAGGTATCCCCATTTATTTTTTGCGCTTCAAGTTAGGCTTTTTGGGAGACAACGTTTCCTGGAAATGGTATAATATTCATTGACATAATAATTTCACATTCACATACATACCCTTGAGTTTGTTTACTGCATCCAAAAACTTTGCTCTCTTTCCTATGGTGGTTAGGCCTAGAGACGAATAAGAGTCTTCTTTGTGGATCTGTGGTGATAGCAAGGTAGGCCCATCCACCTCCTGCTCGGTGAACTTGTTGGCTACAGAAACATCAAACAGCCCTGCAGCCCATTTTCTTACTTCCTCACAAGTCCAATCTTGCAATAAGTAAATAAATAAATTTCATTACCAAGTTGTCTAGCAAGAAACACGCTTTTTACGTTTTACATTGTAAATCACATAATAATACTTTACAAAAAAAAAAAACAGCGCAGCGAAGGTGCTACAAAACGTAATATGACACTCGCCATTAATTTTCTGTTCGGAATGCGAAAATATAGACATAGTATTAGTAAGCACAATCACGCCGGGATTTTTTCAATTTTTCCCGCCAGTCGGTAATTGTACGTAGTCTCTGCTCGCTCGGTGCTTATACTTTTAAAGTCACAATAATAGAAAAAAAAAACAGCTTACAGCGAGGGTGCTACAAAAATATTTATAGACTGCTCACTTTCTTTGGAATGCGAAACCGTTAGTAAGCTTATTTAACATTCACGCACGTGGGTAATTTTCTCCCGCACGTGGGTATAATTGTAGTCGGTCCATCTTTAACAACCCAAACGGCGCGTGAACCACTTACCAAAAAGAAATGAGAAATACAGTTTATAATTACTACTACATTACCTGATGGGTCGTCGTCTTCTTCAGTCTTGTCAAGGTCAAAAAGCATCCTTTTTCGCGGCGGGGAACCAACGACATGACCTTCGCCAAAGATCTCCTCTGCACTGGAATTGGATTCGCTAGAATTGGATTCGCTTTCATCTTTATCGGGCGCGCTATCTGATTTTTCTTGCGGTATCGACTGGCGAAATGATTTACCCGTCTTTTTAGCCTTTTGAGATGACATATTCCCTAGTTTTTATCGGGTTTAGGCTCCAACAACTTCTAGTCCACCTCACTCTCAAGAGATTCGCCAAGGAAAGAGGACGCGGTATAAACGAGCCCTTTGATTTTGAAGTTTCCTGCTACAATCCTATTGGCCCAGGAATCGCGCGCTACGTTTTGATTGGACAAATTTTCCCGCCCTCTGCTAAACTTTTGACCGCTGACCAAAAAACGAGCCTTCCGGCACAAAGATTCTCGAGATCTTTCGCGAGTTCTTTAAAAAATGTATAAGGCTTTATTGCGCGAAAGGGAACGTCAGAATGGACATAAATATTGTACCAAATGCACTTTGCAAATGTGATGCGAAAGCGGCAGTTCATGTTCATTGCCCTTGTAGAGATTGCCGAGGAAATGCAGTGAATTTTAGAACACAGCAGCGCCATCTTGAACTAGATGCGATCAGGCTTACGCAGCAGAGATCTACCGAAGAAAATGAAGCCACAGCTTTGGATCTTGAGCCCAACCAAGGTTTGTCATATGAAATTTTTTAGCATAGTCTAGTCTCCTTTACTAACTATGGTTCTAGGTCCGGAATAGGATGCAGGAATTTGGATTCAGGTCTCGGCAAAATGTAACCTAAGCTCGGGTCAAAATACCTCGAAATGCAGAGTTTTGTGTAGGAATGTACACAGTTTAATAGGGTAATATTTCCGACTCGAAATTTGTAAGAGATTATGAATAAAAATCCATGAAACTTACCTGGCATGTAGATGTGATTGTCCTTAGTGCGCCAGATAAGTTCATGGATTTTATGTTCGGTCACCTGTGATCTGGGCCCGAGGGGAAGGGGGGGAATACAGGGCCAGGTTCTCAGAGAGCCAGCAGCACATCCCTACCCTAAATGTTCGGGACATTATGGTCCGACAAGTTTAGATATACCCAGAAAAATACAGACAAAGGCCGCAAAAATGCACAAAAATGTACCCCCTGTCCAACCCATTATGCCCAACCCAATAACGGATAATATATTTTTATTGTAGATGCCAATGCATTCACCAATGCTATTGGGACCCCCAATGAGGACGACATGGAAATTGGCCATAGCCTCCACAGTGATGAAACTCAAAAGTCCTTCTCTGATGATTCAGAATCAGATAACTTTGAAACTACTTCTCAGGATGGGGCCGAGGACGACTACACTGAAGCACCACTTGATGATATCCAAGAAATTCATTTCAAAGAATCAATAGTTTTTGGTATTTTGAAGTCCCTTGACATTATTAATGAAACAGGTGGCTCTATGAATTCTTTTGAAGACATTTTGGAATTGTCAAGACACATGTACTGCAGAGGTGCTAATCTAGATCCTGATGACCAAACTATAAAATCTAGATGGCCAGCAAACTGGAGAGAATCAGAATCCTTGTTGAGAGAGCTAGGTTTTAAAGAACCCAAAGAATATTTCATTTGCCTTAATGAAAATCACAGAAATTTTTGGGACATAATGGAAAACATGAATGACAAATGCAGACACTGTGGGTCTCCGGGAAAGGTGAAATATTACTACCTTGGACTTAAAGAAGTATGGGATGGTGACAGGTTTTCAGAGTTGTCCTGGTTTTGGGATCCACAAGCAACATGGTGCCTGCCTGTGAGGTGCAAGGTGGATGGCTGTACAAATGTTATTCATGGATCAGCTGTTGAAAATGCACCAGACCAGGGTGACCAAAAGTTGATAAATTGTGATGAGTGCTATGGAACATTTATGTGCACCCCCAAGTATGCCAGCGGGGACCCACGGAATATAGCATATATTGGTAAGTGCTATGATTATGGGCCCCTTATGCCTGAGTATAATAATTATTTGTTACAATGTATTCTTTTTTGGATGAATTATTTGTGCTCTTATTTTACTTTACTTTATGTGAGAGTGTATGTGATAATTAGCTGCATCCACCCTATACCCACTTGATAGGATGTTCTCATAGTCAAATTACAAGTGCCTTTCAGCCATTCTTTTGAAAATTATTGCACCCCCTGATCTTGAACTTTTTAGGAAATTTGAATTGTCTATGTTTAAGGAGGGCCCAACCTTAGGGGTAGTCTACTAGCCATCCCAATACTAGTGGAGTTTTCATAATTGTTTATTTGACCTTTTTTCAATCTGGTGCTACAAGTATCTTTGTTTTTCATAGGTCATTGGGACGGATTTCAGCCTTTTTCGTCAGGAGTAAGATCTACAAGTACTGTACGCTGTTCATAGCCTCCTCCGCAGGCATCTCCATGTAATTTCTGTGTTTCTAGCATATTGCATCGCTTCGTTGGCTTTTTTGGCAGAGCGGAACCTGAGAACGAGTTCAAACCGGAAGCAAAAGAGAAAACTGGGGGAGCGGATGTCCAACTAATCGCGAAATAGGTGTTTCAAAACACAACGAGACGCCTGCGGAGGAGGCTACTCTGTTCAAATATTAGGGGGTCCAGTCTTCATGTACATTATTCTACTATGTACGCGAATACGCCTCCAAAAATAGTTAGCAAAATTAGCAGCCAACTGAAAACAACTTGCTCACAGTTCATTATTGGATAGCTCTCCACTACAAATGGAATGTTTTTTTGCTGTCTGTTGTATGCTACTGCCATTTTCATAATTCTATGAATTATCCCATTTGATTTCCAAATGTCAAACTGTGCTCTGGATTCCGTCAATCAAACAATGAAACATTACTTGTGATTGTTCCTTCAGCTCTCAAGGCCTGTCCTTCAGACAATGTAAACATAATTTGATCTAATCAGATGGAATTGAGATTGGGAAATTCCCAGAACCATTTCTAGCAATCACAAGAGATGTTTGGGTGTTTGATTGATGGAATTCAGAATGCAGTTTGACAGTTAGAAATCAAATGCAAGAGTTTGTAGGATATGAAAATTTTGTAAATTTAAGAAGGTGAGGATGCTTTTTTCTTTTTTTTTAAATTGTGTTTTGGGCCCGGGGGAGGGGGGTGGCTTCCATATTTTTTGGTCGGGGATGATCTTCGTATCTTCTAGGGTGTAAAATCATGGTGGTTTAATGGTCTCTTTTAGGCGCCTACTTGGCACATAAGACCTCATCTTTTAGGGTAATAAATTTTTTGAGCCACGTCATGACCCGCCATGTTTGGTATCTTTTACTAAAAGATAAAAGTTTTAGGGGTGAAACTGAAAATTTCTGACGATCATCCCAGACCAAAAAATATAGGAGTCCCCCCCCCCCCCGGTGGGTTTGGGAGTATTTTTGGCTTTCTGAAATGCTTATGTTTGTTGACACTCTTGATCAATCAGCCACCAGTGTTATTTTATAAACTTTACCAGTATTTATGTGTTACAGGTGGTATTGAAGTAAGCATTGCTACAATGAGTAAGGATGACAGGCTACATACAGATGAAATATATACAGTTGGATTTGTACCATCATATCAGCTGCCAGATAAAAGACCAAATAGCTTAGATCCATTCCTTTTTCCATTGGTGCAAGACTTGGAAGAAGGATTTATAGATGGTAAGATACTAGATGGTACTTAGATACTAGGCTGTTGCATGCCTATTAAAAGGGGAAACTGTATCAAATTTTGTATTAATTGTATTGCTTTACCAGTATTTGTTGGCAATACTGTAAGCCAGAACTCGTAAATCGCTGTATACAACCTTCTCTGACTAGTAAAATCAGAAGCTAGTCAAATTGTAAACAGGCTTTATGTGATAGTTATAGGGAAAAGTTGAACACTGTCATTTGGCCTTGGGATATTTGCATCTGTTTTTCTACAGATGCCAAATGTCCTACATGTAATTTAGGATGTAAGATTTACTTTTGGAGCATATTCTTAAACCTATCACATTACATGGTGCCTCTTACATTTCATATTTATTATTAGGATATGACATCAACCATGCAGGCACTGCAGCATTCCCCCCAGGCAATATGAAGATAAGACACCTGTTATTGCTATGGACCGGTGATCACCCTGCCCAGTGTGAGGTGGCAAAGAGTAAAGGAGCTGGTGGAAAGAAAGGTTGCAGGAGATGTCATGTAACAGGTATTTTTGATACATTTTTATAATAAAGGGCATAGACACGTCACTCGTTTAAAAACACATTGCTCAAAAATATTTATACATACAGTCATCTTTTGTTCTTCATTGTCTTGATTGTCAGATTTGAGACAAAAGTCAGATGCATTTTTTTCAGTGCAATGTTTTTCCAAACAGGTGTATACCTATATGTACCACAAAAGGACCTGTCACCTTGTATTTATTTAAAAATTCAATAGAAAGTAGGTCGTCATTGATGAAGTCATACCACGTGACTCCGTTTATGTTCTTGAGGAAAGATTACTCCCCAAATTGATTTTATTTCAACAGGTACTTGGGTTGCAGAATCTAAGCACTACTATTATGACGAGCACAGGAAGCACCATCGTTATCCATACAAGAAAAGAACTCTGTCAGACGAACTGCCATCGATGCGTGCTGTAGAACAAGAAGAACGGATCACAGTATTTGATACGTTATCTAGAGACTGTGGTTTTCTGGGTATATCGCTGCTCCATCGCTTAAACTCGTTATATGGGTTTAACATATTAGAAGATTTAGTGTATGATGCATCCCATCTACTGCCCCTGAACATTGTCAAAAATCATCTTGAGCGCTTCCTTTCTGCAGATGATACTGACATACAGGAACTGAGAAAACGACTCCGGCAAATGCCATGGACCGCAGGTTAGCATAATCTAAAATGATTTACAATGCATCTGTTTTGCGCATCCTTTTGTTGTTATTGTCCCTGACATATATCTTTTCGGCATGCACTGTAGATTATCAAGCAAACCGCCTTAAAGACCTATCATCAATTGGATATTGGAAAGGTGCAGTGCCAGTATGTTATACTGCTGTAACTACAGATCAACGATGTTGTTGAATATAGTTGCACGTATCGATTTTTTTTTATTTGACACAAAAATACTGTTCCTTACCTTCTTGCTTTAACTGTGTATAATGTATGGTGCTATGTTTGTGACTTTGTACTTATTTTTATTTTGTTTTTTATATCCAGCTGAAGAGTTCCAAAGATTTGCTTATCCAGCGTCTGAATACATTCTTGGCGGGGTTATTCCAGATGAGAAGTATCGGACTTGGGCTCCAGTACCCAGAATGGTCGAATATGTCTTCCATGCTGGTCGCAACGGGTGGACTGTGAATATGATTGAAAACTTTGAGAAGCTGACGCATAGATATGCCATACTGCTAGAGGAGATGTATGGAATCCAGGCATGTGTAATTAATCTCCACTCACTTGCCTACCATTTATGTGAGGACATCATTAAGTTCTCAGCTCCAGACAACTACTGGTGTGTCACGTTTGAGCGAGCTGTCTCCAGATATGTCCAACAATCGAGTAACCGCAAATTTGTAGAGAAGACGTTTGCACGAAAGGAAGCGCAAAGGGAATTTGTGAAGTTTTGGTCTCCACTGACCATTAAGACTAAACACAGAGGAAAAAGCAACATGGAAGAGGTACATATGAATGACCTCAGTGGTAGATTGAGTTTTGAAAGGAACGAAAGTTAACTTTAATACTCCCATTACTTTCTTTCAGCTTACTGCTACCTCTCTCGCAGCTGCTCAAGATTTGGCTAGATATTGCAAAGGAAAGGATCGCCAAACAGCAGATAAGGGTATCCTTATTGGTAGTGGAAAGCCCTATCCACTTTCCGACGAGGAAATCCAAAGCGTAGCATGCCACTTAAACACTGACATCAGTGATATTTCTCAATTTGCTGAAGGGTACAGAGCTGTTTTGAAGCCAAGTCAACCTACGATATCTGTATACAGATGCGGAGACGGTGTTGTTGCAGACATCAACAACAATGACATTGTTTTAAAGATTTTAAACTTTTTAGCTGTACAGATTAATGACGTTAAAGTTGCATTTGCAATTGGTGATGTTTATAAAGTCGTCTTAGATGACATAGGAGAACCTATACATCACAAGTTTAGTGATGGCATCTATGTGCAGCCTTGCCAAACAGGCAAAGCTTTTCCTATCAGTTGCATCAACAGGAAAATAATGATGCTGCCTGAACAGAATCGATTCGCGGTGATCGACCCAAACAGACGTACTGTTCCATTACCAGGGGGAGTACTTGTCCCAGGCTGCCCGCAACCAGGTGATATGTTGCAAATTCAAGGAGATGATGAGGAGCCATGGAGAGCTTCAGTACAGAAAGTACACTTACGCCAAAAGAACATACATGGTTACTTCTATAAGAAATGTCGTCCAGTCCCAGAGTCAAGACAAGCTTGGGTCAGAGAAAACAACCGTCTTAACGTTATTCAATTCAGTAGTATACTGAGTATAGTACGAGGCACGTGGCATCAAAATATTTGGAGAGACGAGTTCTGAGTGGATAACAACGATGTCCGGATGTGCGTTACTTAAGATGACTCCATGAAAAGTCCAAGCGCATTTTTCTGTAAATATGAATTTGGTCATAACTTTTATAATGTTCGTGTAACGGATATAAAACTTGGAGGACAGTAGGATGTGTCATTTGGCAATAGTTTTTAGTGGCTCTGCTTCAAGCAGATCCACTAATGTCGTCGTGCATGTAACGTAAGACGTCCAAGGCGTTCCTCGAATACCCACAGCGATCCCAATGCGAGATCCCAGGGTTTTGTGGGTAGCAAGATTACCCAGAAGACCCTGGAATCGATCCTACCTCGGTTTCATGCGTGCGCCGCACAGAATTGTGGGAGTTGGTACATGGTACAGGTGATTGGGAAAACGTTTTATGTACGTTTCGCTTCTCTCAAATCGACTTCGATCAAGGTAAGAAAGCTGCTATATTTCACTATGTTTTCGTGCTATTTTGAACACGTAACCAGGTACAATATTCAGGCATTGTTTCCTGTGTTTCGCCGGAAAGAAATGTTGAAGTTTTTTTCAGATGCGAGCAGAGTTTTCCCTAGAAAAACGCTAGGTGAATCTGCGAGTGTGAAAGAGCGCCACCAATATGGTCGCCGATTGAAAACAGCGCAGCACTGCGAAATGCCCCATGTCCAGCATCAGGCTATCTCTAACCCTTTAATAGGGTCATGTAATTCCCTCCGGGGAACCAAATATTTCCTTCGGGAAACAATAACTTCCCTTTGGGAAACAAACACTGTCCTTCGAGACACAAACCTAGATTCCTTTTGGGCAAACAATTTCGTTATGGAATCCATTCAGGAAACAAATAAGGTCTTTCGAGACACAAGTAGTTCTTTCTTCATGGAAACGAAACATGATGAAATCAAAATACCCCTTCAATGCACAGCGAATTCTACTCTCGCAAATGCAGAGATTATTGAGAATGAAGCATTTATTGAAACAACATGCTGTGCATGGGGCAAATGATAACTTGTTGGGCAGAGAAACATGCCTGGCAGCTGTATCTCGCTACAGATGTAATAATAATGCACTTGCTTCTGAGACAGACACTAGTTATGATGCAAAAACTGAATATGTGGATATTTCAAATCTATGCCAAAGATTTTCTCGGCCAGTCACACCATCAGCAATTCACTCCCGCCATAGAGATAGAGAACCATCTAGAGTGTCATTAAAAAGAGTTCTGAACTCCCTAAAGAGGAGAAAACTGAGAAAGAAATGCAAGCCATTGATCAAGAAATCAGTTCCTCGTTCATCTGTCCTTTATAGCTTTGCTATTTATCATAAGCAATGGATTGTCACATATGCTAAGAGACAGGATAGTTTCTTTAGCAAATATTTTGGGAAATCTAAAGTTATTCCAGTTACTTATAATCTATCACAAAGACATATCTTGCTCTCTGGAGATGTTGAGATTCAGCCCGGACCAATAACATGCAATGTTTTACCATCTACAACGTTATGCAATATAGGTCCTGATGTGTTTAATTTTAGATTACATAGACTTGGGTTAAGACAACTAGATGTCGGAGGTCAAGGAGATTGTTTATTTAAGACTCTTGCACATACCTTATACAATGATGCAAGTCGTCATTTTGAAATTAGAATGATGGGTGTTCAATATTTACAAGATAATCCTGAACGCTTTATTGAAGGTGTTTACGACATGCCTTGGTCTGAATATTTATCTAATATGTCTATGCAAGGAACATGGGGTGATCACATTATAATGCAAGCAATAGCAGATTCCATGAATTTGAGAATTCATGTTGTAGAATCTAATGAAAATTTTTCTGAGGTAACCTTGATCGAGGGACAAAATACGGTCCCTGATTCTAGGTCTATATATATTGGACACATTGGAGAGATGCACTATGTTGCAACTGTTCCAGTTTTATGTCAGACTGTTTCAAATGATATAGCCAGTGAAAATTTGCTTGGAGTTATCTCTGAAAATTACCGTGCAAGCAAACTTAAAAGAAAAAGTAATGTCCCAGTAAACCAAAATAAGCAACCATCAATAAGTGGCTTACAATTTCAATCATGTTCTGATGTTGAATTCTCAGATAACAATGCAGAATTAAGCAATCCTAGTAAAAAAAAAAGGTTTCAAAAGCCTAAATACATGAAAGAATACATGAAACAATATAGAGCTAATAAAACAACCAATGCTGCTGAGAAGGAAAGAAGAAGGATATATATGAAAACATACAGAGCATCTAAGAAACAAAATACTGATCTAATTAATTCAAGCATTTCAAACTTTCAGAAGATGGCTGCACAAGGTCCATTTTATATATGTTCATGTTGCGACCAGCTATGGTATAGGCATAGTGTGCAGAAAGCAGAGAAGCTTATAGAGTCAAATCCTGATATAGATCAATACCTTACTAAAAACCGAAGTGTTGACAATGTTGAATGGATTTTTAGAACATGCCACAATCATTTGGCTAAGAACAAGATCCCACCATGTGCTGTTTTTAATGGGATGGCATTTCCACAAAAACCAACATTCTTTGATCTAAATGAATTAGAATGTCGATTACTAGCACCAAGGATTGCCTTTCAAAAGCTTATGCAGGCTGCCAGGGGAAAACAATTTAAAATACATGGTAATATTGTTAATGTTCCTGCAGATGTAACTAACACTGTCAGTATGCTGCCACGGTTACCAAGTGAAGTAGGGACAATCAAAGTCAATTTGAAAAGAAAGTTACAATATAAGAGTTCAGCATTGTCATTAAATATAAGACCTCATAAGGTAATGCAAGCTGCAGAATGGCTTATGACAAATAGCAGTCTCTATAAAGATGAGGGGATTATATTGAATGCGCAGTGGCCTATTCAATACAGTAATGAATCTATACAGCATGAAAATGAGAACACCAATAACCATGATAATCAATCAGCAGTAAATGATCAACATAGCCATAATATTGAGTCTGAAAATGCAGATGAAGATAATTTTAGTGAAGATGAAGCTGAAATACCTGCAGGTGTTACTGATACCATGCTGACATCAACAGATTTTTTAGAAGATAATGAGCGCCAGTACATACTTAATGTTGCACCGGCAGAAGGCAATAGACCCTTGAGTGTTTTCAGAGATAAATACTGTGAAGAATTAGCTTATCCTGGAATATTTCTTGGTCAACCACGATCCTTAAATAAATCAGTGCATTATAGCGATATCTGTAAAACAGAACTTCGAAGGTCAGACAGAAGAGCAGCTATGAATGTTGAAAATATTTTTTACAAAGCAAAGAAGTTGCAAATGAAAATCCTTCTAGGTAAATCCTTTATTGCTCTCAGAAAATGCAAGGGAAATAACAAGAATATCAATGCACACCAATTAAAGCAAGCTGGTGCAATAGAACGGTTAATAAAATATGATGAAGGATTTCAATTCTTACGGGCATTGCGAGGTTCACCTCCATATTTTGAGAAAGCCAAAAAAGATCTGTTTGCAATGATAAGGCAGTTAGGACCAGCTACCTTATTCTGTAGTTTTTCGTCAGCAGAAACACAATGGTATCACCTACTTCGAGCAATATACTGACAAGCAATATACTGACAATGAATTAGAAAATCTCAACTGGGAGGAAAGGTGTAGATTAATTCAAAGTGACCCTGTAACATGTGCTAGGCACTTCGATTATCAAGTCAGCCAATTTCTGTCACATTTCCTCTTGAGTTCTTCTGAACCATTAGGGAAAATATCAGACTGGTTTTATAGAGTCGAGTATCAGTGTCGTGGTTCACCTCATATACATTTATTAGCCTGGGATAAACAAGCACCGAAATTTCAAGTTGATAGTGATTCAGAAGTAACAGCATTTATTGATAGCATAATAACATGTCAAAAACCCACAGACAATCCTGAACTGCTCAATCTAGTCAACAGACAAGTTAACCGACATTCACATACTTGCCGAAAGAACACAAAAAGTGAATGCAGGTTTAACTATCCACAACCTCCCATGAGAGAAACCAAGATCCTTTACAATCTAGACAGTGATATGGCTAAGAGTGAAATTGAAGTGCACAAAAATACGTGGAAATCAATCAATAAGCATCTAGATGACATGAGAGAAGGTGAAGACATAACTTTCGATCAGTTGCTTGAAGAACTCAAAGTCACAGAAGAAAACTATTTACTTGCAGTACGCTCATCACTTAATGCTCCTACCATATTCTTAAAAAGAAATCCCAATGAAATAAGGATAAACAACTACAATCCTGCTTGTCTCAGAGCATGGAGGGCCAATATGGATATTCAGTTTGTACTTGATGTGTATGCATGTGCTGTATACATTGTAAATTATATCTCAAAGGCTCAAAAGGGAATGAGTGAACTATTACGTGAAGCTTGTTCTGAAGCAAGGAAAGGCAATTCAAACATTAAACAACAGGTCCGGGATATCGGAAGTAAGTTTGTCAATAATGTTGAAATCAGTGCACAAGAAGCTGTTTATATTGTGTTACAACTGCCAATGCGGAAGTCATCCAGAGATATAATTCTCATTAATACTGCACCTCCTGAAGAGAGGGTACAATTTTTAAAACCACTTGATGATATTAAAGAAATGGATGATGAGAGTGAAGACATCTATACAAGCGGTCTGTTAAAAAGGTACTGCAAACGTCCAGTAAAACTTGAACATTTGACACTTGCAGACTGGGCTGCATGGTATGACAATAGTGGAAGATCATATGTAAAACATACTAATGAATCAGATGCTGATGGCCTCCCTTTAGAATCTTCCATGGATAATTATTTAAATGATGATGATGAGGTCAGTAAGAACTCCTGCAACAGAACAAAAAAAGAAACAAAGCTAGAATAATTAGAAGTGTATGGTTCAACAAGGAAGCTGAACCAGAAAAGCACTATCGAGAGCTGTTAATGTTGTTTACTCCATGGAGAAATGAAGAATCTGACCTCCTTGGTAATTTTTCTTCTTACCAAGAACGTGCTAGAGCACTCTCTAAAGTTATTGATAAACACATGGAACAATATGTCATGTGTAATGAGGACTTCAATGAAATACAAAAAGACATCAATACTGCTGATGAAATCTATGACTCCGTAGCACCTTATACACAAAATATTGAGCAACAAGACCATAATGAAGGAATTCTGGATTTACATCCTGACTTTAATGAGACCTACAATTTATCAGATGACATAGGAATCCCATCGGCTGATTCTAACACTGAGCCATTAATACTTAATGAATTACCAGATGATGAGTATAGACATATGGTACAAACATTAAATAAAGAGCAAAAGGAATTTTTTTATCACACATTAAATTTAATTAAAACATCGGATAAAGCATTCTACAGCTTTCTCTCTGGAGGGGCTGGTGTAGGCAAATCGCATCTCACAAAGGCCTTGTATCAAGCAGCATTGAAGTACTATAACTCTAGAGCTGGTATAAACTTTAGTGAAATAAAAGTACTAATGCTAGCGCCAACTGGTAAAGCTGCATATAATATCAAGGGTAATACCATACATAGTGCACTAGCAGTACCAGCATGCCAGTCATTGAAGACTTACAAACGTCTTGACTCAAGCAGACTCAATTCTCTAAGATGTAAGCTTGGTGGTGTTAAATTAATATTTATTGATGAAATATCAATGGTTGGAAACAGTATTTGTACAAATTTATAACAGACTAAAGGACATCAAAGGTAGCCCCTTGCCTTTTGGGGGTGTTAGCATTGTAGCTATTGGGGATTTATTCCAGCTGCAGCCAGTCATGGATAACTATATATTCAAAGAAATGAATAATGAATATAGCATTCTTGCTCCAAATCTATGGCAGGAACTTTTTAAAATGTTTGAGCTGCATGAAATCATGAGACAAAGAGAAAGCAAAGAATTTGCAGAAATGCTTAACAGGTTAAGAGAAGGAAAGCATACTAAAGAAGACATTATAAAGTTAAAACAACGATTATTACAACCTAGCAGTACTAATTACCCATTAGATGCTCCACACTTGTTCATACAAAATGCCAAAGTAAATGATTTCAATGATAGAGTACATAATGCTATTACTGGCACTAAGTATAGTATTAACGCACATGATAGTGTTATAGGAACAGAATCACAAGAGCTCAGAGATAAAATATTGAGGCAAATACCTAGTGACCCTAGGAAAACAAAACAATTACATGGTTTACTAAACCTTGCAGTTGGCGAAAGAACTGAAATATCCTTAAACACCAGGACAGATGATGGCATGACAAATGGTGCTGGGAATGTCATTAAACTTATGCAAATAAATCAAACTGAAACACCATCTGGCCTAATCTGGGTACAGTTTGACCATGCTGATGTTGGTGCAAAAACTAGACATGAAAACAGACAATTATATGCCTCTGGTATTGACCCATCATGGACTCCAATAAAACCAATCACTACACAATTTGTTGTTGGCAGAAATAAAACCGTTCAAGTTGTAAGGAAACAATTTCCACTGAGACCATCTGCTGCTAAAACAATTCATAGATCTCAAGGTGATACAGAGACAAGAATTGTTGTTAATTTTGATACCAAAAGAACTATTCCTCATGTACATTATGTTGGGCTAAGTAGAGTTAAATCTATAGAAGGTCTTTATATCACTGAACTGTGTGAAAACAAAATAGCTGTCGATCAACACGTTCAGGAAGAAATGGAACGTCTCAGAAATGAGGGAAAACTTGACCTTTGCATTTCGCCAATATACAATGCTGACAAAAGAGCAATAAAATTATGTTTTTTGAATACTCGTTCAATGAATAAGCACATTAACGACATACGTGCTGACTTAAATTACTTAAGTACAGATGTAAGTGTATTTGCCGAGACACGATTCAAACAAACTGATAGTGATTCTATGTTTCAAATTGGTCAATACACACTATTTCGAAATGATGCTATATCAAATCATAATGAGAGGCCATATGGTGGGACTGCAGTCTACAGTCGAATTGACTACTTTCCTGGTTATCCATACTGCTACAATCGAAATGGTGTTGAAGTCACTGTAATAAGACTGATGATAATTCCACACATAGCAATTATAGCGATTTATCGTTCTCCCAAAGTTCCCATCAGAGAATTATGTGCAGTTTTACGAGAAGTCTTGATGCTGCCTTTAGAGCAAACCAAAATATTTATTGGAGATTTCAATGTGAATTGGCTAAATGAAACAGAAAGACAACCCTTATATAATTTGTTTGTGAATGATAATTATTATAGACAGTTAATATCATGCTACACTACAGACAGTAAAACGTGTATTGATCACATTTATACCAATCTACCAGAAACACAAAATATAGAGGTTAATAGTCTAGAAACATATTTCAGTGATCATAAAGCAATCTATGCATTGCTTTATTGTTTTTCTTGAGTCTACATTTATCATTATGTTTATGACTCATGTTTTAGATGTTTTAAAAAATTAAAATGACTGTCACATGAAGTTTAATAACAAATTGTAATAGGTTCCATGTCTCATTATCACATTGTAGTAACAAGATATGGCAACATCTCAGAAGACAACATCTCCATCCAACACTTCTACACCTGGCATTCCGACTTCACCCAGCATTCCGACTTCACCCAGCATTCCGACTTCACCCAGCATTCCAACTTCACCCAGCATTCCAACTTCACCCAGCATTCTAACTTCTACACCCAAAGCTTCATCCACTACCTCCAATGCTGCAAGTAATGAAGGTAAGCCTGCTTTAATTAGTATTCAGTGTTGTATCAGGGGTTACAGGTGGTATCACCAAACTACTTGGAGAGCAGGGATTGTAAGCCAACCCTATGAATAATTTATTAATATTATGAGTACATCTGACTACGCTGTTTTTTAAACACAAGGTTCCGCTATAAAAGGAATAGCTCCTCCCACTTTCACATGCAAATTTACAATTATAATCAGAACACTGACATGCAAGAAGTCACAAATTTATCAGTCTCTTAAATAAAATCATTTTTGCACAGATAACAAGGCATTGCTGTTTAGAAAACTTTGTTATTTGCTGTTTACTCACGTTAAAGGTAGAAATTTTTAAATTTCATGCTATCAATATTCTAACATATCTGCATAAATTATTCTCGCACTGTGATGAAAATGCTCATATTTTAGAGAGCACACAGCTTGGTATAAAATTATTTTACGATGATTAGAAACACAGGGCTTAAAATTGCACCTGATACAGGTGTAAATATGCCTAAAAAATTTCACTTTATGCCTAAAAATTTTCACTTAGGCATAAAATTGCGCCTGAAAGGTAGCCAAAAAAAAATCAATTAAATAAGGGATCCTGTGCTAAATTTTTGAGGATTAGGCCTAAAATTTCAGCTCAAATTTTTCTCAATTTCGAGCCCTGAAAGATTTTAGGTAAGATATTTATTTTTGATTTGATTATCAAATTTTGAATTTAGCACTCAAAGCAATGTTCTGACATGTTGAGTCTTTGGCAGCTAATTGTTAACTGATTGTTCTCAAGGACGGGGCTGGGAGGAGATATTCCTTTTATAGCAGAACCTTGTGTTTAAGCACTTGCAATCCCACTGGTATTGCAAAGGAATTGCTTTTTAAAATTTTAAATAAAACAGGTTTTCGTTCTATTTACTCTTTCATTTTATGTGTTCTAATGCTACACTTGTATATTTATTTTTAGCTACTATCACTGGATATGTACATCAGTTATCAGGAGTAAAAGAAGCCCACAATGAATTCAAGACATCTTACTTCAATTTCAAACTACAGACTTCAGCAGATGATTGCTATCCTGTGGTATGTTATTCGCCTGATAAGAGAAGGGACCTGCTCAACTACCATCAACACCACAAGTCAGTACAACTGCGTGATGGACAATTGAGTCCCAATAAAAGAAATGCTACGAAACTGGAATTTACCTTAAAAAAGAAGTCAAAGCTTATGTCTGCACCTGTAGACTTTGCCTATGACCCTGTTTTTGAAAATAACCTCGTCAGCCTGAGTCAAATACCTTCATTATCACCAATGGACACAGTTGACGTTAAAGTTAAAGTGCTTACTAAAACAGAGCAAAGGCAGAAGATTATTGTACGAGGGAACACATGCTTTAAAACTGATTGCACAGTAACAGATGGGACAGCTTCACTTAGGCTAGAACTTTGGGAGTCTGCTATTGATAAGATAGAAAGAGGCAAGTCATATCATCTGAAGAACATCAAGGTTAAAGTATTCAATGACAAACAGTACATTAACACCAATGAATACACAATTATCCAACTAATTGACGACGTCATTCATGTAGATGACACAGATGTATGCATCGCCGACTTCCAAGACTCTGTCATTGAGGGCAAAATAATAGGAATAGACCTGATTCGCAACCCATCTTGTCCATTATGCAACGCCACCAATAACGAACCAACTGGAGATCAAGAAATAATTTGTTGCAAAGGATGCAAAACAACAATACTGGCTGAAACTCTGAAACCAAAACTTGTCTGCAAATTGTCTATTAAGATTGACCAAAAAATCATGTCATACTCTGCATTCAATGATGCTTTGCAAAGTTTTTTTACACTAAATGGTGCCCAGGCAGAACTGGAACAGATGTCAGATAATGACATCAAACTTGCCTTGCTAAAAGCTGAAAAGCAGAAACTTCTTGTCGATAAATATGCGAAGATAGTCACGCAGTTCCTTTAACGAAGAAGGCTTGTAGGAACGCTCATGCCTAAGTTACGGTTTCAAAAGTAATACGTCAAAGGTTGTTACAATACAGTTATAGTTCAAGTTATAGTTCAGGTTATAGTTCAAGTTATTGTCAAAAAATATGTTAGTATTAAATAATATGTTCCTTAAATGTCTCCCATTCATAGTCCTTCAACATTTTAAGTTGTCTCCACGAAAGGTATTATTTAGCAATAGTTTAGCACATTTCGATCTTTATTAGCGTTAATACTTTCAGTAATTTTTTTTTCCACTTCAGACATCTAGACTAAAAAAAAAAGCTATCAGTTTTGCACGAAATTTCAAAATTGGTGTTGAATTTAATTGCCTCAGATATTTGGAAAATCGTAACCAATTTGGCGAAACCAAAATTGAGATTTTGTAGAAAGCAACAAATTGCAGCAAAATCTGCTGTAGGGTCTGCTGTAGCTGAGATATAAATAAAAAGTATTACCGCTAATAAAGATCAAAATAAGCTAGTCTATTGCCTGCGGCTCTTGATTTTACAACGTTCTCGTGTCTCTCCCAACATCACGCGTCCTCTATGTGAAAATGTTAACAGAAAATGTGCTTGGACTTTCGTGGAGTCACCTTAAAAATGCCGGCTTGCAATATTGTTCGTTTTATAGATACTCCCGTGCGATCGGTTGTGTAAACAAAATTATAGACTTGTGGAGTAATTTATAATAATTACTAATAAGTAATTAATTTGTAACCGTGTGTGCTGTGTTGTATTATGTTGTGGGTTTCCTGTGCTGTACTATGTTGTTGTTGTTCCAATAATGCATTTCTGCTATGTGCAGAGCCACATGCACACATAGTGGGCCTATTTTTACATATTGCGATCTTTATTTGCATTAAGCCAACTTTTAATACTTTTAATAATATTCCGGCTACAGTGGACCCCCTTTTCCTCTTTAAACATCTCTAAAACAAAATTTTGCTATCACTTTTGCACGAAATAACAAGACTGTTGTTATTTATTTGCCTCTGATATTTAGAAAGTCTTAGCCAATTCGGTGGAGCCAAAATTGAGATTTTTTTATTTATCTGCTAATAATTTATTCATTTGTTTATTTTGGTTCCGCCGAATTGGCTAAGACTCTCTAATCTGAAGCAATTAAATTGAACACCAACTTTGAAATTTCGTGCAAAAGAGATTTACACTTTAGCTGGGATATTATTCAAAGTATTCACGCAAATAACGATCGAAATATGTTAAACTATTGCTAAAGGATACCCCCTACTGTACTCCAAGTTTGATATCCACCACAAGAATATGAAATGCAGTTCGGTATAACAAAAGTAGTAGTGTAAGGCTCCCGAAAGATTTACACAACAGCTATTTCAATAAAGGTTGTCGGTCTTGTGAGCGCTCAAGCCTACGCGCCCAGACCGGGTAGAAACTAAATATCCTATTTTGATGAAACCTCGCTGGTCTGAGTGCAAGAATTCTACGAAAGAGACCTTTGTTTCAAGCTAGAAATGTCTCGAGTAGTTTATTAGCGTCGTACTCAAGAAGTGAGGCGACTGAAGACCTCCTACCCAGACAACTTTGCGGTCTGGGCGCGTACGGCTTCCGACAAGGTTTTTTGAAATAGCTGTATATTACACTTATCTCGCTGTACCAGCAAACGCTGATCACGTTCAAACGCTTATAATCACATTTATTTCTTGCTTTTAGAAAGTTTCTCGTGTGGCTCTCGCATTTCCCAAGTATGTGTACTATGACAATCTAGTATGGTTATTATGGAATCATTTCTAGGAAAAGGACAATAACATGTTTGGTTTCTAGTCTTATGGTTTAAGAAAGTTTTTAGTGAGTTTTTCGCATTCCCAAGTATGTGTACTACTGACAATCTAGCATGTTTATTATGGAATCCTTAATAAGAAAACGACAATAACATGTTTGGTTTCTAGTCTTATGGTTTTCGAAATTTCTCGTGTGTTTTTCGCATTTCCCAAGTATGTGTACTATTGACAATCTAGTATGGTTATTATGGAATCCTTTCAAAGAAACCGACAATAACATGTTTGGTTTCTAGTCTTATGGTTTTAGAAATTTCTCGTGTGTTTTTCGCATTTCCTAAGTATGTGTACTATTGACAATCTAGTATGGTTATTATGGAATCCTTACAAGAAACCGACAATAACATGTTTGGTTTCTTGTCTTATGGTTTTAGAAATTTCTCGTGTGTTTTTCGCATTTCCCAAGTATGTGTACTATTGACAATCTAGTATGGTTATTATGGAATCATTTCTAAGAAACCGACAATAACATGTTTGGTTTCTAGTCTTATGGTTTTGGAAATTTCTCGTGTGTTTTTCGCATTTCCTAAGTATGTGTACTATTGACAATCTAGTATGGTTATTATGGAATCATTTCTAAGAAACCGACAATACCATATTTGGTTTCTAGTCTTATGGTTTTACAAATTTCTCGTTTGTTTTTCGCATTTCCCAAGTATGTGTACTATTGACAATCTAGTATGGTTATTATGGAATCCTTTCTAAGAAAACGACAATAACATGTTTGCTTTCTAGTCTTGTGGTTTTAGAATGTTTTTCGTGTGGCTTTCACATTTCCCAAGTATGTGTACTATTGACAATCTGGTATGGTTATATGGAATCCTTTGGAAGAAAAAGACAATAACAAGTTTGGTATTTCGTAGAATAGAAAATATTTTATACCATTTTTGGATTTCATATTAAACAAATTAGGAATTCCAACAAACCATGCGAACAGAAAGGACATTAAAAAAACACCCTATGTTTTACTGTGGTTTGTCCAGGTAAACCACGAAAAAAACACATAAAAACCTGCTATGGGTTTACATTTCAGTATGGTTTTCTTAAAAACCACAGAAAACCCTTATGAGATCACATGTGGGGAATTTTTTCTAGTGGAAAGGATAAGCGTATGTATCGAGGCAGGGGTGGGTAAAAATGAACACATCAATTAACAAATAATCAACATAAATTATGCTAATGTCGAGCTAATGAGCTAACACCGGAGTGAGTGACATCGGGTCCCCACTACAACTCGGGGTTACCATAGTAACCCACGAGTTAAAAAGTGACAGGTGTTGAAAATTGGCACAGTTTGTGAGATGGTAGAAAATAGCGCTATCTTTGTTTGTGGCATGTGCTTTAGTGCGCTCAAAAAGCGTGCGTTCTGTCTTACCTACATAGTTAGTCTTGCTGATACAACTAGTGCTATGTGGAATGCAACAGGAAGGAATTTGTCAAAGTTAAAGGCGCTGATGATTTATCTAGGCGTTGGAGCTCAGCTTTCGCTGCCCCTTTAATAAATGTCATCGCCGGTTCCTCTCAATAAGACCTCTTCTCAACATGTGAAACTCCCTGTCTTGGCTTGGGTTGACCTTTGTTGTCACGATACTTTTTTAAATGTATTAAATTGCGAAGATTGAAATATATGTATGAAGATTGAAGTACATTTACGAAGATTGAAATTCGATTTATATTTCCTGTGTAAGATATAAAAAACGTAAGTAATAATAAAAAATAAAGTAAGTTAAAAAATATATGTAATAATAATAATAATTCTCTATATATAATAAAAAATTCTATTAACATCAGATACAATAAACTTTTATATGCTTGCCTAAAAAGGTGAGTTTTCAGTTCTCCCTTAAAAGTGACAAAACTTAAACAATCTATGCCCTTCTGAAAAAGGCTAATTCTTAAACAGTGCACTGTTTTCTTTGAGAGACCTGCAGGAGCGCAAAGTTTGTCTGGGAAAATTTTGCTTAACGTATTAATCCCAATAGGATTTTTTTCGTACTCTATTTTACCCTTTTCTTTGGTTACCTTTGGCCTGAAGTAAAATGATCCAATTTGGTCTGCAAATTGATAAACTTTGGAAAAGTATGTCGTGTATAATGCAATTAAACAGGGGTTGTGAACTTTACCCTTTTCATGGCAAATACGAGTAACAACTCGCGGCTTATGTTTGAGATCTTTTAGGCCACCATGGAAAGTTGTACTCAAGCTCTCATCAAAAGTCTCCCCTCCCATCAGGTGCTTCGTCCACATGATTTCTCGTCCTCCTCTGTAATTTCCCCTCGTTGGGTTTTCTGGTTGGAGACAGCCAAGCCTTCGCGGGATCGAGGTAGTTTCTGAATTCACCAATCCTAAAAACAAAACAAATTAAAACATGAGTTTTACGTTTAAGCTGAGGCCAAAAATACGTAGGAAAATTGCGTGCTAATTTACACCGAGATAACTTATAAGCGTTTTTATACTGAGCGATGATAAACATGAAACTGACAAACCTCCGTTCATTTTTATTGAGAATCTCAACTGCTTGGCTACCTAAACCAAAGAATTTGTTACTCCTCTGAATTCCTCTCAAGAAAATTGAAAACAAAAAGGGAAGTCAGACTAGTAAATAGTTATACTCACCTGAAGTTTTGCGACCATCGACCAAGGATTCCTTTTCTGGATCTGAATTCGCGCGACTACTCTGCCACTCCTCGAAAATTTTGACTGACCATTTTGTCGAGTACAAAGTGGAAGCCGGTGTTTTGGCTTTCAAAAGTTCCTTCTCTTCGTCGGCGCTCTTAGGAGGTCTGCACCGAGCCATGACTAAGGTCAATAAGGCTTTGAATATCTGTCACAATATATTAGATGATAAGACAATACGTTTCGCACGCCAATTCCTTAGAGGAATCACCAATATGTTTAGGTAGATGAAATGACGGCTGATCTCAAATCCTTAGAGAAATCCCATTATGTTTCCGTAGATTAATTAGTTTGGGTTAAACACAATTGCCTTCCCACTTTGTTTATGTAAAACCCGTAAAAACAAAAGCCTTTATACCGGCCTTTTATCAAACAGATGATAATTGCATGTTCGGTACGCCCCTCTGAAATGAAATAGGCGCTGTGAAAAGCTCTCATTGTTAATCTTTTGTTTGCCATTTCAAAATAGCTAAACAATACAGCTTGAAGCCATTCTATATCAGATTTCTTATATCTCGACTTCAATGAAGTAATTCTTACACTGAATTTTATTCTCCTTTTTTGTAAATCTTGGAATTCTGAATTATTACTGGCAACCGTTTTAGAAGTAGTTTACAAAACTCGCTGTTGTGTTTCTATCTGACGATAAACACTCCAGCTCGTTTTATAAACATTACATAGAAACCGATCAAGTCCTTTTTATTTTGCAATCGTTCATGTATTTTACATTCATGCTTGTGAAAAACTCTTTGTAACTTATTCTTGATAGGCATGCGCACTAGACGTTAATTTGTAGTCATGTTTCCCATGGTCATGCGCGGTAATTTACCCTTGTAAGCAATTTTGTAACTATTTCTGTGATTGATTCAATGCGCTACAACAGACAACAATTCTAGTCATGGCATTCACGCTGATTGGATGAATGAGGAAAACTTAAACCGTTCCAACTTGAAATGTTTCCGAAACATGTCTTGGAATTATCTTGCCCCATGCATTGTTGGCTGTCAAGGCGTATACATAGAAAGCGAATTGGACTGTAAACTCACAAGTAAATTAGTCCATCAAACAAGTTACAAGCAGGAGCAAGGAAGGCGGGTTGTGGTTACAGACTGTAATTCCACGTAGGACGGATTAGTAAGTTGTACGGTAGATACTGAGTAAGGAAGCTCTTCTCAGGACTCTTCTATGAAAACCAACTCTGCCCAACTATTACTAACCTCCCGCGTCATCAAGCTTGTTAAAGGAATTTGGCATTAAATCTAGAAATCCAGAAGATCCCGGGTAATTGCTTTGTAAAAGTAGAAACCAGTCAGTTGGGAGCAAATCGCATTAACAAATTCTAAATAAGCAAATTATTTTCAAGAGTCGAGGGACTATCCACCACCTATCCCACCTAGGTACTGTATTTCCCACCTACGTGGTTGTAAGTGTAATACACGAAGGTTTATTTTTCACATGTTTGTGGAAACAACTCTACGTAGCTAACAATGGTTTTATACCTTATTTTCAAGGAGGAGTATCCCAAGTCTTAGTGGCCTTGCCTCTCCCCATATAGTAGACCACCAGCTAGGTCCAACACAAGACAAAGTACAAGGTTGCCAGCAAACACTTGGACTCATGACATTTGTGGCTTGTCATCACCCAGTGACACAGATACGCCCACCAGAGATGAAATGGACAATCTTATAAGAGCAGGCGCCCGTTTCTCGAAACACCCGAGAATTCTTGGGCCCAAGAAATATGTTTTGCAATCTTAATAGATTGATCCCCATGTTTTTCGTTTCTGTCCTGCTGATTTGAATTGTCTAGAACTGCCTATTCGTTGATATTTATATTCTAAAGTGTTGATAGAATTACGTTACTTTAACCCATATTTTTCGGGCACCCGGACAACTCGGGTGAAAAAGAAGCTACCCTCCCGAGACTTTGCGGGTGATCTTTCGTCGATTTGAGGGTTTGAATGAAATCGAAAATTTCATTTTTGAGACGCAAACGCTATAGTCCGGCGGATTAGCGTAAAAATTGCGCACTTTTGGCTAAAGACTCCAGACTTTGCATGTCAATAGTTTTCAGTATTTTGTTGAAGATAAGATATGGAGGCACGCTAAATTTTATTCGTAGCGAAAGCTAAAACAGTTTTAATGTGAACCATTGTTTTGCCATTGGCAGCCATCTTTGAATCCTTTGTTATTCATGAGCTCTGCGGCACTTAGTGAAATCTTCCATCGTTTGTGTTTATAGAGTATAGCACAGTACTAGGAAGAAATATCAGGCCAAAATTTAGAGACAACCTTCGTTTTACACATTTGACACATGTGGTACCAATTATCTCGATCTTTTTTAGAATTTGTTGGTCATTCTTGAAACATTTCATCAAACCTAAGTCAGACTATTGTTTTACAATAGAAATGATAAACATTCACATTAAACTGATCGTGACATTTAATAGATCACCAAAAACTCTAAGGAGACGCTCAGCCGAAGTCAGTCAGCTCAATCCATAGTTCAGAATTAGCAAATGTTGAGCTGCTATGGCTGTGTAGTCCAGAGAACAACTTGAATGTTCACAAAGCTAAGTTCTAAACCTCATTTGAATAACAAACCATTCAAAATGGCTGCTATTGAGCTAAACAATAGTTCACTCTAAAACCTCTCTAGCTTTCGCTAAGAAAGAATTCTAGCGTGACTCCATATCTACGATTTAAAAATACTTCATTTCAGGGTTGCATTTGGGTACATTTTTACTTGAAGCTTGCACGATTGCAATATTAGTTTGCGCGCTGTCGTT
The DNA here is from genome assembly GCA_033964015.1 of Scolanthus callimorphus. NCBI lineage: Eukaryota > Metazoa > Cnidaria > Anthozoa > Actiniaria > Edwardsiidae > Scolanthus > Scolanthus callimorphus. Next base: position 26,233,016 of record CM066920.1, read on the forward strand.
ATGCAGGAGATCAGTGTTGACTTCGAGTTCGATTTATTCAAACGTTCCTTCCAACCTCCTATTTCTTCAATTCTCACACTTAGCAAAGTTCATTTTATTCGGCTCCAAGTGCTGCACAGTAAAACACTGACGAAAAAGAACTATTCAAGAAATTACAGCTGTTTTGAGTATTCTGCGAACTCTCGAGATCGATTTCCACCCGTGAAACTGCTTTCTGGCTTCCGTAAATCAAACTTTGAATTCTATGTACTCCAAAGAGTTTCAGTTATTCGCCATCCTAGTGAAATGCCCCAACGCATTTCACTAAACAAATGGCGTAACTTACGGTCGGCTAAGACTCAAATAAGACCCGAGAGTTTGATTGACAGAAGCCAGATCGCCATTGGAAGTCGAACGTGAGAGTTCGCAGAATACTCAAAACAGCTGTAAACAAAAGCTTGTGGTTTGCGCGCCGTTGTTTGTTTGTTGACTTCGAGTTCGATTGTTGTAATCACTGCTTTACAAAGTATGACTTGGGCATATCATCCATGGCTCTAGTCATGAAGAGCTAGAAGAGATGTTACTGGATAACCTACAGTGTATAAAGACGAAACCTCCTCCAAGCACGAAGCAGGACGTTTACGCGGATTGCTGTTCGCAGGCGGGAATGCCAAGACAAAGTTCTTGAGGTGATTGTAATCCCTGTAAACTTGAGAAGCTTCTTTAGAATGCTCAGTAGACAGCAGTGGCGCTATCTCTCCAACCGATGTGTGACATGACGCCGGCTAGTGCAGACCCAGAGAATGCCAAAGTAAGAGCACAGCCGCTCCTGAAACTGTGAAGGGTTTCGCCTTCATGAATCCTGGCCAGCTGTAGATAATACTTGAGACGTGCATCCGCAGATTGGTACTCCAATGGTTTGATCACGGAACCCTTTTGATTGGTAGGCCTAAACAAATAGCCGTTGCGGAGATCTATACCAATACTGCGAGCGACCGCCATGTATGTTTCTATTGCGCGGACCAGGCACACAAGAGGGTTTGGATGACGCCTGATACCGAACAGATTGGAGGTTCCGTCTCTGAGTGTCTTCCCCCAAATATGATTGAAGAGAAGACCGTCGTCAGCCGGGAAGCGAGCAATCTCAATTGTTTGAACCTTCCCCAAATCAGTGGCCCTGTCTCCACTAAAAAACAAAGTTTTGAAGTATGCCTGGTCTCTGGCAGAAACGAAAATTTCGGACGGCGTAAGAGAGCTGGAGAGCAACCTGGCCTGTATTGTGTGAGACAGAGTAACGAGCTTGTCGATGAAGAAAGGAGTAGCTTGCCTTGGAATAACCCTAGCCTGGAGCTGCTCTGCAGTTACATTCTTGAGATACTCCTTAACAGTAGCACTGGCGGCTGGGTTACCTATAGCGAGAATGGAATCCCAGTCCCCTTGGCGCCCCTCTTGCTTGAAAATTGCGCGTAGTTTTCCTACGTAAGAGTCGACGGTTTTGTAGCTGAGTCGCAGAGGACACCCACAGCTTGACTTGTCCAACCCTATATGAGGGCAGCTAGTAGCGTGAACCTTAGTTTTGCCATTTCGATCCTTAAAAACTAAGAATCGAAAAACATCCCGCGGAGTGGCTGAGGCGACATCTTTCTTTTCCGGCAGGGAAAATAAGAAATTCTCCAATTCAGAACTGAGTGCACTCTTGCTTTGCATAAGCTGACGAGGCGGCCTTATCCCGTAAACCGTCTATTCGATGATCAGTGGCAGCAATGTCGAACTCAACTTTTTTGGGTGTGGCAGCTAGTCGGCGCCTTCTGGAGTATCCACAACGCTGACAGAAACGGAAATCATGATCATTGGATTCAACAGGCGGGGCAGCTCACCGCCTTTACAAATAAACGGGCAACCTCTGGGAGGGCCTGCAAAAGATTGTGTAAGAGAGAGAGTAAACAAGAGACACCATCAATGTAGCGCAATTTATTCAACTGTCGGTACATAGAATATAATACGTCTTACATATCAAATATCATTGGCAAAAGGCAAAGAGTAGTACAATCGGTAATGACTATGATTAAATACTGCTAAAGTGGAAGGCCCACAAGTCCCATAATAAACATTCATGGGCTACATAGCCATCCCGAGAAGGTAGATCGAGAATTCCCACTGCGCCTTTTAGGCCTAACAAAAGCGACGCTGATGCCTTTACTTGGATGCAGGTGGTGGTCGCGCTACGATCGCAGTGCATTGTGGGGCGTTATTTGGAGTAATGGCGGACTTTCCGGTATCTTTGTCAAGAATGAAAAGGTATGTTATTCCCCGATTTTTTTCCCATACAAACCGCGAAAACTCCCTTCAAATGATCACATTTTATTAATACAACATCATAGAAGGCCTGGAAGAGCATAATGGTGTCATTTTGCGCCAAACAAGGACATTTGAAGGCACTTGTTTTATTACTATTTTTCATCACGTTTTTCGGCATTAATAAAGTGGCTGAACAAAAATCTCAATATTATGCATTTCAAAGCCTTATTTGCTATAATCAAAGGTCCAGACGTCATCTAAAGCCATAGTTGAATCTTAATTTCAAACTGCGCCCCATAGCGCCCCTCTGGATCTGCACGAAAAGTGCGAATCAAATGTTTGATTTTTCGTCCATCTAGCTTAAAGACATGAAGAAGCGCTCGCTCTTAAGCGAGGGCAACACGCCAGGGAAGCCCGACAAAAAGTCACACAGGCGCGGGGAAACGAATGCGAGAAAGTCCTTGTTTGTTTCGGGCTACAAGGAATAAGAAAGCCAAGCAACAGAGCTGGAGTCAGCAGGAACTCGCTGCCTTAGTGCAATATGTGGCACTGTTTTGGAAGACAGAAGGAAGGGGAAGCGATGACTGGCCAAATTGCAAGGACACATCCTTTTGGGAATCGTGTGCTGCTGGCATCGCTGGAACAACCGGATTCCCTGTTCGATCAGGTATGTTCATGTAATCAGCTCCTAATTTATAAATACTATCTTCTAATTACTGTTTCTTTTTGCTGCTATGATATTAAAAAATCATTTTCTTGTCTCAGAACTGACTTAAGCCTGGTGCACACTTGCGACATAAGAAAAATGTCACGCGAAGTTGAAGTCGACAAAAAATAACATAAGATTGCTTTGGTGAAGTAATCTAATGAAGATCCATGGAAAATATTGATTGTTTAAAATATTTTCCCGTGCTTTTTTCGTTGCAACATAACGTCCTTATGTCGTTATGTCGCTAGTGTGCACCAGGCTTTACAGCTAACACATTCTGCATATTTCATCTGTGATTTGGCCCACATTTTGCTCCTGACTTGTGAAAATAGACACATTAAAGCTGTAAAGCTGTGATTTTGCAGACATTCATGAGAGCTGTCTTGCTTGTGGCCTGTGAATTATTTATCTTGAATCTTTTACAGTGCTTGACCTTAAAGGGCTCTCTCACGTATTCCCACTGCCCGTGGTCTCTCACTTCAGAATAAAAGTCCACCGTGGACCGACGCGTTTTTGGATGTAAAGCGAATGGGGAAACGATTAGATCGTGCGACAAATCCGTCTCCATCGCCTTTAATTTTCCTTTTCTGTCCTGATTTCACCTTATTTACAAAGGCTGGTAATATTTAAGTTTATTTAAAGACATATTTGAAGCCACGAGGCTCCGAGAGTCCTGTTAGAGGTCCTATGGAATCGGGCTCGAAGGAAAAGCGACGAGGTCAGCCATCTTTACCTTCTTCAAAACTGAACAAGCGAAAAAACAGGAAGGTTTGGCGACTTGACCATCCAGTTATATACCTACATGATGCAGTGTTTCAGACCTGGAGGTCAATGCGATCAGCAGCAAACCTTCTCTAGCGACTCTAGTTTCGCTGCGTATCTCCTTGGTTTGGAGTTGAAGCGAAGGGAAAAGCATGGCCTTGGCGGGTAAGTGTGAAGTAGCCTTCTCGAAATTGTTCGCTTCCCGTTTGCATTATCTTCGAAAAATGTCAATGTACATAAATTGATATACGTTATTTCCTTCAGGCCACTTCTCTCGGCTGAACGCGATACAACGAAAGCTAGTATTGGCAAACGATTTCATCCAAGTGAGTTAATTAATATTATTTGCTCGAACGAATGAAGTGTTTCATCCTACTTCGAGTGCCTCTGATATGTGCGCAACGGCTTCGTATTTTAACACTTTCTATTAGATTTAAAAGACAAAAGGAATTTTAAAACAAATCCAACCAATAAGTGGCTGCATGTATTGGTCTCCCTGCTGGCAAATATTTTTTGTTTACGGACAATGAAGAGTAACAACCATCACGAGCGAACGTCGAGCCCGAGTCAATTACGAGTCACGAGGCAACTTCGAGCCACTGTTATAATTGGTCATGTTTTCTAGTTTGTCGGCGCTATTTACCCTTTATAAACCCATGGCAGTACTTTCTACAAGCGTCTGCACTTTATTCTTCCCGAGAAAAGTAAGAAATTGTGTCTCGATCGTATAGTATCCCGGCCGTGGAACCAGGACGAACTGCGATTCGTTTTCGTGGAAAATGCATCTTAATTGATTATATATAACCCTAAAATGTTAAAAGGCTTTAACATCAAGAGGTACTTACGAAGATTAAATATTTTTCGTATTCAAAGCAAACTGTGCAGAAATATTTTGTGCCCAGCCTTTACCGGGCCACATGAACTAATCTTACAAGGGTCACGAATGAATGTGAGTTATTATTATTAGAGAGCTAATACTAATCATGGCTAAAGTTCTTTAACAGTCGAAACGCATAAGTTCTCAAATGTTTTCAATGGTGGCAATTTTGAGTTATTAAAGTGCAGCCATATATACTCAGTGCAGGTGTGAGTGTGATTGTGATTCCAAAACCCAATGCTAATGCCAGGATTAATTATTGTATCCAAAACCATGCTAAACCCACTATTGAAAGTGTAAAATAGGAAATGCGAAAATTAATGTATTGTATAAATGCATTGTAATGCAATTACTTTGCTAATAAGAAATAGAGGCTACATGTATCAATATTTCGATAATACGAGGAGAAGATGGGGGATTGCAAAAACAAAAGCAGACCTTGGCTCATGGATGGCTTGACTTGTTGGGCTGGAATTTGACTCGTGAAATAAAACACTCTATTATGGGGGATCTCACAGCTGCAGGATCACTTCTCTTCTGTTTGAATTTTGTTAGATCCTGTTGCAACCTCTACGCCAATGAAGCGGAAAGATCTATCTGTACCAGAGTCAGTAGTGCCAGTTGTCATCGCAGATACAAGTGATAGTGTACCAGAGTCAGCAGTGCCAGTTGTCATTGCAGATACAAGTGATAGTGTCCTGGTGGATGTTGAAGGCTCTTTCCACTCAGTCGTTGATGACATGGTATTTGTAGCTGATACAGGCTATGCTGCCAGCAGCAGCGATGAGGACCATGAAAGCAGTGATGAAGATAATGAGCTACTACTAGCTGAGAAAGAGGCAGAAGAAGTTAGGTATGATCACGCTTGTTTTGAGATTTTTATTATTTAGTTTTATAATCAATCGAAGTAACAAATCATTTTATACATTGCAACCAGCAGGAGCCAACTTTGAGCCCAAGTCAACTACAAATCATGATAATAGTCATGTTTTCTAGTTTTTCAATATCATAATTTTCCTCTTTTGATTCCAGCATGTATCTGCAAGAGCCCTCAAGGAGGTCCAGGGTGTGAATGACAATGCCTCCACAGATTCTGAAAGCAGTGATGTAGACTCCATAAGGTGCACTGCCAGATCACACAATTGCAAAATAGTTGAAAAGTGCATTTTATTGTACCATTATATCAATTGATCTCAACAAAATAGAATGTTATTACTTGCTCCAGGCTTCATCTTGGTGACTTACATGCATGCATGCTTCTCTATACAGACCATTACCTATTCCATGTGTATTGCTTCCTACTAGGGATTTGACTGTTTTACGACATTGGTTGTTTTCTGCATCCATACCACTTTCAACAACCCCCACCCCTTTGTAATTTGAAAATGCAAAATTTGGAATTTTTTATTCAATTTTTTATTCTTTTGCTATATGAAAATTGATATTGTGTTCCATGTCAAACACAAGCACATGTTATCAGTAGGCCGTTATTTGTTTACTCATTTGCATAAGCAGGGTCTAGCTTCAGAAGTTTGAAAACTTGCATGGAACATTCCAAACTAGTGAACATCGTTAGTGCTTCACTAAACCTTATGCAAATGAGAAAAGTTGTAAACACTGACGTCACAATATAATCACCTGTATAGGTTATTATGCAATACCTAGCTAATAAAATATTACCAATTTGTTTGGATTTTATAGTGACGATGAGGATAATACAGCACAATTAGATGACAGTATTGTCCTGCCAGATAGTGACAGTGAAAATGTAGACATCGAAATGGAGCAGAATGATGCTGCCAGGCCTGCTCCAATTATTGTTGTACAGCGGCTTACTATCCCAACACCATGGTCTACCCAAACAGCAGTGCCACTTCCAGATACTCCCTTCCTGACCCATGTTGCCCCCGAACAAACATGTGCACCCAGGTTCACTCGCCTTGAAGAGCTGTATGAGGTCAAAAAAGAGGTGGATATTGTCAAGTCAACTAAGTTTATATGCACTGTTGATAAACTGGAAGCACTCTTGCAGCGCACCACTTGTGATCAAGAGGGGTGCAGCCTTCCAGTAACCATCACAAAGAAAAAAGTCCAAGGCTGCACCTTGATAACACACTTTAGTGTATGGCAGGCCACAAGGGCAGGTGGGAGTCCTCCCATGTCTACAATAGACTCTATTCCAACAATGTACAGGTAAGGCTTATTATTGAAACCATATCCAACAATGCCTGTCAACCCCGAAAGGTAGAAAAACCTGATTGTTTATCAAATGCAACAACTGTATGAGAAAATCCCAATAAATTTACCCGGTAGACATTAAATATATGAAAAGTTTCACTTTTTCCCGGGAGATCAAGGTAAAAACCTGGAGACTCCTGCGAAAACCATGAAAAGAGTTGGCCGGTATGCCAGCTCTACCTAGCAAATAATGAAAAACAATGCATTGTTTTTTCAATTTTGGCAGTAATCTGTTATTGATTTTTTTTCTATGCACAGAAAAAGGTAGAAAAATTACAAATAATATCCCACCAAAGTGAGCAAGATGTCGTGTTAGGTAGTTTGCACCAACATGTAGTCGGATCTTTGCCCTTTTTTCTTGATGTACTGGACGTAGCCATTACATAGGGAACTCTTTGTAATTTTCTCTTTTATTAACCCTTCAGGTTGCTGTGGCCACACTCTTGTCAGGAAATAACTTTGCCAAGCTAGAGCTGCTGGCCAAATGCTTGAACCTTAATTTTATATCGCAGGCAACATATTACCGTATTCAGTCCCTATACACTATTCCGGTAGTTGAAGAATGGTGGTCCTGGATGCGCAAGCAAATTATTGAAGATCTTCTGGGAGATGTTCTTGTCAGTGGGGATGGCCAGTGTGATTCTCCTGGCCACAGTGCGAAGTACCTCTGTTATTATCTCATGGAGTCTGTAAATAACTATATAATTCATATTGAGGTAAATAGGCTTTACCAATGATAAATCTTCCCCACTCTAATAAACAGTGGTGAGCAGAACCTTTTGGATTTCAACACCAGTGACACATGTACTCTACTGTAGTGTGTTAGGCCCATTTTAAATATCGAACATAATTCTGTCATGCTCTAATAAATTTGGAGCTAAGGGATCATATACATTTATTTTAATTAATGCTAAATAATATTTTTGTGTATTGTTATCACTAGATAATAGATAAGAGGGAAACGGCTGGGAAGTCCTCTGCCATGGAAAAGGAGGCCCTGAAGCGTGCTCTCCATCACCTAAAGAACATTATCAACCTGATGGAACTTGTGACAGATGCCTCATCAAGCATCAAGAAATTGATGGGTATATGCATGACAGTCAAAATACAAGACTATAACTATTAGAAATAGTTCTCATACAGTTGCAGTGTTTTGCGTACTATGTACCACAGACATTACTTCAGTAGAGGGAATCATGCTCTTTTTTACTATAAGCACAATTGCTAAATTCTAGTCAGTTCTACTCTATTTTAGTCAGCCATGTACAGTTGATAACTTCAATGAGTTTTTCCCCCACCATGTAATTCTCTTTTATATTTGTACCATGAATTGTGTCTACCTAAATGTTATTTACTAAATAAAACCCTGTCATTTTGTGTAACAGCTGATGAATTCCTGGAAGTGTTCCATTCTCTCGACATATGGCATAAGGCCAAGAGTATAAGGAAAGCTATTTCCAAGGTGTGTTATAAGAGTTTTCAATAGGACATTTCATTTGTGTTACCGGTATTGTCTCAATAGTGGTTTATCTGCATAAGAAAAGAAAACTGAACAGGATTCTGGTTGCATTCAAATGATGCAATTGCAAAAATGTCCTATTGATCTGCATTCTTCTCAACTGCTGTGTAAATCAATACAGTAGGAAAAGCAGAACTTAGTTCATAAGATCATAAGATCATAAGTCATTGTCAGGAACAATCTTTTTTTTATTCTAATGAACACAGGTTTCTAAACCCAAGTCGATGGCTAAGATCCAGAAATGGACAGGTGCAATAGTGAACCACTTCTGGTACTGTTGTGAAGTGGCCTCCAAGGAATCAACCCATGATGATGCTTTGAATGTGCTAAAGGTGAGATTCTATGCCTGACAGACTCTTTCAAACTGTTATGATGGACTGTTGTGAGATAGAAATAATCCATCAAATGAATAATCATTTTTTTCCTTCACATTTTTAGACCCCTCGCATAAGATTTGTTTTCCTGTTTTTGGCATGTTGGATTTCTATCAGATTTTTTCTTATGGGAGGGTTGAAAGGGGGTTGGTATGGACAGAAAGAAGAGGTTATGCAAATGAACCCTGTCCTTGATCCATTGTTGAGCTCAAATTTTGTTCCTAATAACATTTTAAAATTACTTTTTCATATAAATACAGAGCAAGTGGCTGTCAATTCTGCACCACATTTGTAACCAACATGATTGGACAGGTGGTAGATGCGACCATGAGCCTATAAATGAGGAGGATCAGCATGAGCTACCGTGGTTCGATAAGCGAGACAAGGATTTTGAAACCCTTCAGAAGGTAGTATGCGAGCCATCCCTTCTTGAGAGCTTCAAACACTATGTCAGATTCAGGTATTGAGAAAATCGCTTCTTGTCTGACAGGAAAAATGAATTAAATTAAATAATACCGCATATAGCAAACATGTTTCTTCAGTGGTTTTCATAAACAACTTACAAGGAAATTATACATAAGGCTTGGGAGGCTCACCCATGAGTGAGACATGAAACGTTTTAGTTCCCTAACAGGTCGAATATGAAAATAACTAATAACCCTCTAGTAGGGTCATCAATTATTAGAATGAATTTGCAACAGTCCTAGTTTGGCAATACAAATGGCCCCTTTGTTTGCATGATTTGGAAATGTACTACCGTATTTAAAAAATTGCACTTGCTTTTTTCTCAGTTAATATAAACAACTTCAACTGTTGACAAATTCATCATTAATAGGTTCAGTCATACGGCTCTAATTTTATTTTTTGCTGGGATGTGGTGGATTCTCCTTGTGGGGAGATGCCATGAACATCACAACAGGAGCTGGAAATGTGAACCAATGAAGTAAATACAAAAAACATTGGAATTTTCATCTGGATTGCGATTTTGCTCAGGCCTAAAATATTGTTCAGTGCTAGGATACAAAAAATGCTGATTTTGCTGTCCTTGTTCTTATTTATGGTAGGCACACAGGAGAACTGGAGTCTGTCAATGCTCTGTCCTTGATGTACGCACCAAAACGCTGTGCTTTCCAGTAAGTACATAATCACACAATTTGGTGAAGTGGATCATTGTTCTTATACTGGAAGCGGACTTGATTTCATCAACTGATTTTTGTTTTCTTCACACCGATGCTTAGTGACAGCCTTGAACAAACATTCTTTTCATGCAGTGCTAGCTGAAATAGGGTTTACCTTTGCCTGTGATAAGGTGAATTCCTATTTTTTTATTACATGCACCTGTAAATGTTCAGCAGCAAAATTCTGACTTAGTCGAAAGCTATGGCTAAACTAGGACACATGTAGTGGACAACTTTGTGTCCTGCATGTTTCAGTGAGTGGCTAAAATTGGAAACATTTCACGCGTGTCTTGGACACATTTTATTGTTTCTTGTCTTCCAAAGAAACATTTATTTGTGTCCGACTACAAAATTTGTTGCATGCAACAATGATTCTCTCGTTGGCCAACTGGGAAACGTGTCCGGCTACAATGATGTGTCCTAGTTTAGCCAGGGTTTAGTAGGTCCCAAAAAATCTAATGTCCTACCCCCTTCCCCAGCCTTTATTAGGATGTTTATGGTTATCACTTCTTGGTCATCTCCAGGAATAACGCATACAGAGCAAGGAAGACACTAGCAGCTATAGATCACAATTTTCATGTTGGTCGGAAGGTTGCACGTGTGACAAAAAAGTTCAACCCAAGGACCAAAGTTTGGGACGAAAAGAAGGTCAAAGTTCCAAAATCATACGGATATTTTCCAATGATGCAGGCAAACGTATTGAGAGAGTGCTCCCAGACCAACAAAATATGAGGTCCCGTGTACCAATGTCAGCAGACGACCCACGGAGGATTGCCCCAACAATTGCCCCAGTGGCAGCACCTCAAGTGATTAGGAGGAGAAGTCGGTTTCCAGCTAATAACTGAGACTAATAACTTATTATTCCCCAATGCGAACTTACTATTCTCCAGGGGCTCCCCAGTGTCATCCATTTCAGTTCAAATGTTAGGCTTCATAATTCTACAACAGACTGATGATGTTTCTAGCTTTTGTTGCTTGAGTTTGCAACAGTCCTAGAGATGTGGAGGCTTTCTCAGTTGGTTTCATTTCAACTCGCAAAATGTTATGACTGAGGGCCATTCCATGTTTTATCTGCACCCCCAACAGAAAAGTTATTCCGAGTTTGGCCTTTTCAAAGGGAGTCAAACCAGAGAAAAGGCTCTTCCGTGGATATTTTCAGGGGGGGTTGAGCAACAATTTCCAAAGGAGTTACTAAAGAAAATGACCTCTGAGGGAAGGGATGGGGAGGGTGCATGCGGCTAAAACAAATGGAATGTCCCCAGATAAATGTGTTTTGAGGGGTTTTATTTAATCATTGAAACATCAGGCAAGTAGCATTTAAAAGCAGAACCCCCTGTCGAGGACACCTGAGTGGAAATTGTGGGTTGCCCCCACCCACCCTGGATTTTCAGTTACTTTCTTTGCTAAAACCCTGGAATCTGTGTTTACTCACCCATGGCTGCTCTGGGTTACCCACCCTAGAATTTTAGAGGTTCTCAACAGGGGAGTTTATGCTACTGCCCATAACAGTTGGTTCAGATAACATGTGCCCTTTCTTTGTCAAAACATAGCTTTTCTAGGAGTTTGACTGCAATGAAAAGTCAATCAAATTCTTGTCCTTTCTTATCTGCAGCTCCATTATAATATTTGCCTGGTTTCAAAATTGGTGACAAACGCCAGATAACTGCAAATATTTGTTTGACTCAAGTGGTTTTGATTGACCTAAAAGCAGGACTCAGTGTTTTGACTATAGACAAAAATGGTGGAAAGTTGCATGGAAACGAGGCTGGAAATATGAGCATACATTACCACTGCCCAGGGAAGCCTTAGGTGGTCAATGGAGACCGAAAAACTGTGTAATGTCTAGTGTTTTCTGATTTTCTTTTCTTATCGGTCTCCATTCACCAGCCAAGGCTTCCTAGGCAGCCGCAATGTATGCTCATGTTTCCAGCCTCGTTTCCATGCAACTTTCCGCCATTTTTGAAAAAGGGCTATTACAGGCTGCATGTTATCTGAAGCAGCTGCAATTATCATGTGAGTGTAGAAAATATATGTACCCTGGGGATGGGTGGCATTTGGAAATTCTGAATGTGGGAGGTGGGTTTTCAAGCTCAGAATTCTGCCTGCATGGGGGGGGGGGGGGGGGGGAGGGGGTCAAAAACTAGTGCCGCCCTAGGTGGGGGTAGATATATTTTCTGGAATTGCCCAATGGTACCCACAAGAAATCTACAGGACCAAAAGGAGGGAATTTGCATTTTTCCATTTTCCAGGATACAACCCTGCTCAATGTATTCTATGGAACATGTACATAATTTTCTATGTTGTACAAAGGTTTTCATAAACAACAAACACTAAATAGCAAACAGGGGCATAGCATAACAGTGTAAGGAATGGACCTGTTTTGAAAAGTCAATTACAAAATTAACATAAGCAATGAATTTCTAGAAAAGAGAAAAAATATTTCCAGCTGTTAGACTGTAAATAATTACATGCTTTCTTGATTTTAAAATTAGATATGCATTGCATTTCCCAAATATATTTTGTCGTTTTATAAATAAAAATATACAAAATATTTTTAGCATTTTTTCTATAATAATAAAATTAAAGTGCAACGTGTATAAATATAAACTTTCTTTACAAAAGTTAAAAAAGAAAATATCCATTCTTTATTTATAATTTTCATATTGGTACATGTTATGATTCCAAGAAATATCCATCCTCCTCCACAAACAGGTCTGTCTTATGACTCCTCATCTTGAATGCCCAAAAATGCAATCAATTTTGTCATACATGTCAAGTCATTACACCCTGGAAAAGAAACCAAATTGCCTCTCTAACCATGCAGAAATTCTCAATGAGAGGATGGATATTTTCTGGAATTACAAACTGCACAAATAAATACCAATATATCTAAACACACGAAACATCTGAACTTTGTCATAAATGTAAATGTTTTGGCTTTAGTCACAGCAGCTTTCATGAACCTATGAAACCTGATTTTTGTGTTTTACACTGTATAGCAATTTCTTTGTGTTTTCTGTACAAACACTCTGCCTAACTGAAATTTATTTCACAGCTTGATCAAAACCACTCTGATAATAATTTTTAAATGTTTCTGTAAAATACAGTTCAAACCATGTGTAGCTTTGAAAAATGAGCCATAATGACCCATGATATTTCATAATTATATTGACTTCTAGGGACTATAATCATTCACATGCACAGTTACTGGTACACTGGACCAGAACTTGGGGAGGGTGGTTGCTGAGGCACCTTTTCATATCAGTGGCTCCTGAAGCCCATGTAAACACCTGTGTAGGCTGGATATAGATCTCTTATAGCCCACACTACGCAGGATGGGGCTACTTTTCTGTTCCCCTTCCCAAGGTGTCCATACCTGTCCAATGTATAGGCTCGGTATGCAGCTTTTCTAAAGGACCGTGCACTGCTGTCCTGCACATCGTTCCTGATGTCTGCCCGGTCCCTTATTAGAAGCTGCAACACCTCTGCATCCATGCAGAGTTAACTCTGCACAGTCCACATTTGCACCAGCTGGACGTGGACCTGGTGGCCTTGGGTGCGGGCTCCTGGTGCTGCTGCGGTGGGGGATGAGGCTGTTGAAGGTGATGGACCAGAGGCAGCCGACGAAGATGTTGATTCTGCCTGCTGGGGAGGTCGATTGAGTGATGATGGAGTAGGTCTGGGTACTATGTTGCTATAAGCATAAGGGTCAGGTTGATCCTCATCATCCTCGGCTATCAAAGGGCATTGATGTAATCTAGGCTGCCAACACCCTTCTGAAGGCTCTTTACGGCTAATTTTCTGACCATTTCTTCTCGTCTAATGTTGCTATAAATTCCTATAAAAGAAGTGAAATTTGGAAAGGATTTATTTTCAAGGTGTTATCACACGCTAGCAGAAAATAGAAAAAGCCTGATGCAGGGTTTGGAATATCACTCAAACTACATAGTCCAATTTGGTTAGCAGAAATAAAAAGACTCATTTTCGTAGTTAGCTTTCAAGGGTTGGAATATCACCTCAAACTACATTTTTTTTTAGTTTAGCTTTAAAAAATAACTACATGCAAAATAATACAATATTTTCGTTTTCTTTGTGTATTCACGAAGCTGCCCTAAAAATGTTTACCTAAAATATGACAAGGAAAAAAGCAGACAAAACAGGAGCCGAGAGATGCCAACGATTCGGATTTTAGGGCGGCTACTAAAACCTATAATAAGATGATAAATGCACCTTCACTTGAGAATTCTCCAGTCTTCGTTCTTCATCTTCTGTTCTACGACGGGCCTTCACTTCAGCACGCGTTGGTCCGGGGATCTGAACTGTTTGATTTGAAAATGATTTGATTTCGTTAGAAGTCTACTGAGTAAATTTTTACAAACACAAAAGTACCATAAACTTATTTTTTTGAAGACAGCCAATGGAGGGAACACAACAACTTTACTCAGATTTGTAATCTTACTTTATTTTGACATGATTTGCGAGGTGAGCCGCACTTGCAGTGGCTTGAGCACTTTCTGTTTTCGCTTTTGCAGGGGCATCTCCTCGTTTGGCAGGAGCTTTTGCATTTGCAAGGCTCGTATGCTGGCTGCAGTAAATAAGGATAGTGTTGAAGTCAGCTAAGAACGCGCAGAGGAAAAACTCGACGAAACACCGCTTTTGTAAAGTTATACTCACTACTTCAATAGCAGAAAGCTCATTTCATCTGATGAGGCAGAAGAGTTTAACTCGGACGCCATATTTGTGGAATTATTTTGGGTAAATAATAATAATAATAATAATAATAACGTGCTTATATAGCGCTTTATCCTCGCGGCTCAAAGCGCTTTACATAATGGATAACTCATCCTATAAGAACCAGCTTTATAAACATGAGTGTGTGCCTTAGTATTGTGAGTTCTGTGACACTGAGGTTGGGCAACTTCCGACGGTCCTAGTGGTTCTTTAACGTCCCTCTGGTTCCGGTTAGTGTAGTGTATGTGAGAGACGGGGCTACGGTTTAACGTCCTTATCCGAGAAGATATAACGTGAATCTTCTTTTGAAAGCAGCGCGCCGAGTGTAGCAGAGTGTCACAGGTCGACTGTGAGGAGCCCGCGGATTTTGGCCTGCGGATGCTAGGAGTTTGATGACAGTAGCATCTGAGCCCTTTTGGTGAAATGTGAGAGAGCCCCTTTAACTTTCTTGGCCACAAGTCCCAGGACAAGTAGCACAGAAAAGTTACTTGCCTTAGCCAGTCTCTAGTTGTCCAGTTGTGGTATAAAAATTGTTGTGAAATATAGACCAAGCCCATGTACGAACCATATAAATATAACTTGCTTACCGATGCCGATTACTCATTAGCCTCTCTGTGGACTCCTCCAGCCATTGTGAACTCGGATATTTTTCATGAAAAGATGATGGCTTCGAGAGTTTGAGACAAAACTGTCTAAAAAAATAATGTGAACACTTTTAAACAACAACCACACACCAGCAATGTGTTTTATGTTTATATTTCACACAAAATTGTTGCTTGTCCTGTGACTAGTGCCCCTGACTTTTCACTTGTCCTGAAGCATTTCTTACTTGCCCATGACAAGTGGACAACTGCTAAGGTAGCACTGTTTTAGACAGTTTACTTCTGTGATTCATGATTTCATAGCTTGTACAAAATGAAGAACAGAATTTCTGAAGACATGAAAAACTAATACTTCTAGTACTATTCTTAGTCACGAGTACTTCCTCTTGACCACCCTGTGCACTATGATAGAAAACTGAACTCTAGTGTACCGTATTTTTAAAACATTGCCATATGAAATGACTCAAATTATTCACATTTGGTTATTCTTTTTTTTAATTAGGAACCTCTTGTCGCACAAAGATCACAAAAACTTTAAAGAAGAAATTCAAGACAATATCAGAGGCAGAAGAGGCCTACAACATCGATTACTTTGCACAGCCACCAAGGAGAGCCACACCTATCTCAGAAACTAGACAACCACCTATCTTTCAACACTCTCCCTCTGCTAAACAGAGAAAGAAGCAGTGTAGTTTTGGGGATGAAATAATCAATCTCTTAAGCAGTTTTAAGGAAATGTCCACACGAATGAGGAGACAGTTGGTAAAGCATCTTTTTAAGTTGCATGTAGAGCAGATACATGGACTCTCCTTTCTACATTTCATTGAAGGTGGGAACTGCCTGGACACCTTGTTGGGTGGCTGCAAAGTCTTGTTCAAAGCAAACAAGACAATATTGTCATTAAACTACCAAAGATAATTGAAAAGGGAAAGCTTGGTTGGATCGGATGCCTTACGGAATCTTGGCATACAACATCGATTTCTTGGCAGCAGAACACTTACAGAGTGTTAAAATGGAACAACATTACCGATTGTGGTTGGAGACAATGTTTGCACATTTTGGGTATAAGTGGTTGTCCCCTCCACAGAGGTCCTTATTGGGAGTACGAAGAACAACCATCATACATGTATGAGACTGAAGGTAAGATACACATTTACAATGTGGCTTTTCTACATACTGTATGTCTACATTCATTGCTTGCATTACATTCATTGTTTGAAGACCTTTTTCACTTAGCAATGGATCCAATGGGATTGAAGGAAATCTGTTCCCATTTCTTTGGAAAAAAGGCCTTAAAATTCTAGGACCTGTCTCTTTAGGATGTACTGGTACTAGAACCAAAATTAAAATTTTCCTGATGTTGTCCTAAGCTATTACTTAACATGGTAACACAATCAAAACATCAATCTAAAATGGCTATCCTAGTGTAAGTTGTATTTACTGCCAGGCTACTACTGTACATGCAAATGCAATTAATGTAAAGTTTAGTTCAGCAAGCGCCATCAAAAAGTGATATACTCCTATAGAAATAACTCTGTTTTAGTTTAACTCCCATTTGCCAAACAAAAAGAACTCTGACTTCTAATTATTCCAAATTCAGTATACTGGTATCAGGGTTCTACTAAGTAATAAAAGTACTTTCCGCGTGCTCTCTGCTTTCTTACAAACACAAGGGGATGTTGGGAGAACTGATCAAAACTTAAAAGACATGAGCCGAAGGCGAGTGTCTTTCAAGTTTTATCAGTTCGACCAACATTCCCCGAGTGTTTGTAAGAAACCAGAGAGCACGCAGAAAGTATTTTTATTGGTTTTAGAAATAACATACACACGAGCAACAGCGTTGCGTGACAATCATGTTTCTCAGGTCTCTTACAAACACGCTTTTTAACCAATCAGAATGCGCACATTCACAATACAACATAGGTGTTATTTTCTAAAATAATTTAAATACTGCTATTAATTTGGAATAAGTGACATATGCAAATGTTCTATCTGACAGACAGTAACAAAGAAAACCCAAGTGAAGGAGAGAGACTCACAGGCTCAGAGATTCCAGTATTTGGATCTACCAATGATGAGACACTTCAGGCGATGATGTCAGGAATTGAACTAGATGAGATTACAGGTAACTTGAGCAATCTTTTACAAATTCCAGGGTGTCAAGTTCCTATTTTTCTTGCTCATTCTTATTTCCTTCGATTTTTTTATAAAAACATCCTATTTTTCCTTTTTTTTTAGATCTCTTAACTTTATAACAGCATTGTCCCCTACTTAGTAGTCACTCCTTAGAATCCTGCTGTTTTACTCCTAGAAATGACTGAAGGGGGAGGGGAGAGTGTTCCAAGCACAGAAAAGCAGATGTTTGGAGATGGGGCTAGTAGTGGCAAAGGTGGCGAAATCGACATTGTGCAGGAGACTCTGACGATGTCAGGAATTCAACTAGATGGGATAACAGGTAATGACTTGTTCACACTAGCGACATAAGAAATGTCACACAGCCAAATTTGGTGGAAAATGTTGATGTTCTCAGAAAATACCTGTTTTTACAGTTTTTTTAGTTTGTCCCTTCAAAATAACAGAGTTCCTTAAGCAGTCGATCAAATGTTCTGCTTCTTTAATCCTAGAAATGACCGAATGGGAGAAAGTCCCAAACATGGAAGGGCCGATTTTAGGAGATGGGGCTAGTAGTGGCAAAGTCGTCATAATGCAAGAGACTCTTCTGACGTCAGAAATTGAACTAGAACAGATTACAGGTAACTGATAATATGGCTGTTACAGTATCTCTTGTGACTCATACCTTACCTCTGTGTTGGTACTTTCACTGGCCTAACAGACAAGAAAGACAAGACAGGAAATATATGTATTCATATCACATGGAATTCATACCCTATGGGATGGGTTGGTTGTCAAGTCCCATGTTGGAGTTGGATTTTGGAAAAATTAAAAGCATGCACACAGACACCATATTTCATTTTATAGATGGTCCCACAGAAGAACATTTTGGAGATCCTTCTGATGTTGGCGACTTGACAGAAGAGGCTCTGAGGATGTCAGGATTGACTCTTGAAGAAGTATAGGTGAGCTTCTGTATGCTGGTAAATCATTTGCCCTTTGATTTGTGATGTCACGTGTGGAGATATTATAGGACAAAAAGTGATATAATTTATCCCCTGTTGCAGACTGCAATACAGAAGAACAAGCTCTATCCTCTGATGGTATTGTAGACCTTACTGTGGGCAGAGTTGTTTAAGCATGGAGGCTTTAGAAAAAGGAGTGTCCACGTTGTGGTCAAGGTTAACACCACAAGAGTTGGAAGAAATTCAGCCCTCTGCCATACCCGAAATAGAGCAGCTACATGGAATAAGAGCAGGTGCACAGAAAACCAAACAGAATAGGGGATATATAAGACCGAGAAGGTTGGTTTTGCTTGCATAGCATTTCAGCTTTATCAAAAATGCAAGGAATGTCATTATAATAATAATGCATAGAGACACATATGCCACTCATATTAATTATTAATTTTGTGGGCATTAGAATTCAAATATGCAGTTATTATTCCCAACAAAACAATACTATCACACTTCAAATTAGCTGTTCTGATGTCAGATAAAGAAGGAATATGCTCGTTTTAGCAAATACTAACTAAAATGATATAATTCTGATGGGAAGCCAAAATGATCATTTAATAGTTGTAATCTGCCTTCATTCAAAAACTTTTTGGTCTGTACTTGATGAGTCAAGAAACTGTGAGGCAACTTGATATGATCAATAGAGTGCATCTACAGTGTATCTTCTTGCATTTGCCATAGAATAATTTAATTTCTACTGCACTGTACATGCTGTAATTGAGGTTGTGATTTCTTTCCAACAGGCCTTTTTGAATGTTGCTGCCATTGGTCCGAGGGCAATTCAAATGCATATACAGTCGTATGGATATTGCTGTGATTCCAAAATTCAGGTACTATTTGCAATGCAGTTTGTGGTTTGTATTGAGCAACATTCAGCCAAAGGGTTGACTGACAAAAAGAAGTCTGCCACATATTCATACAGGCTACAAACCAGATTCTGTCTTCTGATTGGGTCTCAGAGCGTGAAATATTTTCCTATCTCTGACCGCGCTTGTTTGCATCGACAAAATCCATTTATAGCTGGAAAAAATAAATAAGTTATTTACCACCTTTGGGTCGGTCCATATAGGGAACAACTGTGACCTCCGGCCTCCGCCAACATTTTCCAGCCATCAGTCACATTGTTTCCCTATACAGACCTCCCAGCTGTAACATATAAAATTATTTTATTGATTCTCAATAGATCGCTGCTTTGAAAAAAGTAAAGGAAAGTAATCCTTCCGGAAGGTGGTGGATAAAGGCTGATGCCTGCGATGTTAGGAAAGGACTGAGGGAGTCAGTAAAGGGCAAGTGGTCTGGAGATGAAGACCTAGATGATGGTGTTCTTGAGGAGAAAAAAAAAGAATTTAATAATCGATCAGGGTTTGCAAGAACACTTGGACAGAAAGAAAGAGAGAAAGACTTATTGGAAGATCTACAGATATTGGTGTCCCAAATAGAGAAGGATATGGCTTTCCTTAAGGAAGGGTCTATGAAGCACCGATCTTTACAATAAGAAGAGAGTTCAACCCAATACCCCAGAGAGGTTAAAATGACACTGGCTTGGGATGCTTATGGATTCCAAGGTCTCATAAACCAAGCAGAGACATTGACAAAGACAGCCACTGAACTTGAGCTGCTTTATGCATCCAATACTGGAGCACTTAAGAATAAAATAGCTGAATTCCGAACTGATTTATTGCAATACATCAAGCAATTGTTCTTCAAGAAGAGATGTGTAGCCACACATATCATGGTGTTCATGGTTGCTGACGAGCTGAGAAATTCAAAGCCCTATGCAGTTCCTGTACGTGTCATGCCATACAAATCAATCACAGATGCAGACTAAGAGAGTTAATGCTAGAGTTACAAGATGTCATGACAAGCATGGATATGAAAGTAGTTGGTGTGTTTGACTCATTAATCTATCATAATTTGCTGAAAATCCAAGATGAATAATATCCTTTATTCACTTGATGTTGTCAAGTTACAGTTTGTAGTAAGAATTTTGGTAAGAGAAAAGAAACAGGTGAGCCAACTGATTGTTTATTTTATTGGTCATAGGTACAGCAACAGATGGGGAATTCAATTCTCTGAGGACCCGAGGAAAGGAAAGGCCAATTTCTGTGCTCCAACTTATCAGTGATGCTCAATCTGAGGCAAGAGCAATGCCTTCCAGAAGGATTCAGAGAAGTTTGCTGGTTAGAGCAGATGGTAAGACTTGTATACAGCATTTGCAGAAAAGGTTGTACACACCTAGAGTGCAAGGTGTCATTTTATATTGTTACCCATCAGTTATCACGTCATTTTGAAGTATTCTTAAGGGTGTACCAGATGTATAAGTTATTCATTAATCAGCTTAGGGTATATACGCAAGTAACCATCACTTTGTTTAGGCTTGATTCTACGTGTTCAAAATCATAATTATTATAATTCTCGAACCCGGAGCTCCCCTACCCGGCTCATCACCTCGCACGGGAGGCTCTGTTGACATCCATCTGAAGGCCTTCCCTGATTGGATAAAACAAGCGTGCACACGTACATAAAAGTAGCTTAACCTAGCTTCATAAAACATATCTGCCAACATAACACTGGCATTCATTTCCTAGTCTTTTCTTCGACTTGATTGCTCTAAAAGTAATTGTGAGGCATAAAACCGCCATTTCTTTTTACACATGAGTCGGGGCTGACACCATAGCCTCCAGGTGACGAGGCGGAGAGCTCTGGGTACAAGAAAGAATTATGATTGACATGTTCTTTTAATCTTAGGTACCATAGAGGAGCCACACACAGCAGTCCCATTGCAGGATGCCATAATGTTAGCAGAACTTGTTCAAAGTGGAACCCCATACACCACTGCAGTGCAGCTTATAAAGAGATCTTTGTTTCCTTTTAATTATGATCCCTGTGCTTGGATTGATGGTAAGTGTGTAGGCCCACAACTCATTGTTGCTTTTCCAGGTTGGTGAATATGAATTGCTTGTTATGACTTTGTCAGTGTATAAATCAACTCGCATATTGAAACTTGTGATGCTAGCAATTGAGAACTACCTATGAAAAAAGCGAGTCAAACTCCAGTTTATGAATACTTGATGAAATAGCAGGCGATGTGAGTGGATTTTAAATTTTTGACGCTTCACACTTTTACCACACCCCCCCCCCCCCCCCCCCCCCCCCCCCTGCACTTCTCATAACGCATAATGTTGAAGTCATCTTTCCGGTCCACTTAATAGGAAAGACAGAAGGGAAAGCAGACGCTCTAAAATCCCTTATGGCGATCTACATCTTCAGAGAGAAAGTGGGGCACTTAAAGGGTCAAGGTGTTGACTTCTCAAAATATCTTGTGGTACCCTGCGAAACATCTATTAGAATTTCATGGATTTCCATGGAAATTGAAAGGAATTCCATGGAATAGTTCCATGAAATTCCATGGAAATTCCATGGAATTCCATGGAATGAAGGTGTTAATTTTCATGGTAAATTCGAACATAGAATTCCATGGAATTCCTTGGAATTCCAAGCATCGTTTTAGAGCTTGGAAATATCCGTAGAATTCCATTGAATTCAATGGAATTGAAATACACGAAATTGTCTGGCGTTAACTGTCTCATTTCTCTTGCAATTTAATATAATCTTTTGGAATTTCTTTGAACTTCATTGGAATCTATTGGAAATTAATGGAATATATTTGAAATTAATAGAATCTTTCGGAAAACATGCCTTTTAATACCGATGCATTTACTTTTGGTATAACACCTATATTACCTACGTAAATTTGCATTTCATTTTGTAAAACTTTAATAGAACTTGCCCTAGCAATTCCTCAGCAAGGCCAATTAGTCCGTTTTGGATGAGAAAGATGCCGTGTGCACATCACAACGCCTTTTCCCGCTACACATTTAAGAAAAAAACAATTGTATGAAAGAAAGGCCATGTTGACAAAAATACATTTGTTCCTAAATTGTTTGGTGTTACATTATCCTAACTGTTGCTACAGCCTGCCTACTCTAAGCCGACTCTCTCTTTAGCTATAACATAATAAGTGTTTATGTTTGAGTTAATATTAACACCGCAGTAACTTAATCCATCTTAGCTGTTAATATTCTACTCACGCAAAAAACCTACACGTTCGGATGAAAAGATATTTAACTCCGCTGGAATATCCAACACACCTATCCGAAAAGCATTGAAATATTATGGTATAAAGTAGCATTTAGACGAAGAAATACTATTACCTGCTATTTGTACTATTCGCGTTGAACGATTGAACGATCAGATCGACCCTCGCACGGGATGACACGAAAGTGAGGGGCACTCAGATGCCAACTTAACGAATGGTAAATAATCCGAGAATGTCGAGCCACCGAGACCCGAGGTTTAGATTAGAATGCAAACATTGCTGTAGGGAAAGCACCAGTTCATATAGTTCGTCGCTTCAAATGTTTACGCCGCCGTAACACAAGATTATAACGACTAGCGCCCGTTAAGTCATGTGGTGCACCTCTGCACCAAAACACATCAACTCGGAGCCCCAAATATACTCTCCAAACTAAATATCAATACCAAAAGCATGTAAAATATGATATGCTAGCATTTTAAGAGTTCTATAAGATTAGAAATCGTTCAAACCAGGCTTAAAGCTGTTAAAAACTCGAGGTATTATACATATTAAATGGCTGCCATTAAACACAATCTAGAAGGAGCCCGTCAGCTAGTCTGAGCAGCCTTAGAAATCCGTTTACACTCAACATTTTCAATCCATTGATAAGGTACGTGCTCTCTTTACTTACCTGTAATATACAGGATATATTCCCACGTTGTACAATCCCATGATAAGGTCTATGAACGAAGGTGAACTTCCTAGACTCTCCTAGACCTCTTTGAGCCCGCATTTGTGTTGCGTGTTTTCAACCGCCAAACACTGCATTCTTTGGTTGTTGAGTCTGCATTATGTTTTTCGAGCTGTCAAAATTAGTTTGGAATTGTTTCGAATTTGCTGGAACTGTGATTAGTCTGTTAATTAAGCCGAGAGTTCAACTATATTCCATTATTTTCCAAACATTTGACACCTTCCCTTAAGCATCCTTCTGGAATTGCATTGAATTCAAGGGAATTCCAGAAGTCTTTCCCTGACAGAAATAGGCTTTAAAAACGCATTTTGGAATCCTTTAGAAAACAGTTGAATTCGATGGAATTCCATTCAATTTAACTGTTTTCCAATAAAGCTTGGAATCCATTTCGCAGGGGTACCCGAGTTAGATAGCAGGACAAGTGAACAAGTGCACCAACGTGAAGACCACAACCATCTTCTAAAGAGAATAATTGGATGCATGCGAGAAGGACAGATCCCAGGGTTCGAGCTGATGTACATGAGAGATGCCCTGAATGACTCTAGTAAGTTAGTCTGCTAAATTAAAATCTGTCTTGTGTTTCAGCATATAGAATGACTGTACGTAGCCTTGCACCAGGTACCAAAACAATGCTGTTGCCAGAGTCAGTTGCAGACTGGAATTCACTCATGGTTCTGCTGAATGAGTGTTGGTGAACATATAGCAGACCACAGCCAATGCGTCTACAGGACTTTTCCTTCCTCAGACAATTGGATAATTTTTCTTGTTATTCCACGATGAACAACTTCTTCCATTATACAGCGAAACTTCGATTTAACGATCAACATTCTGGATCTTGTGCAAATTTTAATTACATAAAATGTATGGAAATTACTCTTGATATAATGTCATTTTTTCCCTGCTGTATCATTAAACTGAGGTTCCACTGTATTAGCTTTTCTTGTTTCTAAGTTGAGGGCATACAGAAAAGTATACTCTCGTCACTAATAAAAATCTCTTTTCACAGACACTGGGCTGACGTACGAAGCTTTGACTGGTAAGAATAAACAGTCTGTACCAGACTGCGAGCGAATGATATCACCAGGAGTCATAGCTTTCATGAATCAGAACGGACATGAGCATGAGCTTCAAGTACTGACTGTGTTACACAACTGGCACAAAGCAGTTTATGGGAGAGGTATGTCAGAAGAGATGAGGGCCCGCTACTGTGAGGACATGAAGAAGTGGCTTCTTAAAGATTGGATTCCATACCTTAGTCAGGTTGAAGGATATAATTATGTCGATGTGAACAGGTAGTTAACAGTATTTTGTTGTATAGTACCTAGTCCACCTTTAATCGTTAGCCAGCATTAGCTGGAGGTCATAATGAGCTGTTGGTGTACATCAATGTAATCTGAGCACTCAAATCTAGGATGGTTTGCATATTGTATACTATCCTAGGGGTTTGTTCAAGGGACCCCCCACCCCTAAGCACATTAGAAAAATTATCCCCTCCTCCCTTCAATAATCATGGGGACTCCCTTGAACTACGTAATGGTTTACCCCTTAATGGTGACATAATGTTTTCAAATTTTCTTCTTGTAGATCCGTCAAGGGAATCCAGGGTTTATCAAGAGAGGTAGTTGTGGGCCTAATAGCAAACCTCGAAACCAGACAGCAACGAAGGATGGAATATGTAGTGCGTGGCCTTCCTTTTGAGCACCCTAGAGCATCATCAACTGACGACGTGGAAGGATTGTTCTCCTTGCTGCATGAAATGCTGGGAACCAACTTTGACTTAAAACAGTTTTATGATGAATTTCCGAAGATCCTGAATGAGTTCTTGAAAAAGATCAACCCAGATCTTCCCTTCTTCTACTGGACTGGTCAGAATAACCGTTATCGTCAATTTGAGCTGCCATCATTCAATGTTCCATCGGTGGGAGGCATTGAAAGGCTAGATAGGGTAATTATATCCAAGAGGGGTGATCCTGGTGTGTTTGTGGCTAATCGGGCTTCTTTGCCACAGAGAAATCAACTAACTGTGCGTGCCACATTTCATCGTGCACCAATTGCGCTGCCCCCTGTTCCAAGGTTACCATAGGAAAGATTATTTTGAAATGTTTCAAATTGGCTAATTGCATTTTTAAACCACACCTCCTCCCCTGGAATTTCCACTCGTGAAACAGGCCCCCTCCCCTGGAATTTCCAACCTCAAAGGGCCCCCTCCCCTGGAATTTCCATTTTTTTCTGTCAAAATACCCCTTATTTTTGGATAAAATGTCCCTGGAAAGTCACCTTTTTTACCCCTCCCCCTTGGAATTTCCAGTCTCCAGACACATCCCCTCCCCAGGGAATTTCCAGAGTCTGTTGCAGTTTAAAAATGCAATCAGCCATTGCATATAACTTGTTATACATAGGTGCGCCTCTAGAGCTAGTTTGGTTGACTGTGAACAAGTTCCAGCTTGGAGCATGTCTGTGCAGTGACAGTATTATTGCCATGCCATGCAGTGGCATCTTTAAAGATCACCTCAAACAACAGTATTTGAACAGCAACAAATGATTTAATGTTAATCAACATTGGGCAAAAACATAACAAATATGTACATGTTAAATGCAAAGCCTTTCTGAACAATACAGCTCTATAACATGAACATCATAGTAATTTCTTACAGGATCAACACATGATTCTGAATGTATTTACAGTGTAGAACTATTTAACAATTATTCCTCGAGCCCGAATGGGCTCTGAGTCAATAGCCCATGAGGCCGAAGGCCGAATGGGCTATTGACTCAGAGGCCATGAGGGCGAGAGGAATAATTGTTTTAGTCAAATCACACTAGTAGGTCAATTTGTATTGCCAAAAATGTTTTTGTTCTGGTCATTTGCCATTTTCTGGCTTTCAAATCCGACATTTTTCGCTACTAGTAGGCTATAACTTATAGCCTACTAGTAGCTCAACCAATCAGAACGCAGCATTGATAATAGACCACTAGTGTGATTTGACTAATACCTGTTATCACAACCTTTTAGAAACAAGCCGCAGGTCATTATAATAAAAGGTGCATAAATACTTGCATCACACCTTGAAGCATATTACTGAGTTAGATCTTTCAGTAAAAATAAATAAACTCAACAAAGTACATTTTTCTTGATTTTCAATGCCGCAAACAAACACCAAATGGTACTCCTTGCCTTATCTTATTTTCCCAGTATCTTTTTTTTGGTTTATTTCATTTTTGTAACTCATTCCTGTATAACAAAGCCAGGTTTGAGCATGCATTCCCTGGACATCAATTGTTTGGAGTTAGAGCGGATTTCACATGACTGTCAACCCTTGTTATGTAATTGCGATTGCTTTGCGTTCTCATTGGCTACTCGTTTTTCTCAGCCAATCAAATTCTGTAGTAAATACAATTCCGTAATTACTTAGTAATTGGTTCGGCTTGTGATTGGCTGAGAGAAAAGCCATTTAGGAGCAAGTGGTGACTTCTCTCGATTCTGATTGGCTAGTGATTGCTCAATTGCAATTGTTTTCACGACAGTCATGTGAAATCCGCTCTATTGACAATTGTGGTGGAAGTCAATAAATCACTTCTATTAAAAATAAAATTTGTGTACCTTTCATTTCTGTAAGGAAAAGCTAAATAAATAAATCACCTCTATTAAAGTGCACACCACCCTTAGTATGAAACCTCTTGGATTTTGTAGCTACCTGAGCGCACTTGCACATGGCATTGGCTCTATGCATTTATCGGTTTTCAAACCGGAGTTATTTGATCACAAAGTGATGATGTTGAAACAGGCTGATTATAAATTCAAAATCTCTGCAATGAAACCTTGTACGAGCAAACTTTTGACATAAATCAGACAAGCTCCTTGACTGGGCTTTTATTATTTGCCAAATTTGTTAATTATCAAAAACAGTTAGCTATTATCAAGCCCGAAAGATTTAGCCTAACTTGATGTCATCAAATTTGCATGAAATTAAAAATGACTATCTCTTGAACAGGTTATGATACTAAAACAAATGAAACAGCATTCTCATTTACTCAACCTCTACTTCTTGCCATTTCATTTCCATGTAAAGGGTGATATGCACTCTAAATAATAAATTTTGTATAACTTTAATTTCTGTAAGAAAAAGCCAAATAAATCACCTTTTTTAAATAATAAATTTGTGTAACTTCTCAGTCAGCCAAAGAAAAAATAAATAAATAAATCACCAACATAAATAATATAATTTGTGTAACTTTCTTCTCCATCACCCAAAGCCAATAAAAATAAATAAATCACTTCTATCAATAATAGAAATTTCTTGAGCACACCTTTCATATCAGTAAGGAAAAGCCAAATAAATAAATCACCTCCACTTTAAAATATCAAAGTTAATATTTTCTAGCGAGAAAGAGTGTTATAACCATGAAAAGAACAAGAACAATTGGCCTTAAGAACAAATTAGTACTGTGACTTGTTTTTACATTTTGCACTCTAGTGTACATTTTTGCTTCAGCGAACAACCATAGGGTGCCATTCACCTACTCTTGTTATATTCAAAGTGATATAAAAGCCAGGTTTCTGGAATGTAGTTCTAAACTTAATATGCTTGATTTGGATATGTGTGATACATCTGTTGTTGATTGCAGGGTGAACGTACTGGGTAATTTCTCTAGCAATGTAGCCTATCTTGCACCAAATGTTATGTCGTTGAAGGTGCACTGCTATAGCATTAGCATCAAATTCATTAGTAGGCTCTGGACTTAATTTTACTTTGATGCTAGAGTCATCGTTTTTCCACTCCTCATAAGCATCTTTCAAAGTTTCCTGGGCACCTGCAGAGTATGTCACACCAAGCTATGTCGTCATCCTTTTTTATGAGAAGTTTTATCTTGTTCCCATTAAGGTTCCCTTCAGCCTCCTTGAACTTTATCTTCATTACTGGAAAACCAGGAACAGTCCATGTAAAACAATTACTGTTTATTCTTGTAACTTGCAAGTCCAGTGGAGTTAAAGCTTCCTCTAATGAATGAAAAGTTATCAAGTGTTAGTAAAATACAAGTATAATCAGAGGAATAATTAATATGGGATTTACTTATCTCCATTTCATTCCAGGCTGGATCAAATATCGTGTTACAAAGTATACTGTTATTTTTTCCATTTTGACATACATGGAGAACTCATCTGACTGTTGATTGTGTCAATCTCTGTTTGCTTTAAATAGACCATAATATCAAAAACAGCATTGCATACCTTGCTCTGCTTGAATTGCCTGTCCAAGAGGCTGGTGTATCTGCAATAAACAGTATTTTTTTATTGAATGATATACATAGATGTGTTCATGTGATAGACGCATGTAAGTATGAAGCAGAATGAATATCAGTTGATCGGTATGGTGTATGACATATAACACCTCAGGGGTGGGATCCAGGTTTTTGAAAAAGGGGTGCATTTCATTAAAGACGTATCCCAAAACAACAATGCTCGAATATGTTTTAGGCTCTGTTTTAGGCTGCAGAAACATTTCAAAATTACTATTTTCAATGGTGTCATTAGTGCGAATATTTAAGGTATGACTCATTAGCATTCACTTGACCATTTGGCTCTATCCTCTGCTTCGTGCGGTCGCGTCCACTCGTCCAAGCTACAACCATTTCTACAACGCCGGGATATAATAAAACTCCACTTCCTTCATGGCTCCACTCGTTTCTACGCCTGCTCTCCTCTATTCGTGCTCACAGAGTCTTTTGTGGCTGCTCGATGGCTATTTTAGTTTCCCATTTGTGTCGCCTGAAGTCTGGCGAGTCAACCAACTTCACGTGGTGCAATGCGAGAAAATCGTAGTGTTCCCCGAACTTTCTTCTCACCAGGAGCTTAGCCTGCCATTTATGCTGTTTTATCAAGGTTTGTATCATGTGGCTTTCCGTTTTGCACCCTAGAATTTTATCAGTTTAGACGGTTTATCTGCGGACCTATTTCGCAGAGACAATCAGAAACATGTTTAGTCCCCTTTCTCTGTTTATTTTACCCGCCACCCTTTTACCTATCTCCTTCGTTCCTCGTTTACTCATGTTTTATAAACCCTCTTTCTCGTATAGTTAATTTCTGGCGGCAGAGAAGTTTATTTCACACTAGTCGTGTCTCTAGAGGTCTATTATTATTTGCCGTGTGGTGTCACTGCTAGTTTATTTAACCATATGCTCGTCCACGTTTGCCGCTTCAGTACATATTCCTTTACCCGTTTTATACCAGTGATTCGCTGCCGTCTGTCATTTATTTGTAACAACTACGTCGCTCGTTTTCTCTGCTTATTCCAGTTATTTATTTATGTTTAGTTTCTTGTGCAATACCTCTTCCAGTGACTTATATGCCCTGTGTTTCTTCACTTAGGTTTGAAACTGTCGGCAAGAGGAAGGAATTAAAGGCCGTTCAAAAGAAAGGAAAGGTACAATGAAGGAAAAGAAAACAAATTAGCATGGGCCGATCGGGTATTTTTAGGACCTGAATAGGAAGCTTGTGGTCGAACAAAGGAATAATAAATCGTAGACAATCGAAGTCATAGAGAACAAATATAAAGTGGAAAAGCATAATTTGGCATACGCCGGATGTCGGCATGAGCTAAAGTTTGGCTCTTGTGGTCAAACAAAAGTGAAAAGTAAAAACGAAAAGCATAATTTGGCATACGCCGGATGTCGGCATGAGCTAAAAGTCTGGCTCTTGTGGTCAAACAAAAGTGGAAAGTTAAAACGAAAAGCATAATTTGGCATACGCCGGATGTCGGCATGAGCTAAAAGTTTGGCTCTTGTGGTCAAACAAAAGTGGAAAGTAAAAACGAAAATAATTTGGCATACGCCGGATGTCGGCATGAGCTAAAAGTTTGGCTCTTGTGGTCAAACAAAAGTGGAAAGTAAAAAGAAAAGCATAATTTGGCATACGCCGGATGTCGGCATGAGCTAAAAGTTTGGCTCTTGTGGTCAAACAAAAATGTAAAGAAGAAAAGAAAAGCATAATTTGGCATACGCCGGATGTCGGCATGAGTTAAAAGTTTGGCTCTTGTGGTCAAACAAAAGTGTAAAGTAGAAAAAAAAAAACATAATTTCGCATACGCTGGATGTCGGGCACGAGCTACACGTTTAACAATTGTAGTCAAACAAAAGAAGAAAGAAGGAAATTGGGGCATGGACAGATAATCAGCAGAGGTATAAGATAAGAAAGATTAACACACTTATGTACAGTAAATTGTAGTGAACTAACCGTAGGCGCGTCATCATGCAGCCCATACTTTCGTTGACTGGGGGGGTCCTCCTTTGTGCCTCGTCTCGGACTTAGTTCGGGCACCGGTCAATGAAAGGTTGGGTTCCATGTTTGTTCGCTATCGTGTTAGTGGCTCTTTACAGCTTAGGGCTACCTTATTTTAAGGGGGCCCAACCTTTCGTTGGCCGGACATCGGAGTAATTTACATGAACAACCCCGATCAAGTACATCATGGTTACGCTAAATTCAAGCAGTATAGTATGCCATAGCTCTATGGGTCAGATATATAAGCTGGTCAGAAGTATACCGCTGTTATGCTAATTGTCATGTCCTATGATGTGTCACATCACCATTCAACCCATGCTTTCGTTGACTGGGGGGGTCCTCCTTTGTGCCTCGTCCCGGACTTAGTTCGGGCACCGGTCAACGAAAGGTTGGGTTCCATGTTTGTTTGCGACCATCTATGGGTCATTTACTTCGTAGGGCCTTGACATTTTCAAGGAACCCAACCTTTTCGTTGGCCGGATTTCGGATTTTTGAGTAATGGGAGGAGATCCTAAAGTAATGGGAGAGAGGGATCTCTGAGTAATGGGAAGTAATCTTTGAGCAGGGCTGCGATGTGGAGAGTTGTTGTTCTGGCTTTGGTAGCGTCATTTGGGCGGAGCCAGGTCTCCTTCCCATAACTTAAATGAGCACAATGGGACCAGTGAAAATAGATAACTATTTTCAATGGTGTCATTAGTGCGAATATTTAAGGTATGACTCATTAGCATTCACTTGACCATTTGGCTCTATCCTCGCGCAGGTAGGGCGCGTTTCCGTCCTGTTACTCACATTGGTTGTGTTTTCGTCTCGTTGTGCTCCCGGGGCCTGGCGACGCCCTTTCGCGTTTCCCACCCCCCTCCCCAGTTTCGTTTTTTCCGCAATCTGGGCTCGCCAGGTCTCCTTCCCATAACTTAAATGAGCACAATGGGACCAGTGAAAATAGATAACTATATGAAATCTTTTTAGCTGCCAAAGAATAGTTGTTTTACCGTCTCTTAAAAAAGGGGGTGCATACGCACCAAACAAATCTCTCTGGATCCACACCTGCTGGTGTCATGATCTCAACAAAGTCAAATGCTATTTTATTAAATTGTATTGATAATAACAACAATTATTACCACTATTTCATTGTGTTGCATATGAACAGTATGTCAGTGAACAAGAAACACAGCTTTTATTAACAAATGACTTACATTTTCAATACCAGGGAAGTTGTTTGATCGCACCAAGGATTTTGTGTTGATATTCCCTATTGCAAATTCCATAGCCAGGTTATTGTCATAAAATCTAAGTATTATTAAGGAAAAAGGAAGTCACAATGTGTAATCTATTGATCTATTGTGTGGTAACAGAAATACTCTCCATTAGGAAATAACAGGGGCAAGAATGAATATTTTAATGAAACATGTATTTGATATGGAGTCTACCAGGACCATTCACTGGAATGACATTTGAATATGATATCATCAAGATAACACTGACGAAGTACTTCAAAAGGATACTGTCCACATTGCTTGCTGAACCGCTGCTTGTCTAAGTCCGATCTCCATGGGGTCAATGGGCTGATTTCCTTGGTTGTTAAATCATACACCAACTGGTGCTTAAAGACGGCTACAGCTTGTAGAAAGTCTTCTCTATAATGGGGGGGAGCATTCTTGTGATTCTCTAACTTGCCCAGGAAGTCTACTCCATCGATGAGTTGCTTTGCTCTGTTAATACCTTAAGGGTACAACAAAATATTTTTATTAGTTCTACATAGCTTTACTGAAACAGTATTTAAGTTGAATGGAGTGTCTGGACATTGCACCACAACAAGGCACATCATGCATCTCATTACTCATGTGCTTTTCTTTGTTGGCACCTAAGGAGAGAGGAGGACCTGTCTGCACACTCTCTAGATTGTAACTAAGCACTTGTTGCAAAAATGAACAAAAACAAAAATTGGTATTATTTGGTAGAGGTAGATTAAATTTTGACAAATATGTCTCAATACATCATCCAACTGGAGTAGATCTCCATTTCCGTCCAATTGAAGCTTGTACAGCACCTTCAGGATGAAAAAGATAACACTGTAAATAATTTTCTGGCTTAAAATTAAAACACCATATCAAAGTTGGGAGAGCAGCCAATATTTTTTTATTCTTTTCTGACAATCAGTAGTGTTTCCTCATTCCAACAGTTAGATTACTGAGGTGAGACTTCCTTACCTATCAAAATTTCCCGTTCTGGAAACGCTCTACATGAAAAACAAATTGTTTTTATAGCACACATGAAATTCATATTATCCATACCCTCTCGCAACCATATGCCAGTAGATCCGAATCTTCGGTTATCACAAAATCGGCATACCCATTCTTCACTAGGTATGTGAGTTGGGCATCTGCCTCAAATGGAGATACTACATATTCTATGGAATTTTCTTTACAAATCTGCAAGAAAAAAATATTGTGTCATTATTAATTACTTAATTTATGTTGCTGACAAAAAAGAAAAAAATTCCTGTAAGGTTGATGAGTGCTTAATTCAGGACTAAAGGTGCTAAAGGTCGCTATTATTTCTAACAAAAGGGGATAAAAGTTCTTTAAAAAGTCTAATCAACCTTATCATCAACTTTACCTCTATCAGTGCTACTATGTGTTCATAGTCAATGGCGACTGCCTGGCCTTTTACTTTCCACGCTTCTCGGAAATTCCCGTTCATTTGGAGCTCTTTGATTTTCCCTTCCAATAACTGCCGTTGCCTGTGAAAATAAACATTAACATCAATCCCTTCAGGTGAATTTTATGATGGGCACAAATAAATTTGACATTCTATTTGCTTTAATAGAATATAAGCTTGAGTTGATTTTAAAACGCGCTCAAAACAGAGCGTTTGTGAGCAAACGTGGTGCCGTAGCAATTCACATTTTCATTTAAGTTACTGCGAGTAACAAGTCCGTTCTTGAGCTTTGGGAATTGATTCGTACAGTTTTTTTCATAAGCATACAGTTGGAACAGGGGATGAGTTAACCGTTGTTGCTTGTTCAATTTAAATACGTATCCGATAATAGCTTAGGATTATCAAAATAGTTCTACTTTTCTTACCTTGCCCTTTTCTTGTCGACGGTATGCTTTGCGGGAAGTCTCTGGCCGTCGAACACGACGAAGGGTTTCACTTTATTTCGCTCGAGCAGTCGCAAATAACTCCGGCAGATGCTTTTATAGCTTTAAAGTGCTACTCAAGGCAGAAACTTTCTTTATTTCATCAAAAAGTTTAATGATTAAAACTAACTTTTCCGAAAAAAAAAATCCTTTTTGCGTGCGACCTGAATTTCTTACCGATTTTTAAAGATTAATTTTCTTTCGTAAGCAAACCTTGCGCGTTGCATTGTGGGACATATATGACGTCACAACGTACTGAGGTATCGCTTTCATATAGAGTAAACATGAGAGGATTTTTGCGATGGTCGTCGAAAAAATCCCTGTAAATCAACGAATTTGCATCCCATCGCTCTGGGATCGCCAGTGGTCTATCCCATATAACTATTTAGTCGAAAGAAATCGTCAAGGCGTGGAAACATTGCTAAAAATGTTCTTTAGGCAAGGAGTTATCTCCATTTGGACCTCGAGTTGGACGCTATGATGGCCGCCTGTTCGAGGCCTGAACTATCTCCTGCAACCAAAACAACGCAAAGGACACTGCAAGCGTATTGGACCATCTACTTTTACTGATTTTAATTCTTATTCCATGGATTCTTCATCAGTATATATTATGAGGAAGACAAGTCGATTGTGAAGCCTCTTGTCCCAGAGAATCAAATACATTTTACCTTCGAACTGTGGTTGATTTCCTGTACTGATCGGATGGGAGCGTAACGCATCGAGCGATTCTTCGACTTACATAGGCATTATCACACTACTCCAAATAACAATAAAGGCGAGCAAGCTATTTTGTGTTATTTGACCTACTCATTATTGGTTTCACGACTATTCAACGGAGGCAATTTTGCGGGTTTTGTGACTTGGTTCGATTTTGTTTTTATGCAAGTCTCGACCATTTCTGCTTTATGTTTGTACAGGAAAAAGTCCAAATAATTTATACTTGGACCTAGCGAGTAGAGGACACCACTATTTGTACACAAGGTATTTAATTTTTTATCTTTGTGATCTGTTTTGTAGTATTTTGGAATTCGTACACACAACAACTTCAACTGGCTAATATTGCTCCTGCAATTATACAGTTATTATATTTTATCCCCTATAGCTTTTTTTCCAATTTAGAAATATAATGACAATACTTTGAAAAATACAGTGTACTTCGTGTAATTGAATAATAAATGTGAAGGTACTGTACATGTACTGGCTTATACCTGGCCTGTAGGGGTAGTCATGGCAAGAGAAAACTGGAATGAGTGTAAACAGTACCACGGCTAGCGCCTAGGTAGCGGAGACACTTGTCCCCAAACAAACTAAAATTTCTAGTGTCAACATGTGGGGAAAAACTGCTTTCTAGGTAAAGCTCGCCCCATGTAAGTAATCCAAGCAGATCTTGTATTCCGGATTCCAGCCCTTGTATTCCGGATTCCAACCTACTGGATTCTGGATTCCATACAAGTGGATTCCGGATTCCATAACTCTCAAAGAATCCGGACTCTTTATCTGAATAAATTCTTGGATTCCGGATTCTCAAGGCGTTTGGATTCTGGATTCCTGCTATATGGATTCCGGATTCCACTCTACGGATTCCGGATTCCAAAGCTAATAAAAAGTCGGATTCCGGATTCTGGATTACCTTACATGGGGCGATAAAGCCTTGGGAAACTGGGAAAAATGCAGTTTTATTTTGTGCCCTCAATGGCCGACAATTGGTTTGAAACACAGCCAATTGGTTTGAAACACAGGTTTTATACCCTAGCTTAGTCATCCTCCATTTCAAACCCTGTATAGGCATCCTCCTCCATGGCTTTTGGGAACTCCTTCTGTATCTTTGCATAGGCACATGCTGGGAGTGGAATCCTCTTGTTACCCAAGTACCCATAGACCAATCTTGTGAATTCCCGATATGACAACAAATGAAAGAACCTAGAAAAAATGTCACCATTCCACCCCTTAGAAAGGAAGAGCAAAATGCTAAAAGAACTCATAACTGGGAGGCTTTAGGAATCTGAGACTAACTTGTTTGCATAATCAAAACAAGGACTTTCTGCAGCATTTGTATAGATAGCTTTTCTTGGTTTGACACTTGTAACCTTATCATATTGGGCAATTCCAGAAAATATATGTACCCTGGGGACGGGCGGCATTTGGAAGTTCTGAATGGGATAAGCGGGAGGGGGGGAGGGTTCAAGCTTAGAATTCTGCCTGCATGGGGTGGTTTTTGAAGCTGGAAGCTAGGTTAACCTCTCAGGAATTCTATATGCATGGGGGGTAAGCCATTTTGGAAATTCTGGATGCATGGGGGGTCAAACACTAGTGCCGCCCGTGGTGGCATTACATATATTTTCTGGAATTGCCCATTGAAAACCACAAAGCAAATACAAAAATGCATCACTCCTATGGAATCATATCTACAACATTTGTTGTGGGAGAGGGTCTTTGTCAACCTGATATTTAAAATAGGGCTTTTCATATAGCATCTGGCTGAGACAGGATGCTTTGCATTTATTTTCACTACAACAAGTTACTAAAATATTCATTTTTCTCTAATACAGCATGACAGGGTGGGGTGCAGCCAGGCGTAAAAAAAGTTTTGCAATATTTCTCCTGATTTTCTTGGCACCACTGTAGTAGTTATCTATCGCCTGTAGTCTTGACACCTGTTTAGGCAGGCTGTTGTGAAGCCTGGGAGTTCTGTTGTGCAAGAGCTAATTCTTGTAAAAGAAGATCACTTTTCAGACTGTCTGTACATCCTTCCAGCTCCGTACAACAATAACACTCATTTAAATTTTGAAGCACTGTCACATCACAGTTTTTACCACACTTGCACCTAGCAAGCATCATTACATGCACAAAACCACATCAGCCTCACTACCCCAATAGCTAGTGGATAACGCAATGAAATGCAATACAGACAGGAAGCGACAACTGGGTGTGACTCTGCCTCCCCTGTAGAGCCTGTGCTGAAATGAGGGGGAGGGGAAGAGAAATTTGCACTGCTTCAAAATAAATTTTATTCAGCATGTTGTGGATTCTTAGTTGCAGTACCAAAAATCGAATGTGGGCTAAAAAATCTCAGTGGAAAATGTCCGTAGATAAGCGTGTGTACATGCGAAAGGCTCAAGAAAGGCCAGCAAACGATTTTGGTGATGGTGGCAAAGAAAATATAGTTTCAAAGCAGTACCAAGGTCTCATTTCCTTTTGAATTTGAATAAAAATAAAACACCAGCTACCTTTCTAGCCAGTTCTTCTAAGTTTGTTGTTCTTCTCATGAATTTGCTTTTTCAGTTTTGATAACCTTCTAGTCAAACCGGGGGGGGGGGGGGGGGGGGGGGATACTCCCTCATATAAGGTGTACGGGTATGCACCGCCCTTTAGGGTATGTTATTTGAGCTCCTGAGGTCTCCGGTAGAGTATCGTTTTTTGCTTGTTTGCTCTCTGACAGGGTATGTATTTCATTATAGCTACCCAAGTGCAAACAAGTTTTGATCAAAGTTGTGCCATAATTAGTGGAAAGACAGTTTATTTTAAAACGTTCTCATGATTAAAAAATACCGCTTTGATAACGACCAACTGGACCACCCTTGTAACTAACTCCCCCCCCCCCCCCCCACCCCCACCCTGGGCTAGTCAATTATACATTTCTAGCTTGCAGCTCTGAATTCCTTCTGGTGTAATGTTTGCAACTTTCACAAGGGCTGGTCTAGAAAAAAACAACAGCAATAGTGTCAGGATTATGTGATGGTTCACTTAAGAGACTTACTTCGTTGTTATTATTTTGAATTTTGAAAAATAATTTACCATGTAGGGGGCTTGTGTCTCAGGATGTTTACCTTTACAGTTACAGTAAACAAATAATAATTCATTTGAATATAGAGCGATTCTCATAACTGTAGTAGCAAACCGCAAAGAAATAAAACCAATTATGAATAAAACCTATAGGTCTGTGAGTGATTACAAAGTCACTATGGTACCGCTCACAACAATCGTCTGAAAATTATCTGCTCTAATTCATATACACCATGATAACTATGATCTCTATGAAAAACTACCGGTAGACTGTTTATCAAGCTTGACAAAAAGCACTCATCTCAGACCAAAACATTGACAAGTCTGATTTCATTCCTTCGAAATCATTCATCCATTGTGTCACTCGCAAACAAAAACTTAGAATTTTGGGAAATAATATTTTATTTGGTAAATTTTCGTACTAAAAACATTAGGTAAAGAAATAGAAATCAAATATTTTTAGTATGAAAATTTACCAAATAAAATATCTGAGTTTCGATTGAGTTGCACCCATTGCTGACTCCAGTAAAGCTACATTGTGAATGTTTTTGTCTGGAGATGAGTGCATTTTCTCATGTTGAAAAAACTGTCTTCCGGTTTTGGTAGTAGTAGAAAATAATTTACCATGTAGGGGCTTGCATCTCAGTATGGGGTTCTTAATTGTGCTCATGGCTTGGTCATCGCCCTTACAGTACCTAAACAATGAATTATTATTAGGATTTATTTGAATATTTCGTATACACCATGATAACTACCATATGATCAGCTCTTGAAATATAGTACAAATATGTAGGGGGCCTGTGTTTCAGGATGGGGTTCTGATGTTTTCTCTGCAGCTTGGTCATCACCCTTACAGTAAACAAATAAATATGATCAGGATTTATTTGTTTCATAAGCTTACACCATGATAATTAGTATGATCTCTTCCAATGAAACATGTAGAAAATAATGTACCACGTAGGGGGCTTGTGTCTCAGGATAGGGTTTGATGAACAATATTTACTGTCTTATATATATTTTGGACAGCTTGATTGAACTTGGGGAAACTAGTATATATTCTTGGCCCAAGAACGAAAGGTTCTGCAAACGGTGCAAGTGCCAAAATACTCGTAAATATAGACAAAGAAAAGTGGATTTAAAAGAAGCAGTAAGCTAGGCCGATTCCCGATTTTCCTAGTAAAGACGATCGTT
This sequence comes from Scolanthus callimorphus, assembly GCA_033964015.1. Classification (NCBI taxonomy): domain Eukaryota; kingdom Metazoa; phylum Cnidaria; class Anthozoa; order Actiniaria; family Edwardsiidae; genus Scolanthus; species Scolanthus callimorphus. The sequence goes on from CM066920.1 coordinate 26,271,630, forward strand.
TGATTCTTGGACATTGATTATGAACTTTTCTAACCTACGGTAATGCTGTCTGGGTCTGGATTCTCGAAGGTCATATCAAACCGTAAGCCGGGAGAATAAAGTTTGAAAGACAGTGAACTCAGCGGAGCATTTTCAGATGTTCTTCGTTTGTTAGCCGGGCTGAGATGTTTTAGTCTGTCTAGTGCTCACTCAAGTACCTAAACGAAGCATCCGATTGTCAACAAATGCCGTCTAAAATAATAGGAATTCCCGAAGCAATTTCCGTAGGGGAGAAGAAAAATATACTCACGCGCTTCTGTGTCGCCCCGCGCCTTTGTACTGATAGCGGTTCATTTCTCCAAAGACTTTGCAGGTATCGTAAGGAATACACACACACCGATCGCATTGTTCTTCAATATTGTCCTCTTCCAGTATCTGCTCGGAAATGCATCCACGTGGAAGTGTACAGAGCACAAGAAGCCTTCCGAATCCACGATTCTAGTCGAGCCAAGCTTTTCTCTTTCTCGCGGCCTCCGGGCGATCGGCGTCGTAAAAAAAGGATAATATGAAGACTATTTCCTTTGCTGGAGTCTGCTACATTATTGCATCCCATTGCCACACATTTCCGAACCATATTTTCGGGAGAAATCAACGAAAACTACGGGCACATGCGAGCTTCCTCTCACGATCACAACATAGTCTTGCGAGACCCGTTCCCGTTGTGACGTCAGAGGCGAGTCTAGATAATTAGCATAAAATTAGCATACGGATTTCATTACCAAGAAAAAGCGCGAAACAAATATATTTGAAAATCGGTAAGAAATTCAGGTCGCGCGCAAAAAGGATTTTTTTTTTCGGAAAAGTTAGTTTTAATCATTAAACTTTTTGATGAAATAAAGAAAGTTTCTGCCTTGAGTAGCACTTTAAAAAACATAATCACAGAATAGATTAGAAGAAAAAAGGACTTCAAAACGAGCTGCGTGGAAGTTAGATTACTGAGGTGAGACTTCCTTACCTATCAAAATTTCCCGTTCTGGAAACGCTTGCCGTTAATGCACGATGGAGCCAGCAAGATGCATCAACAGCAGCTGTTTGTCCTTCTAATTCCTTGATATGGACTTTCTTGGTTACTGTCTTTAAATACGGTAATAAGGTATTTATTCCCATCCTGGAGAAATCCTCAAAACAAGAGCCGTTGCGCGCGATAGAACACACGGAGATGTTGCTCGCATGACAGCACTCGACGAATGATTCGCCTAACCGGCGATCGCGTATTTCGCCCCACAATGCATTGCGGTCGCAGCGCGACCACCACCTGACTTGGATGCAAGGCCACCAGACAGGGCGTGGCCTCCTGTCCGGTACACAAATTGTGAACTCGTTGACACCTTGTTCTCGCAGAAATCTGAGAACGTGTGGGATAAGGTTGAATGGAGGGAACACGTAGGGATTTAAGCTCAGTGAATTTGATTTTCTTTTCTTCTAACAGCTGGAAGCTTTGACCCGAGATAGCGAACACGCTGCGACGGCACCAATGAGGACTTGCTCAAGCCGATGAAGTAGCCAAATGAGAGCAGGGTGAAACACACTAGAAACGCAGCTGCGTTAGCTCTAGCAAGGGCGCGCTCACGCTCAGTTTTAAGGGCTGAGTAGGCAGAGGAGGAGAAGTTCTGTATTCGATCGTCAATATAAAGTGCAGATGGGATCCCAATAGATCGGAAATAGTGGGAAACAAGCAATCCTGTAGAATGATAAATAAAAGCTGAAGCTTTCCATCCAAAGGGTAATGCATTTTAGTATAAACCAACTAATGGTCTATTACAAATCCTGCATTCTGATTGGCTGAGCTACTCATGGTCTATTAGTGATAGACTGTACCTGGCAAAACCACCACCTTTCTTTGCAAGAATTTTTGATTTTTTCAACATAAAATCATGGAATTCATTGCCAAAACCGACCAACTAGTTGGTTTATACTAAAACAATTAGACCTCTCATCCACATGTGCTATGATATCAATAGACCATTCGGCCTTCGGCCTCATGGTCTATTCATCATAGCACATTCGGTCTCGAGGTCTAATTGTTAAATAGACGTAGTAGCAGTCCTCCCATTTAAAACCAAAGAACTGCCTGCTCTCTGGCGACAAAAGGATGTGGTGATACCCTGACTTGTCGTCGCAAACGGTCTGAAATGAGTTCTTGTTGACGTACACCTGGAGTAGAGATAGGTTATCTAGCGTGAAAGGAGAGTCTTTGGTCCAGAGATTCAAGAAACGACAGTCGTGGCATAAGCGCGGCTTAGAGGGCTCGACTGTAAGGGGCATGGAAAGGTAGGGAGGCGGCGTGTTGCTAACCTTGCCCAACCGGGAAATGGCTCCGGAAGCAAGACCATCGGAAATACTCTTGCCAATGAACTCCTTGAAATTTTCGCATGATTTATTGTCGGGAAAAATCCGCGGAGGTGGGATATCTGAGTCGAACGACTCCCGACCGAATATGCCCTTGAAGCGTTGGAAACATTTTCTGATGCTAATTTGCTCCGATATCCACGAGAGCACCGAGGGGCGAGATCATAAGGAGCTGCGCTCGCAATCCGTTGCCAATTGTCCAAGTAACGGTGCAAATATCCCGAAGTAAAGTCGTCAGGATTTCTGAAGGCCAGCATAGAAACATCCGCGAGGGATTCACCCTTTAACACCGCATCGGCGAAACCCTGAGTCAAAGGGACATTATTCCTGGTCAACCTCTGAGCCCCGAGAGGTGAACCATCTACTCGCACCCATGATACCGAATCATCAAATCTTGCACGCTTGGGCGGGATATGCTACAATGAGAAAAGGGGAAAAAACAGGGTAGAACGAGCATAGGTGCACCTAACGAAAAGGGAAGGGGGCTCAAGGGTGGATCAGGTTACGTGCGAGCGCGAAGCTGGCCGGAATCATTATGACCCCGTTTAAACTAGTCAACTCTAGAGCGTGCCGGAGAAAGGAAAAGGGGTAACGGCAAACAAAGAAGTGAAATGTGGCTGAAGAAAGTTAAGAATAATAATAAGAATAAGTAACAAAATGACATTAAAGTAGGATAAGCAATCTCGTTTATTACTAATTGTCAGAAAATAAATTAACATCATGGGGACTCCGTGGGCATGTGCATTTCCTAATTCCTTAACAATATTGGAAGCTATGACACTCATTGCCATTGTGATTGTCCGCGTCCTGTACCCCTACCGCGGGAAGGGGGGAAAGGGTTAAATCTCCTCCTATTATTTCTATTCTTCCGGAAACAAAACGAGGCAATGTGCCCTGGAGTGCCGCAGAAGTCGCAATCATAGGCCGGTTGGCTGCGAACTTGGATGGTGGGGCAGCCTGCAGGGCAGATGCCGAGTGTGTAGCTGTTGGATGCTGGATTTTTGTGGCCTTATCCACCTTAGCCAGGAGTTCCAGAACGGTTGTATATTCCTTTGCGCCGAATAGGGATAAGAAATAAGCCTGGAACTGTGACAACGGCTTGTCGAACCTCTGGTGAAGGGCAGTCGCCACCGCTCTCAGAAAGGGAGCTTTACTATGGTTGGCCGCTCTTGCCGAAATAACCAAATCGTCCGCCATTGATAGTGCAATATATTTGTCAAAATCAGCTTGCCTCCTTATACCATATGTCGCTAGTCGCTTCAAGCCTTCTTCAACATCATCCCACCTTTCCTTCTCCAAGGCCTCAATTCTAGCTCTGAGAGCAGCCACCTAGGAGGCGAATACAAAAGCCACCATAAGAGACACAAATAGTACATAGACAAAGCATGCAGAAATTTCTGAAATACTAATCCGCAAGCGAGATTCAAAGTGAAAAAGCATGCAAACATCCGGAAGCAAACTAAAGTATAAAAAGAAACCGAACTAGAACTCACGACAAACTGAAATGATTTTGAATATAAATAATGATAATAATATTATTATTATAAAACTTTCTAAGTATTTACAGTATAAAAAATATGCTATTAAATGTGGGAAACTATTTACAACGTATATAAGAAAATTGTTAAATGAGGGAAACTATTTACAACGTGTATAAGAAAATTGTCAAATGAAATAATTATTAAAAGAAAAATTGGGTTAAAAATTTAAAGTACAGCCAGCTATAGTACAACACATTGTATTACAAACAAACAAAATTGTTGCTACAGAATTTAAATAGACACACGGGCCAAAAACCCATGACGAACAAAACAAACTGGTACTGTGCATGTAATCCCTCAACCAGCACATGAAGCATGCATACAAGTGAAATAAAACCATGAGAAATGTTAGGCCATATGCTCATGGCAGAGAAAACTGGGACTACAATTTCCCTAACCAGCACCCATAGCATAACACAAATAAACTAAAATCATGAAAAATACTAGACTTAATACGCATGATGGACAAAAGCTGGTACTATAATTTCCTCAAACCAGCCAGTGTAGCACGCAAATAGCACAAGTCAAGTGAACTAAAGTCATAAGAGATACTAGGCCAAAAGCTCAGAAAAACTAGAACTGTAACTTTTATTATAAAATATCATGCAAATAACACACAAGTGAACTAAAGTTATTAGTTATTAGGAATACTAGTGAACTACATATAATCATGAGAAATGCTAGGTCAAAATGCTCATGACAGACAGCACAATGTATAAAATAACAAAAGTGAATTATAAACAAAATCATGAGAAATACTAGGCCAAAAGCTCATGACAGACAAAAGCTGGTACTGTAATTTTCCTAACTAGCACAATGTGTAGCATACAAAAAAATAACACAAGTGAACTATAAATAAAAGCATGAGAAATGCTAGGCCAAAAGCTCATGACAGATAAAATCTGGTACTGTAATTTTCCCTTACCAGCACATGTAAAATGCAAATAATGTCAGCAAACGAAATTCACGAGAAACATATCAAGCTTTCGCTGCTCATTTCAACCTCTCGACCAGAATCCCGGGAGTCTAGGAACTATAGATAACGTGACTTGTAGGTCAAGTGTGTGTTTATTAGTATCCCGCCGCAATAACTGCCGTAATTTTCCCTTTTTTGCCCTGAAAACTCAAAAGAACAGCTTTATTTCATCTTATGACGGCATGGTTTGCACATAAATTATATTACAACATCGAGATATTACAACTGTCAGGATGCCGTTACGATGTAGGCGGTTGTTTTATCTTTTACATCTCAAGGGGATATTATTTTCGTCTCCGATCCTACACGCAAATTTCATGAATTTCCATAGAAAGAAACCGGTTTGATACTTTTAGCCTAGATTTGCCCTTTTAAGAACTAACTACGATTCACCATGTTTTTGGTGTGTTTTTGATGCAAAATATCACGGGTAAAAGACGTTAGCCACTTGAGCTCTTTTAGAGATTTTGACCTCGAGGGTAGGCTAACAGCACGCGTATCTCCCAAATAAGGAAAGTAACTTCCTTATATGGGACACGGCCTTATGACCAACATTTGTGGGGCAAAAGCTTGATATGAACTAGGCCATACGCTCATGACAGGCAAAAGCTAGTACTGTAATGTTCCTAACCAGCACAATATAGATCCTTGTGGGACACCATGGGTGACATTAAAGTCGTCTGATTTAGAGGTTCCTATTGAAACATGTTGTTTTCTGTTTTGTAAATAGGAAATAAACCATTCCTTTGCAATGCCACGTATGCCGTAGTGACTCAACTTTGAAATTAGAATAGTATGGTTGACCGTGTCAAATGCTTTGGAAAAATCCAGGAATATCCCACATGAGTATAGGCCACCTTCTATTGCTTTTTGGATTCTGTCTGTAATCAACAGAGTTGCATGTGTAGTAGAATGTTTCTCACGGAAGCCAAATTGCCGATCATAAATAATATCATGCTTGTCGATAAAAGTGCTTAATCTTTTATACATCAATTTTTCCAATATTTTATTGAAAATAGAAAGAAGTGAGATAGGTCTATAATTATTCACACATGCAACTGAGTCTTTCTTGTAGACTGGAATAACATTTGCTATTTTGAAGTGGTCTGGCACACAGCCACTACTGAAGGACAAATTATAAATAATTTCTAATGGAATTGACAAATAGTTCTTTAAAAGTTTCAATAAATACACAGGAATACTGTAGGGTCCTACTGCCTTAGAAGAGTTGAGACTAGCTATTTCCTCCTCTATTTCAGTAGTTGTAACAGGGAACAAGCAAAAACTATTTAGCTGTGGGGGCCCCAAGTAAGATTGTGGATCAATATCCAATTTTGGTATTTCACAGGCTAACTTATCTCCAATATTAGAAAAATACTTGTTAAAAACAGTTGCAATATCTTGAGAATCTGTGACAGTTTGATTGTTATGAGTAGTTTGATTGTTATGAGCTACTTAACTCGACTAGCCTTTGCTATTTTTAAGTAGCTTTGTTCTCCCCGCTATAATATATTCCAATACTATGTAATTAATTATCTCAGAGGACAAATAAAGTATTTTGTTGTTGTTTTGTTGTTGTTGTTGTTAATATAGTATGCTAACACAAGCGAACTTAAATAAATGACAAAAGCTAGGTCAAAATGCTCATGACACACAAAAGCTGGTACTGTTATTTTCCTAACCAGCACAATGTATAGCATGCAAGATGACAAAAGTGAACTATAAAATAAAATCATGAAAAAATGCTAGGCCAAAAGCTGGAAATGTAATTTCTCATAACCAGCATATGTAAAAATGCAAATAACGTCTAGATCACTGTAATGAAGCAACAGTGGCATACTAGCTCATTTAAGGTATAAGTTTCTTGAAGCACAACCCTCACCACAATTGTTTTACAGCAATTTTATAGCAAAATTGGTGCTTACAATTGATCACAAAAGAGCTGGAATTCTGGATATTGAATGCCATTGGAACAGTGAAGTTTTCAGCCCTGGTTTGGATGAGTGGATGAGGTTTAGCAGGTTGTACTGCCATTTTAATTGAAAAAAAAAAACAATCAAAATGTTATTCTATCCTGTCACATTTTTGTGACCAAATAAAACAACCAACCAAACTGAAATGCACTGGGTTGAAATTTAACTTCCAGGCATACGATTTGGATGAAACTTGGGGAATATATAACAATAAACCGTTGTTTTGTTTTAAATTTACATGAAAAGCCATGAATACTACCATTTTCGTTCAACCATGAAGCTTGACGATTTTTTTGCGTAGGTTTACGTTTCAAACGTGCACGTTTTGTCAAGAAGTTGTCACGTTTCTGGCTCGCTGATTGGCTGAAAAATAACTGTCAAAACAACAGCCAATCAGCGAGCGAGAAACGCGGCAACTTCCCGACAAAACGTGCACATTTGAAATGTAAACCTATGCGAAAAATCATCAAGCTTCAGGCTTGAACGAAAATGGTAGTAAAGCATGAAAAACAGAGTCAGTTTTTGATGGACTAACTGTGCATGCGTGGCCTTAGGGTAATGTACTTCTTAATAACTTAATTAACATTGTAAATCCTTTGTGAATATACTACAGGTAGTCCAATGGGCTCTGAGGATGAGGATTCACAAGGAGAGACATCAGAGGACAATTCAGACAGTGAATGGGCATATAAGGAGTTGGTAACCCCAGAGATTCTCCCAGAAGTTTGGGATTTAGATGAAGAAGAAATAAACTGTGACTTTACAAAGAATCATGATAGTGCCATATTTGGATGCTACAGCCAGTGAAAGTGAAACAGGCAGCTTGTTTGCTATATCAAAATGGACAATGGTATTTCTTCACATGTGGGCATCATTTTGTTCAATATCAACTAATGCTTTAGACATCTTACTGGCCTTTTTAAAAGCCATGTTTGATTCACTAGCAATGAAAATTCCAGGTGTGGCAAAAATGGCTTCACTGATTCCAAAGTCAGTACATCTATTTCTTTGCAGACTTGGACTGAAGGAGGACAATTTTGTGAAGTATGTAGTCTGTAAGAGCTGCAATTCATTACATTGTTTCGAAGACTGCTATTTTATGCAATACGGGAAACCTGTTATCAAAAGATGTAACTATGTTGCCTTCCCTCACCATCGCCAGAACTTCAGGCGGACGTCCTGTAATGAGCCCCTTTTGAAGGAAGTGGTTTTGAAAAATGGAAAAATCAGACTTTACCCCTTCAAAGTTTACTGTTATAGGAGTGTTATTCTTACACTGCAACAGTTTTTAAAAAGACCTGGCTTTGCTGCAAAGTGTGAGCTTTGGAGGAAAAGAGACACTCCCTCTGGCATCCTTGCTGATGTTTTTGATGGACGTATTTGGAAAGAATGGCAATACATTGGTTTGAATCAACCATACCTAGCAAGTCCATGCAATTATGCATTTATGCTAAATGTTGATTCCAGCCTTTTAAACATTCTATATACAGTGTAGGGGCCCTTTATATGGTACTTGGAATCATCCCTGGTCCACATGAGCCAAAGATGAACATAAATAGCTTTTTGAAACCTCTTGTTGAAGAACTAAATATCTTGTGGGATGAAGGAATACACGTTAACCTTCCAGGAGAATGTGAAAGCACTTTAGTTCATGGGGCACTTCTTTGTGTTGGTTGTGATGTGCCAGCCACAAGGAAATTATGTGGATTCACTGCACACTCTTCTAACAATGGATGTTCAAAGTGCAGAAAATTTTTCCCTGGTAATGTAAGTGAAGGTATGGATTATTCGGGTTTGATCAAGAGCCACCAAGAAGATGTGAAGACGTCCGGGCACAAGCACAAGATATATTGAACCAAACTTCTGCTACTGACCAATCTAAAAAGGAAAGAGAATATGGTGTACGGTTCAGTGAACTTCTTCTGCTGCCCTACTTCAACCCAGTCCGATTTCATATTGTAGATCCAATGCACTGTCTATTTACAGGTACAGCAAATAACACTATGCAAAAAATTTGGTTAGATGAAGAAAATCCCCTGATATCCAAGAAGGACTTGACCAAAATCCAGAATAAATTGGACCAAATAAAAGCCCCTTCATCTATTGGAAGAATGCCAAGGAAGATAGAAAACAGCTATGGTGGTTTTACAGCAGACCAGTGGAAGTCATGGACTGTATTATTCTCCATATTTGCATTATGGGAGACCTTGAACTATGGCGCCACTTTGTTTTGGCTTGCTCTCTGTTTTGTTCTCCTATTGTGACAGAAGGAAAGGCAGAGCTTGGGCAGTCACATAACTTACATTTTTGTAAGGAATTTGAGGAGTTGTATGGAAAACAGAGTGTCTCCAAATATGCACCTCCAGACCCACATTTTGGATTGCATTCTAGATTATGGGCCTGTGTATGCTATTTGGCTTTGAACGTTACAATGGGATGATTGCAGACGTGATCACAAATCAAAAGGCAGTAGAAATTCAACTTATGCGTAAATTTGTTTCTGATTTATACATTAGAGATATTCCACTTCCAGAGGAATTCAGCTCCATTTTTCAGCCAGTTTTTGATAGGCTCAAAAATGAAGCTGTGGGAACACTTGGTGTATCATTGGAGGAATACCACCTTTCAAGAAAAGTAATTGACACCAGTTTGCTGTCAATTGGTCCGGTAAGAGAAAGTGACAAGTGGAAAGTCGATAAGACGGACAATTTGTACCGGTGTTTTCCACCGCAATATAAAGGTTGTTTGACAGTTTATGAGCTTTCCCATTTACGAGAAGCATATGAGGTTATCTTCCCTGGCCTAGATCCCCAATCAGTTACAAGGTTCTTTGAACGTTTTGCATCAGTGACAGTAACTGGTGAACAGTTTGGCTCGTCTGACTCTCGAAGAGAACGGTCTTCGTTTATTACTGCCAGGTGGTGTGGTTTTCGTGGACAAATTGATACCAGGGACTCAGATTTAAGACCTGGTGTCATTGACTATTTTATGAGACAGAATATTGTAGTCAATGGTGAGTCAGTTACTTGCATAATTGCATTGGTCAGATGGTTCCAGGAGCATCCACAGCGTAACAAGCTTGGTCAACCTACAGAAGTGTGGTGCAAAAGCTCATTTGTAGTTGATGGGCCAGCTTCGTTCATACCCATTCAGAGGATCTACTCCAGATTCATTCCTGCCTTTGAAAACATTAATAGGGAGCAGGTACTGGTTGTTTGTCCTATTCCTCGAAAATTGCATTGCTGATGATAAGAAATTTTTTCATTGGTGTTTACTATCAAAATCACTAAACTGTTAGCACCTGGGTTATAATTGATCGATCGAAATGATCACATGACTCAGCATTTATTTTGTTTGATCTTTGAAATGACAGAAATATGACCATTTCATTTGAAATGCGTCAATGCGTCAATGCGTCAATGGCGGCTGTTGACACGTGCTTGAGTGCTCTCTGCTAGTTAGCCGGGTTATACCCTTTTGCAGCCATTTATTTTTGTTTTTTTTGATGCGGTCTCGCCTATAAGTCATGGCGGAAGGTATGAGGGAGGTTCGGGAAGAGTATGCGGAGGAAGAGAGAGGGGAGAGAGAAGAATTATTCAGCGATCAGAAATGGGGGCGGTGTACGATCAAACGTGTTTTAGTCTTTGGATCCAAGCATTCCGGATCAGGTACTACCTCGATATGGACAAGCAAGAAGCTTATCGTGTTGAATGGGAAGAAAAAAGGAAAGCCGCGGACGGTGATGTGTCCGAGATAATTATAAGAGTTCAGTTAGTAGATAGCGACGGCAATAAGAGTCGGTTGTTTGTGATAACCGCATACCTTACGAAGAACAAGGTTATGATCCAAGACAACAAGCGCGATCTTTGGAGGAATACTGAATTCCCTAAACTCAATAAGATTGTCAATGAGTTGTGTACATCAGATATATCTAAAGCCGGTGAGATTTATGCTACGGTCTGTGATGATCTCCATTTGGATAGCTTGAATCTTGACCGGAAGGACTATGTAACCTTTGCCGGCGCAAAATCTCAGTCAGAAACATCGGAATCATGTTCAGAAGAAGATGTAGATGACGAGGTTCTACTGACGGAGAAAACTCCTCTGCATTCACGAAGAAAAAAGCACAGTGTTAGGAGAAAGGGACGTAAGACACAGAAAGTTGTTTCCTCTCCAGTGAGGGCCAAGACTTTGATTTCCGGTCCTAAAAACATAGTAAATTTATCTGATCGACTAACAAAGCTTGAGAATATTGTGGCCCAGTTTGATCATTCCACAGGAGACATTGATTGCCATTAGTAAATTTATCTGATCGACTAACAAAGCTTGAGAATATTGTGGCCCAGTTTGATCATTCCACAGGAGACATTGATTGCCATTTTGATATGATTCGTAACGAAGTTCACTCCCTGAACAAAGAGCTTGGTCAAGATATCACAATGAATTTAAAGAAAGAGATGGTTTTAATCAAACAGATGCAGGATTCGTTTGAGCTACAAGTCGAAGAAAGGCTTTAGAGTGCTATGGCTGAGGTCGGTAAGATGCGTGGGCGGTTGGGATCTTTGCTAGAAGAAAAAGTTAACCTTCAGAAACGTGTGCGAAATTTAGAGGATGAAAATGCCAAGTTGTCTGCAGATCTCGTCTTACTAATGACTCAAAAAGATACCGAGGTAGTTGATCATGATCAGAATATCGAAATGGTGAATCGTCAAGCGGACGTGGCTGTAATCCCGGAGACTCCACGTGAGAGTATTAATCAAGTACGGGAAGTCGAAGTTGAAGCGGTGACAGGGATTCGTGAAGTTGATGAGACTCAAAATTTGTCACAGGGTCAGGAGATCAATAGCTCACAAGAAAACCATACATATGATTATGTCTTCCTGTCCGACTCAAATCGTCGTTTCATAAAACTTAATGTATTGGTACCAAACGAGGAAGCCAAGATGATTAACTGTGGAAGTGTCAATCAGGCTGACACGTTCTATCTAATCCTCTGTTCTCGGCCAGGAAAGGAATTATAATAAACACAGGAGTTAATGATGTTGAAACTCTTTCTGTTCAGGAAATAGTTGACAAGCATGTTCAAATGGTATCTACTGCGAAAGAGTCTTTTCTGGGAAAACGATCATGGTTTGACGTGATGACAAGGACTCTGCCGTGATTTTAGCTAACAATCGTATCCACGAGAGGATTAAAAACTTCAGCGATGTGATCCATATTGATAATAGTAACCTGAGAGATAGGCTTCTATATTATGATGTGAAACATCTCAATCGTAGCAAAGGGGTTCCAGCCTTGGCGCGTAACATAAAAAATGGAATCAGACAATCTCTTGGTCTATCTATACGACGGCCGCTTCTGAAGTCGCCGAGTGTGACCCAACCAGTGTCTACGCGTCCTACTACAAGTGCTACACCAACGAAGGAAAACTCCTCAGGTGAAAGTTATGGAAATATCTCTCTTCAGCTGCAAGAACTTTCTAGTATGTTCAAACAGGTAGCTAATCAGTTTCTGTTGCCACGCTCACCTTCCGGTGCGAATCAGCAGTTCACTTTTCATTCTCTCCCAGGCCAAGTTCCACCGGCCCAGTCGGCCCCACCTTCAGTCCCCATTTCGGTCCCCTCCGGTCCCCCCTTTTCCACTTCCTCCACCGGGTTATTTCTGTGTTCCTACTGTTGGACCCCCTCAAAGGGTAGGGAGCATGGGCTTTCGTCAGGCTTAAGTTACTATTAACATTCGTTTATTATAGGAAACTCTTTTCTTTTAATTTGTTATTCTTTTCTTTTCTCTTATTCTTTCTTTTCATTTATCTTATTTTCTTCCCTTTTTTTCCAATGGCTGTATTGGGATATCCGTTTTTCGGTTGTGATATGTTACCTTCAGGAGTTTTGCGTTTTTGTTGTTGGAATATAGAAGGTGTTTCGTCAAAAATGGTACATACAGATTTGACAAGTAAACTTTCGAAGTTTGACTTCATTACTTTAACCGAGACGTGGTTGAGCAATGATGATAAAGACGTGAATTTGGCTGGTTTTTATTGTTTTTCAAAATGTCGTATGATGCCAAAAAAATTCTCGTCGCAATTCGGGCGGAATTTCCGTTTTAGTTAAGTCATCCTTGCGAAAAGGTGTTAAATTTCTAGATAAGGAGAGCTGTGAGGATTTTGTCTGGTGTAAGCTTGATAGGCATTTCTTTCGTATGCAGCAAGATATCTTTGTCTGTAGTGCTTATATTCCCCCACAAAATTCGACACGAGAAAAAAGGCTTTCCAAGGATCATTTTGAAAACCTTCATAATAGTATTAATATCTTTGCTAGGAAAGGAGAAATTATCTTGTGCGGAGATTTTAATGCACGTATGGGGTCTTTGACAGAGATTGTTGATGATGACGGTTTCAATTTTTCTCAGCTCATTTCCGTTACTAATCCCGTGAAACCTCGACTGTCGAGAGATTCACAAGTCAATGTATATGGGAAGTCACTTGTAGATTTATGTGTTGAAAGTGATTTGGTGGTTCTCAACGGTAGGGTAAAAGGAGATTGCCTGGGACAATTTACCTGCCATACATACAACGGCGCTAGTGTAGTTGATTATGTTATGGTTTCGAATCGCCTTTTTCCAAGTATAAAAGACTTTAACGTCTCGTCCTTAATGGAGTTCAGTCATCATTGTTTTTTATCTTTTGTAATGCAAACGAATATATCGACATCCTCTCAGTGTGGAATGGAGTTGAGTCCTCTACCTTCGTGTTTTCAGTGGAATGATGAAGCAAAACAGGGTTTTGCTGATGCGATAGTTCACAAGAGGTTAATTCTGAATTGGTTACCTTGTTTTCTGACCAAGATAATATCAAGGATGTAGATCATTTTGTTTCTAAATTCACAGAAATAATTTTGAATGCCTCTGGTATAGTCCTTTCGAAGCGAAAGATGCCTACAATATCTAAGTCAAGGCGTAAGTTGCCCCAAAAACAGAAGTGGTTTACAGGCGATTGCTATAAAATGAAAAAAGAACTGCGGAGCCTTGGAAAACTTCTAACTCAGTTTCCCACTGATCCTTATCTTCGACATCGATTCTTTCTGTTAAAGAAGTCTTACAAAAAGTTAATTAAGCGTTCGAAACTCGAGTTTCGTAATTCACTGCTTGAGCATATAAGGCCTAGTCTAAACGTGGAGCCAGCGTCGTGCCGAACCGAAATATTGGATTGAGCTTGACGCTGGTGCGACTCTAGTACGACGTTTAGAGCCAACTTTTAATTCGGTTCGACCAAGCTATTGGGCTCGACATTCTCTGTCGCGCTACCCGACTGTAGCACGACTTGACTCTAAACGCCGTGCCATCGTCGCGCCGAGTCTGATGCCATTATAGAATCCAGGCCTGTCACGTGGCCACAGGAATCCCCAAAACTTCGCATTGCCGGCTCGACTCTGGCTCGACGTTTAGAACCGCTACCGCGCCAGCGCCGAGCCAAATTAGATTCGGTTCGGCACGACGCTGGCTCGACGTTTAGACTAGGCCTAAGTTCTTTTCATGGAAATAACCCTTCTGCTTTTTGGAAATTAGTAAATCGCATAAAATCCTCTAAGACTCAGAGCTCTATAGATGACGTCTCTCCAGTTGAATGGTTTGAGTATTTTAGAGGTTTGAATAAATTAACTTTTGTTGAGGATGACGCTGGAGTTGAAGCACAGATTGTCAAAAATTTCTTTGTGGACGGCGAGTGTTGATTCGCTAGACCATACTATAACGATTGAGGAGGTGTGTGATATGGCAAAAAAGCTAAAGAGCCAGAAAGCCAGTGCTTTAGATGGCATTAGTAACGAGATTATAAAGCAATCTGTTTCGTTTTTAGCCCCGTTTTATTCGAAGTTATTCAATATTATCTTTGAACGTGGAACTTTTCCGGCCTCTTGGTCTGGCGGTTTTATCGTACCTTTGCATAAGTCGGGGAGCAGAGTTGACCCTGGGAACTATAGAGGTATTTCTATTACCAGTTGTTTAGGCAAATTTTTTACGCTTATTCTTAATGAACGTTTAACCTTTTTCTTGAGTTCGAATGCGATAATGAATCCTTTTCAGATAGGATTCAAGAAACACTACCGAACATCTGATCATATTTTGGTCCTCAAATCAATCCTTGATTATTATAGATCAAAGCGTTCCCCTGTTTATGCTTGTTTTATAGACTTCAGAAAGGCATATGATAGTGTGTGGAGGGAAGGTCTGTTTTTTTAAGTTAATCAACTCCGGATGCAGTCGCAAGTTTGTACGGTTGTTGCTTTCAATGTACTCTGATGTTCAGTCTGCTGTGAGGACCCGTCGTGGTTTAACTCCTTTCCTTCGGTCGGAATTGGTGTAAAGCAAGGGTGCAATCTTAGCCCGTCTTTATTCAATCTTTTTATAAATGATATCCCCGAACTATTCTCACTTGGGACCAACAGTGCCTATATAGGATATCAACTCATTAGCATAATTGTCAGTTGCCTTTAGTCCTCGTGCTGAGAAGACCTCCTCTGCTCTGGCCTCGCCGTTCAACTGACTCAACTCTCCTTCCTTCGTCAAGAATTAAAGTCTACATCATTCTTCTCGTCGCCTCCTATCGCTTTCCTCCCCTTTGCAGCGTTCAAGATTTTCGTTATTCAGCAGTTTGATTTTGTGTGTTTTCATCGCCTTTGAATTTCTTTTCGCGCTGTTCAGTTATGCTAAATTTGTGCTTTGTATTCTCTTACAGGTCTACAGCTCCGCCTGGAACCTTTGGAACCATAAGTTCTTTTGCTCCTGGAATTATTGTCGTCTATTCAGTTTGGCCAAGCTGAACTGTGTTCATTCTTGCGGATGTTTTCTCGCCCTGTAGGAACATTTAGTGTTTTACTTGCGTCTGGTTTGGCCTTTGAATTTCACGGTGAAGGCGGTGAATCTAACGATTGTGTTTCGCATGTTAACAGTCATATGTTGACCAGATACGTTCGGCATAGGCGTTAGACCTGGGCAAATTGTTGCCGCTACGTTTGGTATATAATAGGCGTTGGACCTGGGATACCTACAGTTTGGCAGGCGAATTAGTTCAGCCACCAGCGAATTTGTTCTGCTCTAAAATTATTTGTCTTACATAAAAGTTTGGCAGGCGAATTAGTTCAGCCACCAGCGAATTTGTTCTGCTCTAAAATTATTTCTCTTACATGAAAGTTTGGCAGGCGAATTAGTTCAGCCACCAGCGAATTTGTTCTGCTCTAAAATTATTTCTCTTACATAAAAGTTTGGCAGGCGAATTAGTTCAGCCACCAGCGAATTTGTTCTGCTCTAAAATTATTTCTCTTACATGAAAGTTTGGCAGGCGAATTAGTTCAGCCACCAGCGAATTTGTTCTGCTCTAAAATTATTTCTCTTACATAAAAGTTTGGCGGGCGAATTAGTTCAGCCACCAGCGAATTTGTTCTGCTCTAAAATTATTTCTCTTACATGAAAGCTTGGCAGGCGAATTAGTTCAGCCACCAGCGAATTTGTTCTGCTCTAAAATTATTTCTCTTAATGGAAGTTTGGCAGGCGAATTAGTTCAGCCATCAGCGAATTTGTTCTGCTCTAAAATTATTTCTCTTACATGAAAGTTTGGCAGGCGAATTAGTTCAGCCACCAGCGAATTTGTTCTGCTCTAAAATTATTTCTCTTACATAAAAGTTTGGCAGGCGAATTAGTTCAGCCACCAGCGAATTTGTTCTGCTCTAAAATTATTTCTCTTACATGAAAGTTTGGCAGGCGAATTAGTTCAGCCACCAGCGAATTTGCTCTGCTCTAAAATTATTTCTCTTACATAAAAGTTTGGCAGGCGAATTAGTTCAGCCACCAGCGAATTTGTTCTGCTCTAAAATTATTTCTCTTACATGAAAGTTTGGCAGGCGAATTAGTTCAGCCACCAGCGAATTTGTTCTGCTCTAAAATTATTTCTCTTACATAAAAGTTTGGCGGGCGAATTAGTTCAGCCACCAGCGAATTTGTTCTGCTCTAAAATTATTTCTCTTACATGAAAGCTTGGCAGGCGAATTAGTTCAGCCACCAGCGAATTTGTTCTGCTCTAAAATTATTTCTCTTAATGGAAGTTTGGCAGGCGAATTAGTTCAGCCATCAGCGAATTTGTTCTGCTCTAAATTATTTCTCTTACATGAAAGTTTGGCAGGCGAATTAGTTCAGCCACCAGCGAATTTGTTCTGCTCTAAAATTATTTCTCTTACATAAAAGTTTGGCAGGCGAATTAGTTCAGCCACCAGCGAATTTGTTCTGCTCTAAAATTATTTCTCTTACATGAAAGTTTGGCAGGCGAATTAGTTCAGCCACCAGCGAATTTGCTCTGCTCTAAAATTATTTCTCTTACATGAAAGTTTGGCAGGCGAATTAGTTCAGCCACCAGCGAATTTGTTCCGCTCTAATTATCTGGAAAAGGCAAAATAAAAGTATTTAGTCAATACCGAAAGTAATTCTTGCATTCTGATTATACACAAAGAAAGGTGAATGTGTTATGAGTTCAGCCAAGCGAATTTTGTTATTGTTCCTTATTCTCATCATGCTTATTCAATTTTGCAAAAGCTCAGAGATTTTATCATCTTCCTCAATTTTTGTCTTGACTATTCATCACTTAATTTGAGGGTGTCAACGCGTTTAAATACGATTTTAATGAGCTATTTCAATCGTTGTTATAGTGATATAACAGAAGATGGATATTTAATAGCTCGGTGTTCTCTTTTGCAAGGAATTGTTTTGTTCCATTCTCTCGCTCTCCGGGGTAGCCGAGGCTACCTTTTTTGTTTAGTTTTCTTTGTTTTCGCCACACCTTATTTAGGTTGCTTGACTCAGGTTTCTCAATAGGTTGCCTCGGCTTCCCCGGAGGAGTTATCTAATACTCTTCATTGCTCTGTCCTCGGACGGGGTATTCCGGGGTTGCGGACGGCTGGCTGTTGAAATCCTGGTTTGGTTTCTCGCGTGTACATTCAAGTCTTTTCTGAAATTGTTTACTTGTTACCTTTGCTAACTTGATCCTCTGCTATTGATTAGAAAACAATTTCATCGTTTCTGACCTTAATGTACCTGTATTGGTGTACTTCTCGTTCTTGTTGTTATTGTTCAAAATTTCCTTTGTTGAATTTTTTGTCTCTTTTCTGCATACTCGAGGGTCCGGCGGAATCCGCGAGAGTTCTTAGCGTCTCGTCCCCTCGAGCATGCTTTTTCTGAGTTTTGGGGAGAAGTACACCTTTTGTGTGGTATAATTAGGTTTATTTCATTGGACTTCCCACTCTCTCCTCATCTCCATGGTTGTAATGGTATTTTGTCAGGGTAAATTATTTATAAAGTTTCGGCAAAGCGGCGCTTCAAAATCTTTCGGAGTTTGGGCTCTGCCTCCGTGTAAGAATCTGTGTATTGTTCACGAGTTGCGTCACAAAGCCTCCTTTGTTTAGTAGAACGAATCATGATGAAATAGTAAATGAACGCAATGGCGTTCGCTGGGAATGGTTCTTACACGGAGGTATACCCGGAGTTTGGGAGTGAGTCGATTTTAGTAAGTGGAGGACCTGCAGTATTCGTCATACAGGCCGCGGAGCCAGGTCTCCTTACCCATATCTTATATAGAGCACAATGGGACCAGTGCCTATATAGGATATCAACTCATTAGCATAATTGTCAGTTGCCTTTAGTCCTCGGCGCAAGATGGCGTCCTTGGTAGAGGACGCTGTGTTGGCGGGTTTCATTGTGCTTATTTCGAGGCCTGATGGAGCTACTTTTCTTGTTACCCGCCCTCCCTCCCTCCCTTTGCTCTGTATTGTTTTGATTTCGGGTTTCATTGTGCTCATTCCGAGGCTTGGTGGAGCTACTTTCCTTACCCTCCCTCCCTCCCTCTTGCTAGATTGTCATCTTTAGCTCCGCCAGTCTCCTTACCCATATCTTATATAGAGCACAATGGGACCAAGTGAGAATATATAACTGTTTACTGCGCGAGAATGCGGCTCAGTTCAACTGAGCGATACAAGACTCAGTTGTCTGCTTTACGCTGATGATCTGGTTCTCCTTTCAGATTCATCTTCTGGTTTACAGGAAAATCTGAAACAGTTAGAGGCTTATACTATAAAATGGAAGTTGCAGGTGAATTTAAAGAAATCAAAGATCTTAGTTTTCACTTTCGGTGCCAGGCGTTTAAAGTTCTCTATCTGTAAGTGTTTTTTTCGAGGTGATGAGCTTGAAAAAGTCGACAATTACACCTATTTAGGGATTGTCTTCGATTATTCTGGCGGTTTCAAAGTAACCCAAAGTCTTTATATAATAAAGCCCTAAGGGCTTATCATGGTATTTTGAAATGTTTCTCTTCTGTTGACAATGTCCCAGTAAAGGTTCTCCTGAAGCTCTTTTCTTCTCTTGTGGTACCGGTGGTATTATATGGTTGTGAAGTCTGGGGTTGTGAAGTTCTTGGGAAAATCAAGGATTTCGATTCTTTTAGATGTAATTTTTTACAGTTATGACTCTGATGGAAAAGTTGCATTTAAAATTTTGCAAGCGTGTCTTGGATGTCCATTCAAAATCTTCAAATATAGCAGTTTACGGAGAGTTAGGCCGCGCCCCACTTATTACCCAAATGGTTCCCTTGGTAATCAAGTACTGGTTACGTTTGAAACATCCCTTTTATCTTGATTCTCTAGTTGGAAAAGCTGCTTCATTGAATATAAGTAACAACTACAAGCCCGTAATTTTTGTAAATTATGCTCTCAAACTTTGTGGTTTACGGAATGCTTCTGAGATAACGGTTGATTATAAGGATTTAGGCAATTTTGCAAGGAATATTAAGATGAAACGCACAAAACTTTGGTCAATATATTGGAAATCTAAATTATACAGCAGTTCCTCCGATGATCCGCAAAGCCAAGGAAAGTTGAGAACCTATAGAATAGTCAAACCTACATTTTCTTACGAAAAATATTTAGATCTGATACCCAATCTTAATGACCGACAGGCTGTAACACGGCTGCGTATTTCCGCCCACAGACTTCCGGTGAAACGGGGCCGCTATAGCAATATTGCATATGCTGATAGATTGTGTAATATTTGTGACAACTCATGCATTGGTGATGAATTTCATTACATAATGGAATGTGATCACAGTATGTTCAGTCGCTTAAGATTTGATTTCCTAACAAGCCTGTACCGAATTAACAGAGCCTTTAGATATTTTGATAAAAGGTCATTATTTCTCTATATTTTAGCAATGAAATATGATTTGGCCCTTAAATTGTCTGCAAGATATTTTAGTGAATTGTTTAAGAAAGTCAACTTGTTGGACGTCTCTGAATAAGTTTTATTATTATTATTGTAAATTAATAACATGTATGATTAACCGATGTATCTAGTTATTGGATATAAGGTCAATAAATATTATTATTATTTATTTGATCGGAATTTTCAGGCACGACCATTTTTTTTTCTGGTGTGCTAACAGTTTAGTGATTTCCATAGTAACACTGTTTATATAGATAAGAGATGTAGTTTTCCCATGCATAGGACTAGCCTGAATTTCAGTCGTCTTTTCTTCCTACACTCCAACGTTGCGGGAGAAAAAACGACTCAACGCCGACTTCCAAAAACGTGCCCAGGAGTTGCGTGATTCTCAAGATCTTGAGAATGGATGGTGATTGGTCAGTTGTTTTAATGAGCTGTATTTATGCATAATTTTCAGCGACAAGAGAACTGCACTCAAAGGCAGATACATGGCAGCCCACAGAAAGACGAAAATTTATCCACAAAAATATAACTCAGCCCGGCAAGAATATTATGTACCTGTTACGAAAGGCCAAGCGATCTTAGAGAACCACACCATGCGGCAGAATAACATTTTCTTGAGGATTTTGTAGGCCGAAAACTCGTCGTTCAGATCGGTAAACGTGCATGTCGATACTTTCACCTCCAAACACACTAAATATCATTCCAGTTGACGTAAATTATTATGCAACTGACAATCAATAACAAGCGAGTCTGGAGCCTGTAATGTTATAGCGATTTCCTCCTCGAAATCAGGATCAGTGATGCATTTTGGCAAGCAAACATTTTAGTCATCCGAATCGGGGAAACACGTCAGCTGCCGTCAGAAAGTCCTAGGCCTACTATGCAGCTCTTGGTGCTTCAAAATTATGAGCTTCGACAAATTCACTGTGCTTGTATTGAAGTTCCGACTCCTCAGACACAAAAATTCCTTAAAATGATTTCCAAAGCAACACCCCAACTTTTTTAGTTTGTACTCGTTCGTCGAAGCAGCTTCTGAAGTATATTGCTAGTTCGCCGTGAGCTTTACGAGCCTCGAGTAAATCCAATGTTGTGCATGCTATGCGTTTTCTACGATCGCTTGGCCTTTCGTAACATGCACATATATTCTTGACGCGCTGGCCTTTCGTAACATGCACATAATATTCTTGACGCGCTGAGGTGTATTTTTCTGGATAAATTTTAGCCGTTCTGTGGGTTGCCATGTCTCTGCCTTTGAGTGCAGTTCTCTTGTCGCTGAAAATTATGCAAAAATACAGCTCATTAACACAACTGACCAATCACCATCCATTCTCAAGATCTTGAGAATCACGCAACTCCTGGGCACGTTTTTGGAAGTCGGCGTTCAGTCGTTTTTCTCCCGCAACGTTGGAGTGTAGGAAGAAAAGACGACTGAAATTCAGGCTAGCATAGGACCGGAATGAAAAAGTCTACATCAGGCAACTTCAGGGGTGTAGCTAGGGGGGGGGGGGGGGATACAGTAAACATTAAGGAAAAAATCGGTTGTGACCCCCCTTTGGGGACGAAAAATACAGTAAACATTAAGGTTGTGACCCCCCCTTTCTGTAGACCTGGCTACGCCCCTGAACTTGTTAGTACTGAGGTACTTGGTTTCTTATAATGGGGTTAATACGAAAAAACACAAAAGCCCATTCAACTGGTATCTACTTCATCGCTGAATGCCATATAGTCGTCTTCTAATAGAACGATGCATAATCAAACAAAAGGACCATTCATATTCAAATAAGGCGGCTATTGTGACATTCAGCGATGAAGCATATACCATTCAACTTGCCAAGCCTGGAAGTACTCTTTCACAATGTTAAAACGCCATTGTCTTGCGCCATGTAAGGAAATGGATTATGGAATCTGCATTCCAAAATTCACCAAAGGTTGGAATCGAGGTTGAAGGATTTCCTTACATGGGGCGAATTGGCTATCGTGCAACACATGTGTCAATAAACAATACTATGGATTTCAACGAGTCATGACACATGGAAAAACCCTGCTTTCTTTAACTTCCAGATGTCTACGATTCTACCTGCTCAGACTCATATTTTTGTCTGCATTCCTTTCTCTATGGCTGATGCATAACAATGTGACTTTAAAAACAATGTGACTTTAAATGGGCCACAGCAGACCTGATGGCTTTTTCCAAAATATTTCATAGACATAGATATTACAGGTTTAAGGTATTTTAGTGAAAAGCATGCCTTTCTGTGGGGAAATGGATGTAGACAAAAACATGAGCCAGAGGGGGCAGAATGGTAGACATCTGGAAGGTGGGAATGCACACCATTGTTGAGTGAAATCCATAGAAAGGGCATGTCAGGCCAAATCATGAAAACCAAAATTGCTCACTGCTAGTATTTAGATGTGATATGGAAATTGAAATATGAGCTGTGTCAGGGGCGTAGACAGACATACAGACAGTATATTTATTTAGAGAACCATATACAAAGAGTACATAGGTGTAGCCTCTAAACATTATATAAATATTTAGCCAGGATATATGTATTCAGGATTTGAGAAGCGGGGGGGGGGGGGGGGGGGTTCACATCTGTACAAATGTATGGTGCCCTTTTCCAGCTTACCAATATATTTCTTAATGTTTACTGTATTTTTCTTCTTAAAAAGCGGGGTCACATGCACCCCAGGAACCCACTGGCTATGCCCCTGTGTGTTGTCTGGTGGTGAAAAGGCATTCTTTATAAACTATAAATAGCACAAAACACCATGTTGAATGAGGGCATGGAAAACTAAAGCCAAGCAGACATATAATTTAGCTGTAAATATTGCATTAAAAAAAAAAACAAGAAATAGTCCATCCATTTCATTGTCTTGCTTTGGGAAGTCTGGGAAGTCCAGAAGTAATCCTTTTTGCGTGCGTTCTCAGGTAGATTAAGGCATGGGTCAATGCTTGATTTTGACCTAAACTAAGGGGGGTGGTCAACTCCTTTTGAAATGGCACAAATCAAGGGAATAACTTGTTCATAAGATCGGTATGGATAAAATCTTCAATAACAATCATGTACACTCTTCATCAACTCATCACGTGACCTATCACATTTCTTAATACCAAAATTCGAATTGTCAACATATTTGTCAAAAGTCTGAGCGCTAAACGCAAGTTTTCTTGAAACCTTTTCTTATGAATAGATTAAGGCCATCAACATGTACAACTTGTCATCTGAAAATTTGAAGAAATTTCTAAAATACGTTAAATATTCACGATTATATTTTTCAGGGGACTGGGTCGAGTAAGTAATTATTTAATTTCTCAGTAAAAATAGATTAAGTCCTAATTATCCAGATGCAGTTTTATGGGTATTGCCATTAGACACGTTAAAAATAAAGGTGTTTAGTTTCATTGGGGTTTTCAACTCAGACTTTTAAGCCAAACAATATGAAAGGGATACTTGCGTGACACCAGAAGGTTAAATGTCACACACGCAAGGTCAGTTCTGATGTCATCATTTTATGTAAAGGAACAAACATAAAAATTTTCATGAAGCAAGATACATCATAAACAACATTTTGACCACCCCCTCACATTTTTGATAAAGAAGACGAGACCCATGCCTTAATCTGCCTGAGTTTTGAATTACAGTTTTCATTTTCAATATACTTTCAATGCATTACAATAAATAATAATATTACCACAAGCATTAAAAAATGTACACATATTCTATCAGCTACAATAGTTACATTATATAAAATCTTGCTACAAATCTAAAGGTACTGCAGACCCACCTGAAGAAGGGTGTGTAAAATGTCAGTCACAGATCTCCTTCTTTTTCCTTAAGGTCACTAGATAGTGATTTTAAAGATGAGATTATTATTTCCATTGTTGGTCTCTGGTACCTCTCAGACTGACACTGAACAATAATATCTTTCAGACTTTTGAGTTCTAGTATGCTGTTAACTTTTGACATTATATATCCTAAGCTGTACACATCACTTGCTGGAGATTCCTTATCCTGTCCGCAAATACTTTCTGGTGCTACCTAAGGGTGGAGCTTAGTATAAGAATCAACATCATCAACAGTACGGCACCTACCACGCCTATTCTGCAGGCCTTGCCGAAGTCAATTATTAAAGGGTGCACATGGCCATTCAACCTGTCCAAAATTATGTTTTTTTTTTGGTGCAGGTCATTATGAATAAAGCCTTGAGATGAAGGGACTGGACTCCCATGGAACACTTCTGAATTGCCTTTTGTAGTGTTATACTACTTTCTGCTGAGGCAGAATGAAACTTGGTGACAATGTAAAAGGGTGGTACCTTAATGTTTATGCCAAGTAATATAGGAACATACAAAGACTGTTGAAGCTGTTTTAATATGTTAGCTTCCTGCTTAACTTCAATTTTCTCAGCTTTCTTGTGCAGCTTTTTAACACACACTTTTATATTCCTCCAGCTCATTAATTCACAGGTTCCATAACTCCCACAACCAATCACCTTTCCTCCATCACGATAAGGTGTAAGATGTTTAAGGGGAATGTAGGTAATAGCTGTTGCATCTGGTATCTCTGCACACAGTGCTTCCTGTGAACTTACTCTTATTCTTTTCGATGTCTGCTTTTCCTCAAGCTCATTCACTATTGTGGCTAATGTTCTCTTTTGCTTTTGAAGACATTGTATTTTCTTTATGGCACTAGTATAATTGCTTGTCATTTGTTTCAGATCATTCTCTTTGAGTGTTACCTCTGTTTCTCTCTCCACTAGGGCCCTTTCAAGCTTTGAAATTTGTTCCTCGGGTCTGAACGTTTCATGAGGACTCTTGGGTCTCGCATGTATTTTGTAGTAAAACTTTTCATGAGTACCATCTCTCTGATGGCAAGTTTGCTTCTTGACAAAAGGAAATGCCACCTTGATAACTTTACCGGCTTCTGTTGGTGTCATATCAGGGTACTTTGAGATCAGGAGCTCATGTACTGTTTTACACTTGATTTTCCACACACATTTTGAGCCAGAATCATCATTTCCTTCAACCTGTGTTTTTAACCTAAAAACAAAATATAACAAATGATATATTTTTGAGGGGCGCATGTTTATTAGTTTATTGTCACTTTAATGCTACCCCCTTTAAATAAAGACGTTATTGTTATTATAATATAATATTTCCTTGTGGACCTCAGATCAGACGGGAGAGTACAAAACCTGGACCCCTAGTCCATGGACCCCCCGAAGGAAATTTTTCGAAAAATATTCTTAAAAGTGAAAACAACAACTATTACCAACGATGACGATTTCCGACGATCACAGTGTGAGCATTAATTATCAACACCAATCTACTTGTTTATAACACCGCCATATTGAATAGTGCTTAGCCTCCCAAAACCAACTCCTAGGATTTCGGTCACCCTGTGTTGCTCAAATCCCTGTTTGTTTGAGCGAATTTTTAATCGCGCAAGAAATATTTATTTACCAGATAAGTCTTTCGTTCTTAAAGAACATTATAGACTGCGAGAGTTTGTATGCCTCCAGGAAAGTTATTTTTCAAGGAGTTTTTAAGAAGTCTAGGACAAATTTCTGGATATTCAGGGAAAGGACTTTCTAGTATAGTACATTCCAGGAGATTCCTGTTTCTTGCGCGATCAAAAATTCTCCCTTTTTTCCTTCATGGAAACCTGCGCAGGCAAAAAACAACTAAAACAAACAGGGATTTGAGCAACACAGGGTGACCGAAATCCTAATGTTCTTTAAGAACGAAAGACTTATCTGGTAAATAAATAAATATTTCTTGCATGATCAAATATTCGCTCAAACAAACAGGGATGGGTGACCGAAATCCTAGGAGTTGCTTCTGGGAGGCTGGGCACTATTCAATATGGCGGCGTTGTAAACAAGGGTAAGTAGATTGGCGTTGATAAATGCTTACACTGTGATCGTCATCGTTGGTAAGTTGTTGTTTTCACTTTTTAGAACATTTTTCGAAAAATTTCCTTCAGGGGGGTCCATGGACTAGCCTGCGAACATCCGGTACACGCGAGCTTAACCTTTAGGGTTAGTACCGTCTGCGCATTAACGGTCGATCGCTTGTGTTACATCCCCTGCGGCGTAGGAGATTAACAAACTTCCGGTTAAACTTGGCCTGGGATCAAAAACAACATGACTCTTCCGAGTAAGTATTAATACAGTGAGCTTCTCGATCTGGGCCTTTGAGTCGGTACGAACCCAATTCTAAATCGAGAATCTCTTTCCAGAACAAGAGGAGAGAATAAAAGCCTTCTTTATACTTGTAAACTTACCAACAGGACTGACAGGATACAGAAAATCGCTGATCTATCAGTGCTTGCAGCGATGCTGAAATCAACTTCGAAGGGTCACGTGGAACGAAGGATAAAGGTCGCAACTCCGAAGGAATATCAAAACCAAATTTTTAGTTTTGCGTCTACCAGGTACCATTCGTTTTGCGTGAAACAATTGCTTTTGAATAGCCTATAGTTGAAAGAAATTAGAAGTCGTTCGTCCCGTCGTCAAAACTCACGTAACGCAATCAAAACATTGCACCTAGCGAGCACCGGAAAATACTGGCCCGAGTGTGTTTCACCAATCAGTGGCTCCGATAGAACGAGAGCCAATGACAGCGCATTATAGATATTCCCACTAGCACGCAGGGGGTCTAACACAAGCGATTGACCGTTAATTCGCAGACGGTACTAACCCTAAAGGTTAAGCTCGTGTGTACCGGATGCGCGCAGGCTACCATGGACTAGGGGTCCAGGTTTTGTACTCTCCCAGATCAGACAGTTACACCTTTTAGGGGATTTTACTATGTAAAATGAGCATGGAAATGCTTTATATGAACATAGATCGCCCTTAAGAATAGTTTATGAAACAGTCGTAGTCATTTTGTACACAAAATATGGCATAAACCAATAAAACAAGGCATAAACAAAGAGCAAAAAGAACTAAAAAATAAAAAGGGCCGCATGCACGCTTTTTTGGAAAGCTCCGGACGATAAACATGTTTATTTTTTTTACTTGGCCTTAACACTGCTTATTATTATTTATTTCATGGGAACCTTCAAAATTAAACCAAAGTTGATAATTATTATACCTGCGAGCAGAGACCTTTCTTTGTACTTCTCATGTGCGTCTTTGTTGTTATCGACTCGATTTGTATTGCGAGTTTAACTCAGGGAGCTGCGCGACAAGGCAACACCACGCGAACAACATCGACATAATAAAATTTAAAGACCGACAAAGAAAAACATGTGCTCGCAAGGTAACGCAATACAGATTGCAGTTATTTTCACTTGAGTAAATGATTTCTTACTAATAAGAACACGATCAGTCTGAAACCTGAATCGGCATTGTTACAGGCGGGCGTTCCTTGCACGCTTAGGCTTTTTATTTCCGTGCTCAAAACACAGTAGCTTCTTAGCATACGAAATGCGGGTAAACTACAATCTTAAGACTTTAATACTGCTGTAAATAAATGTATTTCAAGACTGCTAATACAGACTGCAGTCAAGACTGCTTATACAGAAACAAACTTACCACTCTGCTCTTTCATTTCGTAAATCAGATTCCAGGATAATACTCTCAGTATTCGTTCGGGTGTTCGCTGCTAAGTTCGTCTTGTCGATTTCAATGTACGCCGCCATGTTTTGTTATCTGTGTGTAGCATTTAGTCACGTGGTTTTAGGGGGTGTGCATGCACACCCCCATGATAAACAACACATTTGCCCTGCAGCCAAAGTTGATAGCAAAACTATCCAAATCCCGAAATTCGTCTTTGACCTGCAAATCTGCTGCAAATAAATTCCGCACTTTGTATTTTGCATTAACGACGCCATCCGTTCAACTCCAGTATTTCTTATCAACTTTGCTTGATATGCAAACTTGAAACAAGCACATTACAAAGTTGAAAATTTGCTTCGACTCTGCAAATCCGTTGCAAACACACTTAAAACTTTGCATTTACGTCGACTATGCCAACCGTTAAATCCAGTATTTATCCTCAAATTTGCAAGTATGCAAACCTAAGGTAAATGTAATTCAAATTTAAAATTTGGCCTTGGTTCGCAAATTTGTGGCAAATATGACCCAAACTTGATATTTACGTTAGCTATACGCGCAGATCAAAAGCAATATTTACTTTCAAATTTGCTATAATCTGGGGCACCAAATTTGCATCAGATTTGCTCGGCGAGTGAAGTTGAGCAAATCCATTTTTTCGTCAAGTGGTACACCCTTGTATGGGGCAATTAGCTAAAAGTGCTACTCAAGGCTGAAATTTTAATGGCTTATATTATTGCACATTCAAAATAAGGAAGAATGCCGTTTATTTCGCGTTCATAGGTCTTTTGGTTTCAGATTTCAGGATTTTTACTTATGCAAATTAGCAAAAAATGACGTCACAACAAGACAAGGGCAAAAGAGGCCAACAATGTTTTATGTATGATTCTGTTTGGGATAGTTAGATTCACTTAAAACTTGGAAATAACAAAGAAGGACCAAAACCACAACCTCTGACATGTTTATTACTGTTTCCATGGTAACGCTATTGACACTAGGGCTGTCTGTTTAAAAAATAGGAAAAATCTGAAACTTATTCACCTACAAGTGAAGTACTACAATACTTTGCCAAAATACTCTGGGTTGTGTTGACAAACAAATCAGGAAGTTTCGAAGACTTTCACAACTTAGGGAATATTTCACAGATTTTACCTATTTTTCCTGGAATCACTTCTATAGCCAAACGTGTTACCATGGAAACACTAATTAGCATATGGATGTATGAGGTCTTGGTTCTTCTTTGTTATTACCAAGTTTGAAGTGAATCTAATTATCCCAAACAGAATTATACATAAAACATTGTTGGCCTCTTTTGCCCTTGTCTTGTTGTGACGTCATTTTTTTGCTAATTTGCATAAGTAAAAATCTTGAATATCTCTGTAACCAAAAGAGCTATGAACACGAAATAAGCGACATTCTTCCTTATTTTGAGTGTGCAATTAAAAATGTCATTAAAATTTCAGCCTTGAGTAGCACTTAAACCCCTGTAAAAAACAGAACTATAGAAGATAAAAATAAGACCGAGTTTTTTCATCATGATCGTTCTGCTAGGTTGTTTAAGCATGTACGTGACATTGTGTTAACGTTTGGGGAGACGCGAGACATTCGGAACAACAAACTTACAAATTAAAGAATACCACATTCAATGTTCGCTTTAGAATTTTATATTTAAAGCGATTTTCTGTCTGATAACAATTTTTTTTTATTTGTTTAACTTGTTTTTCTTTTCTCGAAGAGGAATCGAAAAGCACGAAAGCCAGATATGAATGACACATTCGCTACACTTTTTCTCTGGATGTTTATGTTTCTCCGTGTTAATAATACAATGTTTAGGACTCCCATGACCTTGAGCACTAGGAACCAGTTTGTTTGCGTGACCTCTGCCGGCGGTATTATTATTGCGTCTCTGTCCTTGGAGGCTGATTTGATCGGAATATCCCTGGCTTGCTTTTGAATAGGGATGGAATCGTATCTTCTGTAATACTGCAGCAGAAGCTGTGCTTTGTTTTGCTCTCGCTTGAGCCGCTAATTGTTGGAGCTCACGATCACCGTCGGTAATACTACACTTCAAATCGTCCCACTCATCGAGGGAAAGCGTGACTCCTGTCTTGGTTGAGTGATTCTCCCCTGTTACGGGATTTTGGAAAACTTTTCTGATGTGAATTTTCGGTTCGCCTTTAAATTCGTTTACAAATAAACAGAACCCACGTCTTCCAAGCACACAAGGCTGTAGCAAACTCATTTTAACGCTCCAATTTTACACTTTATTATACATTGTACTCACTATCTCGATTCCGATTGGCTAAAAGCGCGCGCTTTACTTTGGGAATCACGCACTTTGAGGGTCTCCAAGAATCAGCATGCTGATTCTTGAAGAATCAGCTAGCTGATTCTTGATCCAACGCGCGCAATGTATCATTGGACTAGAGCACTTGAATGTTTTCCCTATTTAACAAGGCGCTTGTGTAAAAGAAATTGCTTGACAGAAAAAAAGTATTTTTACTTAATCAATGTATAATAAAACAATTATTGAATTCGTTTTTTATGATTTCCAGAATAAACAATGTCTCGCCAAGTGGAATCAGGCTCGGCCTTACGGCCTCGCCTGATTCTACCTGTCTCGACATTGTTTATTCTGGAAATCACAAAACCTTATCCAATAATTACTTATTACTAGTCGAGAGATTTCTTGTTTTCTGTTCTCTCGTCTTTTCTCGTGGCTTTTATAGTTTACACCACACACCATAATCCTGCTATCATGTTACACCAACAACCCTACCTCCCCTCCTCAAAAGGTGCTATAATTTTGACCCCTCCCCTCCCTCCTCAAAAGGTGCTTTAACTTTTGACCCCCTCCCCTCCTCCTCAAAAG
The DNA here is from genome assembly GCA_033964015.1 of Scolanthus callimorphus. Taxonomy (NCBI): domain Eukaryota; kingdom Metazoa; phylum Cnidaria; class Anthozoa; order Actiniaria; family Edwardsiidae; genus Scolanthus; species Scolanthus callimorphus. The sequence goes on from CM066920.1 coordinate 26,302,200, forward strand.
GTGCTATAATTTTGACCCCCTCCCCTCCCCCCTCAAAAGGTGCTATAGTGGGGTCTCTTACTACTCTGCTATTTGGCACAGATGGCCTTCTCAAGATTGCCGAGAAGTGAACCATATATTCTTCCTTCAAAGCGCCGTGATTTCGACTTATCAAGGCAATCTCAAGGAACCAAGCTAAGTTCAAGCTAAGAGCACTTATGACTACTGTCAGTTAAGTTCTCGAGAGCCGGAAAATAAGGGGTATTGTCCATAAGCCAATTGTTTTGCTTTTCGGAAAAACAGCATTAAGTTAATAACTTTTGTTCAGAAACTATTCAGTGAAAAGACACGATAAGTTACAGATGAACTCCGCCAAAGTCGAATAGCCAGTGGAAACGAACATTAGTTGTCAACTGTTTAGTATTCAGTATTTTAGTTCTCAAACTGTTAGTATTAAATGAGTAGGCATTCTTTGATTCAAATTTTCTTCCCTGTTGTCTATGTTTCATTAATGTCAAACTATGTTGGCACACATAAAAGATAAATATAGTGGATTTCAGATGAGTATCGAAAACAAGAAAACACACCCAGCCAACCTTAAGACTATCCACGGGTCGTCTCTACCTGTTAGACTATCAACCAACACCGTTGCTTACGAGATCAAGGAAAGGGCAACACTGAAGCACACTAATTACAACAGAGTCCGACAGAGTTTTAGAGAATGTCCTGCTATTTAAGAAATACAAGAAAACAGCCCGTCACTTCGTGACGCTAGAAGACCCAACCTAAGTTCCCCGCTACATAAACTGCTGATTTACATTACTAATGACCTCCCTTTTTGTGTGTTTGTTTTGCACTGGTCTCCCTGATTTTGGTGGGGAAAATGACGCACGTATGTGTGTCTTGGTGAGTCAGTCCGGTTCTCAAATCTGTCTAAGAACCCGCTAAAATTGAAAACGCAGCCTATTACAGAAAACATTTGACTTCGGAATTGTTTGTATAATGCTTATCAGTAAGGCACGAGAGAAGAAACAGGTAAAGTTAAACTGTTCTAAGAAATTTCTTAGTTTATCATAGGAATATTTAGAGAATATCATTGACATTAGCGCGCGCTCTGTAGGCAGTGCCAGGTGTAAGTTTGTTCAAACTTGAATGAAATTTTTCTCAGCTCAAATCTTTCTCTCGCTGAAAAAATCGCTTGAATTAGAAGTTAGCCAAAGGTGAATCTTTTCCAACAAAAACACGCCCACTGGAGAGATTTCCTCTTTCTCTTCTGGTTTGTGTCCTTCGTTTTGCGATACAGCGTCAGGATTTATACTTAGAAAATATTATTCATGGCTTTGTGGCATTTCGCCTTAGCGTGCTTCCAGAAAGCAAGACGGTGTACGGCGGTGTACGTTTGTTCAAACTTGAATGAAAATTTTTCTCAGCTTAAAGCTTTCGAATAATTATTATCCCTGCACATTCCTGCAAGTAATCTGTGACAGAACCATTTAGGTTTAGATGACTATGGTGATTTCGGCTGTGCGAACTGAGTTCTTTTTTAGTTTCTGTGGGAGATTTCAAAATGGCGGCGATGGCAGCTTTGTCCCTCGCTTAAGAAATCGCTTGAATTAGAACTTAGCCCAGGGTGAATCTTTTCCAACCAAAACACGCCCACTGTGGAGATATCCACTTTCTCTTCAGGTTTGTGAACTTCGTTTGACGACACAGCTTCTGGGCCAAGCGGAGTGAGTGCGGACGATTTAGCCAATCAGAAACGTTTGCGCAGACAACCCGATTATAATAGTATAGATAACACATTTTTCCATGTACCACAGCCTGATGGTAGCACGCGTGAAAGTTTGGGAGAACAACAAAGGGAACACAAAACCTTCCCGCTTGAAAATGGTTCGATATCAAATGTTTTGGGTTCCCTGTGTTTTCAAGACATTTCATGATCGTAAAAGCCCTGTGTGAGCTCCACGTGAAGTATTATAACAAATTCTATCGCTTGCGAACATTTCGAAATTTCCAACAGTCACTTTGCTTCTTCATACACGGTTCTACGTCTCAATTTTATATTGACTAGTGTAAAGACGATTTTACAAGTATATGTGGTTTTATTATCGGGGGAAATCGCACCGTTCGAAGAAAGAAGCGAACATCCTCCGGGAATCAGTACACGAAACCACAAACCAACAATTGCGACGGCTCCCAAGATCAAGAAACGGCTGGGAAATCTGTCTCATGTAGGAAGCTGAAGCTCTCCTCGACTCCAAAATCGGATTCAAAGGAACAATTTCCAATGCCCAGCAGCGAGGAAAAGAGCATAACAGGCTATAGGCTGCTTGATATGGAAGTATTGGCCAACATGTTCGAGTGTTTGTGATGCCCTGACTGTGGTGACTTCAGCCTTAAGCTGATGGACAATTCCTCCAAAAGAAAAGGTTGTGCCTCTCACCTACGTTTGCTGTGTGATTATTGTGGATGGGTAAAAGAGTTTTTTACTTCAAACAGCAGAAGAAAAGCTCTGAAATGAATTGGTATTTGCTATACGATCGTTGGGCAGAGGACACAGTGGCGCTAAACAATTCTGTGTACAAATGAATATGCCTCATCTGTGAAAGCGTATAGTAAAACGCTAAAACAATCACAAATAATTTGAAGGAACTCACTGAGACGAGTATGAGTAAAGCTGCTGAGGAAGTTAGAGGATTAAGGCAACAGCACCGCTAGATGTGCTGTGTCATGTGATGGCACTTGGCAGAGACGTGGATATTCCTCTCACAATGGTTGTGTAGTGGCCATTTCAATGGAGACTGGTAAGGTCTTAGACGTAGAAGCCCTCACGCAACTGTGCAAACAGTGTCAGCAGAACTCGCACTTCGACAAAGAAATTGAGGAATACATACTATGGAGAGCTGACCATAACAACTGCAAGTCAAACTACCGAGGATCAGCACCTGCCATGGAGACTGAGGGCACGGGCCGGATTTTCAAGCGATCGATAGAAAAACACGGACTTATTTAACGTGAATATTAATAACACGGGTTGTTAATGTAAATCTAGACCGGAAGCCCTACGTAGACTGGAGTACCGGTAGCTTTTATTCCAAGTAAGCTCAGATTGTAGGAACGCAAAGCATCCCAACTTGTTGACATTGGCCGGAAAACAAGGCCTTAATATATCTGTACGGTAAATTGAACGTGATCATTCGCATATAAGCATTGCCAAGCGCACCACTTGAGCAAGTGTTACAATTCTAAAAGCAATTTTCACAATGCCTCCAAAGAAAAATAAGCCCAAGCGACAAAATCGTTGCCCTGGATGTAAGGTAGCAAAGTCGGAACACAATTGGGGGCCATCTTCGCCTAACTGTGCTGGGAAACCCGACGATGACGACTGGTCTAACGACGGAGAACAGAAGGAAGAGAAGGACGCAGAAACCCTGGAGCGAGCCATACCTACGGAGCCACAGGGTGAGGAACAAGAGCGTGAAAAGACACTAGAATTGCTTGCAGCGGAACTAAAAGAACTTGATCTTGAGGAGCATAGGCTAAAACGTGAGCAGGAGGAAAACGATCTCAAAGTGCGTATCGCGGACAAGAAAGAAGCTATCGCACGCTTAACGGATTTTCAAGCGATCGATAGAAAAACACGGACTTATTTAACACGAGTTATGTGGGGATGGGGACAACAAGAGCTATAAATAAGTTTAAAATGTGTACTTGCCTGATGGACCAGAAGAAGATGTCAAACACGAATGCATTGGGCATGTACAAAAGCGGGTAGGCACCGCATTTCGAAAAACACAAAAGGGAGCATTGCAGCCTTGGGGGGAAGGGCAAACTAACAGATGCAATGATTGATAAATTGCAGAACAATTATAGCATTGCCATAAGATCAAACACTGGAAACCTGGCAGGCATGAAGCAAGCAGTCTTGGCTTGCCTATTGCACTGTGCGTCAAGTGAAAAGCTTTGTGCCCATGATCCGTGCCCACCAGGTGCATCTAGCTGTTGCAAGTATCAGCGATACAAAGCCAACAAAGATCTGGCCAACTACAAGCATGGCCCTGGACTACCACGGGAAGTTCTGGAAGAGATTAAGCCAATTGATCACAGGCTTAGTCAGGATAAACTTTTAACCAAGTGTCTTCATGGGAAGACCCAGAACCAGAATGAAGCCTTTAACGGTATGATTTGGCAACGTGTGCCAAAGGAGATTTATAACTCTATGATGCAGTCTTCCACTTTAATGATGGTGCTGCCACTGTTTGTCAGCTCTATACTGCCCTTGGAATAGAGTATCTAATGCAGAGTTCCAAGAGAAAGAAGTCAAGAACAGGAGAAAGATACTTAGGGGACTCAAAAACAAGAAAGGGGATAAGCAACAGCAAGCAGAAGGACTGACTTATGGTACAGGAGAGTTCTATTTTGGCAGAGTGCTGTTCTGTTTTTATGACTCTTTTATAATAATACTGTTTATTTATTTTCAATAATTATCAATAATAATTACAGAACTCAATTTTCGATTAGTAATTTTATTTTAGTTCTTTATGACATGCTAATGCAGATAAAGCACACGGGATAAATAGAGAGACTGTGCAGGTGCCAGAATATATTTGCCTTTACACCATGAATGTGTCACATCGTATATTTGGCGGATCACGGAATGGAACATTTGCCTTACACTTTCACAGACGAATCAAAGACTTTGCCTAGTCCGAAAAGTATTAGACTTTTTGATACTCTTTATTTGGCTTTCTTGAAGAGGAAACCAACGAGTCTGCCAATTTGGGCGAGGTTCTGAATGGATCAATTTGACCAAAGGGTGCAGAAATGACGCATACCTGCGCGACATACACGCCTGCGCATTGATGCTAGAGACAACGGACTCTCTTGAAGCCACTGGAGAAGTTGAAACACCTCCAAATGATTGTAATATCACGACAATAAACGGGGAGCCTTACGGAATTTATGTTTAGTGCTAGAGAAATAACCTCGTCCGTTTAATTAAGGGCTGGATGATGGTGGTCCAGAACAGAGACACGACAATCTAGGATCCACAATTGCGAATGCCATCGAATTTTTATCACAGTCCGTAATACAACGGCGTTGTGAGAAAGACAGTGTGGCAAACGAGGCTGAACGCGCGAATTCTGTACTCGGGCGCTCGTCATCCATGGGATTCACCATTCCTCAACTCAAGCAACAAAAATGCACTGCAAGAGATGTCTAATCCGTAGGGGACCAACTTATTTCACAGAAGTAGAAAATTACATCACCCAAAAAAACACCTAAAAATAACCATGGTTTGCGAATTGGTTTCTCGCTAATTTGTTGTCTCTTTAAATTTGACCCGTTTTATTCGAAAGCGATAATCTGCTCCGTGAATTTGAGTGGAATGGCGGCTTAAGGGCAGTAAATTTGGTGTTTATCGACGAAGACGACATTGCTTTGGCAGCCATATGAGAGTAGTGCGCATAGATTCGGACGTGGAGCAGCCTTCTGATGTCGAAAGTGACAACGAAACCAAAGATTTAGCTGGTTCTAGCTACGAGGATAAGGGCAATGAAGGTAATAATGACAGAACAACAAGATTGCACTTGATTTCGTCTTGATGACATTCACGTTGCCTTCAGTTACTTTGTGAAACTGCATGTCCTTTACTTTTTTGGTTCTACTTTTATTCTATCATATTCTGTTACAAGAATATATTAACAAGGCAACAAACAAGAAGTGCTTTTCAGACAACATCAAGAAAAAATTAAAGCTAATTTCAAGCCAAAAGAAGAAACATGGACACACGACTTTTGTGCCCTGGAAGACAATGATTCAATTAAAGTCCCTCCAGCTTAAAGAAGCTGGGCTTGGCATGAAGACAATAAGCCTAATTGGCGTTTGGTGTGGCGCGTCAAATTATGTTGACAGAAAACATAAATATAGCGGATTTTAGATCAGTATCGAAAACAAGAAATCACACCCAGGCAACATAAGACACTAATATTTCTGCTGCAAACTAAGCAGGACGACTTAAATGTGGCTGACTAGTACCATCGGGTCGTACATTCGCAAACTAACAGAAAAATCATTTCATGTTTAATAAGATTGATTAATTACACTAATTATTATAGACTCAGAAATATATTATAAATGTAAATATCAGTTAAGTTTGAAATCGTCAATTTTTATTTACAATAGGTGAGTAACTTATTATTCTTGAGTACCTTCTCACAAGAAGAGGAGAGGAGGAATGTGAATGAGTTACAGCAGAAGCAGATAGAGAAGGAGTTCACTAAATACCATAAGTTACTTTAGTTGATCTTGTGGGGAATGCAGCTAGTGCTGAAGTAAGATTTTACTGACCAAACAGTACATGCTTGGCTTTGGTGAGCATTACATTTCTCAAGATTAGAACATTTAGAAATTCATATCTATCGCTCGGTGGAAATATGGGACAAAAGAAATGCTTTAAACATTCTCCCTGTTATCAGCAAAGTATTCAATTAGATGAAGTAGATGACGTAAGTGCAGTTGGTGTTGAGCATGATAATGTAGCATTTGATAAAAACCTTCTAGATGAGTGAAATGAAATGATTTTCTCTTTGGGCTACTCAGAAATTAGTGTGAGGAGTATAATTTTAAAAGTTTAGATCGAGCAACGCGCCTGGTGGCCGCTAATAATAAACAAGGGTGTGGTCATTACGTTATTATAGCAACACCGATCACAACAAAATACACATTACAATAAAGTTCAAACCCCCAGGTAACCATGTGAAAGCTCAGACCGGTACAAGTTTGTGTACTTGAACAGCAGGCAAACAAAGTTTGGTGGTCGTCTGTACCTGTTAGACTACCAACCTCCCGAAATCAAGCAAAAGGCAACACTGAAGCACATCAATTACAACAAGAGTTTTGACGGAGTTTTAGAGTGTGTCTATAATGGTAGTTTAGTCGAAAATATTCCAGGAACCTCGCAGCCGTTCAACTTGGAACAGTATAAGAATAAACTCCGTAAAAACTACAACCGAATCACTCTTCTTATTGCCATAAAAATGGATTAACAGTCGGCGAAAATTGAGGGACTAAAGAAATGTGCAGTCATCAAAAGAGTAGTCGCTGACTAAGCCATGGCATTGCTATGGAACAAAGCTCAGATTGCCAATTAAATTCATTTTTTATCATTTAGCAAGCAACAAGATCGCCTACTACCGAAACAGGTAGAGCGTTTATTCGGCTCGAGAAAAAACGCTCGTTTCCAGACAAAAACGTTGGCGAATCTGATTGCATTTCTTCGCACGAAATGAATCATGCGTTGTCGCTGCCAAAGAAAATCGTTAAAAATTTGGGAAATAACACACTGATTTGTATTTCTTACCTCATAAAATTAGTAGAAAACACGAGCAGATGGCTTTTTTGTGTTTTAAGTTTGAAAATTTTCCAAATTAAAATATTTGACTTGCACGCATCGCTGACCTCAGTAAATGAATTCAAACTACATCGTGAATGTTTTTTGTCTGGAAACGAGTGTTTTTTCTCGAGCCGAATAAACGCTCTACCTGTTTCGGTAGTATATACGAGGCGGACTCACTAACCATTGGAGAGGCAAGACATTCCTGCCGCTTTAGTTCCATTAGCCAATTTGTTCTTCACTTCCCCGAAAAACAGTATTACAGTGCTGCTAACTCAACCGGGACCACCCCAGGTTTATTTGTCAATAAGCCTGCAGTCTTTGCACACCTATGAGCTTGAAGCTGACATTTTTCCACTAGCTCAGCAGGGACTCAGCTTATACGATTGGTGCATGAATGCAAATCTGAATGTTGATCCCGGTTGAGTTAGCAGCCCTGTAAGTTAATTTCTATTGTTCAGAAAACTACTCATTAAAAAGGCAGAATATGTTACAGTAGAAATCCACTTATCGAAAAGCCAGTGGAAACGAACATTAGTTCTCGACTATTTAGTCTACAATAAATGAGTAATAATTTTTGTATTCACTCATACAATTTTGACAGAAAAGATAAATATAGTGTCGAAAACCCAGGAGGAAAACATATCCAGCTAACAGAAACTTAAGAGGAGAGGAGTTAAATTGGCTTGACCAATTAGTTTACATTTAATTTAGCTATGAAACAAATTCTAGTACCACTGAATCATTCCCTAAAGTAGTAGTGTTTACTTAGAAAAAGTACATATTAGTATAGGCATACTCAGTATAGTCATTTCATGTTCAATTAGATTTAATAATTACCTGAATTATTTATCATTCCTACAATACCAACTCAAACGCCAAGGCATATGTTTCATTACAAAGGGAAGGGCCGATGAACGGCCTCCCTCAGTGTTTCGAGCTGTCCATGACCTTTCCATCATTTCACTCCATGCGAGAATGTGGTAAAATGATCATCAAGAAACAGCAGGAGCAGTACAACCTGTTTACAGAGCGATGCAGCAATGAGGGTTCCCCGTCCACCATTACAGCTGGGAGCATTGATACTTGATGAAGCGCAAAATGAATAAGTCTGAAAAGAGTGATAAATGCATGCCACTGCCAAAGGCTACTGAACTGACAACAGAGAAAGAGCATGAAGATCATAGTAGTTCGTATGATGAGGACACTGAGGGGGGCACTGAATATAGCGACAAAGACATTGTTATTGATGAACTTGGACTGACTGATAGCGAGGAAGACGTCCAAAGCGAGGAGGCGATGGGCAAGACGTAGATGAAGTAATCAATGTCACAAGAAGTGGGGGGCATGTGCACCAAAGAAACCAGCTCCGGCACTAACCGGCGAGGAGACAGAAGGAGCGAAAAGCTAAAACACCTTTTAAACAAGGAAAACAACTTTCCATGGGCAAGTATATCTGACGTTACTTGACACGAAGAAAGTGAATGTCAACATTCACATTCACAGTCAACAGAATGAGCCCCAACCCCACTTATGTTGAACGCTTGCCATGTAGACTACAAAGCTGTGGTCTTTTGTGCAACGTCTACAATACTAAACTTGCACTTAAAATTATTTAACAAATTGATTCTTCGTAGATAATGGCTGGAAAAAAGCGGAAAACCCAGAAACCGACAAAATGCAAGCAGGTGGCCACCAAGCAACCGAAGAAACTGCAGAAGCCACAACAACAAAAGGCCGTGGTTGCTAAATGAACGAGGGAGGTTGTGGCGAAGAAAAGAGGGTAGTGTTTTGTAGGGAAGGTTTGTTTATAATCACCACAGAAGTGCATTACATGGCCCAATCTAGAATACCTTTATTTTGTTTTTTATTCCCTGTTTTACCACAATATAAAGATAAGATAAGATAACTTTATTTTGACACAATTATTGTTATCTCTTTAGTGAGAGGTACCGGTAGAGCACAACCATATTGGAAACCCTTGATAGAGAAACACTGTTAAGCTAAAAACTTCCTCCATGAATATTGTTTACATGGTAGGTTTTGTTTCACTTTTTGTCTTTCAGCATCCAGAGAAATAGCACCAAAATATCAAAAATGCAGATTTGGCCATCACCATCGTGAACTTCCAAATGCTCGTCTGGACATCACAGCCTACAGCTCCCAGTCAATACACATACCATCAAGGAATGATGAAGTGCATGATTTCATGGTTGTTAAAATTTTAATAATGACCATTTTGGTCTTTCGGCCTTCTTCAGTGCGAAATACTTATTACTTGTAGGTCATTAGAATGACATCACAGACTAGCTAACGGAAGTTCAAGATGGCGGCCAAATCAACATTTTGTGTTCTATTTGCATGTGTTGTAATTTTTCTGGATGTGGAAAGGAAGGAAGAAAAAGTATTTCGTTATCTTAAGAAAGACGTTTCAGCCGTTAATGTCTTTCAATCTGTAATCCCTTTAAAATAGTACTGCAAGAATTACACCCACAAAACCTTGATGGGATAGGGCCACCCACAGTCAAAAACAATCTGATCACTTCTACTATCACCCAGTGAAATGATCCTTAATTTACAGTGCCTTGGCCTACAAGAAAAATCAAACCCACCAACATGTGTGCTGGGGACAGATTTGCATGTGAGTTTAGAGCAAGGGAACGCATCCCGCCTTGAACAGTCACCTTGAACCTCCCTACATTTGAATTCCAAGGTAAGCATTGTATTTCATAACTTTAACAAATAATAATAACACTAGCTAATAACTGAGAAAGTGAACAGTTTCTACTACAATAATTAATTTTTAACAGTTATTTCACTGTTACAGACATTAGCAAAATAGAGTGTGACAGGCTGATACAGCATGTCTCCATCATTTAGTGAATACTGCCTGTCAGAGGCAAAGTAGCACAAGTGCTCTATCTGCTTGTAGTTCTGTGAGCCCATACTTATGTGCCCCTAAACAGAATATTTTTATATGGTTGTGTTGATACACCCCTTCTGCTGTTGATTTTTTTTATAATTATTCAGATATTATCAAAATGCAAAAGTAAGTAATAGTGCGAGATTTTATTCTTGAATTATGTAAGGTTGGGAGAGAATATGTATTTTAGCCTATGTTATACATGAATGTTCTTATATAAAAAAACACTTCATTTTAGGATCCAACCCCCTCCCTCTCCCCAACACACACACACACACACACACACACATACCAACCGTCACCGACTAGCACGGACCTGGTCCCAGAGACCGCGCTAGGCGGACCACCGGAATACGCTTTACACTGGAGTCTACATTTCATATAAATGTTCCTAGAGGGAAACCCCACAACACACAATAGAGGAATAGAGAAAATCAAAAATTTTTTTTTCGAATTTTTTTTGCAACGCGTTACGAGGACCAGGTCCTAGTTTGTATCACACTAACGTTACAGGGACCATGACGATAGTTTTGTCATACAACAGGAGTTTTGATGTAGGAAGGAAGAAGGAACCATTTGAAGTAAAAAATATCTATCAATCTCGCTGGTTATGCCAATATATGAACTGAAAAATCGTGTGTGTAGTAGTTGGAACTTTTCCGACGTTACGGGGACCTTTAAGAAATAAATAAATAAAGAGCTTGAAAGTGAAAACTGTGGCATAAGCAAGTACCAAAACAAGTACATTACAACGGTAAAGGGGGCCCTTCAACTAGTGAGAAAGCGCTTTTCTTGAGCGTTAGAATGCGCGCTCTTTAGCCATCGTGTATTCATTAGTTTTTGTGACCTTGATAAAGGCAGTGCTTGCCGAAATCGGCTATTTTAACGAATTTCAGCTTTTTTGTACCTAGTGTCATTTTCTCGCACGAGGTGCGCGCGTCTATTTTATTTTTCAAACAATTACCTATCATCTCCTTCAGACGAAAAACAGCCGCGCGCCGCGCTTCCAGTCCAAGTTTTGCTCATTTTACGCATTCTTGTCATGTGTTGTAGGAGCCCATTTTCTAATGAAGATAAGCGGAACAAGAAACGGGTTTCCTGTAATGTATCAGTCAATTCCCAAGCGGTGGCCATGCCTCCCCCCCCCCCCCCCCCCCTTCCCCCTCCGGGCAACCCCCGGGGATTTGGTCATTTCTAAAATTAAAACTAAGAATTCTCCGCCCCGGGGCTGGAAAAGATCGAAAATACCCCACGGCGAGGAAGACAAAAAATGGACAAATGCCCCTCTCCCGGGTCCAATAAAAGACAAGATTCCATCGGACACTGCGTTTTACAAAGCTTCACAACAAAGAACTTCAGAACTTCAACTCCATTTATTCTGTCCGAGCATTTGTAATTCGTTTTTTAACTGTAATTTAGTTTGTTCTCGTCTCTGAACGAGTTTTTTTATGTGACGCCATCGACTAGAAATGTATATACGAGGTTTTGCCTCTACCACGCCAGTAGGGAGTTAAGCTAGCGAACCAACCACGCTCAGGGTGAGTAAATACAACTTTATTTGAAGAAACCCACGGAAACGCGGAAACTTACTACGCAGTCTAAAAAGATACCATCTTGACTTCTTTCCTGGCCCGTTTGCCCTCTGGGCGCGCAGCGCAGGGTATCCTGGACGTATGACCGCGAAGCCCTGGGAACAAGAGTTGGTTGGAGGAGGACGCGGAGGACGCGAGTTCAGTTTGAAAACAATCCGATGAAATCTTATTCATCCGAAAATAATGAAGACTTATTTGGAGTTCAAAGGCATATCAAGTCATTAGGAAAGTTTGCTTGCCTCTTTTTATGGCAAGCGTTGTTTAACACTGGACGATAAACAAGGTTCACATTTTCTGTAAAGGTAAGCTTACAGATCGAGATGCCGAGGTTACGTTTTTCTGTTACATTTGCTTTTGTTCTTGTCCTTTTATTCGTTTGTTCTGCAAAGGAAGCATCTGGACAATGTCATTTCTCTATGCGAACGTGGCATGATTCAACCAGAAACTGCTGAGCTGCCTCGACTCCTGTTTGACGGAGCTGCACGTGCCGGAAATATTATAGCATCATAAAACATGCCTCACGGGCTAGGGAAAAATTGGCGGAAAAAGTTGTTAAAATACAGTTAAAATATAGTTTTAATACTAAAAACGTTTGAATAAACAATTGAAGAATACTTACTAAAGCATCTAATGTGTATGCTGTGTTTATTTTTCAAGTTTTGAGGTGGATTTCTGCGTCTTAACATCACTCGCTACAATGTACACTCGCTCCCCATTCAACTGAAAATCAACAATCGCGAACCCATGGCCTGAAGGGTAACAAACCACATAATGCCTATCCATTTGAGGTGAGAATTAATTTGCTAAATTATTGGAAACATAGACCTCAAGTTAAATGTTGATTATGTTCAAGTGCTCAGCTCTGCTTGCATAGAGTGGTCCACTAATAAACATACAAAATGCTTGCTGAACAAACCTATTATGCACTAGTCAATATAAACCCCCGCACCCCCCTGGCCGGGGCATAGCGGGACATTTGACAAACAGTTGTTTCAAAAGTTATCAAACACCCCCGCCCTCAAGGACTTTTTTTGTGCCATACCCTGCTCAATTCCCTGGGGTCGTTTTGTCTTTGAGTACAGAGGGAGGGTGAAAAGGACGATATGCAACCATTCAAGAACATATTAGAACAATCTCTGTAGTATACTTTCATTCAGTGCCCCTGACCTTCACTTGTAAATTCAGTCTTCACGTGCAGAGCCGGGAAAGGTTGTCCAGTGTCCACATCGCGGAGAATGCTTATTGTTAAAACAAACATTTTGATGAACTGAAATAATTCCAAGAATGCTCCGACAAACGAAAGAATAGAATTGCCAACATTTATGCTAATTATGACCAGGTTTTCTTCGTGAATATTCCTCTCGAAATTTAAAAGAAAAACTATGCTTTAAAAACGGTACGAAAAAAATATAGCTATAATATGAGTTTGTAAAAGCAAAAAATCAAGCAACAAAGCATTATATTGCTCACCGTGCCCATTCACTCTATGCAAAATGTGCGTTTTGGCCATGTTCCATTGATACACGGGGTTGCCCAAGACACAACATAAGGTTTTTTCCAAGATGGCGGCTGCTTGGTCAAATGCCCTGGCTATATTTCCATAGGATACATCATTCACCAAATCGTTATGAATCCCCTGCATATGCCATGCCCTGCATATGCCACAGCCCGGGGGGGGGGGGGGGGGGGGGGGGGGGGGGGGGTTATATTGACTAGTGCATTACAATCCTGTTATCACTTGATCAGTGCAACTAGAAACCATACATGCACGTAATTGTTACTATTTTAATCTAAATATTCGCCAAAATGTTCATAGATTTTTAAGTGAGCCATAATTTGTCTCTATTACAAATTAAAGACAATTCTGGAAGTGAGAGCTTGCTTATTACTTTAGTTCCAAGTTTCCGATGAGTGCAAAATGGCCAAAATGTTTAGAGTTTGAGGCATTTAATATTGTATCTCTTGTGCTATAAATCTTAATTCAAGCATTGACAAGTCCAAGAGAAGGTCAATTGATCAGTTTTATTTTCCTTTCTGCATGTCATGCAAACATCAGCCTTGTTCTCAAAAATAGCTATTTCAACGGGATAGCATTTTTGACCGATTTTGATTTCTATTTACCAAAATTAAGTTCAGCTGGGAGCAGGTCAAAACACATGCCCCAGATAGGGACCCAATTTGGGCCAGAGAGGTAACGGTCACCGCCTGGTACCACCTCACCCTCTCTGGTTTTGAACACCACACTTCTTTCTAGGGGGACTGGGCAAAATCTGAATGCATTAAACAAAATGATAGGACATTGCGGATTGTTTGATGTGGTTCTTATCAAAATTGGTTTTATGACTAAGAAGCTATATTAAAAAATAATATTTTTAAATATTGAGTTTTTGGAAATTTTTGATATCGCAAAATCGAGGATATTGTTAGATCGAGTATCCTATAATCCAGGTTCCACTGTACTTGGTTACATTGGTTATGTCTGTTGTAGCTGGGACAGACATGGCCAGTGTCCTACAACATACATGTTGTAGGACATAGATGGCTACAATGGCTACAGATGGCTACAATTTTAGACATGGAGGGTTTCGCCTCCTGGCCTACGGACGAATAAAATATGAATGCTGTTTATGTTGCTTTGATATCATTATCCGGTCCAGAGATATGCTTTAAAGTTTATGCTAATTAGCTATGACATCAGGTCAGGTAAAAATTGCACAAGCCTAATTTTTTTGTAGACATCTTTGGATAATCCAGGGATTCTGTATATGAATCAGCTATAATGAACGAGTTATTACAATTTAAGAACAGGAAATTGGACTCTATATGGTTTTTGTGAAGTAATGAGGGATGAATATATAATAGGCCTGACCCAACGTCATCAACTACCTAATAGCATAATGTTTTAAAGTGCCAAATCCCCGGAATGGATAAAGGTATGAAACCAAAATAATCGACATTCAGATTTATTCAATAACACCGCAGGAAAAGAGCAACCTTTCTAGGAACATGTGCAGAGTCCAGGGCTGGACTAGGGCTTTCCCTTCAGAAAGCCTGAATAATAAAAAAAAATTCAGAAAAGTTTAACCATTTGGTATAATTTTGTTTGTTTGTTTGTTTTTTGGGGTAACCAAAACCCTCAAATCTACGGTAGCAGTCATCAATGGTAACCTATTGGTCACAAGTCAAGCCCCATGAAATACTGTGTTACTAAAGGTTTTTAGTTTGTCATTTATAACAAAAAAATAGTTATTATTAGAGCTGCCCCATTATGTGTTACTTAATTGAATTATGTAAGGTTTATTGTCCAGCACCAAGAGTTATGAAATAAGATCTCCTATGGTTCTGGTCAAGGGTGCAGCCCTATTATATACACTACCCGTACCAGCAAAAAGAAACTGGAACGAAATTCGACGAAAAACGGCGAAATTCGACGAAAAACGGCGAAATTTTAATGACACCGAACTTTCCTCGAAAATTCGTTCAGCCTATGTTCGAGACCTCGAATTTTCGATGCGAATTTTCGAACCGATATTTCGCGCGCCGAATTATCGCTCATCAAATTTCCGCTGAGAATGTACTGCCAAAGTGCGAGAAATGTACTACCCACTGCTGTGCATTAATGAGGTTCTATAAACTGTTATGCAAGTATTCGCATGTATTGAATCTGTATTCGTACTACGCCATCCTGTATGATGAATAAACTTATTTCATTCTAGAGTACTTAACTTACCAGGGGCCGGTTCCTAGAAGGACAGTTAAGAGTTATCGGTGGATAAACGCTTATCCAACAGATAAATCCTGAACAAAACCTATACAACAGATAACTTTTATCCGTGGATAACTTTATCCAACCTTTCAGGAACCGCCCCCAGGTGGATACGAGGAAACTGTCTTCGTGAAAATCTTGAAATGTGATGCGCAATGCTCGCTTCCGTACTTTTTAACTATTTATAATCCAAGGATTCCATACAATCACAATTAATAAGCCACTATATAGAAAATCTAGAAGCCGCTGGGTTGCTGGAGGTTGTGGAACTTGCGGTCTGCTCGCGAAGTCACGTCATGCGACACGTGTGTGAAGCCGAACTTGTTTCCAAGCCGTATTTACGCGAATCACTATAGCAACCAAGCGCAAAAAGGGGCGAGAACAAAGGTTCTGCATGTTGAATAAAATTAAACAAACAATAGCTGTTCACCAGCAGTTGGAACCGGTTCTCACAATGTTGTGTTCATGAAATAAAACTGCTTAAGGATTTGCGCGTTCTCAGTTTTTGCGAAATGTTTTTGTAGTAAAATCTTAACTATTGCGGATCTCTTTCTCTTTGGTTTTAGAATATAAAATCTCTAATAAACAAATCAAAAATTATGTTTTCCATCTCTTAATTTTAGCGCATTCTACGGACTTGCGTTTCCAAGACAACGCACGCGCTCTTTGACTTTTTCACGCCTGGGTGTCTCGCATAAAATTCACATCGCAATTAAATCAACAACAACTAGAACTAGTAAAGAGAAATCGTCATTTATTGATGCTATAAACTGCAAATAATCGTCAGTCTTTCCACGAGATGGAGTCGCGTTTCTCTAGCGGCTGCTGAAAAGAAAAGGACAAGCACTCGAAAACAACGAGTGACTTTTGAATATTATCATTAGAATATCACAAACAAAAAGTACTCGCGGGCCTACGAGTCAAGAATTATCTAGGTTCATGTTAACTTACCTACTGTGACTTATAAGGTAAAAATCACTTCAAGCGTACTTTTAATTTTGAATGGCGTTGTCACGGCAAGCAAATCAAGTGTACATTTTTCAGGTTAATTTACATCGAAAATTCAAAGGCCATCTCCGAAAATTCGAAGATAAATTTTTTGCAGCGCAAAAATTCAACGAAGAAAGTGCGAAAAGTCGGAGCGAATTTTCGAGCGATATTTCGTTTGAACAAAGAGCGAATTTCGTCGAATTTCGTTCCAGTTTCTTTTTGCTGGTAGTGTATCATAACCCTGAGGTAGATGGACAATAACATGCTTATTTTTCACTTGGCAAGGTTTCCTCAAAATACTACCGAAACTTAAATTTTGTATCAAACATTGGAAAAAGAGTGTTTTTCCATCGTTTGGTACAAAATTTAAATGTCATGTGATCATTTGGATCGATCAAAACAGCCAGACGAAGGAACTGAAACTAACAAACATCGATCGAATTTTCGAGGGTGCCGACAGTTTAGTGATTTCGGTAGTAATATTTCGCTAAAACTTCAGACTACATTTTAAAAATCAATTTCAGATCATTGTTTAAGTTTTACTTTTGTTCACTGGTAGATTGTGATGCTTTTTGTGTGCCTTTTTTGTTTGGCCTATACAATCGAGGTGTGCATTCTCAGGATAACAGTGTTTAAATGAAAATTTGTTTTAATTACGCTAACTGAATTATAAACAACATGCGCAGTCAACTTGCTCAGGCACATTAACAAATTTCTTAGTGGTTCCTACTGGAACTTGGCTGAGAAACTACATGTAACAAGAGCCTTGCACAATGAGCAAAGGCTTAATTTTGTTCCCCGATCCAGATGACCTGTCATAGAACATCTTCGGGAACAACCCCACAGCTTTTCTTAAGACTGTTAGCGGTAATGGATTGTCTTGGGAGGTCCTTGGCAGTTCTCCTTGCCAATTAAAGTATGCAAGGGGATTATTAAACTCCCCTATAATATCTCCTGGTCATAATGTGGGTCTTTTCAGGGGATTAGTTGATTTATTCCCCTGAAGGAGACAAAGGAAACTGAACCAAGTGGAAAATAAGTTGATTTATTGTTTGTTATCCATCAAGCTAAAGAAAACAGCCATAACCTAAAACTAAAACAGGTAATTGGATTGCTTCCTCAGTGGCACTGATGGTACTAGAAGGCTAATCATGGATACCATGAAAATGATGGAGCTCAATTTTGTTGCAGAAAAATATTGAAAGGTAAATGTTCTAACAACATAATAACCTGCTGGAAGCTCCCAAACTTCCTAATATGCATAAGAGGCCAGAACCCCATTATGATCACTGTGCAATGGCAGTGATGACTTTGTTTTGGCAAGTTTTTTTTTTCCTCAAATACTGTAAAAATACTGAACCTATAGCTGAATATGATTGTAGAATGGGTACCAATAGTGTTTTTCCACTGTGATGTGACAAGGACCAGTGTGTGCAGTAGGACCTTATAGTCTGCTGTGTTTAGTCTGGCATTACAGAATTGTCCTTGTAACGTCATTGTAGTGAAACACTTACCTATGCATTCTACACTCATATTCAGCTATGAGTTCAACAGTGAAATACCAGACTACAACTCTGAAATACCAGACTACAGACAGCAGACTATAGGGTCCTATTGCACACACTTTGAGAACGCATGAAAGAGGAGTATCTATGGTGAGGTGATGAGGGGTGGTTTAAAGGGGATGACAAGATACTAAGTGATCATACTGTAAGTATGCATGAGGGGTGGTCTATATAGTGGATGATGAGGTACCAACTGATTGTACTGTAAGTATACATTCCTCTGAGGCATGCCCCTGAACCATACGACCAATGGTCAAAGAATGTCGAATGGTGAAATATAAGGGAAGGGGTGGTCTATAGTGGATGCCGAGAAACCAACTGATTGTGCTGTAAGTATGCATTCCTCTCAGGCAGGCCTCTAGGACCAAGTGACCAATGGTCGACCAATGGTCAAATGGTGTCGAATGATGAAAAATACAAGTGGAGGGGTGGTCTATAGTGAATGATGAGAAACCAACTGATTGTACTGTAAGTATGCATTCCTCTCAGGCAGGCCTCTAGGACCAAGTGACCAATGGTCGACCAATGGTCAAATGGTGTCGAATGATGAAAATACAAGGGGAGTGGTGGTCTATAGTGAATGATGAGAAACCAAATGATTGTACTGTAAGTATGCATTCCTCTCAGGCAGGCCTCTAGGATCGAGTGACCAATGGTCGACCAATGGTCAAATGGTGTCGAATGGTGAAAATATAAGGGGAGGGGTGGTCTATAGTGGATGATGAGATACCAACTGATTGTACTGTAAGTATGGATTCCTCTCAGGCAGTCCCCTAGAACCTAGCGACCAATGGTCGACCAATGGTCAAATGGTGAAAATACAAGGGGAGGGGTGGTATAAGTCGATGATGAGACACCAACTGATTGTACCATAAGTATACATGCTGCTCAGGCAGGCCCCTAGGCCCGAGTGACCATAAGTGAAATAGTGGGATGGCATGCTTTGAGAATGGGGAAAAAAATACATTAAAGCTAATTCATTACAAGCGAAATAGTGGGAGGGCACGCTTTGAGAACAAGGAAAACTTACATTAAAAGCTAATTCCTCACAAGTGAAATAGTGGGAGGGCACGCTTTCAGAATGAGGAAACATACATTAAAGCTCATTCCTCACTAGTGAATTTGTTGGAGATCATGTTTGAGAACAAGGAAAACATACATTAGAGTTCATTCCTGACAAGTGAAATAGTAAGAGGACACACTTTGAGAACTAGGAGAAAATTCATACATTAGGGCTCATTCCGCACAAGTGAAATAGTGGACTAGAGGGCATGCTTTGAGAACGAGGAAAACATCAATTAGGGTTCATTCCTTCCTAGTGAACTATACTAGTTGGAGGTCACACTTTGAGAACCAAGAAAACATAAATTAGGGCTCATCCCACCCCAGTGAGATATAGTGCAAGGAGAACATGCATTTTAGGCCCGCCAAGATATGTTTTTTATGCATTTAGATAATGCATATGTTAAATTTAGTGTTGGTCACGGCTATTTAGCATACATCTGTCGAGTAATTACATAATTAAGTAATTACATGAAGTAATACAGTGAAGTAACCACATGAATATACATGAGATGACAAACTTGTGAAACCGTTTTTAGTGACTTATATTAAACAAAAAAGTATTTTACAGTTTTTAATATTTTGAACTGCCTCATTGTTTGACCGTTCATCAACCAGTTGTGACTCGGTCCTTTTGTGTCTAAGAGGAATAAATACTTACAGTAAAATCAGTTGGTATTTCATCATCACCTATAGACCACCCCTCCCCTTAAAATGTTCACCATTCCTCACCATTTGACCATTGGTCAACCATTGGTCACTCAGTTCTAGGGGCCTGCCTGAGAGGAATCAATACTTACAGTACAATCAGTTGCTATCTCATCGTTCACTATAGACCACCCCTCCCCTTATATTTTCACCATTCAACACCATTTGACAATTGGTCAACCATTGGTCACTCAGTTCTAGAGGCCTGCCTGAGAGGAATGCATACTTACAGTCCAATCAGTCACTATAGAGCACCCCTCCCCTTACATTTTCACTGTTCAACACCATTTGACCATTGGTCACTTGGCCCTAAAGGCCTGCCTGAGAGAAATCCATGCTTACAGTACAATCAGTTGGTATCTCATCGTCCACTATAGACCACCTCTCACCTTATATTTTCACCATTCAACACCATTTGACAATTGATCAACCATTGGTCACTCAGGGGTTCTAGAGGCCTGCCTGAGAGGAATGCATACTTACAGCCCAATCAGTTGGATCTCATAATTCATTATAGAGCACCCCTCCCTACATTTTCACTATTCGACACCATTTTTGACCATTGGCCGACCATCGGTCACTCTGTTTTAGGGGCCTGCCTGAGAGGAATACATACTTACAGTACAAGCAGTTGGTATCTCATCATTCACTATAGACCACCCCTCCCCTTATATTTTCACCATTCGACACCATTTGACCATTGGTTGACCATTGCTCGACCATCGGTCACTCTGTTTTAGGGCCTGTCTGAGAGGAATACATACTTACAGTACAAGCAGTTGGTATCTCACCATCCCCTATAGACCACCCCTCCCTGATATTTCACTGTTCGACACCATTTGACCATTGGTCAACCATTGGTCACTCGGCCCTAGAGGCCTGGCTGAGAGGAATGCATACTTACAGTCAGAAACATAAGTGAGTTGAAACGTGTAACAGCGGGACAACCTGCGAACAACTCGCGACCAAAAACACCATATTTGGAAAGCAACAGATTCTTCGCTTAGCCAATCAGCAACAGGAGATGTTATTCGTCATGTTTTCTAAAAATAACATGCGCGAACTCCCCACAACAGAAGCACAAATGAGTTGAGAACTGTTTCTTTTCCATGCTCAAAATTCATCAAAAATAAGGCTTAAAAGCACCTTGAAGAAGAACAAATGAAAATCTAAAGACAACAATTTACAAAGAAATAAAATCGATAAGTTAATTTATAAACGAAACGTTTTTTAATTCACTACTGAAAGAACAAAAAAACAACCACATTTTTGGCGAGTCTTACTTGTTTGTTTTGGCTTGATTGGATACTTCGTATCGATATCTCATTTTCCAGTACAAATTCAATGACAACATATCTTGAAGTTTATAACTAAGAGCACTGGAGAACTACTCTAATTTCCCTTCTTCTGTGTTTGTTGTTTCAAGAACGGATCCCTTGCAAATAGCCGAGCTGTTTTTCTCCTTCGTTCCTACGTGTAAATTAGTTCCTTTTGGATCAACAGAATCCAGCCGACATTGATATTCATTTCTCCCGTTCTGGTTATTTCTTCAATAGTTTCTCAGGGTTCCTAGCCATAAAAACTTTGCTTGGCCAACTTCTTTTTCTTGACGTCCCGCAACTGAGAGGTGTGAGTTATAACTTTGCAAAATATGCTCAATTCCTGAATTTTTTTTCTCCTTCTGAGAACTTTATGCATTTTGGTTGAGCTTGGAAGTTCTTGTTACAGAGTTGATTGGTTTTCCAGCAGGAAATCTTCCAAAAATCTGTAGGCATCGATGAATCAGAATGTAGTTTGCAAAACAAGCACCGAAGCCTGCCGTGTGCAGTGGAAAGTCACATCTGAATTTTGATTGGCTGCACGCAAGGACATTGTTTTCCAAATATGGTGTTTAGTGATCGCGAGTTGTTCGCTGGTTGTCACATCAGATTCATTCGTCTGTTACACGTTTCAACTCACTTATATGTTTCTGTTACAATACAATCAGTTGGTATCTCATCATTCACTATAGACCGCCCCTCCCCTTATATTTTCACCATTCGACCATTGGTCGGCCTGGCTGATGGGGCATGCAATTTAATTCGTGCATACTTACAGTATGAACAGTTGGTCATCATCCTCTGTAGACCACCCCTCCCCTTATAATTTCACCATTTGTGAACCAGGGTCATTTGGGCCTGCCTGATAAACTATTTAGACCCCTGCAGACAATTTGAGGTAATGTGAGTATATGAATAAATCATGTTCGACCATTGGTCATGTCGAAATGACAAATTGTAAATTGGTCATGACCATTGGTAAATGGGATACAGTATTGGACAGGTATGCTATGGTGACGTTACAAGGACCAGTGTGTGCAATAGGACCCTATAGTCCGCTCTCTGTAGTCTGGTATTTCAGTGTTGAAATCATACCTGAATATGACTGTAGAATGCATAAGTGTTTCTCTACAGTGACGTTACAGGACCGGTGTGTGCAATAGTTCCAATAGTCCGCTCCCTGTAGTCTGGTATTTCAGTGTTGAAATCATAGCTGAATATGACTGTAGAATGCATAAGTGTTTCTCTACAGTGACGTTACAAAGACCGGTGTGTGCAATAGTTCCCAATAGTCCGCTCCCTGTAGTCTGGTATTTCAGTGTTGAAATCATAGCTGAATATGACTGTAGAATGCATAAGTGTTTCTCTACAGTGACGTTACAAGGACCGGTGTGTGCAATAGTTCGCAGTAGTCCGCTCTCTGCAGTCTGGTATTTCAGTGTTGAAATCATAGCTGAATATGACTGTAGAATGCATAAGTGATTCTCTACAGTGACGTTACAAGGACCAGTGTGTGCAATAGGACCCTATAGTCCGCTCTCTGTAGTCTGGTATTTCAGTGTTGAACTCATCGCTGAATATGACTTTAGAATGCATAAGTGTTTCCCTACAGTGACGTTACAAGGACCGATGTGTGCAATGGGACCCTATAGTCCGCTACCTTGTAGTCTGGTATTTCAGTGTTGAACTAATATCGCTGAATATGACTGTAGAATGCATAAGTGATTCTCTAAAGTGACGTTCAAGGACCAGTCTGTGCAATAGGACCCTATAGTCCGCTCTCTGTAGTCTGGTATTTCAGTGTTGAACTCATCGCTGAACATTACTTTAGAATGCATAAGTGTTTCTCTACAGTGACGTTACAAGGACCGGTGTGTGCAATAGTTCCCAATAGTCCGCTCCCTGTAGTCTGGTATTTCAGTGTTGAAATCATAGCTGAATATGACTGTAGAATGCATAAGTGTTTCTCTACAGTGACGTTACAAAGACCGGTGTGTGCAATAGTTCCCAATAGTCCGCTCCCTGTAGTCTGGTATTTCAGTGTTGAAATCATAGCTGAATATGACTGTAGAATGCATAAGTGTTTCTCTACAGTGACGTTACAAGGACCGGTGTGTGCAATAGTTCGCAGTAGTCCGCTCTCTGTAGTCTGGTATTTCAGTGTTGAAATCATAGCTGAATATGACTTAAAAATGCATAAGTGTTTCCCTACAGTGACGTTACCAGGACCGGTGTGTAGAATAGGACCCTATAGTCCGCTTACCTTGTAGTGTGGTATTTCAGTGTTGAACTCATCGCTGAACATTACTTTAGAATGCATAAGTGTTTCCCTACAGTGACGTTACAAGGACCGATGTGTGCAATAGGACCTTATAGTCCGCTCTCTGTAGTCTGGTACTTCAGTGTTGAAATGATAGCTGAATATGACTGTAGAATGCATAAGTGTTTCCCTACAGTGACGTTACAAGGACCGATGTGTGCAATGGGACCCTATAGTCCGCTACCTTGTAGTCTGGTATTTCAGTGTTTACTAATATCGCTGAATATGACTGTAGAATGCATAAGTGATTCTCTAAAGTGACGTTCCAAGGACCAGTGTGTGCAATAGGACCCTATAGTCCGCTCTCTGTAGTCTGGTATTTCAGTGTTGAACTCATCGCTGAACATTACTTTAGAATGCATAAGTGTTTCCCTACAGTGACGTTACAAGGACCGATGTGTGCAATAGGACCTTATAGTCCGCTCTCTGTAGTCTGGTATTTCAGTGTTGAAATCATAGCTGAATATGACTGTTGAATGCATAAGTGTTTCTCTACAGTGACGTTACAAGGACCGATGTGTACAATAGGACCCTATAGTCCGCTCTCTGTAGTCTGGTATTTCAGTGTTGAAATCATAGCTGAATATGACTGTAGAATGCATAAGTGTTTCCCTACAGTGACGTTACGAGGACCGATGTGTGCAATAATTAACCATTATCCTGCGAGATTGCGCAGAATATCGCCTGACACTTAGCCGACGAGGGACGAAGTCCCGAGTTGGCGAAAATCAGACGATATTCTGAAAAAACGAGCAGGATAATGGTTTTATTATTCAGCACAACGATAGCACAAAAAAACCCGAAAAAAGTGAATTTTGTGTATTATTTACGAGCTCAAAACATCACATTTTCCTCGGAGACGGATATCGCAGGATAGCTGTCATGTACAGAAGACAGCTATTGGCGTTCCAATGACCATATTTGGGCAGTGCATCGATGTGCTGAATAATAATTCCCAATAGTCCGCTCTCTGTAGTCTGGTATTTCAGTGTTGAAATCATAGCTGAATATGACTGTAGAATGCATAAGTGATTCTCTACAGTGACGTTACAAGGACCAGTGTGTGCAATAGGACCCTATAGTCCGCTCTCTGTAGTCTGGTATTTCAGTGTTGAACTCATAGCTGAATATGACTGTAGAATGCATAAGTGTTTCTCTACAGTGACGTTACAAGGACCGATGTGTGCAATAGTACCCTATAGTCCGCTCGCTGTAGTCTGGTATTTCAGTGTTGAACTCATCGCTGAATATTACTTTAGAATGCATAAGTATTTCTCTACAGTGACGTTACAAGGACCGATGTGTGTGCAATAGTACCCTATAGTCCGCTCGCTGTAGTCTGGTATTTCAGTGTTGAACTCATCGCTGAATATTACTTTAGAATGCATAAGTATTTCCCTACAGTGACGTTACAAGGACCAGTGTGTGCAATATGACCCTATAGTCCGCTCTCTGTAGTCTGGTATTTCAGTGTTGAACTGATTGCTGAATATGACTTTAGAATGCATAAGTGTTTCCTACAGTGACGTTACAAGGACCGGTGTGTGCAATAGGACCCTATAGTCCGCTCTCTGTAGTCTGGTATTTCAGTGTTGAACTCATTGCTGAATATGACTTTAGAATGCACAAGTGTTCCCTACAGTGACGTTACAAGGACCGATGTGTGCAATGGGGCCTATAGTCCGCTACCTTGTAGTCTGGTATTTCAGTGTTGAACTAATATCGCTGAATATGACTTCAAAATGCATAAGTGTTTGCCTACAGTGACGTTACAAGGACCGGTGTGTAGAATAGGACCCTATAGTCCGCTGTACCTTGTAGTGTGGTATTTCAGTGTTGAACTCATCGCTGAACATTACTTTAGAATGCATAAGTGTTTCCCTACAGTGACGTTACAAGGACCGATGTGTGCAATAGGACCTTATAGTCCGCTCTCTGTAGTCTGGTATTTCAGTGTTGAAATCATAGCTGAATATGACTGTAGAATGCATAAGTGTTTCCCTACAGTGACGTTACGAGGACCGATGTGTGCAATAATTCCCAATAGTCCGCTCTCTGTAGTCTGGTATTTCAGTGTTGAAATCGTAGCTGAATATGACTGTAGAATGCATAAGTGTTTCCCTACAGTGACGTTACAAGGACCGGTGTGTGCAATAGGACCCAATAGTCCGCTCTCTGTAGTCTGGTATTTCAGTGTTGAAATCATAGCTGAATATGACTGTTGAATGCATAAGTGTTTCTCTACAGTGACGTTACAAGGACCGATGTGTACAATAGGACCCTATAGTCCGCTCTCTGTAGTCTGGTATTTCAGTGTTGAAATCATAGCTGAATATGACTGTAGAATGCATAAGTGTTTCCCTACAGTGACGTTACGAGGACCGATGTGTGCAATAATTAACCATTATCCTGCGAGATTGCGCAGAATATCGCCTGATACTTAGCCGACGAGGGACGAAGTCCCGAGTTGGCTAAAATCAGACGATATTCTGCAAAATCGAGCAGGATAATGGTTTTATTATTCAGCACATCGATAGCACAAAAACCCCCGAAAAAAGTGAATTTTGTGTATTATTTACGAGCTCAAAACATCACATTTTCCTCGGAGACGGATATCGCAGGATAGCTGTCATGTACAGAAGACAGCTATTGGCGTTCCAATGACCATATTTGGGCAGTGCATCGATGTGCTGAATAATAATTCCCAATAGTCCGCTCTCTGTAGTCTGGTATTATTTTCAGTGTTGAAATCATAGCTGAATATGACTGTAGAATGCATAAGTGATTCTCTACAGTGACATTACAAGGACCAGTGTGTGCAATAGGACCCTATAGTCCGCTCTCTGTAGTCTGGTATTTCAGTGTTGAACTCATAGCTGAATATGACTGTAGAATGCATAAGTGTTTCTCTACAGTGACGTTACAAGGACCGATGTGTGCAATAGTACCCTATAGTCCGCTCGCTGTAGTCTGGTATTTCAGTGTTGAACTCATCGCTGAATATGACTTTAGAATGCACAAGTGTTTCCCTACAGTGACGTTACAAGGACCGATGTGTGCAATGGGACCCTATAGTCCGCTACCTTGTAGTCTGGTATTTCAGTGTTGAACTAATATCGCTGAATATGACTTCAAAATGCATAAGTGTTTCCCTACAGTGACGTTACAAGGACCGGTGTGTAGAATAGGACCCTATAGTCCGCTGTACCTTGTAGTGTGGTATTTCAGTGTTGAACTCATCGCTGAACATTACTTTAGAATGCATAAGTGTTTCCCTACAGTGACGTTACAAGGACCGATGTGTGCAATAGGACAATAGGACCTTATAGTCCGCTCTCTGTAGTCTGGTACTTCAGTGTTGAAATCATAGCTGAATATGACTGTAGAATGCATAAGTGTTTCCCTACAGTGACGTTACAAGGACCGATGTGTGCAATGGGACCCTATAGTCCGCTACCTTGTAGTCTGGTATTTCAGTGTTGAACTAATATCGCTGAATATGACTGTAGAATGCATAAGTGATTCTCTAAAGTGACGTTCCAAGGACCAGTTTGTGCAATAGGACCCTATAGTCCGCTCTCTGTAGTCTGGTATTTCAGGGTTGAACTCATCGCTGAACATTACTTTAGAATGCATAAGTGTTTCCCTACAGTGACGTTACAAGGACCGATGTGTGCAATAGGACCTTATAGTCCGCTCTCTGTAGTCTGGTATTTCAGTGTTGAAATCATAGCTGAATATGACTGTAGAATGCATAAGTGTTTCCCTACAGTGACGTTACGAGGACCGATGTGTGCAATAATTCCCAATACTCCGCTCTCTGTAGTCTGGTATTTCAGTGTTGAAATCGTAGCTGAATATGACTGTAGAATGCATAAGTGTTTCCCTACAGTGACGTTTACAAGGACCGGTGTGTGCAATAGGACCCTATAGTCCGCTCTCTGTAGTCTGGTATTTCAGTGTTGAAATCATAGCTGAATATGACTTAGAATGCATAAGTGTTTCTCTACAGTGACGTTACAAGGACCGGTTGTGTGCAATAGTTCCCAATAGTCCGCTCTCTGTAGTCTGGTATTTCAGTGTTGAAATCATAGCTGAATATGACTGTAGAATGCATAAGTGTTTCTCTACAGTGGCGTTACAAGGACCGGTGTGTGCAATAGTTCCGAATAGTCCGCTCTCTGTAGTCTGGTATTTCAGTGTTGAAATCATAGCTGAATATGACTGTTGAATGCATAAGTGTTTCTCTACAGTGACGTTACAAGGACCGATGTGTACAATAGGACCCTATAGTCCGCTCTCTGTAGTCTGGTATTTCAGTGTTGAAATCATAGCTGAATATGACTGTAGAATGCATAAGTGTTTCCCTACAGTGACGTTACGAGGACCGATGTGTGCAATAATTAACCGTTATCCTGCGAGATTGCGCAGAATATCGCCTGATACTTAGCCGACGAGGGACGAAGTCCCGAGTTGGCTAAAATCAGACGATATTCTGCAAAATCGAGCAGGATAATGGTTTTATTATTCAGCACATCGATAGCACAAAAACCCCCGAAAAAAGTGAATTTTGTGTATTATTTACGAGCTCAAAACATCACATTTTCCTCGGAGACGGATATCGCAGGATAGCTGTCATGTACAGAAGACAGCTATTGGCGTTCCAATGACCATATTTGGGCAGTGCATCGATGTGCTGAATAATAATTCCCAATAGTCCGCTCTCTGTAGTCTGGTATTTCAGTGTTGAAATCATAGCTGAATATGACTGTAGAATGCATAAGTGATTCTCTACAGTGACGTTACAAGGACCAGTGTGTGCAATAGGACCCTATAGTCCGCTCTCTGTAGTCTGGTATTTCAGTGTTGAACTCATAGCTGAATATGACTGTAGAATGCATAAGTGTTTCTCTACAGTGACGTTACAAGGACCGATGTGTGCAATAGTACCCTATAGTCCGCTCGCTGTAGTCTGGTATTTCAGTGTTGAACTCATCGCTGAATATTACTTTAGAATGCATAAGTATTTCTCTACAGTGACGTTACAAGGACCGATGTGTGCAATAGTACCCTATAGTCCGCTCGCTGTAGTCTGGTATTTCAGTGTTGAACTCATCGCTGAATATTACTTTAGAATGCATAAGTATTTCCCTACAGTGACGTTACAAGGACCAGTGTGTGCAATATGACCCTATAGTCCGCTCTCTGTAGTCTGGTATTTCAGTGTTGAACTCATCGCTGAACATTACTTTAGAATGCATAAGTGTTTCCCTACAGTGACGTTACAAGGACCGATGTGTGCAATAGGACCTTATAGTCCGCTCTCTGTAGTCTGGTACTTCAGTGTTGAAATGATAGCTGAATATGACTGTAGAATGCATAAGTGTTTCCCTACAGTGACGTTACAAGGACCGATGTGTGCAATGGGACCCTATAGTCCGCTACCTTGTAGTCTGGTATTTCAGTGTTTAACTAATATCGCTGAATATGACTGTAGAATGCATAAGTGATTCTCTAAAGTGACGTTCCAAGGACCAGTGTGTGCAATAGGACCCTATAGTCCGCTCTCTGTAGTCTGGTATTTCAGTGTTGAACTCATCGCTGAACATTACTTTAGAATGCATAAGTGTTTCCCTACAGTGACGTTACAAGGACCGATGTGTGCAATAGGACCTTATAGTCCGCTCTCTGTAGTCTGGTATTTCAGTGTTGAAATCATAGCTGAATATGACTGTTGAATGCATAAGTGTTTCTCTACAGTGACGTTACAAGGACCGATGTGTACAATAGGACCCTATAGTCCGCTCTCTGTAGTCTGGTATTTCAGTGTTGAAATCATAGCTGAATATGACTGTAGAATGCATAAGTGTTTCCCTACAGTGACGTTACGAGGACCGATGTGTGCAATAATTAACCATTATCCTGCGAGATTGCGCAGAATATCGCCTGACACTTAGCCGACGAGGGACGAAGTCCCGAGTTGGCGAAAATCAGACGATATTCTGAAAAACGAGCAGGATAATGGTTTTATTATTCAGCACAACGATAGCACAAAAAAACCCGAAAAAAGTGAATTTTGTGTATTATTTACGAGCTCAAAACATCACATTTTCCTCGGAGACGGATATCGCAGGATAGCTGTCATGTACAGAAGACAGCTATTGGCGTTCCAATGACCATATTTGGGCAGTGCATCGATGTGCTGAATAATAATTCCCAATAGTCCGCTCTCTGTAGTCTGGTATTTCAGTGTTGAAATCATAGCTGAATATGACTGTAGAATGCATAAGTGATTCTCTACAGTGACGTTACAAGGACCAGTGTGTGCAATAGGACCCTATAGTCCGCTCTCTGTAGTCTGGTAT
Organism: Scolanthus callimorphus; assembly: GCA_033964015.1. Classification (NCBI taxonomy): domain Eukaryota; kingdom Metazoa; phylum Cnidaria; class Anthozoa; order Actiniaria; family Edwardsiidae; genus Scolanthus; species Scolanthus callimorphus. The sequence continues at coordinate 26,332,185 of CM066920.1, forward strand.
TTCAGTGTTGAACTCATAGCTGAATATGACTGTAGAATGCATAAGTGTTTCTCTACAGTGACGTTACAAGGACCGGTGTGTGCAATAGTTCCCAATAGTCCGCTCTCTGTAGTCTGGTATTTCAGTGTTGAAATCATAGCTGAATATGACTGTAGAATGCATAAGTGTTTCTCTACAGTGGCGTTACAAGGACCGGTGTGTGCAATAGTTCCGAATAGTCCGCTCTCTGTAGTCTGGTATTTCAGTGTTGAAATCATAGCTGAATATGACTGTTGAATGCATAAGTGTTTCTCTACAGTGACGTTACAAGGACCGATGTGTACAATAGGACCCTATAGTCCGCTCTCTGTAGTCTGGTATTTCAGTGTTGAAATCATAGCTGAATATGACTGTAGAATGCATAAGTGTTTCCCTACAGTGACGTTACGAGGACCGATGTGTGCAATAATTAACCGTTATCCTGCGAGATTGCGCAGAATATCGCCTGATACTTAGCCGACGAGGGACGAAGTCCCGAGTTGGCTAAAATCAGACGATATTCTGCAAATCGAGCAGGATAATGGTTTTATTATTCAGCACATCGATAGCACAAAAACCCCCGAAAAAAGTGAATTTTGTGTATTATTTACGAGCTCAAAACATCACATTTTCCTCGGAGACGATATCGCAGGATAGCTGTCATGTACAGAAGACAGCTATTGGCGTTCCAATGACCATATTTGGGCAGTGCATCGATGTGCTGAATAATAATTCCCAATAGTCCGCTCTCTGTAGTCTGGTATTTCAGTGTTGAAATCATAGCTGAATATGACTGTAGAATGCATAAGTGATTCTCTACAGTGACGTTACAAGGACCAGTGTGTGCAATAGGACCCTATAGTCCGCTCTCTGTAGTCTGGTATTTCAGTGTTGAACTCATAGCTGAATATGACTGTAGAATGCATAAGTGTTTCTCTACAGTGACGTTACAAGGACCGATGTGTGCAATAGTACCCTATAGTCCGCTCGCTGTAGTCTGGTATTTCAGTGTTGAACTCATCGCTGAATATTACTTTAGAATGCATAAGTATTTCTCTACAGTGACGTTACAAGGACCGATGTGTGCAATAGTACCCTATAGTCCGCTCGCTGTAGTCTGGTATTTCAGTGTTGAACTCATCGCTGAATATTACTTTAGAATGCATAAGTATTTCCCTACAGTGACGTTACAAGGACCAGTGTGTGCAATATGACCCTATAGTCCGCTCTCTGTAGTCTGGTATTTCAGTGTTGAACTCATCGCTGAACATTACTTTAGAATGCATAAGTGTTTCCCTACAGTGACGTTACAAGGACCGATGTGTGCAATAGGACCTTATAGTCCGCTCTCTGTAGTCTGGTACTTCAGTGTTGAAATGATAGCTGAATATGACTGTAGAATGCATAAGTGTTTCCCTACAGTGACGTTACAAGGACCGATGTGTGCAATGGGACCCTATAGTCCGCTACCTTGTAGTCTGGTATTTCAGTGTTTAACTAATATCGCTGAATATGACTGTAGAATGCATAAGTGATTCTCTAAAGTGACGTTCCAAGGACCAGTGTGTGCAATAGGACCCTATAGTCCGCTCTCTGTAGTCTGGTATTTCAGTGTTGAACTAATCGCTGAACATTACTTTAGAATGCATAAGTGTTTCCCTACAGTGACGTTACAAGGACCGATGTGTGCAATAGGACCTTATAGTCCGCTCTCTGTAGTCTGGTATTTCAGTGTTGAAATCATAGCTGAATATGACTGTTGAATGCATAAGTGTTTCTCTACAGTGACGTTACAAGGACCGATGTGTACAATAGGACCCTATAGTCCGCTCTCTGTAGTCTGGTATTTCAGTGTTGAAATCATAGCTGAATATGACTGTAGAATGCATAAGTGTTTCCCTACAGTGACGTTACGAGGACCGATGTGTGCAATAATTAACCATTATCCTGCGAGATTGCGCAGAATATCGCCTGACACTTAGCCGACGAGGGACGAAGTCCCGAGTTGGCGAAAATCAGACGATATTCTGAAAAAACGAGCAGGATAATGGTTTTATTATTCAGCACAACGATAGCACAAAAAAACCCGAAAAAAGTGAATTTTGTGTATTATTTACGAGCTCAAAACATCACATTTTCCTCGGAGACGGATATCGCAGGATAGCTGTCATGTACAGAAGACAGCTATTGGCGTTCCAATGACCATATTTGGGCAGTGCATCGATGTGCTGAATAATAATTCCCAATAGTCCGCTCTCTGTAGTCTGGTATTTCAGTGTTGAAATCATAGCTGAATATGACTGTAGAATGCATAAGTGATTCTCTACAGTGACGTTACAAGGACCAGTGTGTGCAATAGGACCCTATAGTCCGCTCTCTGTAGTCTGGTATTTCAGTGTTGAACTCATAGCTGAATATGACTGTAGAATGCATAAGTGTTTCTCTACAGTGACGTTACAAGGACCGATGTGTGCAATAGTACCCTATAGTCCGCTCGCTGTAGTCTGGTATTTCAGTGTTGAACTCATCGCTGAATATTACTTTAGAATGCATAAGTATTTCTCTACAGTGACGTTACAAGGACCGATGTGTGCAATAGTACCCTATAGTCCGCTCGCTGTAGTCTGGTATTTCAGTGTTGAACTCATCGCTGAATATTACTTTAGAATGCATAAGTATTTCCCTACAGTGACGTTACAAGGACCAGTGTGTGCAATATGACCCTATAGTCCGCTCTCTGTAGTCTGGTATTTCAGTGTTGAACTGATTGCTGAATATGACTTTAGAATGCATAAGTGTTTCCCTACAGTGACGTTACAAGGACCGGTGTGTGCAATAGGACCCTATAGTCCGCTCTCTGTAGTCTGGTATTTCAGTGTTGAACTCATTGCTGAATATGACTTTAGAATGCACAAGTGTTTCCCTACAGTGACGTTACAAGGACCGATGTGTGCAATGGGGCCCTATAGTCCGCTACCTTGTAGTCTGGTATTTCAGTGTTGAACTAATATCGCTGAATATGACTTCAAAATGCATAAGTGTTTGCCTACAGTGACGTTACAAGGACCGGTGTGTAGAATAGGACCCTATAGTCCGCTGTACCTTGTAGTGTGGTATTTCAGTGTTGAACTCATCGCTGAACATTACTTTAGAATGCATAAGTGTTTCCCTACAGTGACGTTACAAGGACCGATGTGTGCAATAGGACCTTATAGTCCGCTCTCTGTAGTCTGGTACTTCAGTGTTGAAATCATAGCTGAATATGACTGTAGAATGCATAAGTGTTTCCCTACAGTGACGTTACGAGGACCGATGTGTGCAATAATTCCCAATAGTCCGCTCTCTGTAGTCTGGTATTTCAGTGTTGAAATCATAGCTGAATATGACTGTAGAATGCATAAGTGTTTCCCTACAGTGATGTTACAAGGACCGGTGTGTGCAATAGGACCCTATAGTCCGCTCTCTGTAGTCTGGTATTTCAGTGTTGAACTCATCGCTGAATATTACTTTAGAATGCATAAGTGTTTCCCTACAGTGACGTTACAAGGACCAGTGTGTGCAATATGACCCTATAGTCCGCTCTCTGTAGTCTGGTATTTCAGTGTTGAACTGATCGCTGAATATGACTTTAGAATGCATAAGTGTTTCCCTACAGTGACGTTACAAGGACCGGTGTGTGCAATAGGACCCTATAGTCCGCTCTCTGTAGTCTGGTATTTCAGTGTTGAACTCATTGCTGAATATGACTTTAGAATGCACAAGTGTTTTCCCTACAGTGACGTTACAAGGACCGATGTGTGCAATGGGACCCTATAGTCCGCTATACCTTGTAGTCTGGTATTTCAGTGTTGAACTAATATCGCTGAATATGACTTCAAAATGCATAAGTGTTTCCCTACAGTGACGTTACCAGGACCGGTGTGTAGAATAGGACCCTATAGTCCGCTGTACCTTGTAGTGTGGTATTTCAGTGTTGAACTCATCGCTGAACATTACTTTAGAATGCATAAGTGTTTCCCTACAGTGACGTTACAAGGACCGATGTGTGCAATAGGACCTTATAGTCCGCTCTCTGTAGTCTGGTACTTCAGTGTTGAAATCATAGCTGAATATGACTGTAGAATGCATAAGTGTTTCCCTACAGTGACGTTACAAGGACCGATGTGTGCAATGGGACCCTATAGTCCGCTACCTTGTAGTCTGGTATTTCAGTGTTGAACTAATATCGCTGAATATGACTGTAGAATGCATAAGTGATTCTCTAAAGTGACGTTCCAAGGACCAGTGTGTGCAATAGGACCCTATAGTCCGCTCTCTGTAGTCTGGTATTTCAGTGTTGAACTCATCGCTGAACATTACTTTAGAATGCATAAGTGTTTCCCTACAGTGACGTTACAAGGACCGATGTGTGCAATAGGACCTTATAGTCCGCTCTCTGTAGTCTGGTATTTCAGTGTTGAAATCATAGCTGAATATGACTGTAGAATGCATAAGTGTTTCCCTACAGTGACGTTACGAGGACCGATGTGTGCAATAATTCCCAATAGTCCGCTCTCTGTAGTCTGGTATTTCAGTGTTGAAATCGTAGCTGAATATGACTGTAGAATGCATAAGTGTTTCCCTACAGTGACGTTACAAGGACCGGTGTGTGCAATAGGACCCAATAGTCCGCTCTCTGTAGTCTGGTATTTCAGTGTTGAAATCATAGCTGAATATGACTGTTGAATGCATAAGTGTTTCTCTACAGTGACGTTACAAGGACCGATGTGTACAATAGGACCCTATAGTCCGCTCTCTGTAGTCTGGTATTTCAGTGTTGAAATCATAGCTGAATATGACTGTAGAATGCATAAGTGTTTCCCTACAGTGACGTTACGAGGACCGATGTGTGCAATAATTAACCATTATCCTGCGAGATTGCGCAGAATATCGCCTGATACTTAGCCGACGAGGGACGAAGTCCCGAGTTGGCTAAAATCAGACGATATTCTGCAAAATCGAGCAGGATAATGGTTTTATTATTCAGCACATCGATAGCACAAAAACCCCCGAAAAAGTGAATTTTGTGTATTATTTACGAGCTCAAAACATCACATTTTCCTCGGAGACGGATATCGCAGGATAGCTGTCATGTACAGAAGACAGCTATTGGCGTTCCAATGACCATATTTGGGCAGTGCATCGATGTGCTGAATAATAATTCCCAATAGTCCGCTCTCTGTAGTCTGGTATTATTTTCAGTGTTGAAATCATAGCTGAATATGACTGTAGAATGCATAAGTGATTCTCTACAGTGACATTACAAGGACCAGTGTGTGCAATAGGACCCTATAGTCCGCTCTCTGTAGTCTGGTATTTCAGTGTTGAACTCATAGCTGAATATGACTGTAGAATGCATAAGTGTTTCTCTACAGTGACGTTACAAGGACCGATGTGTGCAATAGTACCCTATAGTCCGCTCGCTGTAGTCTGGTATTTCAGTGTTGAACTCATCGCTGAATATGACTTTAGAATGCACAAGTGTTTCCCTACAGTGACGTTACAAGGACCGATGTGTGCAATAGTACCCTATAGTCCGCTCGCTGTAGTCTGGTATTTCAGTGTTGAACTAATATCGCTGAATATGACTTCAAAATGCATAAGTGTTTCCCTACAGTGACGTTACAAGGACCGGTGTGTAGAATAGGACCCTATAGTCCGCTGTACCTTGTAGTGTGGTATTTCAGTGTTGAACTCATCGCTGAACATTACTTTAGAATGCATAAGTGTTTCCCTACAGTGACGTTACAAGGACCGATGTGTGCAATAGGACAATAGGACCTTATAGTCCGCTCTCTGTAGTCTGGTACTTCAGTGTTGAAATCATAGCTGAATATGACTGTAGAATGCATAAGTGTTTCCCTACAGTGACGTTACAAGGACCGATGTGTGCAATGGGACCCTATAGTCCGCTACCTTGTAGTCTGGTATTTCAGTGTTGAACTAATATCGCTGAATATGACTGTAGAATGCATAAGTGATTCTCTAAAGTGACGTTCCAAGGACCAGTTTGTGCAATAGGACCCTATAGTCCGCTCTCTGTAGTCTGGTATTTCAGTGTTGAACTCATCGCTGAACATTACTTTAGAATGCATAAGTGTTTCCCTACAGTGACGTTACAAGGACCGATGTGTGCAATAGGACCTTATAGTCCGCTCTCTGTAGTCTGGTATTTCAGTGTTGAAATCATAGCTGAATATGACTGTAGAATGCATAAGTGTTTCTCTACAGTGACGTTACAAGGACCGATGTGTGCAATAGTACCCTATAGTCCGCTCGCTGTAGTCTGGTATTTCAGTGTTGAACTCATCGCTGAATATTACTTTAGAATGCATAAGTATTTCTCTACAGTGACGTTACAAGGACCGATGTGTGCAATAGTACCCTATAGTCCGCTCGCTGTAGTCTGGTATTTCAGTGTTGAACTCATCGCTGAATATTACTTTAGAATGCATAAGTATTTCCCTACAGTGACGTTACAAGGACCAGTGTGTGCAATATGACCCTATAGTCCGCTCTCTGTAGTCTGGTATTTCAGTGTTGAACTCATCGCTGAACATTACTTTAGAATGCATAAGTGTTTCCCTACAGTGACGTTACAAGGACCGATGTGTGCAATAGGACCTTATAGTCCGCTCTCTGTAGTCTGGTACTTCAGTGTTGAAATGATAGCTGAATATGACTGTAGAATGCATAAGTGTTTCCCTACAGTGACGTTACAAGGACCGATGTGTGCAATGGGACCCTATAGTCCGCTACCTTGTAGTCTGGTATTTCAGTGTTTAACTAATATCGCTGAATATGACTGTAGAATGCATAAGTGATTCTCTAAAGTGACGTTCCAAGGACCAGTGTGTGCAATAGGACCCTATAGTCCGCTCTCTGTAGTCTGGTATTTCAGTGTTGAACTCATCGCTGAACATTACTTTAGAATGCATAAGTGTTTCCCTACAGTGACGTTACAAGGACCGATGTGTGCAATAGGACCTTATAGTCCGCTCTCTGTAGTCTGGTATTTCAGTGTTGAAATCATAGCTGAATATGACTGTTGAATGCATAAGTGTTTCTCTACAGTGACGTTACAAGGACCGATGTGTACAATAGGACCCTATAGTCCGCTCTCTGTAGTCTGGTATTTCAGTGTTGAAATCATAGCTGAATATGACTGTAGAATGCATAAGTGTTTCCCTACAGTGACGTTACGAGGACCGATGTGTGCAATAATTAACCATTATCCTGCGAGATTGCGCAGAATATCGCCTGACACTTAGCCGACGAGGGACGAAGTCCCGAGTTGGCGAAAATCAGACGATATTCTGAAAAAACGAGCAGGATAATGGTTTTATTATTCAGCACAACGATAGCACAAAAAAACCCGAAAAAGTGAATTTTGTGTATTATTTACGAGCTCAAAACATCACATTTTCCTCGGAGACGGATATCGCAGGATAGCTGTCATGTACAGAAGACAGCTATTGGCGTTCCAATGACCATATTTGGGCAGTGCATCGATGTGCTGAATAATAATTCCCAATAGTCCGCTCTCTGTAGTCTGGTATTTCAGTGTTGAAATCATAGCTGAATATGACTGTAGAATGCATAAGTGATTCTCTACAGTGACGTTACAAGGACCAGTGTGTGCAATAGGACCCTATAGTCCGCTCTCTGTAGTCTGGTATTTCAGTGTTGAACTCATAGCTGAATATGACTGTAGAATGCATAAGTGTTTCTCTACAGTGACGTTACAAGGACCGATGTGTGCAATAGTACCCTATAGTCCGCTCGCTGTAGTCTGGTATTTCAGTGTTGAACTCATCGCTGAATATTACTTTAGAATGCATAAGTATTTCTCTACAGTGACGTTACAAGGACCGATGTGTGCAATAGTACCCTATAGTCCGCTCGCTGTAGTCTGGTATTTCAGTGTTGAACTCATCGCTGAATATTACTTTAGAATGCATAAGTATTTCCCTACAGTGACGTTACAAGGACCAGTGTGTGCAATATGACCCTATAGTCCGCTCTCTGTAGTCTGGTATTTCAGTGTTGAACTGATTGCTGAATATGACTTTAGAATGCATAAGTGTTTCCCTACAGTGACGTTACAAGGACCGGTGTGTGCAATAGGACCCTATAGTCCGCTCTCTGTAGTCTGGTATTTCAGTGTTGAACTCATTGCTGAATATGACTTTAGAATGCACAAGTGTTTCCCTACAGTGACGTTACAAGGACCGATGTGTGCAATGGGGCCCTATAGTCCGCTACCTTGTAGTCTGGTATTTCAGTGTTGAACTAATATCGCTGAATATGACTTCAAAATGCATAAGTGTTTGCCTACAGTGACGTTACAAGGACCGGTGTGTAGAATAGGACCCTATAGTCCGCTGTACCTTGTAGTGTGGTATTTCAGTGTTGAACTCATCGCTGAACATTACTTTAGAATGCATAAGTGTTTCCCTACAGTGACGTTACAAGGACCGATGTGTGCAATAGGACCTTATAGTCCGCTCTCTGTAGTCTGGTACTTCAGTGTTGAAATCATAGCTGAATATGACTGTAGAATGCATAAGTGTTTCCCTACAGTGACGTTACGAGGACCGATGTGTGCAATAATTCCCAATAGTCCGCTCTCTGTAGTCTGGTATTTCAGTGTTGAAATCATAGCTGAATATGACTGTAGAATGCATAAGTGTTTCCCTACAGTGATGTTACAAGGACCGGTGTGTGCAATAGGACCCTATAGTCCGCTCTCTGTAGTCTGGTATTTCAGTGTTGAACTCATCGCTGAATATTACTTTAGAATGCATAAGTGTTTCCCTACAGTGACGTTACAAGGACCAGTGTGTGCAATATGACCCTATAGTCCGCTCTCTGTAGTCTGGTATTTCAGTGTTGAACTGATCGCTGAATATGACTTTAGAATGCATAAGTGTTTCCCTACAGTGACGTTACAAGGACCGGTGTGTGCAATAGGACCCTATAGTCCGCTCTCTGTAGTCTGGTATTTCAGTGTTGAACTCATTGCTGAATATGACTTTAGAATGCACAAGTGTTTCCCTACAGTGACGTTACAAGGACCGATGTGTGCAATGGGACCCTATAGTCCGCTATACCTTGTAGTCTGGTATTTCAGTGTTGAACTAATATCGCTGAATATGACTTCAAAATGCATAAGTGTTTCCCTACAGTGACGTACCAGGACCGGTGTGTAGAATAGGACCCTATAGTCCGCTGTACCTTGTAGTGTGGTATTTCAGTGTTGAACTCATCGCTGAACATTACTTTAGAATGCATAAGTGTTTCCCTACAGTGACGTTACAAGGACCGATGTGTGCAATAGGACCTTATAGTCCGCTCTCTGTAGTCTGGTACTTCAGTGTTGAAATCATAGCTGAATATGACTGTAGAATGCATAAGTGTTTCCCTACAGTGACGTTACAAGGACCGATGTGTGCAATGGGACCCTATAGTCCGCTACCTTGTAGTCTGGTATTTCAGTGTTGAACTAATATCGCTGAATATGACTGTAGAATGCATAAGTGATTCTCTAAAGTGACGTTCCAAGGACCAGTGTGTGCAATAGGACCCTATAGTCCGCTCTCTGTAGTCTGGTATTTCAGTGTTGAACTCATCGCTGAACATTACTTTAGAATGCATAAGTGTTTCCCTACAGTGACGTTACAAGGACCGATGTGTGCAATAGGACCTTATAGTCCGCTCTCTGTAGTCTGGTATTTCAGTGTTGAAATCATAGCTGAATATGACTGTAGAATGCATAAGTGTTTCCCTACAGTGACGTTACGAGGACCGATGTGTGCAATAATTCCCAATAGTCCGCTCTCTGTAGTCTGGTATTTCAGTGTTGAAATCGTAGCTGAATATGACTGTAGAATGCATAAGTGTTTCCCTACAGTGACGTTACAAGGACCGGTGTGTGCAATAGGACCCAATAGTCCGCTCTCTGTAGTCTGGTATTTCAGTGTTGAAATCATAGCTGAATATGACTGTTGAATGCATAAGTGTTTCTCTACAGTGACGTTACAAGGACCGATGTGTACAATAGGACCCTATAGTCCGCTCTCTGTAGTCTGGTATTTCAGTGTTGAAATCATAGCTGAATATGACTGTAGAATGCATAAGTGTTTCCCTACAGTGACGTTACGAGGACCGATGTGTGCAATAATTAACCATTATCCTGCGAGATTGCGCAGAATATCGCCTGATACTTAGCCGACGAGGGACGAAGTCCCGAGTTGGCTAAAATCAGACGATATTCTGCAAAATCGAGCAGGATAATGGTTTTATTATTCAGCACATCGATAGCACAAAAACCCCCGAAAAAAGTGAATTTTGTGTATTATTTACGAGCTCAAAACATCACATTTTCCTCGGAGACGGATATCGCAGGATAGCTGTCATGTACAGAAGACAGCTATTGGCGTTCCAATGACCATATTTGGGCAGTGCATCGATGTGCTGAATAATAATTCCCAATAGTCCGCTCTCTGTAGTCTGGTATTATTTTCAGTGTTGAAATCATAGCTGAATATGACTGTAGAATGCATAAGTGATTCTCTACAGTGACATTACAAGGACCAGTGTGTGCAATAGGACCCTATAGTCCGCTCTCTGTAGTCTGGTATTTCAGTGTTGAACTCATAGCTGAATATGACTGTAGAATGCATAAGTGTTTCTCTACAGTGACGTTACAAGGACCGATGTGTGCAATAGTACCCTATAGTCCGCTCGCTGTAGTCTGGTATTTCAGTGTTGAACTCATCGCTGAATATGACTTTAGAATGCACAAGTGTTTCCCTACAGTGACGTTACAAGGACCGATGTGTGCAATAGTACCCTATAGTCCGCTCGCTGTAGTCTGGTATTTCAGTGTTGAACTAATATCGCTGAATATGACTTCAAAATGCATAAGTGTTTCCCTACAGTGACGTTACAAGGACCGGTGTGTAGAATAGGACCCTATAGTCCGCTGTACTTGTAGTGTGGTATTTCAGTGTTGAACTCATCGCTGAACATTACTTTAGAATGCATAAGTGTTTCCCTACAGTGACGTTACAAGGACCGATGTGTGCAATAGGACAATAGGACCTTATAGTCCGCTCTCTGTAGTCTGGTACTTCAGTGTTGAAATCATAGCTGAATATGACTGTAGAATGCATAAGTGTTTCCCTACAGTGACGTTACAAGGACCGATGTGTGCAATGGGACCCTATAGTCCGCTACCTTGTAGTCTGGTATTTCAGTGTTGAACTAATATCGCTGAATATGACTGTAGAATGCATAAGTGATTCTCTAAAGTGACGTTCCAAGGACCAGTTTGTGCAATAGGACCCTATAGTCCGCTCTCTGTAGTCTGGTATTTCAGTGTTGAACTCATCGCTGAACATTACTTTAGAATGCATAAGTGTTTCCCTACAGTGACGTTACAAGGACCGATGTGTGCAATAGGACCTTATAGTCCGCTCTCTGTAGTCTGGTATTTCAGTGTTGAAATCATAGCTGAATATGACTGTAGAATGCATAAGTGTTTCCCTACAGTGACGTTACGAGGACCGATGTGTGCAATAATTCCCAATACTCCGCTCTCTGTAGTCTGGTATTTCAGTGTTGAAATCGTAGCTGAATATGACTGTAGAATGCATAAGTGTTTCCCTACAGTGACGTTACAAGGACCGGTGTGTGCAATAGGACCCTATAGTCCGCTCTCTGTAGTCTGGTATTTCAGTGTTGAAATCATAGCTGAATATGACTTAGAATGCATAAGTGTTTCTCTACAGTGACGTTACAAGGACCGGTGTGTGCAATAGTTCCCATAGTCCGCTCTCTGTAGTCTGGTATTTCAGTGTTGAAATCATAGCTGAATATGACTGTAGAATGCATAAGTGTTTCTCTACAGTGGCGTTACAAGGACGGTGTGTGCAATAGTTCCGAATAGTCCGCTCTCTGTAGTCTGGTATTTCAGTGTTGAAATCATAGCTGAATATGACTGTTGAATGCATAAGTGTTTCTCTACAGTGACGTTACAAGGACCGATGTGTACAATAGGACCCTATAGTCCGCTCTCTGTAGTCTGGTATTTCAGTGTTGAAATCATAGCTGAATATGACTGTAGAATGCATAAGTGTTTCCCTACAGTGACGTTACGAGGACCGATGTGTGCAATAATTAACCGTTATCCTGCGAGATTGCGCAGAATATCGCCTGATACTTAGCCGACGAGGGACGAAGTCCCGAGTTGGCTAAAATCAGACGATATTCTGCAAAATCGAGCAGGATAATGGTTTTATTATTCAGCACATCGATAGCACAAAAACCCCCGAAAAAAGTGAATTTTGTGTATTATTTACGAGCTCAAAACATCACATTTCCTCGGAGACGGATATCGCAGGATAGCTGTCATGTACAGAAGACAGCTATTGGCGTTCCAATGACCATATTTGGGCAGTGCATCGATGTGCTGAATAATAATTCCCATTATTATTCAGCACATCGATGCACTGCCCAAATATGGTCATTGGAACGCCAATAGCTGTCTTCTGTACATGACAGCTATCCTGCGATATCCGTCTCTGAGGGAAATATGATGTTTTGAGCTCGTAAATAATACACAAAAGTCATGTTTTTCGGGGTTTTTAGTGCTATCGATGTGCTGAATAATAAAACCATTATCCTGCTCGATTTTTCAGAATATCGTCTGATTTTAGCCAACTCGGGACTTCGTCCTCGTCGGCTAAGTATCAGACGATATTCTGCGCAATCTCGCAGGATAATGGTTAAATAGTCCGCTCTCTGTAGTCTGGTATTTCAGTGTTGAAATCATAGCTGAATATGACTGTAGAATGCATAAGTGATTCTCTACAGTGACGTTACAAGGACCAGTGTGTGCAATAGGACCCTATAGTCCGCTCTCTGTAGTCTGGTATTTCAGTGTTGAACTCATAGCTGAATATGACTGTAGAATGCATAAGTGTTTCTCTACAGTGACGTTACAAGGACCGATGTGTGCAATAGTACCCTATAGTCCGCTCGCTGTAGTCTGGTATTTCAGTGTTGAACTCATCGCTGAATATTACTTTAGAATGCATAAGTATTTCCCTACAGTGACGTTACAAGGACCAGTGTGTGCAATAGGACCCTATAGTCCGCTCTCTGTAGTCTGGTATTTCAGTGTTGAACTCATTGCTGAATATGACTTTAGAATGCACAAGTGTTTCCCTACAGTGACGTTACAAGGACCGATGTGTGCAATGGGGCCCTATAGTCCGCTACCTTGTAGTCTGGTATTTCAGTGTTGAACTAATATTGCTGAATATGACTTCAAAATGCATAAGTGTTTGCCTACAGTGACGTTACAAGGACCGGTGTGTAGAATAGGACCCTATAGTCCGCTGTACCTTGTAGTGTGGTATTTCAGTGTTGAACTCATCGCTGAACATTACTTTAGAATGCATAAGTGTTTCCCTACAGTGACGTGACAAGGACCGATGTGTGCAATAGGACCTTATAGTCTGCTCTCTGTAGTCTGGTACTTCAGTGTTGAAATCATAGCTGAATATGACTGTAGAATGCATAAGTGTTTCCCTACAGTGACGTTACGAGGACCGATGTGTGCAATAATTCCCAATAGTCCGCTCTCTGTAGTCTGGTATTTCAGTGTTGAAATCATAGCTGAATATGACTGTAGAATGCATAAGTGTTTCCCTACAGTGACGTTACAAGGACCGGTGTGTGCAATAGGACCCTATAGTCCGCTCTCTGTAGTCTGGTATTTCAGTGTTGAAATCATAGCTGAATATGACTTAGAATGCATAAGTGTTTCTCTACAGTGACGTTACAAGGACCGGTGTGTGCAATAGTTCCCAATAGTCCGCTCTCTGTAGTCTGGTATTTCAGTGTTGAAATCATAGCTGAATATGACTGTAGAATGCATAAGTGTTTCTCTACAGTGACGTTACAAGGACCGGTGTGTGCAATAGTTCCCAATAGTCCGCTCTCTGTAGTCTGGTATTTCAGTGTTGAAATCATAGCTGAATATGACTGTTGAATGCATAAGTGTTTCCCTACAGTGACGTTACGAGGACCGATGTGTGCAATAATTAACCATTATCCTGCGAGATTGCGCAGAATATCGCCTGATACTTAGCCGACGAGGGACGAAGTCCCGAGTTGGCTAAAATCAGACGATATTCTGCAAAATCGAGCAGGATAATGGTTTTATTATTCAGCACATCGATAGCACAAAAACCCCCGAAAAAAGTGAATTTTGTGTATTATTTACGAGCTCAAAACATCACATTTTCCTCGGAGACGGATATCGCAGGATAGCTGTCATGTACAGAAGACAGCTATTGGCGTTCCAATGACCATATTTGGGCAGTGCATCGATGTGCTGAATAATAATTCCCAATAGTCCGCTCTCTGTAGTCTGGTATTTCAGTGTTGAAATCATAGCTGAATATGACTGTAGAATGCATAAGTGATTCTCTACAGTGACGTTACAAGGACCAGTGTGTGCAATAGGACCCTATAGTCCGCTCTCTGTAGTCTGGTATTTCAGTGTTGAACTCATAGCTGAATATGACTGTAGAATGCATAAGTGTTTCTCTACAGTGACGTTACAAGGACCGATGTGTGCAATAGTACCTATAGTCCGCTCGCTGTAGTCTGGTATTTCAGTGTTGAACTCATCGCTGAATATTACTTTAGAATGCATAAGTATTTCCCTACAGTGACGTTACAAGGACCAGTGTGTGCAATATGACCCTATAGTCCGCTCTCTGTAGTCTGGTATTTCAGTGTTGAACTGATCGCTGAATATGACTTTAGAATGCATAAGTGTTTCCCTACAGTGACGTTACAAGGACCGGTGTGTGCAATAGGACCCTATAGTCCGCTCTCTGTAGTCTGGTATTTCAGTGTTGAATCATTGCTGAATATGACTTTAGAATGCACAAGTGTTTCCCTACAGTGACGTTACAAGGACCGATGTGTGCAATGGGGCCCTATAGTCCGCTACCTTGTAGTCTGGTATTTCAGTGTTGAACTAATATCGCTGAATATGACTTCAAAATGCATAAGTGTTTGCCTACAGTGACGTTACAAGGACCTGTGTGTAGAATAGGACCCTATAGTCCGCTGTACCTGTAGTGTGGTATTTCAGTGTTGAACTCATCGCTGAACATTACTTCAGAATGCATAAGTGTTTCCCTACAGTGACGTTACAAGGACCGATGTGTGCAATAGGACCTTATAGTCCGCTCTCTGTAGTCTGGTACTTCAGTGTTGAAATCATAGCTGAATATGACTGTAGAATGCATAAGTGTTTCTCTACAGTGACGTTACAAGGACCGGTGTGTGCAATAGTTCCCAATAGTCCGCTCTCTGTAGTCTGGTATTTCAGTGTTGAAATCATAGCTGAATATGACTGTAGAATGCATAAGTGTTTCTCTACAGTGACGTTACAAGGACCGGTGTGTGCAATAGTTCCCAATAGTCCGCTCTCTGTAGTCTGGTATTTCAGTGTTGAAATCATAGCTGAATATGACTGTTGAATGCATAAGTGTTTCTCTACAGTGACGTTCCAAGGACCGATGTGTACAATAGGACCCTATAGTCCGCTCTCTGTAGTCTGGTATTCAGTGTTGAAATGAAATCATAGCTGAATATGACTGTAGAATGCATAAGTGTTTCCCTACAGTGACTTTACGAGGACCGATGTGTGCAATAATTAACCATTATCCGGCGAGATTGCGCAGAATATCGTCTGATACTTAGCCGACGAGGGACGAAGTCCCGAGTTGGCTAAAATCAGACGATATTCTGCAAAATCGAGCAGGATAATGGTTTTATTATTCAGCACATCGATAGCGCAAAAACACCCCGAAAAACATGACTTTTGTGTATTATTTACGAGCTCAAAACATCATATTTCCCTCAGAGACGGATATCGCAGGATAGCTGTCATGTACAGAAGACAGCTATTGGCGTTCCAATGACCATATTTGGGCAGTGCATCGATGTGCTGAATAATAATTCCAATAGTCCGCTCTCTGTAGTCTGGTATTTCAGTGTTGAAATCATAGCTGAATATGACTGTAGAATGCATAAGTGATTCTCTACAGTGACGTTACAAGGACAGTGTGTGCAATAGGACCCTATAGTCCGCTCTCTGTAGTCTGGTATTTCAGTGTTGAACTCATCGCTGAATATGACTTTAGAATGCATAAGTGTTTCCCTACAGTGACGTTACAAGGACCGGTGTGTGCAATAGGACCCTATAGTCCGCTCTCTGTAGTCTGGTATTTCAGTGTTGAACTCATCGCTGAATATGACTTTAGAATGCATAAGTGTTTCCTACAGTGACGTTACAAGGACCGATGTGTGCAATGGGACCCTATAGTCCGCTACCTTGTAGTCTGGTATTTCGGTGTTGAACTCATATCGCTGAATATGACTTCAGAATGCATAAGTGTTTCCCTACAGTGACGTACTAGGACCGGTGTGTAGAATAGGACCCTATAGTCCGCTGTACCTTGTAGTCTGATATTTCAGTGTTGAACTCATCGCTGAACATTACTTTAGAATGCATAAGTGTTTCCCTACAGTGACGTGACAAGGACCGATGTGTGCAATAGGACCTTATAGTCCGCTCTCTGTAGTCTGGTATTTCAGTGTTGAAATCATAGCTGAATATGACTGTAGAATGCATAGGTGTTTCTCTACAGTGACGTTACAAGGACCGGTGTGTGCAATAGTTCCAATAGTCCGCTCTCTGTAGTCTGGTATTTCAGTGTTGAAATCATAGCTGAATATGACTGTTGAATGCATAAGTGTTCCCTACAGTGACGTTACAAGGACCGGTGTGTGCAATAGGACCCTATAGTCCGCTCTCTGTAGTCTGGTATTTCAGTCTTGAAATCATAGCTGAATATGACCACAAGGACCGATGTAAGGGTCCTATTGTACACACCGGTCCTTGTAACGTCACTGTAGGGGAACACTTATGCATTTTAAAGTCATATTCAGCGATGAGTTGAACACTGAAATACCAGACTACAAGGTAGCGGACTATATGGTCCTATTGCACACACTGGTCCTTGTAAGGTCAGTGTAGAGAAACACTTATGCATTCTACAGTCATATTCAGCTATGATTTCAACACTGAAATACCAGACTACAGACAGCGGACTATAGGGTCCTATTGCACACACCGGTCCTTGTAACGTCACTGTAGAGAAACACTTATGCATTCTACAGTCATATTCAGCTATGATTTCAACACTGAAATACCAGACTACAGACAGCGGACTATATGGTCCTATTGCACACACTGGTCCTTGTAACGTCACTGTAGAGAAACACTTATGCATTCAACAGTCATATTCAGCTATGATTTCAACACTGAAATACCAGACTACAGAGAGCGGACTATAGGGTCCTATTGCACACATCGGTCCTTGTAACGTCACTGTAGAGAAACACTTATGCATTCTACAGTCATATTCAGCTATGATTTCAACACTGAAATACCAGACTACCGAGAGCGGACTATAGGGTCCTATTGCAAACACCGGTCCTTGTAACGCCACTGTAGAGAATCACTTATGCATTCTACAGTCATATTCATCTATGATTTCAACACTGAAATACCAGACTACAGAGAGCGGACTATAGGGTCCTATTGCAAACACCGGTCCTTGTAACGTCACTGTAGAGAATCACTTATGCATTCTACAGTCATATTCAGCTGTAGTCTGGTATTGCACTGTTGAACTCATCGCTGAATATGACTTTAGAATGCATAAGTGTTTCCCTACAGTGGCGTTACGAGGACCGGTGTGTGCAATAGGACCCTATAGTCCGCTCTCTGTAGTCTGGTATTTCAGTGTTGAACTCATCGCTGAATATGACTTTACTATGCATAAGTGTTTCCCTACAGTGACGTTACAAGGACCGGTGTGTGCAATAGGACCCTATAGTCCGCTATCTGTAGTCTGGTATTTCAGTGTTGAACTCATCGCTGAATATAACTTTAGAATGCATAAGTGTTTCCCTACAGTGACGTTACAAGGACCGGTGTGTGCAATAGGACCCTATAGTCCGCTATCTGTAGTCTGGTATTTCAGTGTTGAACTCATCGCTGAATATGACTTTAGAATGCATAAGTGTTTCCCTACAGTGACGTTACAAGGACCGGTGTGTGCTATAGGACCCTATAGTCCGCTAACTTGTAGTCTGGTATTTCAGTGTTGAACTCATCGCTGAATATGACTGTAGAATGCATAAGTGTTTCTCTACAGTGACGTTACAAGGACCGGTGTGTACAATAGGACCCTATAGTCCGCTACCTTGTAGTCTGGTATTTCAGTGTTAAAATCATCACTGAATATGACTGTAGAATGCATAAGTGTTTCCTACAGTGACGTTACAAGGACCGTTGTGTGCAGTAGGACCCTATTGTCCGCTACCTTGTAGTCTGGTATTTCAGTGTTGAAATCAAAGCTGAATATGACTGTTGAATGCATAAGTGTTTCTCTACAGTGACGTTATAAGGACCGGTGTGTGCAATAGGACCCTATAGTCCGCTTTCTGTAGTCTGGTATTTCAGTGTTGAACTCGTAGCTGAATATGACTGTAGAATGCATAAGTGTTTCTCCACAGTGACGTTACAAGGACCAGTGTGTGCAATAGGACCCTATAGTCCGCTCTCTGTAGTCTGGTATTTCAGTGTTGAAATCATAGCTGAATATGACTGTAGAATGCATAAGTGTTTCTCTACAGTGACGTTACAAGGACCGATGTGTGCAATAGGACCCTATAGTCCGCTCTCTGTAGTCTGGTATTTCACTGTCGAAATCATAGCTGAATATGACTGTAGAATTCATAAAGTTTCTCTACAGTGTCGTTATAAGGACCAGTGTGTGCAATAGGACCTATAGTCCGCTGTCTTGTAGTCTGGTATTTCAGTGTTGAACTCATCGCTTAATATGACTGTAGAATGCATAAGTGTTTCTCTACAGTGACGTTACAAGGACCGGTGTGTGCAATAGGACCCTATAGTCCGCTGTCTTGTAGTCTGGTATTACAGTATCTGAAGTGAAACAGTTGTAAATAACAAAACAACTGTATCTGATTATCTGATATCATTTTTCTTGTCTGTTTATTTGTTTTTTTTGTTTTTTTTGTTTATATTTTGCTTTCGTTTCCTACCGACTTAAGAATGCACCTTCCCGATATTAGAGCAGGTTTCAGATGACCGTCGAAATAAGTTAGACTTGCGTTTAGTCATCGTTTCTATTGGTTGAGAGCAAAGTTTTTCTTTTTCGGCCAATCAAATCGCGAACTAAATCAAAACGCGCCAATTCTCACGTCATTACTAAACGCAAGTCTGATTTTATTCGTCTCCTGATTGGTTTGTTGTTGATCCACTCCTGATTGGCTAGTGGTTTTGTATTTGCGTTTAGTTTTCGACACTCATCTGAAACCCGCTCTTTCCAGATAGGATAGCGCGGTTTTCGTATGACTTCATGAAAAGGTCGCGGCAAACTCACGGCATGGTCGCGGCATGAAATCGACGACCACCAATCGTAATGATTTATTGCGCGAGAACCAATAATTTTGCATTGTCATGGCACGGCACGCAATGATGTTACCCGGAAAGGCGTGATGAACAAATGGCGTTGTTTCGTCCGGCGTAATGTTACGATCCTTGAGACAGGAGCCTGTGAACTTGCAATTTAGCGCACGACACGATTTTGGTCCATATGGTGCCTGAAATAGGACGGGTGTTCCTTTTTCGTAATTCATTTGTGAACAATGTGAACAATGCCTCTGCCTCGCGTCAAGGCGCGGTTATTTTTAGGGTCATAACAAAATTGATCTAGTTGTGTAGTGTTTTTTTCTTGGAAAAAGAACTATTCTGTTTAAAATTCATTTCATTGATGTTTGGTTTGCCCCTCTTAAGAAGCTTTGAAAGTTTGCTAACGAAACCTGACCTTCATTTAATAATTATTCTCTTTCTGCCTTTATTGTTTCAGGTTTGGAAGATTAAAGAGAACATCTAGTTAGTTTAATTGAATTTAATCTAATAGTTGCATTAATTAGTGACTCACAATGAATAACGAACCCTCGCTGAATCGTAAACTGTAAAACTAACATTCTAGTCCAGTAATCTTACACGAAGACCCGGAACAAATTTGTTCACAAATAGTTCAGCGAAAGTCACGTATTTAGTTAATATTCATTGATATTATATCAAGATTCCTCTAAAATCCCAGCATGGGAACAATAACAATTTTCAATTTTTTTTGGAGGGGGGGGGGGGGGGGGGGGGGGGGCAGCGTATTCTGCCTTTGTTGTTTTGCGGCACTTAGACTCTGATAAACATGTTTTGCCGTGATGAATTTATAGACTTTAGCGCCGGTCCTGCAAAACTCTGAATATTTCTGACTTCCAAAAATAATAATTTTACTACGTTTAGTAAATCCCCGTGAATGAAAACGGCTTTGGAAGACATTGTCCGATATTTATAGAGTTACAGTTTGCGTTGCCATGCAAAGTCTGTATTGAAGGCGGCAAATGGCAAGAAAATTAGAAACTGGCAGCTGTATTGCTCGTTTTATATTTGTGAAATGGCTAGCGAAAATCAAATCAAGTCTGAATCAAAATATATCTTTCGAATGGGTCAGAATAAGAATATTATTCGCTGTGCACTCCATAACATCACTCTGAAGACTTAAATGCCCATAAACTCTTGAATAACGAAGGCGGCCATAATAGCGCCACAAACACTCCAATGGACGATTCCAGCTATAAGCGCGCGCACGCCAAGCCAATTCAAAAATACCGTGAGTTGTGACTCAACTACCAGCATGCAGCGCGCACTTCATTGCGAAAATCTCTATCAAGCGCGCACTGCATGCCGGTATGCTGGTAGCTGGAACCATCCATAGAATCTTATTTTTGGTAGTGTTGCCGTGCTGGGATTCTAGGGGTATCCGACGGTTTAACTTTTGTCCTAAATAATTAATGGTCTTCTGAGTACTGAATAAACCATTTTCTGTTGTTTTAGAACAGCACCCTCGCATCCATGCTTCGAAACTTCTAGGTTTATCCCAGTGCAAGATTCTTAGGGCCCGTTTACATGAGACAGGGTACCTCGGGGGTAGGGTTGGCGAGCTAAAAAAAATATCCCGGGTTTACCTGCAAATAAGTGGCTATGTTTAGCTTAACATTTTATTTCTATGCAGATATACACAAAAAACCTAAAAAAACATGACTAACGTGAAATTTTAGCTTGCGAAATCCGAGTTCCCCTACCCCCCGAAGCACCCTCCCTCCATGTAAAGAGGACTTTAGAGGACTATATTTCGTTCTAAGTAAAAGAAAAGAAAAGTCAAGCATTATGTCACTCGTAAGGTGACCAGAGGTTCTTACACGGGGTAGAGCCTACACGAAGAGATGCCAACAGTGCGCGTCAAGAAGTAGGGACCAAATGTAATAGACTAGTTGTAATACTCGACTGGATTTGTGAGATGTAATTCTAAACCGTAGAGCGGTATTCATCCTAGACATTAGTATTCGTATTCGTGCGGTATTCGTATTTATCCTAGACATAAGCGTAAGCTATAGTAGGAAAATTTATTTAAGCATTTAAGTATGAAACGTCATTAGGGAGCTTTAAGCTGCGACAACGGCAACGTCGACTAAGCCTAGAACTTATTTTAGTAGTCACATTTTTTCATTTCCTGCCCATTGTTATGAATGATCTCTCGTATTGGACACTTACAAATTCAAACTTGTGCTTACTCATACGAAACAAACAAAAAAGATATTTCTCTCGTTCGGTGGACTTGGGTAGTTTCATCGTCTTCTTTACCACTGTATGCATTGCTACGCGACCTCAAAATTCAATGTTGCGATGGGCGATTTTTAGGCGTCAATCAAACCAAAACGCTGGATTCGGCCACGTCAGCGGGCCAACATTGATTGCAAAATTAACCAAAGTGCTTTTAAGCTATCTTTTGGCTTCCTCGACTTGAATATTTAACTTTCTGGTTCAAGAAAATTGACAACAATCATCTTGCGTAAAACCGCCAATCGCCCAACAGTGAATTTTGAGGTCGCGGTGGTAAGCCTGGTTTCCATATAGTTGTATCTGTCGTATGGAGCAAAATTCAAACTACAGATACATCTATAGAAACTTCACATGCAACCGCCCAATACGATATACAGATATTTCAGAAAAGGTTGTCGCAAAGCCCACGCGCCTAGAGCGCGCTGAGAAAATCGCCAATCGGAAATATTCAAAAATCAATAAAATATAAACGGCGCGCGGTAAACACATTTTTCTTTCGTTACTGTTCCTTTGGATAATGGATCTATTTGATGAAATGTAGTTGACTTCTGCCTTTAGTGGCACTTTAAATACAATTTCGAATAGATTTTGTCTTGCAATCCTATTGTCTGGGGCCCTGGCCAATTTCCATGTCGCAAAATGTCAGACATTTCGCAAATAACCGAAGATTTTAACCTCCCATGCTCCTTTGCGGTCTGGGCGCGTACACTTAAGCCGCGACAACCTTTTTCTGAAATAGCTGTATCAGAAACATAAGTTAGTTGAAACATGTAACAACCATAGATCTCTTCGGTGACATGCTGCGAACTATGTTATGTTTCTGGCCGTTGCCGTAGTCGTTACCGCCTTCGTATCTTAAGCCGCGCCATGGAAAAGTACTCAAAGTGATCAAAAGATAAATTAGAAATCGTTGGTCAACCATATTCGTTGGATTGTGAATTGTTTTCGGCTCCGTTTCACGCCCTTACAGAAACCGCTATCGCAAAATATCGAAAACGAAAAACTTGACTTTGCCAGTTAAATGGATCAAATTCGCTGTTGTTGTTGTTAAGGTTGGTTTTCACGAGCGACGTAAGCATAAAGTATAAGCTAAAGAAGAACGGAAGGTTTTGATAACTTCACGTTTATGCTTCCGCTAACAGAAGAAGTTTTCCTAGGGGGTATAGCAAAATGGCCATTTCGGAGGGGGTTACACCGAAAGAAAGGCTCTTCCGTGGTTTTTTCCGAGGGGTTACAATAAGAAAAACGCCTCTTCCGTGGGTTCTTCCGAGGGAGTGCAATCCAAAAAGGGCTCTTTTTTCCGAGGGGCCGGTTGCTAAAGAAAATGAGCTTCCGTAGGGGGGGTTCGGCTTAAAAATGGAATGGCCCGAAGACCTTACGCTTCCGTGTCCTCTTTACAGAGCAGGAATGAAGACAGAGTAGTAATGATTAAAACAATGCTGTCCTTAACACCAAGTTACCCCCGTTTATAAAGTGTCGCACAGATGCAACCGTAAATCATAAAGCTACTTTGCGTATCTTGTTCCTTTTCTCGATGCCTAATGGCTATGTATTAATTACAAATGTGGCTGTAAGCTACCTTGTAATTACATGACTAATTAAAAGTCTAAATACACATAAAGCATTGAAGTAATAGTCTATGATATGTGTCTCCTTGGCTGGGGTAAAATTCCCGAAATGTTGGTTTTGTGCCAACGTTAGCAGGACCACTTAAAAGCGTGTGTGTAGACCAATTGAGTGTAAATGAGATCTGTTCACAAGGTATTAAAGGTAAAGCCTCGACAACCCCGTACCAAGTATCATCCAATTTGTTTGCCGTCAAGTTTCAAAGAAATGATAAAAGTTATCTGAAGTTTGTACACACCGCGTTAGCAGGACCGAAGAACGCACTCACATCTGTGCACGTTCTGGGCGCGTAAAACGGACCATCTAGGAATGCAATTCTGACTGCATGGTTGGCCTTCTTAGGCCGTTACCAGAAAAATTCGTTGGGCGGACCAGAATTTGGTCCGGCTAACGCAAAGGGTCCGTGTTGCGTCGGTGTGTGTATCAGCTCCGGTCCGTCTAACGCGGCGTGGGCGCACACACAACACCTGAGACAAATTCAAACATGATAGTGGTAATATTATTTTGGTATTGTACTGTGCAGGCTGTCTCAACGGAGGGGAGACATTGAGAGAAATTATAGAGGTGGAAGAAAAATACATGAAAACAAACTTCCCAGCTGCATGCTTGTTCTTGGTAGAGTAGGTTTAGCCCTGCATTACAAAGGAATAACCAAAAAGTGTGATGGGGTTCCAGTGATCATGGCATCAGGTCCCCCAGTATCTGGCAAAACCACTGCAGTTGGTGTAGGGTTGGCATTGCTAGGACAGTGTGGGAGGCAAGCTTTTAGTAATTTCATTGATGTCATTTTTTGTGTGCACACAAAAAGTATTGTCTATGAATAAGGGGTGTCACCCTGATCACAATTATGGTATAAAAAGATCTACATTATAGTACATGTCTACAGCCCATGTGACAGGTGGAGAATTAGCCAAGGAAGATTTGTATTAAGGCGGATACAGCATGTCTTCATCATTATTTAGTGAATACTGCCTGTCAGAGGCAAAGTAGCACAAGTGCTCTATCTGCTTGTAGTCTGTGAGCCCATAGTATGTGCCCCTAAACAGAATATTTTATATGGTTGTGTTGATACACCCCTTCTGCTAGTGATTTTTTATAATTATTCAGATATTATCAAAATGCAAAAGTAATAGTGCGAGATTATTATACTTGAATTATGCAAGGTAAACCTATGTTAAACATGAATGTTCTTATATAAAAAAACACTTCATTTTAGGATCCAACCCCCCTCCCTCTCCCCAACACACACACACACACACACCTGTGTATGACTCCCTGATTCAATCAAATGGTTGCGTAAGTCATCATGCACCACGTGATTGAATCACCATTTCTGATGAAGGCCGGGGAATACTGGCTGAAAGCTTAGGTCAGCTTAGAATTTTCGCTTGTGTGATTCCAGTATTTAAACTTTATTCGATATAAAGTTTGATACATAATTATTGCCTTTAACATGTACTTTGGTGTGATTTTGAAGGTTTCCATGAAAGAAATAAGCAGTAGTTTCTCAAAAAACACAGGATTGTATATAGAATTGTCATTGGCAAAGATTGTTTGGCAGGATGATAACAGCTTATCACTTACCTTTCAAAAAAAAAACACCAAAACCAAGTCGAAATATTTTTTACCTTTTTAGTTACAGATCTTTGACTGCTTCATGTTCAACCTGTCTTAAAAAATGTAATGGTCACTTAAAGCAAATCTCTGACCATTATAGGTTCTTGAAATATAGGTTTTTAGATTTAGGCTACAGGTTTTTACAAAAATAGGGTAAGCAAAAAAATGGCAATAATATAACAAATATAGATGGTGTTTGCGGGCGTAAATATGTTTTGGGCCTGAATCTGGTACTGAGAAGGGCCCAAAAACATATTTACGCCCACAAACACCAACTTCATTACTATTATTATAACACTGATTGACTCGCACGGGCTCTAAAATATTAGAGCCTGCCAAAATGTTCATTAGAGCCCGGATAATATGCCACAATGCTCGCCAAAGTTATAACTAATGTGTTTTTAAATCAGTAGCCTGCTAGCAGGCGTGGAGGCTGTTTTATCGGCGAAAACCCGGAGTTCGTAGTCGCGAGCGCCATCTTGGATTTTTTGGCGGAGTGACAATGGGGCGAGTGACAAAACGAGGGGGGGGGGGGGAAGAGGCCTCTCCCCCCCCCCCCCACCCCCTCGTTTTGCCCTCGTTTTCAGCAGGCTATAAATTCAGGATCTTGTGGGGTTTTTAGTGTCTAATAATAAAATGGAAGACAAAATTCAATAATACATGTAAATAATATTTTCTCACCAAGAAGGAGATTGTGCAGGAAGCATTCTATGATAGAAATAAAACCAATATTGTGTGAAATAAAAAATTCATCCTCTAAGATAATGATTTTTAGTGTGCTTGCATTGTTTACACTTGGTTCTACAAAAATGTTGTTATTGTTCTTTTTGAAGTCAAACACAGGGCTGCAATAAAAAAAAAGTGCAGTCAAAATTTTTTGACAAGTTTTAAAATTCTAGTCGCATTTTCTAAAACGTTAGTCGCAAAAATTGTACTTGTGCCAGCGAGTTAGACAAGAAGTGAGTTGCAAAATTATGACTGTTAACCCCCAAAGCATAAAGACAAAAAAGGCAGACAAAGAAACATTGGCAAGGTACATGACATGGTTTATGTGCACCAAAGAATGTGACCCCAGTATTTTTTTTAAAACATATTCCAGATGTCAGTACTTTATACTAATTATGATTTTAAGATGGTAAAATTTGTCAATTGCATTTTAGCCTGCAATTCTGCTTGTAAAGTTACCATTACACCAGAAAGTCCTTTGAGTCAGCTTTTTAGCTAAAGTTGATACAGCAGGGAGGGCAGAATGTCAGCTTTCAAAATGGGGGGGCTAAAAAAACAGCTCTGCCATCCTGTACAGACGTGAATTACTTCAATTTTTATTACCAACTTCAGGTATTCCAGGAGCTCATGATCAAAATTTAAATTCATCCCAAACTCACACATCTTCAAGCTAGTGATGTTAGTACACGTAGTTACACTGGTTAGTTTTGAAATTTCGACCTGAAAGTCCTAAACAATGTAAGTTTTGCACCATCGATAGGTTGAGATGAATAGTTCTATTTGTGAAACATAAATCGCTAATAACGGACTCAAAACTGAAATTTATCGAAAATTACAGGATAAACTAAATGAAAGTGTATTGTTGTTCTATTATTTCTCTTACAGAATGGCTAATTGATGGCTCACTAAAGTCGCTAGTGAAGCAATGGTTCATGTAAGTGAAGTCAATACACAGGCGATCCAAGCTCTAGTCGTGTGGGGGTACTGTGAAAGAAACATGCAACGTTGTCGCTGTAAATGTAAATATTGAAATAAAATCCTGTCACATCTCCTCGGAATGTTGTAGTTGTCAAATAAAGTGCTCCTGGAGCGATTTTATTGCATTTTGGGTGTTTTTTGTGCTTTTTCTTAATACCCCTACCGTATGTTATAATAGTCATAATGTGGTCAATAGCAAACATTCTGGTATTGAAACCACTTCAGCTTTATTTGAATTATTATTTTAAACTCCCATGGAGCTTGGGGAACCTGTGGACGATCATGGAATTAATGACCATCATGACATTTATGAGATTGAGGCAGAGAGCTACATGTACATACTCAAAGAAGAGAATTTAGCCAAAGAACTAACCAAGGTGACAATACAGGTAAATGAAGAAAGCTCTTTCAGATCTTGCTATCAAAAGTTCATAAATCCAGGACAGCAGTCATTGTCTTCCCGAACGAGAGACAGGGCCGTGTCAAGGGTGCCTATATCTCAACTAAAACACAAAGGGTAAGAAAGCTGACATAAAAACATGTGTTGCCATCAGTACCGAAATCATCAGTACTTCACAGATGTTTTACCCCAGGAAGTCATATTTACTACAGGCTCACTAAAGATTTCTGTGTCATCACAAGTGTATGTGGTAATTTACAGTGATTTGAGAGAGAAAGAGAGAGCTACAGAAGAGAGCGATTTTCTCTCTCTTCTCTATGATTTTCTGCCTTTCGTACATTAATAACATCCATGAATGAGTAGCTCATAGAGCCCTTTGATCATAATTCTGTGAACTCTGAAGAAACCATCTGATGCTCGATTTAGGGATCGTGCGAACGAGGCTGTGTCACGTGATCTCACACCTTCGCTCGTCTCGCACCTTCGCTTCTGTTTACAGTATGTTTCCACTTCAAGCTCCGCTATATGCTTGTGGTCTTGAAAGTCAAGAGCTTTGTTGTGAAAAATTGCAAAGAATAAGTAGCTGTGGATCTCAATGGCATCGCGTAAGGGTGGCAAGCAACCGAATTGTCGCTTTTAGATGAAATAAGGCTAGAAGCTCAGAGAGAAGACGCGATCATCAACGCATATAGAAAACTATGCGAGTGTTCTATGGACGTGGAGATTGCAAGAAGTCTTCCTTCGAAGATAGTGTCGACCTTCCTCGTTGCCAAATACAACAAGGAGGTGACCAACTATGTCAAGTTTGCCCTTCCGGCGCTAAGAGTGCTACCTGCCTCGCTTCGACTCAGTACCATCGCCAGGGCGACAGGAGTTTCTCAGGAGGAAGCTTCTGTCCTCTTCGACGCACTTCAGCGATCGGCGGGTGATACTAGCAAGGAGCTGCGAAAAAAGCATGCTCCTGGCACCACCAACTGGGTCCTGCTTGTCATGCAAGCACTCCCTGCAGGCTCACAACAACAAGCCAACGGAAGTGGTTGTCCATACCCTGTATGGACGAAACCCATGGAATAAAGTTTCTTTACGGTGCCCGACCTGCAAAATAAACTATAATTACGACCGCTATGGCAGCCAAAATGGATGGAAGTTATATGACGAAAGCCAGCCTTACGTAGCCGAAAGCCGGCCTTGCTTTGTCGAAAGGAAACTCCTTCAATTCCAGCTATCATTAGCGTAAGTTATTGTGATGAGTTATCAGTAAGCTGTAAGTGTTTGGTACGGTATGCACATGGAAATGTCACAAAATGTGACAGTTCATATCTTAGAAGCTTCGTCATTCAAGGTTTTTTTTAGAAAACTCATGTAACTTGCTTCATCGGAGGAAAATTCTAGTAGTATTGTGTTGAGTTGTCACTTTTCATCGCGACATTTGGTATTAAAACACTCGATCGCCATGTATGGAATCTGCAGTAGGGCGATTTTGCGCTAATAAGAACACAGAAGGCAAAAAATGATGCCCCATTTATCGAACATTACCGTTACATTGTAAAACAGAAAATTTTATATCGTTTCGATCGCCCTACTTCATTCTAAGTCAAATTCTCTACATAGCTAAGTATTTGTTATTTATCAGGAAATATCGAAGTGTCATCACAGATGCAACAAAACATCAAAATCTAAAACGATAAAAGGAAACACATATGGGATTATTGTGTTCTGCATTTATTCGCAAGAAATCAAAACGTCGAAAGGACATTCTTCTATCAAAAAGGGAATTAACCGCAGAATGGTGTTGGGTTGTGGTGGGTTGCGAGGGACTCCTGAGATGGACTTTGAGAGGGTGCTTCATGGTTAGCCTCCTCCGCAGGCGTCTTTTGTTGCGTGTTTTCGGCTCGTTTTGGCACGGTTTCCAGCCTTGGCGGTTGAAGATGAGCCCGCGCTCCTATCGGTGACAAAAAGAGGGGGTGGGGGGTGGGGAGAGAAAGGAGAGGAGAGAGACGCCTGCCTAAAACCACGCAGTGTGGACATGTAATATCACCTTCGGGACATGTAAAATCACCCGGGGTACCCAGGGGAGCGTGAGAACCGTCGGGGAGGTACTCGATTTTCAGTTTTTGTCAGTGAGCGCTGTTTACTAAAATCACATGGCGGAGTCCGAAGGTACACATAAGAGAAAAAGCTATCTGAAATCGAAAATTCCCGTAGCTACAACTGAATATAAAGGACGAATACGGAACATCAAAGCTAAACGGATTCTTATAGAAGAAAAGGAGACCGAGGTAGAAAACCTAAAGCTAGAATTTGAACGTTTGAAAATTGACAAAGAACTCGAACAAGAAGCCGAGGAACAAGAACAACCGTTTCCGTTGGAAGTAGAAGAGAGCACTCTCTTGGGTCATTCAGGGGAGATAAGGACACTTATCAGAACTCCAGGGGGAACAAAACGAAAAGGTATTTATTTAAAATTAAAGCATGCGAATGCCATGGCGGATACGCTATAACTTCGCAGTTTAACGACGTGAGCGTTAGTCTTGTAGCTTCTAAAGATCTCGTTTTTCTCAACAGTAAAAACCTTCGCACCTCCAGTTTCGCTTCAAGTTAGAAGAAGCGCTTTCCAACGTGTTAGAACAACGCGAAAATGCGAGCGTGAAAGCGACCGATCTGATAGACAAGCTACGCCGGCTTTATCCCGCGTCCTCACACATTGACAGGCGGAAAATACTGAAGACAACATCAGAGCTTTATGGGATAAAGCTCAAACAGAAAGGCAAAAAGAAAGAGTAAGTAGATTCCTTGAAAATTAGTTCGTTTCTCACAGGCAGTCGACAATTTTCTAATAATGTTGACCTCTTTACTTTCCGTGTGTTTTAATCCAAAAAATGCAACAATTTTTAACCTGAAACTAACTTCACTCTTTATCCATTCAACAGAGGCTATTACTCCGGTCTTGCTCTGAAAATTCATTCTGACGTCGGTGATATTTCTGAAAGTGTACCAGGTAGTGTTTTTTTCTTGTTACATCGTTATTCCTTGTAATTGGCAGTTTAATATAAGCAATAAACTTAAAAATTTGCATTGTTTCTTTCAATCAATCAAAATAAAAAATCTTCAACTATGTTAGATAAGATCAAACAGTTTTAAGAATTCTATGTATGTAAATTGTTTTAAGACTGTCTTAAATATAATATTTATTTAGCAGAAAGTACTGAAGATTTTGGTGTGCGGTCACCTGTTGCCAAGTCCTGTAATGTGAGTGAAGGCAGTGCAGTAGCATCATCACCACCAGCACCAGAGCATAGGTCTATATCGTGCAGAGGAAAACTGGAATTTCTTGGTAAGCTTCATATTCTGAAATTACTACTGGCTGTACAATACATTCCATGTATTAAACCCTTCTCAACTTACATAAATGTAAGTGTTTTTTTCCCACTCAGAGGGAAAGATGTTTGGACTTCACTTGCATAGCATGCACTGGTCATAGAGCGGATTTCAGATAACTGTCGTGAGTAATTCGCAATTACTTTGTAAATACTTGCATAGATTTTATTCAGAATTGGTGTAATCACTTTGCGATTGGTCTCACTACAGTCATATGAAACTCTCTCTATCAGGCTCTCCGTGCCGGTTCAGTTTAATATTTGAGTACTTTACAGCAGTTTTTCACATGACTTTCATGAGTAATACAAATTACTTGATAATTGTGATTGTTCAGTTTATGATTGGTCAAGGGTTTGATTTTTGATCCTTCAGCCACTCAGATTGCGCAGAGAAAACAATTACACCAATAACTTGTAGTTATAACTTTGCTTGTGATTGTTTTTTTTGTTGAATTAACTATTGCATTTGATTGCAGGATAGTGAATTAATCAAGAATTGCTTTCACAGAAGTCATGTGAAAGCCTCTCCATGTCTGCCTTTCTAATTTGTGGGACAATGAGCTGGTTCTTATATTATAAAATTTGGCAAATCTGGTTTGGTTTTGGCAAAATATCCCATGAGTGTGGTCAAGTCGTCATTCATATTTTAGCAAGACACAGTAAATCAAAAATACGAATGGTGAGCCCAAACTAGCTTTTTGTTTTTTGTTATCACAGGTACCAGCAATGAGTCGGAGGTGGATGAATTAAAGGCAAAAGTAAAAGTATTAGAAGACCAATTAAATGACCTCCAGGAAACCAGTTCCAAGCTGGTTAATTCACAGAGTGAAGTTATTGACTTGTACAAGGAGTTACTTGGAGATGGACGTGGTCTAGGAGGAGTGCTCAGTCTCACAGAAAGGAGCAGAATAGAAGAAGAGATTTCAAAATTGAAGAATCATTTGAACTTGGGACTCAGAAAGAAAGAAGTGAAAGACATAGCAACTGTCATCCATCCTCTGCTGTTTGCTGGTCTTGTTCAAAAGATGAAGGATGATTGCCCAACCATTACCAATATCATTGAACAGCTGGTTCTATCAAGAAATGCTTCTCGTAATGTGCGAAAGACTGAGACAGTGAAGATGAGAGCAGGAGTTCATCTCCTGTCATCATTGATGGATGTCCGAGATCAGCGTGGGCAAAATGACATTCAGTTACTCTTTGGGTTACTGTGTGTATCCTATGGTGCAAGATGCTCCATGATTGAAGTGCTACAGCACATTGGATTGACAGAATCTTACCCTGTTATGTATGTAATTGATAGCTGATCCCAGGGGGGTACTCAGATATAAAAATGGGGGGTGGGAATGATCAACTAGCCTGTCAGAAGTTTCAACCCCCCAAAAATACTGGTGGATTTTTGAACACCCCAAAAAAGAACTGGTAGAATTTTCAACCACAAAAATACTTTTACTCCAAATTTCCTACCCAAAAATATATGTCGGATCCCCCCCCCCCCATTTTTATATACGAGTACCCCACAATTTACTCTTACTACATCTGGTAGTTAGCCACTAAAAACACTCTATATGTTTTTGATGTCAACATTTTTGCAAACAACTGATTGTAAGTTATGTTCTTCACAGAATGTGCAATTCCGGAACATCCCTTACCCCATCCACAATTGTGGCGAGAGTATAGATTTTTACTGAAATTGCACAATAAATCACCCCTCCTGCATGCATCTTTGCAAGAGAAAGAAGAGAATATTATGATATGAATTAGCCTTTATGATAACAGAAATGTTTTGCTATTATTTTAGATGTGGTGTCTTGAAAAAACAGCTTGAACATTATCGTGCCATCATCAAAGAGCGAGTGAGCCTAGACTGTCCTGTTGTCACATATGAAGACAATATGCAGCTGCAAAGGACATCAATGAGGCACTTGCGGCTATCAAAGCTCCAAAAGGACAAGAAGAAGCAAGAGAAAGTGTGGGACTTCACTGTGCGTGGCTGGAGAGTGGCTGACATTTCTGGACTTGAAGAACTGTTTAAAGACCCTGCCTCTGCCAAAGAATCCCAGAAAAATGTTGCAGATCTAGAATTTGAAAGCTTGAACATCGGTAAATACATGTTACACATAATTGGCTTTGCCTTCCTGATGTAAAAATAAGTCCTGTTATGCAAAAATTTCAATGTCATTACATTCTTTAACCCTATACCCCCCTCCCTTTGAAGAAGATTGTTATAATCCCAACAACTGCACTTGATTTTAATTACAGATTGGGTCCCTATCATTTATGACTTGCCTCAAAGAAACCCATATTAAAATATTTTATAACCAATTGATATCTTTTAGAGTGCCATGAACATCAATACAAAAGATGGCTGGACTTCAAAGAACGAAATATTCTCAGAAAAATGGACTTAGACCTGAACCAGGTTCAGTTGTCTTTCGAACAGTTAAAAGGTGCTGCTTCTGAGGAGTTAAAGAATGTTAGTGATGGTAGTGACATGCCAAGGCGGTACTGTGTCGAGGTACCAGAAGTACCTGATGACTTCACAGATAGAACCATCTCCAAATCCATGATATATTCTTTACCAATCAGTATAGAAAACCAATGTACCACTTTGGGGACAGCTAGTAACCTAGATAAGTTTCAAGATGAGTTTGGCTTTGCAAATGGAAATGAGTCTAACCAAAAGTTTCTTCCGGTAAAGAAAGGGACACGTGAGTACAACTTAGACCTAGCTTATAGCAGATTCTCGTTTTTGAAGTCCATGGAAATTCATAAACAGGACCAGTTAGACTATGAACAGCATCTCAGGAAGACAGCTGATCAGTCCTTTCATTCAGAGTTAAGTTAATGTGTTATTTTCATTGCCGTGCAAAAAAAGTGAACACTTAAAATTAATGTGATGCTTATCAATCACATTCCAAAAGACTTCAGGCAAGCAAAACTGAAAAACGAATCTTATTGGCTTAATATTATTAACATTGATATACTACTGCATTGCAATCCACTAAAGAACCTGTGACAGCCACCATTTTGACAGCATAGCAGCATACCAAGTATGTTAAAATAAATAAAAAAGCATCCATATCGGCTGGTTAAGAGAGTATAGAGTAATGCTCTCGATTGAATTTGGTCAGTCAAATATAAAACTTTGTTTTTGCAATCTAAGACAATAGCAAAGGAGTGGCAATAGCAAAGGAGTGACAACAAGCCTTTTAATAAATACATACCTGCCAACTTTCCAGTTTTACAGAGGAGTCTCCAGGTTATTATCCTTGATCTCCCAGGAAAAAAAAAACAAAGGTGAAATTTCCATATATTTTACTGCATATCTCCCAGGTACATTTCTCAGGATTTTCTCATACAATTGTTGCATTTGAAACACAATCTCCAGGTTTTGGAGCTTTTGAGGTTGGCATGTATGTAAATATGACTTAGAATTTTTGTAAATTGGCGGTTGACACAGACAATTTAGACTGCTGGTTGTAGTTACCAGGAGGTGACCTGGTATTCTTCTTTCTGTACGCTGCTCATTTTTTGTATGACATAATATAGTTTAATAATAGGGGGCAGAGTATGTTAGTTTGTGCTGCAGCTCTAGCTCTTATGACAATATCAGCTGTTGAAATGTTTAGCATGGGTCATATGACCTACACAAAGGTTTCTTCACATTCAATATTTTAGCCTGTACTTGACATAGTGCTTGGACAAAATTACTCTTTGCATAAGCAATCATTTGCATTAGGAAAGAAAATAAAAATGCATCAAATGCTGTATCTTTTATCTCTGAGCATCGAAACTACAAACTACTAAAATCAAACTATACTGATATTTGTATCAGTGACAACAATCTTGATTGGCAATTGCTAGAGTAATTTTTGTGTTTGTGAATCCTCACATTTGTTAAAAAAAACCTCATGTAATAGCTTTACAAAGTGCCAATAAAATATGTCTATCTGCTAGGCTCGGTTTCCGGCCGTGGGTGGGCATTGAGGTAATATGATGCTCCAAATACTTATTATTATTATGAGAATCACAGGCTCCGAAAACCACCACGGCAGGAAACCGAGCCTATGCAACTACAGGCATCCAAGATGGCTTCAAAGACAAACGATCACATCTCATCATTTCACTGCAAAATGTCATTTTGGAAAAACAAAATATAATTAACTTACTTAGTATTAACTTATGTAATTGTATTTTAAGAATATTAAAAGATATTGTATTTTAATAATATTTCGTTTACTCACATCATCACCCGTGCTTCGATAAAGCAAAACCCTAGAATATGTTTCGATGAAAAGACTGAGTTTTTTCTTCGTTTTAATAAACAGTGGCCGTCACAGTGGCCTGTGTTTTCCCGCCCAAATTTGGCGCATGCGCACGCGGTGAAACAGCCACCCCGCAACAAATATTTTGTGAGCTAGTTTCACAAAAGATATAAGAAACGGGGGCGGTGAAAGCACACTACATTTAGTAGAAAGCGCTTATTGCAATTGACAATTGTTCAGAGAACTAAATGTGCAGTTTATATGAAACTGATAGACCTGAAAGTCCCAGACGAAATTAAAGTTTGTCACAACTTAATTGTTTATGACAGTTAGACAATACGTGGTCCGCAAATCACCACCAAGAACGGATGCGAAATTTGCATATATTAAGAAAACTTGCACTAGCTCTCCAATAGTCTATTTAAAGGTGCAAAGCTAAAACTATATTTCTTTGAAAAATGCAAAAGTATGGACACTTTGACTTGGGACGATTTGCGAGCTAGACTAGGTATCGCAGAAGCAAACAAAGAGTTAGACAAGAGGACAGAAGCCATCTTTAATACATGGAAAGAGCTCTCCTCCGTTTTAAGTGACAAATCTTTACATGCTAGAGTGTACGAGGAAAGACATCGATGGTTACAAGCAACAGATCAGTACTTAAGAAGCATTCTTCATCTTGCTGCCAAAGACGGTTTTAGTAATCTTGTGAAAGCTCTTGTATTTTCTGGTGCTGCAATCAACGAAAAAGATGGAATAGGACAAACACCGCTAACTCTTGCGTTGCATAAAGGACATGTCCTGATTGCAATTTTTCTCATAGAGAATGGTGCATCGGTCCATGACAAAGACTATGAGATAACCCCCTCCCCAGCTGAGATAGCGAAAACCCACGAGCTTCACGATATTTTGGCAGTGATCAACGAGAGAACCAAAAAGGAAGAGCTGATTACCCAAGAGGTTTGCAGGCAACTGGGAATTAATTATCCGGCGTCTCAAACCAATACACCAATGGATGTTGATCACAGTGAAAATTTGGCACGCGTTCTAAACATTAAGAGCGAGTTTCTGTAAATATCAACCAAGTTGGGAGAGTCGAAAAAATCAAAATTTCCCAAACTTTCCTTAAACATAGTCTATGATGAGGTGTCTTCGGCGCTGAAAGAATTTTTTGACTTAATTTAAATGTCGGTGAGAAAACCCGGATTTTTCATTTTTTGCCCAAAAAGGGGTGAAAACCTGGTAATTTTTGCCCCAATTTAACGTCTCCCTGCAGAAAAATCGCAAGTATTTATCAAAATGCCAAGTTATTTTCTGAAAAGTACATCATATGTGCGTTCGTTTTAACTTCTTTGCACAAACATCCGTTACACATACAATATTTTCTGTATTTTTAAATATTTTTAAAAAAGTGCACGTTTTCGAAATGTAGGAAAATAACCATATTTGCGACCGAATATCACCCATGTTGGGACGAGTTCGAACATAAGAAAGGTATCATAGAAAAGGGCATTCCTTCTCCTTTCAGGAAATATAAAAACATTTTTGTGCAATTAAAATGGCGAGCTTCTGCAAACCCTTAAAGATGACGGCCTAATCGCCTAAAATAAGATAGATTTTCCAGGTATATATAGAATATTTTGTCTATACCACGCAATACCTTGTACATTTTTCACGAAAAATAACTAAAGTAGCTACTAAATACATTGAATTATGGCAAAACATATTTCATGTCACGTTTGACTAATTTTACAGCATTTTAGTGATGTTTGTACAAGGGAGGGGAGAGGGGAGGCCACCCCCTCTGAGGTTTACTGGCTAGTGATATTTTCGAGAGGGTTTAGAATTAGGACATCAAATTTTCAGTAGCTTTGGTGTTTCCACTGCACAACGATTGTGGGGAGGGTGTCATTTTGTTACCATGGTAACGAGGTATAACATCAAAAAATGTTCAGCAATTTCTTTGTCCGCGCAGGCTTTCGATGAAGATGTCCAATACTATTATCAGGTTCAATACTTACTTCCTAGCAATAGGTTACGGAGGTTTTGCAGACAAGATACCTTGACGGGATAGAGAACCCTTATTTCATAAAAGTCGACATTTTTGTGAATATATTTGCCACCCTTTGTGCTGAGTCTGTGGAAAGTTGGTCAAGTAGGTAAGGTAAGGAACTCTAAGTTGTCCGCTAAAAAGGTTTCGATTTGGTTGCAGCGTAATGAAAATCAAGGTAGAAAAAAACTCAATATTCAGTTTTGCTGATTCAGCACTTATTGGCTAAAAATAAACTATTAAGCCTGTTTTTCTGTATTTTTTTAATTACTTTTACTGGAAATGGACTAAACATTAATATAATACTTAGCAGCAATTTGAAAAAACTATAGTAAAAATGAACTTCAATGAAATGCTTTTGTTTGGCTTAACGATTTATAGATACGTGTTTAAATTATATATTTTAGCATGCGGGTTTCTCCATCTCTGTTTGTTAATCATTCTTTGTTCGTTGAAAACAATGTCGTTTGAATTGATGCAAACGAAAAATATATCAAACTATTTTGACAAATAAAACAGTCCATACATTATTAGGCGCTACGAAATGCCTATGTGTATCTCCACTTATTATCCACGGTAAAATATCACCTTCATTTCTTTATCACCTTAAAAAATTTCCTTCAATTTTCAAAGAAGAGAAAAACATTTTCTTCAAACTTGAAATTTAATTTTAGCGGAGCTCCATGCAGAAAAAGAAGAAAGAAAACAAAAGTGTATATATGCATCGACCTCAATCTCGTTCCCAGAGCCTCTCGGTCATGCTTACTCGGGACGCAGACGAAATCGGATGTATCCGGTTCTCCGTATATGGTGACCGTCTTTGTTCGTTAGGCA
This sequence comes from Scolanthus callimorphus, assembly GCA_033964015.1. NCBI lineage: Eukaryota > Metazoa > Cnidaria > Anthozoa > Actiniaria > Edwardsiidae > Scolanthus > Scolanthus callimorphus. The sequence continues at coordinate 26,369,989 of CM066920.1, forward strand.
AATTTCAAAATAGCGGGCGGGAATATCGGCCAATCAGAATTGGCTACGATTGTCTGCCGTCAGTGCCTACGACAAACAACAACAGCAGAGTAGGCTCTGGGAGCGAGATTGGCATCGACCTGTTTTGTCATGGACTTCCGGTTTGTGCGTTCGTCCGGGGTCACACAGCCAACCCACCAGTTTTTTTTAGCGGAGCTAAAAAAAAGTTATGTATATCATGGGAAGGGATGAACCTTCCCATGGCAAGGGGGGTGCAACAGCATGGTCGCGGGGTATGACGTAATCGATGACGCCATCAAACGAGAAAGTGTATATGTATTGGGAAGGGATGAACCTCATACAACAGAACTTGGGTGAAATTATCTAAGTGACAAGGGGGGTGGAATTGCGTTGTCACGTGTTATGACATCGTAGATGACGTCATCAAACGAGAAACGGTTTATATCTTAGGGAGGGATGAGCCTCAGACAACCAAACTTTGGTGAAAATGTCTAAGTGGCAATGGGGGTACAACTGCGTGGTCAAGTGGTATGACGTCATCCAAACAAGAAAAGGTATATATCTTGGGAAGGGATGAACCAAATTGTTTCCACTTTGATAATACATAGATGATATCACATGGCTGCGCGGAGATACGAATTTTATCTTCACAAATAGAGTCAAACATGTTTTCTTCAAAGTCGAAAATGCAAATTTAATATCTGCTTGGCGCATAATCCGCTGACACAGTTAATGCCAGGGGCGTGTCTGCCTTTAACCCAAGTGAGTACGGCTTACACTTTCTTTTACAAATTGAAAATATCCGTGTATTTGTTTATTTTTCTAAGCTAAAATTAATTGAAGCTATATTTACTAGATATATTGTTGTTTGGTTTGCGGTAGTCATTGCCAACCAGTGAAACGTTTATTAGCCAAAAGTGCTGAATCAGCAAAATAGAACTCACCGTTGTTTCCCTGTATTTTTATTATGTTGCAAACAAACTGAAACCCTTTTAGTAGACTACTTAGAATGCCTTACATATTTGACCAGCTTTCCACAAAATCAGCACAAAGGCTGGCAAATATATGCACAAAAAAGGCAAATTTTATGCAAATAATGGTTCTCATTCCCGTCAAGATTTTTTAAGGATGGCATGATCGAAATTGATTTGAAACCTCCGTAACTTATTGCTATAGGTAGTAAGTCTTAAACCCTAAAAATTTTGATTGAAAGCCAAAGGAGAAAGAAATTGCCGAACATAGCTCTAACTTGAACATATGATGACGCTCTTACTCGTTACCATGGTAACGAAATGACAATTTCCCAATAAATATTGTGCGATGGAAACATCAACGGCTATTGAAAATTTGGTGTCCTGCCTGTCGAAAATATCGCAAGTAAACCTCAGAGGGGGTGGCCCTCCCCTCTCTCCCTTGTACAAACATCACTAAAATGCTATAAAATTAGCAAAATGTGACAATAAAATATGTTTTGCTATAATTCAATGTATTTAATAGCTACTTTAGTTATTTTTGTTAAACATTTACAACACGTATTGCGTGGTAAAAGTAAAATATTCTGCATATACATAGAAATCCCATGTTAATTTAGGCGGTTAGAGCGTCGCCTTCAAGGATTTGCAGAAACTCGCCATTTTAATTGCACAAGAATGTTTTTGTATTTTCTGGAAGGGGAATGAATGCCCTTTTCTATGATATCTTTCTTATGTTCAAACACGTCCCAACATGGGCGATATTCGGTCACAAATATGGTTATTTTTTACATTTCGAAAACGTGCACTTTTTCACAAATATTTAAAAATACAGAAAATATTTTATTTGTAGCGGATGTTTGTGCAAAGAAGTTAAAACGAACGCACATAAGACGTACTTTTCAGAAAATAACTTGGTATTTTGATAAATACTTGCGATTGTTCTGTAGGGAGACGTTAAATTGGGGCAAAAATTACCAGGTTTTCACCCCTTTTTGGGCAAAAAATGAAAAATCCGGGTTTTGTCACCGACATTTAAATTAAATCAAAAAATTCTTTCAGCGCCGAAGACACCTCATCATAGACTATGTTTAAGGAAAGTTTGGGAAATTTTGATTTTTTCGACTCTTCCCGACTTGGTTGATATTTACAGAAACTCGCTCTTAATGTGGGAGATCAGAAAAACACTGCCAACATTCAAGGCTGTGTAAATCGCTGCCCCGATAAATATTCTTGTCACACGCCGGGTGGCGGTGATTTCCACAATCGGGGATACATGAACGAATGTATTGCAAAATTGCTGGTCACGGGGGGTTCTGGCATGTAACTGAGAAGATATTGAAACGCCCGACCGTGAATCCCAAATCCTTTGGAGATGGCAAATTTAAAGAAAATAACTATAATAATAACGAAGAAGCTATTTTAGATTATGATGACGGGGTCTCTATTGCCCTTCTAAAACAGTTTCAAGAATCAGACTTTTTCCCTTCCGAGGAAGACCTGCAAGCATCCTTTGACGAGGACGGGGATCACAATCAAATTTTATTGAAATCATTTAATAACTTCTGCGACGAAATGAGCAAAAAAGACGCACAGTTCGCGTATCACTTGGACATCGTTAATAACTTGACGCCATTAACAAGGTGGTATAAGGAATCTGTACGCTATGCTAATGGAATTTCAATAGAAGGGGTGTGGATGCTGTGTCCAGCACTCTACTCGGCTCTTGGAAAAATCAATTACAGGGATGAGAGTTTTACCATGACGGTTAATAGCATTGCTAAATGGCCATTGGCTTATAGGAAAATGTACCAAAGAAACAGAACTGTAAGTCTAGATGGTAAAAGAGGAAGAGACTTGGCAGGGGATGAATGGGTGGAAGGCCACTTGGTTCACCCGGTAAAACAGTATTCCTGCTCACAGACAAATTTCAATATGCTTGAACTGATGTCTTGTAGCACAGATATTCTTGAAGCAAACAAGAAGATGTACAAGAGCAGAGAAGCATTTGATATTCATAATACCCGCAAGCACTGCAAACCAAGCTCTCTGTATGATCAACTTAAAGTTGCACAATTTGCACTGAGGGAAAAGTGGTTTGAGGATACAGGGAAAACAGATGTGCCTGCCTATTCTTGGGCAGAACACACTTGCAAAGAGGGAGAGACCGTTCCCAAAAAGTATATTAACTGCTTTGAAAAGGGAAAAGAAAAGGCATCTGAGGAATTCAAGGGATTCCTGCACAGGAAATTCCCAAACGAAATGGAATGAGGCAGGAATTTTAATTTTCTGTAGCACGAAATAATTATCAATTATTCCTCAAGTCTGAGTGGGCTCTGCGTCAATAGCACATGAGGCCGAAGGCTAAATGGGCTATTGTCTCAGAGGCCATGAGGGCAAGAGGAAAAATCGTTTTAGTCAAAGTAGGTCTGTATAACCAAAAAAGTTTTCTGGTCTGGATATTTGCCATTTTCTGGCTTTCAAATCAGACACTTTTCACTAGTAACTCAACCAATCAGAACACAGTATTGACAATAGACAACTATTGTGGTTTGACTAAAATAGTGTAATACCATGCTTTTGATTGGCATAATGCAATCTCTCATGTCTCTTGTATTTCTTAGAAAATGCTTGTGCGTATACCAGAAATACAAGTGACACGTGGGATATTCTGCAGTGTATCACTCAAAAGCATTGTATAAACTAGTATACAATTTGGCATTTAAAGTGCAGTCACAGTTACTAATTTCAGGAAAAATGATTTAATGTCAAGTATATCTGTTTATGTGGGCCACATCTACATGCAAGGAGATACTCAACCATCAACTTTGATCTGGTATTTGCATTTTCAAACAATTTTTGTCCCATGTAAATATAATAATAATAATAAAGTAGGCAACCCTTAGAACCCTAACTGTCAAAGATATGCCTTCTGGGTCCTTGAGATGTTGTAAAAAATGTTATTTTACAGTTATTTATAAAGAAAAATATATAATGAATCACAAATTTTAATTATGAGACAACGCTCAAAATCTTAACACTGCCACCAAATGCAGGAAAGTTGACAGCTTTGCCTTTGATGTTATGTCATGCTATGAAATAATATGATTGGTTGTACTAGGTAGCAGGCTGCTACTTATGCACAAATTTAGTACAGGCCTGTTTTAAACCAATTACATTATGGGCCATTGTTCCTAGCACTACATTTACTACAAATGACTTTGAGTTTACCTCAATAGCTTCCTGCAAAATCTGTTCTAAAATAAGCTGATGCAAAAATCTGTCTAGTAAATTTCCAGTGAATGTCTTTGATAAACATCCAAAATTGGCCAGCTCATCAAACCCCTTCTCCTGTATTTTCTTCTGTTTGCTGCCACTTAAAATCAATTTCAGCATATTGCAACTGCACTTTTTGTCACGCAGCTCAACCACTGTTTGTAAAACTTTCAATGCCTCATTTGTTCCATCTGCTGTGAAAAATGCTCCCCTGTTCAAACAGTTATCACATTTTGACAGGCATGAAAAGTCCTCACGCTCTTCACCAAAGTATTCCATTATGAGTTATGGCGGCAGCTTACCAAGTCTTCTAAACAGGAAATGAGTTCATTAAGAGCAAAGTGTTGTTCAGTTATTGTCCCCTGGCGGTCAAAGAGTTTATATAGAGTGCTCTTGTCTGAGTAACTGTAATATAAAATGCATTCAGCTGGTTGGTTATCCCGCCCTGCCCTTCCACATTGCTGGAAATAGTCCTCGATGGATGTAGGTAACCTCAAATGAATCACATAACGCACATCACTTTTATCAATTCCCATTCCAAAAGACAAATTGGCAATGATTAGTTTCACTTCTCCACTCATCCACTTGTCAAAGTTTGCCTGCCTTACACCCACAGACAGCTGTCCATGGTATTTTGCACAGTGAATGCCTCTTTTCAGAAATTCGGCATGAAGTTTTGATACATCATTGGGTAAGACGCAGTAAATGATACCACATAGCTCTATTTTACTCTTGACATAATTTACTACATCATCTAAGTATTTGGTACCCTTTCTTTGACAATTAAGTGCAAATTCTCCCTATAAACTGTATGTGCAATAACTTTCCATGACGTTTCACCAAACATGGCTTTCAAGTCTTGTTGCACCTTCATTGGGGTTGTAGCGCTGAGCAACAGCTTGGGGCAGTTAGCTTTAGCAAGCCTTTCGCATACTTCTCTATACTGGGGTCGGAATGTTGAGCCCCAAGAACAGATAGTGTGTGCTTCATCAAATACTATCCTTTCAATGCTGAAGTTTTTCGAGGTAAACAAGTCAACAAGCTGGTCGTCTAGCGCCTCTGGTGTTGCATACACAAGCATATAGTTTGAAATTAGACGTATTTGTTCCTGACGAAGTGTTCCGTCAATTCCACCTATGAATGTACAAGAGGAAAGACCAAGACTCTGTGATCTGTCGTGGAGATCTTGGATTAAAGCACGTGTGGGCGAAAGCACGATTGTTGGCTTTCTAGCCAAAACCGCAGGCAGCATAAACGTTAGGCTTTTTCCACCTCCAGTTCCTAATATCGCCAGCACATTTTCCCTGACATTGAGGCAGAAATAATGTCATGTTGTCTTGATCGAAAGGACGTAAACCCAAACACTTTGCGTAGAGTCTCGTGAAGTATATCTTCGTTCGCTTGGTGTGCCGTCTCGTCGGTCCTTTCGCGACTAACGGCCATGACCGCTTGCGAAACATTTAAAGCGGCATGATCGTTGCCAGAATCAGGAACCTTCAGAATATTCTTCAACACGACCCTTGGAAATCCATCTTCTAGATTAATAGTAAACGTAGACGTTTCAAGGCCCTCTGTGCACTGAACTTTGTCGCTAGAATTCGGACCCGAATTTAAGAGTCCCAACCGCCAGAACACAGCACAAGCTTTTAAAGCAGCCTCGAAACTAGAACCTGCCATAACTTCGATTTGGCAGCCGCAGAGAGATACATCGAACTTGAATACAGACGATTGAGGATCTATAGGATTTGTTTCTCGTAGTATTTCTGTAGCTAAGCATAGATCATCGAAGGTTACAGCGTCCTCAGCGGCCATGTTTTTGAAATGTGCAAAAAGTTGTGAGTCGGAAAACGTTTTTCTACCCCCCGAAAGAAAAAATTGCTTTGCCCGATGGGGATTTTTGTCATTCTCCCTCCCCTAGACAGTGAGCGATGCGCGGCGGTTAGTCTCGTTTGAAATGTGTCAATTTTTGGCAGGCATCTCTCTTCTTTCTTTCTTTCTCCGCCTCTCCCCCTCCCCTCGGCTTTTTGCTCGTGCCTAGTCTTCTCGCGCGTTTTCGCCCCAGCACAGCAACCCCGCGCGATGTTTGTTTTGTTTTGAGCCAAGAGATGCCTGCGGAGGAGGCTACTTCATGGTGTTGTGGGTTTGTGATGGGTTGTGAGGTATCACAAATTATGTGCCGTGTTACACCTTTCCCTAAATCGTGCATGGTGCCAAACCGTGTTTTCGCAGCTTTGTTCGGTCACACAACTTTCAACCACAAACATCACTCCAAGGCAAAGGCTTTCAAGTTGTATAGATGTTTGATCGAAGGAGCGCTTTAAAAACACAATTAATAAGTCATTGCAGACTTTGCATAATTTCGAAAACTGCAGTAATTCTACTACCTTCGTACTAAATCATAGCTCAACAGTTTAGTCGACTCCAACATGCATGAGCTTCAGCTACACTGTCATGTCAGAGCCAGCCTGCATGAACCTCTCCTCGATCTCTCCGGAGAGCATGTGATCGTAACTCACATCTTTTCACTTGCTCATTTGTAACATCAACTAGTTGACTTACCTAAGACTTCATAACTGCAGCTTTTTAGCCCCTTTTTCTTGTGATTTTCAGCCTAAAAATCCACCTTCTCGACATGTATATGTACCGGTACAACACACTTGCCTCTCTCTGTCCACAATCCTTTGCGTGCGCAGTCATCATGTGACAAAGCGCACAGGCTACCCACGTTAACCGCTGGGAGAGGAAAGGATCTGACAGTGACGTCTATTATGCAAGATATTTGATTCATGGAACGCTTTATAAACACAAATTAGTCGGTGAAGAGTTCGCTGAAACCGCAGAAACAGCAAATTTGTTTGTGATACTAGCATTTTTTGTTAACCCAGAGGTGAAGCTTAAATATCTTTTTTGCGTTACAGTCGCATAAAAGAACAAGTGGTTTAAGAACACTCAGCAGGCTGAAATTTGGTCAAAAAGGTACCTTATACATAAGAACACATGCAGCCTGAAAAATGAAAATTGTTCTTGTATAAAACAATTGCTGCCAGTTAGATTCGAGTACAGTAACCCACTGTGTGGTAGAGTACCGAGGAGAACAATATAATGTGCTCAGACCATGCACACATTCTACAACAGGAATTCCAGGGTACATTTAGCAATTGTTTTTAGACTTGTTTGTCACCTTTCTACCAATCACATTCCTTATTTGACTGTTGGTAGTGTATGCAGTATTTGATGTTAAGAAACAACTTTAAGAACACCCTAAGAACAATTTCAGGCTGATTTTGCAGAAAACACCCAATGTACAAGAACAAATTCAGCCTGATTCCCCAAAACACCTGTTCTTTTATCATCTTTTATGTATTTACGTTTAAAAAATGCACAAATGTCGAGAAGTAGTCGCATTTCTCGCACTTCTTACTGAAAAATAACGGTCAAAACAGCAGCGAATGAGCGAGCAAGAAACGCGACTATTTCTCGACCAAACGTGCACGTTTGAAAAGTAAACCAACACGAAAAAAATCGTCAAGCTTCAGCATTGAACGAGAATGGTAGTTGAAAAGGCGTCCAAGGTAAATGTCGAACTTAATTTTTTTTTCTCGAGGGCCGCGGTAACTCTGCATTCTGATATGATTCGTGTGCGAGTGGGAAATGAGCAGATTTCGTATGACTGCGAAAAGTGCTACGACGGTATGAAATCGCGTAGTTGCGGCACGACTTCCTCGCAGCACTTTTCACAGCCATACGAAATCTGCTCTATTTTCCTATCTTTGAGTCTTCGTCCAAGGTCACGGTAACCATTTACGCGCGCTAGTTTTCATCGAAAAGAATTAGAGTTGAAAAAATAAATAAGTTATTTACCGGCTTAAGATCGGTCCGTGTAGCGGGGCAAAAACTTGGCCTCGGTGAACATTTTCCAGTCCTCGTTGCTATCGGGAAAAACGTGGAAAACATTATTTTTCTCCTCCATTAGAAATCCATTAACAGCGCTATATTTCTTACCCAATTCGCCACGTTTATCTCCGCAATAGAAAATTATAACCACTTATTTTTTATGCTGTTTGCCTTCCAATCTTAGCTCTAATCTGAGGCGATTAATTGCCTTAGTAAACACCTATTTCAGAAAAGGTTGCACCGCCACAACTGTCTGTTGTAGCCCGCGATGCGTCATGGGAGCAAATAGGTATTACCACTGTATGCATTGCTACGCGACCTCAAAATTCACTGTTGGGCGATTGGCGATTGTACGCAAGAAAATTGTAATGTCAATTATCTTGAACCAGAAAGTTAAACCTTCGAGTCAAGGAAACCAATGGATAGCTTAAACCATTTTGGTTGATTTTGCAATCAGTGTCGGCTCGTTGAATTAGCCGAATCCAACGTTTTGGTTTGATTGAAGGCTAAAAATCGCCAATCGCCCATCGCAACATTGAATTTTGAGGTCGCGTAGCAATGCATACAGTGGTAAAAAAACAGAATCACAAAAAAAAACAGAATCCAAATTCACTGATTATTAAGATAGTAGCCATACTTATCACCCTGCTTATGCCAAATAAAATGATTCTTCAATTCGCTCGCAAGAAATATTGTACTGGGTTAAAGAGCCTGTGTCAGCCGCCATTTTGACAGCCAAGGAACATACCGAGTTTGAAAACGTTATTTCCATCGGCTGATTCACAGGGAGCTCACCTTTACAGTTTAAATCAAGAAAAATAATAAAAATCTTTCCATTTTCGCTGAATAAAGCAAAAGGAAATCTGTTTTCTTTGCGCTGCGTTCTCGGTCTTTCAGACGGAAGCCATTTCGTGGTAATGAAGCCCTAGTGGGCGAGTCTGGGCAAAGCTAATTAGCCAATCAGAAAAGACCAGGACGCAGCGCTAAGTAAATAGACTTTCTTTCGCTTTATTCAGCGGAAATCGGAACGATTTTTATTAATTTTCTCGTTATAAATTGTAAAGGTGAGCTCCCTGTGGCTGATTGAGGGAATATAGTGCGATATTTTCGGTTCAATTTGGTAAATCAAATATAAAACACGTAATTCGTCTTCATATTCCGAATAAAACAATAATAAAGGAGTGGCTGACACAGGCTCTTTAACACGAGGATTTTATTTCGTTATTTTGCGACGGTGCAACCTTTACTGAAATAGGTGTGATTTTCCCACCAGGTGGAAGATTGTAGACAATCATGTCTTTCGTTGATCAAAATAAAGCTGGTGGCGAGTTCACTCAGTTTGTTTTAATGTCATAAAAGATGAAAAACAAAGAAAAAGAATAAGCGGGCGGAATATACTACAAGAAAATACCCTGTTTTCCTTTCAACCTCTGGCAAAATAAATGTGGTGCTAGTCTAGTACTTGTGTGCTGAATTTGGTAGAATTTCGTATAAGTGACAAATTAGGCACAGTGGCACTTTTACAAGTCATCAAAGGTTTTACGCATTTTGAGAGTTTCACATGATTTTATGATTTTTTTAAAGTTTCGCTAGCATCACCCTTATAGTGTCAGCCACTCCTTTGTTATTGTTTTCGTTGATATTAGAAGACGATTTACGTGTATTAAAACATCTAAAAACAAAGTTTCAGATTTGATTTTCCAAATTCAAACGAGAATATGCTTATTCTCTAAATCAGCCAATGGAAATGGCTGATTGCATTTTTAAACCGCACCGGGGGGTTGAGGACCTCCCTTAAAACGACCCCCTTCCCAAGAATTTCTATTTGTGAAACAGACCCCTCCCCTGGAATTTCCAACCTCATAAAGGACCCCCTCCCCTTGAATTCAATTTTTTCTGGCAAAATACCCCTGAAAAATCTATTTTTGGATAAAATGTCCCTTGGAAAGTCACCTTTTTTACCCCTCTCCCTTGGAATTTCCAGTCTTCAGACACACCCCCAGAGTCCAATACAACCCCTCTGGAAAATTTCCGTAGGTGAGCAACCCCCCCCCGGTGCGGTTTAAAAATGCAATCAGCCAATGGATCGCAGCGAAAACTAAACAGACTTTCTTTCACTTTTTGTTGACTTGAACTGTAAGGTGTGCTCCCTGTGTTGAAGACGGCTTAATCTGCTTTTTATACAATAATAAAGCTCAAGAATACAGACAATGAGGTAATTTGATAGACGTAACCTTGCATACATAAAATAAATATACATTATAAATACCAGCAAGCCAACTACAGTAATAACAATTTAGAATCCTAAAACGATAAAAAATTATTTTAACAATTGCAACATTTAAAACTCCTATAATATATCAATAAACGAATCTCAAAAATAGATTGTGAATCATCAAAACTTATTTTATGAAGCCTCGCCTATACAAAAGCCTGGTTCACACATAATATTATTAATAACGGCTGATGTACAAGCTCCGATTTGTCGGGCCGATTGTCGGACGGTGCATTCACACAATGCGATTTGTCGGGCCTCTGCTTTGATCTGCGAAATGAAAAATCGGTCCCGACAACAAAAATCTGTTGAATCGCATCAGATTTTTAGAAGTCGGGCCGACACCCAATGAACGTCAACAAAATCGGCCCTGACAAATCCGCGCGTGTAGACCAGCACGTCAAAAACCAAAAACAGGCTGCCTCAAGGGCATTGAGGACTCATGTTATAGCATCCCTAGTGAAGCCTAGTGAGAACCCACTCGTTCGCTTTGTTTTCTGGATCGTTCAGTTTCGTACCCAGACGCTTTCCGTTTTTTTTTATGGCGCGCAAAGGTTTGTGGGATAGTTTTAACAGGGCGCGCAGAGAGTTATGGGATATGCGTAGGGGCGCCTGTCCCACAATTGATTGCGCGCCGTGCAATAGTACTCATTCCCAGTCCCTACGGCTCCAAACAATTTTCATAGAGAAATCACGGCAAGAGAGTCCGCAAGAGACGTATGGGTACGAGACTGTGGTGTTTTGGAGCGTATGTTTTGCTAACGTTGAACTCTTATGTGCGCTTGTTATTCTGCGATTCACAAAATAACAAGAGCATAGTTCTAAGAGGTCCCGTCGAAAACAAACTGAATGAGTGAGATTTCACGAAATATTACTAGAACAAGTCCTAAAGCTTCTTGGACGCTTCTTGTAAATAAAAATCTAGGATCTCTCTGTATGGATATCCCTGAAAAGTCTCTTCGGCCTTTAGCCATATCAAACAGTAAAAAATTTAAAAATTAAAATTTCTTGTTAAAGTTTCACTACAATAACGGTCCAGTAACCATGGTGCTAGCATTTCTTGATAGTATCTCTTAAAATGTCTATTCGGCCTTTGCCCATATCAAACATTAAAAATTTCAAAAATTAAAAATGTCCTGTCAAAGTTTCTCTACAATAACGGTCCAGTTGCCATGGTGATAACACTCCTTGATAACCTCCACCGTGGGAACGCTCCTGGTGATCAGCTCGGTCAACTCCCCTTCCCTGAACACGTGATAGAAGCGCTGAAGCTCTCGATTCTTTGGTGCCTTGTTGTCTCCACATGCGCTAGTATCCACCCGGGACTGATCGCCTGTCTGCGGTGCTTCGTTGCAGCTCATTGAAGTACAAGTAGTATACGGATTCCTGTTGTGACGCGGGGAAGGGTGTGCGGTCCCACCGAGCTGCTCAGAATCAGAGATCCCAGAATCAGAATTGAATAAATCAGGAGAGATTGATCCATCGCTGTCAGTATCACTCGAAGACGAAATTGATTCCATTAAGCGCGCTAAGAAATGTAACGTGATCTTGTTAGACGGTCCATCCTGATAGCACGTCCTCCGACTTGCATTGTCGGGTTGATCTCTAATTTGTGGGCGGGGAAGGTTGTGCTTTTGCCACTGCTCCAAGTAGTCTGTATTATCCGGCTCGCTGCAGTCACTATCGAATGACCCATCCCTGCTAAGGCACCGATTAGATCCGGCATCGGGATCACGCGCAATGCCCTCACACATGCCACTCCAATCGCGCGGACTATCTGATTCACTTTGAGTCCTCTGCTGATGTTTCTCCCGAAAGAGTCTTTTCACCAAGTCCGATACTAAGTTTGGTATATTAGGTAAATTAGGGATTCTCCCTTCTTGTCCTAAGCTCTCCTTTTGCTTTCTCTTGGAATCTTCCGTGCCATTTTGACCATCAAATAGCCGCCCGAATAGTTTCGATAACAACAGGTTCATTCGCCCAGTGTTTTTTTCCGAGTGCAGTTTGGCTACTTGTGCATTCAAGCTGGTTATAAATTGCGCTTTACGGTGCTTTAAGGTGGCTAACATATCTCTTAAAACTCCTAGCTCAGTTATAAAATTCAATGACGCATCATCGCAGGCGGTTTCCTTGCCTTTTGTGTCTTTTGGTTCACGTTGCTGAGATAAGTGCTCGTCATCCAGCGTGCTACATGATTTAGATCTTCGTATACTGCACTGGTCGTGAACTAGTTTACTTGTTTGTTTGGGTGACTGCTTCCTTAACTCGACTTGAGCTCTTCTTCGTGCTTATAATAAAAAGAAAAGTCTGTTTTAGGTAGAGCTTAACGAACACGGCTGTAATACGCAAACGGCCTTAGGGTTGGGCCAAACCAACGGGCCTGTATCTCCGACAATTTACAACATTTGGCCTCGAAACTTGCCAAGTCAGATAACCTGGCACCACAATGGTAAGAGAAGGCGTGCATTGTCAGAAAAACGAGTTTTTGCTGGGCAGTGATTACATCATGATGAGAAAATTTGGCACTGAATTCAGACGTCTTCTTTCACAAAGTGAGGTAGTAACTGGAATTTTTAAATGGGCAGGGTCCTGACTAAGAACTGAGTATATTTATCCCAATACACTTCGGTTTGTTCTGCAGCACTCACCTCTACCCTTGTGAGGTCTGTATGGCACCAGCACATCTTGGCCATCAAACTGAAATATCAAAGTCATGTAGGCTTATAAGTCCTGTTTGAACAAAGCCAGTAAAGAGGCATTGGTATGATTTTAAAAAGGTCGCACCACATAACAATGAACAACACCTTCTCCAAGACTGTGAAAATACCCCCCGGGGGACTCCCATTTTTTGGTCGGGGATGATCGTCGGAAATTTTCACCCCTAAAAGATACCAAAATGGCGTGGCTAAAATAATTTGTTACCCTACAAGCCCTAAAAGATACCCTAAAAGATGAGGCCTTCTGTGCCAAGTAGGCGCGTAGGAGATAGGTAAAAGATACCCATCAAGAAATTTTCGTGTTTGACTAAAATGCTGCCTTTAATGTTGTCTAATTTATCGTCTTCTCGTCGAGTAATCTCTCTTTCTTGTACGGTTTTTAGAAGAACCATCATGAGACAAAACAATTTGGACTATTATTTCGGCCCTAAAAGATACCATTTCTCTAAAATTTATTGAAGATCACGATCACCCCTAAAAGAGACCAACCCCCCCTGATTTCAACCCCTAAAAGATACAACAATCATCCCCGACCAAAAATATGGATGTGTTAGGTTGATAACTGATCTTATGAGTTGTTACCCTGGGCAAAAAAGAGTTTTCAGTTCCACTCCTTTGTGTGCAAAGCAACGATTCATCCACCTCGAAATTATTCATCTATACTATTTCATAAAGCCAAATTTTGATGCATTTCTGGTCGTCCTTGAAGCCTAAACTTAGGGTAGCATGCCCCCAGCCCCCTAGAGAAATAAGAAGGAAAATATTTATCTCCAGAGGGCCCTCGCCCCTCTCCTAACAAAATGTTCACTTTCACCTCCCCAGTAAATGATGTTCATACCTTCCTGTTGCTTTGCTCCATGGCCCACACACAAACCATCAGCTGGCCACCAGGCCGTAAAATCCTTGCCAGTTCCTGGATTGCATTTAGCCGTCGTCTAGTGGAGGCCAAATGATGGATGACGCCGACAGATATAACAGCATCGAAACACCCATCCCTGTAGGGCAGACGCAAGGTGTCGCACAAGGCTACCTCATGGTGCCGCTCACGGGCTATCTCCACAAACCTTCTACAGGTATCAGAGCCAGTGATGAAGGAGTTGCTGGTGACACTCAGGTATTTTCCAGTTCCACAACCTGGAGATGCATAACATGAACATTTCAATGGCACATGCAAGTGGCGGATCCAGCCCGGGGGTACTCCCCTATTTTTGGGGTGGGGGTGCTGGTTGGGAACTTTCGATTTTACCCCTAAAAGGTTACAAACATGGCGTTGCTTAGTTGATTTTGACCCTTAAAAGGTACCAGCAAGACGTATTTCCCCTCATAATTTAGGGAAAAATACGTCTGAAATTCAGGCTACCAACAAGTGTAATTTGCTTGATTTGCTAGAACAGACCTCTAACAGATACCTATCTGGAAAAAATTGCAAGTTTTCGAATTTTACCCCCTAAAAGGTACCAGGGACCTGATTCTAAACCCTAAAAGCTACGACAAGCACCCCACCCAAAAATAAGGGGAGTCCCTCTGGGATCCAGAGGGTCCAAGGGTTCCACAGAATCCCCTTGAGCATCAGAACAATAAGAAGTTTATTGTGTTACCCAGACCATTCGCAGGTGAGCTCTACATAATATACTGCCTGTATCAGTCTTCGAAGAAGGAAGAAGAAAAATCCTGGATCCCCCAGTGCATAGTTTTCACAAAAACTTGACTCAAATCAAATTATCAGATTTGGTTTAAAATGTGAACTCATCGAGATTTTTTTGTGGTGTTTTTTTGTGGTGATGATCAGGAAATCTTTCAACATAATATCCTCTACCATGATATTCACTTTCAAGTTTTGCCAATCTGATGTTTTGGAATCTAGATGTAATGTCCAAAGATTACCTAATCATCATCATCAAAAGTCTAGAGTTTCATGTTTTCTGGCTAAATTGTCTATTATGTTTATAATTATGTTTTCATAATTTTTCACATTATTATGTTTTTCCTCAGGACTATATATGATGGCCTGGGTCACTTTAATTTATTAATTTGCTCAAAACAAAAAATATACTATTTCATTTAAGCCCTAACCAAAAATGCAGGCCATTTCAAATACCTGAGGATGCCTCAAATTGACTATGATAGCAAAAAATTACAACCCTTCCCAAATGCAATCACACATTTATTCTAATGGCTTCCAATTTCCTTCTGCTAATAGTTTACATATAGTGCAGAGACCACATAGAATATACTGTAAGTATAGATAACAGAATTAACTTTGCGCTCTCGTCACACCAATATTACCAATGGGATTTTTATTAGAGCTTTGCTATTTTTGCAAATATGTCTCCTGGAGTCATGTACTCTAGTTATATGCAGAGCAAAGAGCTTGGGGTCTGTTATTTCTTTTGGTACATGACTTTGTGCTCAAATTATAAAGTGTCCAGTATTACTTGAATTACTAATGACAAACAAGGATAAGTGACAAGCAAATATTGATAACAGCACCCCACCTTTTAGCACCAGACATTCACAAATTGACTTATATTGGCATTTCAAGTTTGGTCTAAATATTTTATTCCAATTTAGCATTATGCACTTGAAGATTCAAGTGTCACTGGATCATCTAATAGGTATATGTGATTTCTCAGAAATCCAAATGGAAATATTTAACTTTGTCAGACAACTAAAACATGGATTTTTTATCTATAATTTGGTTCTTCAAGAAAAGAACTTGTAAAATAGCACATCTATTATTTATTATTGTCATCAGAGAAACAACTTAACCATAGGATGTCCACAGAATCTATTAAAACTTAAAATATGATTTTGTTCTACAAAGAAAAAAAAATTATTGACATTTGAAAGTGAAACTCCTTTTTTAGTTAATGGTATTCAAAATTGTTTTTCAACTTTCATTGTTTCACCCTTATTTCGAAACCATATGCTCAGGAAACAATAACACTAAGGTGTAAAACTTCATTTCCTCTCCATGACTCACATTTGAACCAAATTCCACTTTAAGTCACACCTATAACAACCAGGTCTATCTTTTGAGCCTTGGAATGAAAATATTAAATAAATTCCTCTTTCAAAGGACCTGTTTTGAATAAGTTCTAAAAATCAACAACTTCATCTTATTGTACTCACAGGACAGAAGGTTTTCAATTCCTAGTAATAATGATCAAGGTGTTGCTGTTTTTTTTTATTCTTTTCAGAGCCAACAAGGATAAAAGCATACCTGCCAACTCTCCTAGTTTACAGGGGAGTCTCCCGTTTTTTACTCTTAGTCTCCCGGGAAAAATAGAAACTTTCAATATATTAACTGTATATCTCACAGATTTAGTTTAATATTTTTTTATTGATATTGTATCAGTCTGAACTTTTTTCTTGCTATATGGCCCAGGGGTCCTTTTCTCAAAGATAATAATTCTTGGGCCTCTTCCCCTATACAGAATTACTTAAGTTTTTTATGAATTTTTGGGGGACCTGAAAAACTCGGGAGAAAAAAGAATGGAAAGTTTTCATGAGAGGCTGCTCTCCCAAGATTTTTCAGGCGATTTTTTGTCCATTTGAGGGTTTGAATGAAATTGAACATTTATTTTTGTCATGTGTGGTTCCAGAAAATATCCATACCCCCTCCACGGAAGGGTGTTGTAAAGTGACCCCCCCCCCCCCCCCCCCCCCCATCTGGAATTTCCAAGAAAAATGAAGTATTTGTATGGAAATGAGCAGATAAATTGACCCCCTCCACCCCTCTGGAATTTCCAATGCCCTTCCGTAGGGGGTGTATGGATAATTTCTGGAACCACACAATGTAAACACTAAATAATATCCATGAATAGGAAGTTCTAGACTATTTAAATCAGCAGGGGTGTAGCCAGATTTTTGCAAAAGGGGGAAGGAGGCTTTTCTGTTGCTTTTCTCTCTCTCTCTCTCTCTCTCTCTCTCTCTCTCTCTCTCTCTCTCTCTCTATATAGCTTTCCTGAATAAGCACTGAATGCTGAAAAATGACAATTAAACCTTGGTGCCAATTTTTCGGCCTATTTAAAATTTTTCATCAGGGCAACTTAAAAATTCCCCCATATGTTTAGAGTAGTTTATGTTTCAAAGAGGGGGGACCAGGGCCCCCTGAGCTGCCCCTCTAGCTTCACCCCTTTTCAGGCCCAAGAATTCTTGTTTTGGGTGTTAACTATTTTTTCTTACCATACCGTTTTTTTATTTTTGAACCCCTAAAAAATACCAGATCACTGATTTCAACCCCTAAAAAAATATGATGGTCACCCAGCCCCTAGCATTCAAATATAGGGAGTCGCCCCCAGGCTATAGACTTGAGCTGGACATACTTTTTCCTGGAAAAAGGAGATTATGAAAAATTCTAGTCTCTAACAAACTTGACAAATGTGTGTACCATTCCATAATAACTGACATAACCAAATGCTTTCAGTTTTGTTATCAGAAAATAATAATTTCAAACCCAACTTAATGAGTGGTCTTAGTTTCCACCTACCAATGTCTGCTATAATGCTGCCACTTGGTTGAGATTTCAGGAACTCTACTACACAGGGCCAAGCTTTATATCGGGCATTTCTAAATCCTGGAGCGATTTCTTTGTAAGCATCATGGACAAAACGCTTCTCAAGCTCTTCCGGGGTGGAGAATTGATCCATCTGGTTGTTGAAGTGCAGGGTTAATTTCTCTCTAATACGTGCTCTCCTGAAAACCACGAACATGCATAAAAAATGTTGGACATATGGGAAACTCTCTAGTTTTTTAGCGATACGGATTATCGATAAAGTTGAAGCAAGGAGGTATTAAAACCTCCTTGGCGGAAGCGAACAAAATCAGGTTTGCTATAAAATGGCGAATACATTATGCACGGGATGCATGCTTAGTTTCCCGGGTTGAGCTTATTTATGCAGCAAATATTAACTTACATTCTTTACATTTACAATTTCCCTAATCTTCATTTTATCGTGCTCTGCGGTGCGGTTGTACATGCAAGTCTAAAAACACTCATAACAAACCAAGCTCTTGCTAAAACGACAGACTCGAACAACAAAGAAAGACCATTCCCCTAATTGATCAATTTTCTTTTGCTATAAGACTTAAACCTGAAATACCTGGAAGGCTCAGTCTGGGGAGCTCACCTTCAGATTTGTACGTGCCTTGTTCGAACCGACAGTTTTCAGCACAGCACGACCACCCAGCGTTGTCTTTGAAGTGCTATCGCATCTGAGAGAAACACATAGAGCCTGTTCCCTATCGAGGAGCTAATCGATCTTGAAAGCGCTCAGATCTTTCGGTGCATTTATCCAGAGGAGAAAATTTTACGGTGCTACCTGTCTGTGTACTGAAACGTTCGCATGTGTCTTTGTTGTTATGTCCGCGTGGCTGATCTTCGAACAAAGAGTATTCCACTGACGTGCTCCCTTTCAGCAATCGACTCGCATTTTTAACACTTTTTCTCGAGTTGCCTGGCGAAGGAAATTGGACACGAAACTACGCTAAGTTCTTTTCAACTTGACGTCTTTAAATGCAGGCCGACCAAGGAGAGCTAAGGTGCACAGAGTTTATTACGCCCGGCGCCCTCTCCTCGCAATCAGCTTTCTATCACAGCTTGTGACGTATCATAATTTTTAGGCAGCTGCTGAGGGGAAAACCATCAAGTCTTTCTGGCCCAAACAGATGCAAATGAACCTCGCCAGATGCAGACAAAGGCCTCGTTCGTTTGTTCCGCCATTTTGTCCCTGATGCTCATACAGAAGCTCGCTGACCGAATTACATTAGACTCAAGGATTGGAAGAAAATGCGTGGGGGGGAGGGGGGGGGGGGGGGAGCAAAGAAAGAAAGTAAGAAACTAGACTTTATTAAACTTTTATTTGGCGATCTTTCGTAAATACACCGTAAAAAGTCATCTCTGCTAGCTACGCACTTTATACGTATAAAATAACGCATATCTAATCCGACCAAAATAACAGCGCTTTAATGAGTTGCCATATTACAAAAGGCCGCTCGATTGATTGGACTGGCTGTTGTACGGAAACAAAAGACGTAATTCGTGTTCTGGATGCACTTAAGCCGTATATGTTTTTGTTTGGAAGGCTTTGTCAATCATGATTGAATAAAAGTTGTCATTCATTTTCTTCAGCATCACAACTTTATTGTGCATGGTAAAAATTAATTGCAATAAGTTTCTCTGGGGAACGCACTTCTAGTGAAAGCAGCTAAATAACTAACAATAGTTCCTATTGGAATCCGCTATCTTTTTCAATTGTAAACTGTAATCCTTTTCAAAGCTGTTAATTTCAATGAGAAGAATGCATTTCATTTGTCCCTGTTTTCTGAAAACCTTGTCAACTGTAAACTAAGTCTGTTAATTACCTACGGCCCTTGGGATGTATTGGGGTTATTGCCTCGAATCTCGGTAATTAACTCTAACTTTATTAAACTTTTATTTGGCGATCTTTCGTAAATATACCGTAAAAAGTCGTCTCTGCTAGCTACGCACTAATACGCGCCTTGTTTTGGGTAGCAACCTCGTTCCAATGGCTGATCGCATTTTTTTCCACTACCATTTGAAGACGGGATACCTGCTCGCCAATTGAGGGATATAATTCACACGTCATTAACTGATTTGATTTTAATATGTCAATTCGAACAGGTACTTATCCAGATGACTGGAAAAGTTCGAAGGTGTTGCCAATATTTAAGAAAGGGAAAGATCCGACAGGAATAATTACAGACCTATTTCAATCATCCCTGTCGTTTCTAAAACGGATAATCTTCGATCAGTTTTACAAGTATTTACAAGACAACAAGATTCTGACAACTTGTCAATCAGGTTTTCATTCGCTGCATTCAACCCTAAGCTCTTTATTAGAATCAACAAATGACTGGTACCTGAATATCGATCAGGGACTTATTAATGCTGTAGTCTTTATTGATTTAGCCAAAGCTTTCGACACGGTGAATCATGGTACGTTTAATACTTTACTTCACAAAGGCATAACCATGACGTGAAGGTATAAAATACAATCATATAACTAAGAGAAAGAAAAAAATAATATACGTGGTCAGTATAGGCTAGCTAGATGAATGTTAGGAAACTGTCAATAGTGCGCTGAGTTATGGCGCCAACAGGCAGACCATTCCATATTATTGCCTGTGGGAAACAGCTTTCTTTAAAGACATTTTTTCCAGGTTATGGGTGCAAATTTTTCGGGGTGATATTGTCTAGTTCTTGTTTAATTTGGAGGGATTACATATGATGGCATAGGAATTGCATCCAAGCCCCTATTTATTCTATAAAACAAGGCTAATCGTGCCTTTTCCCTCCTTACTCCTTTTTACTCCTCGGAAAACTGGAGAGTTACGGCCTGGTGCACTATCACTTGCCTTCCGCTCATATCTCTCGGAGCGAAGACAGCGGTGCCTTGCAAATGTATACTATCTGCTCCCAGACCAGTAACCTGCGGTGTTCCACAAGGTAGTTTAATTGGACCACTGTTGTTTCTAGTTTATGTCAATGATTTGCCAAACTGTTTAGATCATTCGGGAGTTAGGATGTATGCTGATGATACCAATCTTACAATTCTATCTGCTGATACTATGGCTATCCAAAACAAGCTAAATCAAGACTTAAGCAACATAAGTCATGGTTGTCAACTAACAAACTTAGTCTTAATGTGGTCAAGACGGAATACATGCTTCTTGGGTCAGCTCAAAAGCTGTCTTCCTCCACCTCTAGTAGCAACCTTAATGTTAATGTTAATGGCACTGAGATCAAAAGAGTAAAATCCGCTCAATCTCTAGGAATTACAATTGATGAAAACCTCTCTTGGGAGGCACATATTAATTGCATAGCTAAGAAAATTGCTTCAGGTATTGGAGCACTCAAACGGATGCGGCCTCTAGTACCCCCAGCAACACTTGAATCAATTTACAAATCAATTATACAACCACACTTTGAGTACTGTTCTCCCGTGTGGGATAACTGTAGTCAATTTTTGTCGAACAAATTACAAAAGCTGCAAAATAGGGCCGCCCGCATCCCACTCCTCTTTTGACACGCCCAGTGCTGAGGTGCTGGCAAAATTAAACTGGAAAAGTATCGCGCAGAGGCAGACTGAGACAAGGTGCATAGTTATGTACAAAATAATGAACGGGTTATTGCCAGACTATCTGAAAAAGCAGTTTGTCAATCGATCTGATATTGTACAATACCCAGTTAGAGATGCATCTAAGAAACTAGCGCTACCAGACCCTAGAACCAACTTTTTAAAGCGTAGCCTGAGATATAGTGGGGGCTAAGTTATGGAATAGCTTGGGGGCGGAGTTACGTCATGCTGGGTCTCTGACTGGGTTCAAAACACTGCTCTCGGTAACAAAATGTATCTCGAGTCATGCTTGATTTTCTTTTATTATACTATCTATTTTACCTATCATGTCATTTATAATTTGATAATCATTGTAATGTACATAGAGCGGTTTTCACATGACTGTCGTGAAAACAATTGCAATTGAGCAATCACTAGCCAATCAGAATCGAGAGAAATCACGACGTGCTCCTACATGGCTTTTTTCTTAGCCAATTGCAAGCCGAACCAATTACTAAGTAATTACACAATTGTATTTACTACAGAATTTGATTGGCTGAGAAAAACGAGTAGCCAATGAGAAAGCAAAGCAATCGCAATTACATAACAAGTCTTGACAGTCATGTGAAATCCGCTCTATATTTAGGCACGGTTCTTATGGAACCAGATGCTTCTGTATTCATGTAGCGACTGCTAAGAATCCCGTGGGTAAATAAAGTCATATAAATAAATATATAGAGGATATTACACGGTGGCGCGAAGATATGAGTTTTATTTTCGAGTGGCAAGAACAATATTTTACGAATGAGCGCAGCGAATGAGTAAAATATTGTTTTTGACACGAGAAAATAAGACTCATATCTTCAAGCCACCGTGTAATTTTCTTTTTATTATATAGACAAACCAGAAAAAATATTCTAAATTGATTTCCAAGCACTTTTGTTTTGACCGATATCCTCACTAGTGAGGATATGGAAAATATGTCACTGAGGACCCGGATGTAGCTTCGTATGAGATCTACGAGTGGCATATTTCCCAGTAAAACACTCGTGTCTATATAATAAATAAATATAAAAAGACCGCCTCCACTGGAATTTCCAGAGGTCGTCAAATCCCTGCCCTGGAATTTCCAGGGGTCCTCGACCCCTTCCCCTAGGAATTTCCAGGATTCAGCTAGACCCCTCCCCTTGGAATTTCGAGAGCTTAGATAGACCCCTCCCCCTGAATTCATTTTCCAGGGTCCTCGGCCCGCGTGCGGAAAGAAAATGCAATCAGCCAGTGGATATCGTGGAATTTCCACAGTTAAGTAGGGTCGTTGTTTTTGACTCGAATTTACACTATATGGCCTTTCATTTACCCCAGAATTTGCCGGAACTTTCCAGAGGGGTTCACAGAGAGAGCTTGGATTCCTCAGCGGGGTTGCTTCAATTCTCCGCAGGAATTTTGCAGGAGCTGGAAATTCTACAGGGGTAGATAATTTCGACAGGGGGTACGCGGCTTTTTGGCAGGGGCGTAGCCACGGGGGGCACAAGGGGCCGCCCCCCCCTCTCTCGGGAGATTTTCCCATACATTGACTGTATTTGCGTGAGGAAATGTGAAAAGTTTCGTTTCGTCCCATGTTTTCACTATCCCCCCCCCCCCCCCCCCTGGCTACGCCCCTGTTTGGGACAGCCCAATGATGTGCTTATGCACATAATCTAAATCTTAGCTGTCATTTTCCACGTCCAATGGCCTGGAATTTCCAGGGGTCCTCGACCCCTTCCCTAGGAATTTCCAGGATTCAGCTAGACCCCTCCCCTTGGAATTTCGAGAGCTTAGATACACCCCTCCCCCTGAATTCAATTTCCAGGGTCCTCGGCCCGCGTGCGGAAAGAAAATGCAATCAGCCAATGGATATCGTGGAATTTCCACAGTTTAAGTAGGGTCGTTGTTTTTGACTCGAATTTACACTATATGGCCTTTCATTTACCCCAGAATTTGCCGGAACTTTCCAGAGGGGTTCACAGAGAGAGCTTGGATTCCTCAGCGGGGTTGCTTCAATTCTCCGCAGGAATTTTGCAGGAGCTGGAAATTCTACAGGGGTAGATAATTTCGACAGGGGGTACGCGGCTTTTTGGCAGGGGCGTAGCCACGGGGGGCACAAGGGGCCGCCCCCCCCCCCTCTCTCGGGAGATTTTCCCATACATTGACTGTATTTGCGTGAGGAAATGTGAAAAGTTTCGTTTCGTCCCATGTTTTCACTATTCCCCCCCTGTTTGGGACAGCCCAATGATGTGCTTATGCACATAATCTAAATCTTAGCTGTCATTTTCCACGTCCAATGGCCAAGCGCTAAAACTGCACTAAAACAACGAATTAATAGTTCTAACAAACCGTTTATTATATCATGAGTAGCTAAAAATTACAAAAAGAGCTGAATATCTTAAATAATTCTAGTTATTTACACGCTAGCAACCTATATACATTTAGCATATTCACAGACCTAAAAGAGCTACTAGTTGTAGAAGGCAAGACCTTACTTTTAGGAACTAATAGCACAAGCGAGCCGTATCTGAATAACTTGCCACGAAATGGCTTCTAGGCTCTTTCTCCTTCTCTTTCGTCTTCTCTTTCTACTTGTGGTTTGATTGAAATGTGAAAAATATTCGGAAATAGCATCATTAGATTTAGGAGCTGGTAAAAAACCAGGAATTCCGGATAAAATGCCAATGTCGCAGACCTTGCATAGACAAGTGCAAGACGAGTGCATAGACAAGCTTCAAGTTTAATTTTCGCCAGTCTAGTCCCTGAACGGGTTTCCTGTGGTAGGTCCGATGAGTTCGTCTCAGCCCTCGCGCTTCCACTCGGATTATGTCCTAACTTGTCCTAACTTGTCCTAACACAGGAAACCCGCTAAGGACGCCGGGGACTAAGCTGAGATTTTCCCGCCATTTTGGTTGGAACGAACAGCTTGCAACTGTTTGTATTGCAACCGGTTTTTCTCGACAAATGTTATAGGCCGAAACCGTTGTTCGGCGCTGTGAATACGTGGTTTGCGTTCCTCCCGTCAGCACCATCTAAACCAATCACCTTCTTGTCCTGTCTCGCCCAGTGCAGTAAACTGGGTTTTCGTCGCGACAGAAAGCCAGTCGACTGCACTAGGCGAAACAGGGCAAGGACCTGATTGGCTTAGATTGATTGACTGGTGGAACAGAAAAAATGAAAAAAATCACAAACCAAGCGACGTTTTCAAAATGCGAAGCACCTTTGTCACGCGCCGCCATCTTGAACATAGAAACGAGGCCAAGCACGAGCTTTTTTGGCCTGTCACGCTCGTAATTTTCAGCACCGTTTCCAAACGTTTTGTGCCAAACTCTTTGCCATCTGCCACATTAACATTTTTAGGTCAGAATCCGTCACGCAATCTGCTTGGCCTCGATTCCACACCAGAAAACGCGCGTGTGCAACAAAGGCGAATGGTTGCTATCCGTTGGCAAATCATTTACATAGCCAGTGGGATAAACGCCGGGTTGTGAAGTTTCCTCTTCTTTTCACCCTTTGACGGCAAATTTGGGACCACCTGCTCTTTAGCCTTAGCGCTACTGGCCTTGACCACGCCCCGCAGTGGAGTGAACCCCGACCCTGGCGTTCTCACAACAGTCCTCTGGGGCGACATATATAGACGCGAACTCGTCGACTTCACTCCCTTCCTCTTAGATAACATCCCTGACTTTCGCTTCGGCTTTTTTCCGCTTCCATCTGAAACCAGGACCGAACTAGAGGTCGTAGCTTTCTTAGTCCCGTGGAGAGTCCGCCAGGGAAATTGTCCTCGTTTTGTGTTTGAAGATGGCTTATTTTCCCGCCCGGGATTTGTTGGAATTCCCGAGGGAAATTTTGGTTTCTTGGAAGCTGGGCTACGAATTTGGTTGTCATTCTCTTCCAAAACCTTTCGTTTCTGTGCATCGGGTTTGGAGTCGGAGATTGCACGTGGCGGAGTTGGCGATTTAGTCAAGCTGTCCGTTGAGACATCGGATTCGTCGGAAACGAACAAGAGAGGCGTGGTAGGATCCTACAATGACAGTCAATCAGTTCATGGGTTTGTTTTTGAAAAAGCGTATAGTCCGGTCAAATTAGCTCGAACCTGGAAAAAATTGCAACATGGGAAATTTTTGATACTAATTGTCAAAAACATATCTGGGAATAACATATCCAAATTTCGTACTACGAAAGGCGAATGGTTGCTATCCGTTGGCAAATCATTTACATAGCCAGTGGGATAAACGCCGGGTTGTGAAGTTTCCTCTTCAACGACCGGGGGAAGTTGGTTAAATTTTTGGTTTTACCGGCGACGTCAAGGGCGCCTTTTGTTTTCGGCGGCACTTTAAACTTTAACACTGAAAACATGAAAGCACATAAACTGGGAGAATGTTTATAGACTGTACAGATGAAACCGGGGAAGATTTAATAAGGTTTTTCGGTTGAAACAAATAATTTCTGAGCGATGAGTTACGGGCTATGATCAGTTTATTTATTTTATTTATTTTAGCGTATAATATTCGAACTTTAGTGTATCACAACGCGGGAAATACAAGGATCATATGGGATTTGTAAAAAACTCAAGATTATTTCGTTATTATTTTGCAGCATTGGTTATTAACAAACACAAAATTCACATCTATGCAATCACATTCTGCAGTAGAAAGGAATTGCTTGATATCTCGCTCAATATCATGTCGAGTTACAGCGCTACAGTCAATAGCCCTCCCTTCGAATTGTTCGCTTTCATTGTCTAAGTGCCACCGAAAACAACGGGCTTTCCTTCGTGGAGACGGAAAATCCCGAATTTAACCAACTTCCCCAGAACGGATTTTCACAAAATTTGGACACGTATTTCTCGCATTGCTATATAAAAATCCCATGTTGCAATTTTTTCCAGGTTAAACGCTAAATTGACCGGACTAGTACGCCTATTGACACCACGGCAAAATGACTACGCATATGCGAGTCACTGTGGTGGCTTGTCACATTCATTCTCGTACCCAGAGCTCCCCAGCTCGTCTGCTCGCAGGGGAGGCTCTGGGGACACCCATTTGAGGGCCGCCGCTGATTGGTTGATTTTGAGAGATGGAGCATGCGCTGAAAGGTCTTTCTCTCAGCGGCGCATGCGTCAGTGGCTCCCGGAACCTCCCCCGCGAGGTTACAAGCCGGGTAGCTCTGGGTTCGAGAATGGTCACATTTTACAAGCTGGATTGGCTTCGAAAGCAAATTTCATCCGTAATTTTAGCCCTTTCCTAGCTGTCCAAAGGTGTCTTCTCATCCAAGCTTTGAAAACCAGAGATTGTTTGTTTGGCACAAATATGGCGACCCAGTCTAATACATGGCGTTCTGGGTGGGCTTCCTGTGCTTGGAGATGAACCGCGAGGATGCGCGAGCACTGGGCCGAGCTCAACCGCAGAACGCCTTGTGAAATTCGCCAAAATCTACCCCGAATTGGCGAAAACCTACCCCGCCTCAAATCCACTTCGAAACGTCGAAAATTAACATCTTTTTAGCTAAGCGAACCAAGTTGATCCTTAAAATGAAAGCAAACATCTTTAAATGTATTCACCGTTGTTTGCTATTTGTGAAAGGTTTTGGCGTGGCATCCGCCATCTTGGATTTGGCGAATTTCACTAGGCGTTCGGGGAGAGGATCTCCTGTGACGTCTTACTACCAACCACAGGAAGCCCATCCAGAACGCCACTCCCAATTTGCCAACAGTTTAACTCTCATTTTTTTTTACCTCGGCTGATAAGTTGTTGAAGAACTAAAAACCTAACTTTTCTAGGATTTTGAAGCTTACGTTTTCTTTCCACGGCTTACGTTTTTGAGTTTCGCGCAAGGTATCAAGAAAGATCTGGACCGGAAGTCAGAAGCTGCGCGTGCGTAGTACGTTTTGCCGCGGGTCCGCCTATTTCACAAAAGGTTGCAGCGTAACAACTGTATGTTGTATACATGAAAAGACATCTCATAAGATATATATTATATATATTTAGAAAATAACACCTATGTTGTATTGTGAATGTGCGCATTCTGATTGGTTAAAAAGCGCGTTTGTAAGAGACCTGAGAAACACGATCGTCACGCAACGCTGTCGCGCGTGTGTATGTTATTTTCTAAAAGCAATAAAAATACTTTCTGCGTGCTCTCTGGTTTCTTACAAACACTCGGGGAATGTTGGTCGAACTGATAAAACTTGAAAGACACTCGCCTTCGGCTCGTGTCTTTCAAGTTTTGATCAGTTCTCCCAACATCCCCCTCGTGTTTGTAAGAAAGCAGAGAGCACGCGGAAAGTACTTTTATTGCTTAAATATAATAGCCAACTCACCTTTGGCCTGTTAGAACACTTCCCAACTCTACATTTGCATTGAAGCTCGCACATAACACCAGCCGCCTTGCACTTGCAATTTCGTTTACACTTCCCCCTGCACCCACATCCCTAAAGGAAAACGTCGGGAGATATTTAGTAATTTTCTTTACCACTGTATGCATTGCTACGCGACCTCAAAGTTCACTGTTGCGATGGGCGATTGGCGATTTTTAGCCGTCAATCAAAACTAAAACGTTGGATTCGGCTACTTTAGTGGGCCGACATTGATTGCAAAATCAACTGAATTTATTGTAAGCTATCCTTTGGCTTTCTGGCTTAGAATTATTAACTTTCTGGCTCAAGAAAGTTTACATTACAATTCCTTTGCTGAGAATCGCCAATCGCAACCGTGAATTTTGAGGTCGCGTAGCAATGCATACAGTGGTAATCACTGTATTTTTGTTCAGTTTATTAAGTTTTGAACTGTGTCTAAAATACAGTGATTTGTTAAAGAATATTATGTTTTAGACTGTTCCAAATTATATATTGGGCTGTTCCATATTATATCCGTTACCCCCCTATCGAGGAACCTGGAAATTTTACAGGGGTCGCTGTGTTTGACCCTGGAATTTCCACAGGGTCTGTGATTTTGAGCCTGGAATTTCCATAGGGCCATTCATGTTACTCTGGAATTTCCACATTTGCAACTGTGGAATTTCCACAGGCCTACAAGAGAATGAGGAATTTCGACAGGGGTTGCTTCAAATTTCCACAGGGGTAGAGCAATTTTTGAAAATTTGGAGTTCCTCGATAGGGAGGCTACGGCTATGTTTCGAAACAGCCCATAACGCCACGCCAAGTGTGAACTCAACTTACGTTTCCTTCCGACTCTCGCTTCTTGCCCATCAGTGCCGAGAGTCTGGTGTTAGACGGCTGACGAACAGGTCTGGGAGTCTTGACCCAGTCAGGGTCATCCTTAAGGTTATCTTCCGCGTCCTCGTCATGATCGTCTTCTTCCTCACTAAGTACCTCTTGCTCCTCCGTGTAAGAGGCAAAGCCCTGAAGACCAGAAATACCATACAAAAACACCATGAATACCTAATTTTATAATGATATCATCGTTTATTCACAGCATGTTATAGTATGGTACACTGGATTAACGGTGGATTACAAAGAGCTCGAATTAAAATAGAGGTAATAGTACAATTACATAGGCTGATATTTTACAGGAACAAACACGAAAACGGAACCGTATCGGTCAAAAGTTGTACCTGCTTTTTGCAGGTCCTTAACTTGTACACTTTGCCGTGCAGAAATTCGTCCAGTTGCGCCGGACCCGTGTGAACAGAAGCCTAAGTGGGCCAGAATTCGCCCGGTCATCCAGACCCGTGTAACCGGGGTCTTAGTTTATGAGTTGACGTGTACGTGAGAGAAACAATCGCCGCGACTCGCGCGACAAAAACTGCAGCAAAAATTGCAAGTGTACACGGGACTTTATACAACTAATGAACTTGTTACACAAGTCTGAGCGACGGTCCGCAAAAGTGGCGATGTCAGCTTTCTGCAGCACGGCAGCCTGGGGTAAACCTGGCCAGAAAATGGCGAGCGCGCGCTTCTGTATAGCCCCAAGGTGCGTCGCTCAGATATGCAGAGAGGCAGGCTAGTGCAAGACTGCACTAGCGTGTTCGATTATTTGAGTCTGAGTCAAACAAGACACGGTCATTTGAATATATTCCTAAATACAGCTCTAAGTGTGTATGTACCCCCAAATCACTTACATCACTTGGTATTAGCCTAATAAGCAATGTAGGTATGTTTTAGCGGCAAGACTGCCGATTTACAAGCAAATTTTGATGTAACTTCAAACTTTGAAAACTGTTCATCCTGACAAGATTTCAAAAACTCATTGTTGCAATCCGTGTCATCTGCTCTGTAATAGGTCCATGAAGGCTACAATCATGATCGCTTTGTAGTTAAAGGGCTATTTAACAAACCTAGACTAGTATTTTGGCTATCCATCAGTTATTTGTATGTTTTTTTACATCACCAAAAGTGTGCTAAAATCGTAACACCGCTCCTTTAAGATGCGCCAAAACGGCCCCATCTACTGCACGTGACCCGCGTACCTGAGGATCCGGAGAGAGCATCTCGTCCACCTCGGGTTCCTCCACCAATTCTTCGGGTGGCTCCGGTGTTTCGTTGTCGAGAACTTTCACCATATCGGAAATTTGCTGTTTATTATATAATACATAAAAGTAATACATCAATTAACGTTGCTTGTGTAAACGGGCCTTTAGTCATACTACAAACCTGTTTAAGCCTGACGTTTTCCTGTTCGAGGGAATTCGTCTTCTTTTTCATGTCTTCCATGTCTTTAACCTAACATCAAGAAAGATTTACAGGCAAGGTAAGGACACGTTTATATGCTTTTGATAACAACAGTAAGTTACGTTAACCCTATTAAACTGACGATATTCTGGCATTATGCTAGTCTACCTTCTTATCAGCGCTTACTGATATAGAGATCCGACAGAAAACGCCTTTGGAAGCCGAGAAAAGTATTAACTTACATTTTCTTCGACTTGACGGCGAAGTTTGGCCTCAGATTCTCTTTGTTCCTCAGTCGGTATTTGTTGAAGAAGAATACGAACCTACGAAAGAATCAGATTTTGCGTTGGACTTCTGCTGCGGGTAAACTATATTTTTTGCGTTCAATAGCATTACAGCACAAATCGTTGCATCTAGACCCACGTTTTCAAAACATTTTAATAAAGATTTTATTTTTGGCTTTACTGTTCCGCCAGTCAAACTATCTGAGCCAATCAGATTCTTGTCCAGTTTCGCCTATTGCAGTCAACTGGCTTCCCTCTGAATGGAAACCAGACAACGTCGCGACGGAAAGCCAGGCGACTGCAATAGGCGAAACAGGGCAATAATCTGATTGGTTTCCTAAGGTTTGGCTCGCGGGACAGCAAAGTTAAAAACAAATCGCGGGTAGCGATGCAACTATTTAAGCTGCAAGCAAATGCTGTGCATGGCGCACTATTTTCCTAATGCACTCGCCTGGCTTCCCTCTGAACGAAAATCAGACAACTGTACTTCGCAACAGAAGCCAGGCGACTGCACTCGGCGAAACATGACAATAATTTGATTGGCTCATTTTGACTGGCAACACAATTCCGCGATACAACGGTTTTAGCTGTCAACAAATTTGTGTATGTCGCATTTAGACTGCAGAAATCTAATAAAATAATAACCCACTTTCTCTTCATGTTCCTTCTGGACGTTCATCAGCTTGTTGTCGTGCTTCCGCCTCATCGTTTCTCTTTCTTCGCTGAGGCGCATAGAAGACTTCTATAGCAAGAGGGCAAATACAGTCAAAATTTCTGAGAACCTGTTTGCGAAGACTGCTTGCAGGTGATGGTGACTCACTCGAAATTCAAAATGCACCCAACTATGTCTACAGCGAAACGTTGCGACGGCATGCAAACTCAAGGCCATAAGACCAAGTAAAAAGAAGTAACACCTTTATCGTCCGGAGCTTTCCAAAAAAGTGTCCATGCGGCCCTTTTTATTTTTTATTTCTTTTTGCTCCTTGTTTATGCCTTGTTTATTGGTTTATGCCATATTTTGTGTACAAAATGACTACGACTGTTTCATAAACTATTCTTAAGGGCAATCTATGTTAATATAAAGCATTCCCATGCTCATTAAAGCCACATTTCAAAGCAGTTTCTAACCGCTTGTGACGTTTGACTTAGTTTTGGAGACAGTTTGTGAAACTGTCTCCAAAAAAACTGAAAATCAAGAAAAATGGATGCGGCTCCAAAAAAACGATGCGGGCGGGGACGATAAACATGTATTTTTTTTACTTGGCCTAACTTTTGTGCTTTCTCCTCTATTTTTATCAATCTTTTTTTCAAACTCTACTTTAATGATGTATAAATATGTTATTAAGAACCGATCTTCTTGAAAACATTTTTAGAAATAACAATCTAAATTTTTGCGAGGTCCCTAATTTCATATTTCGAGTGAGTCACTTAAAGAGCATGTGCCAGCCGCCATTTTGACAGCATAGCAACATACCAAATCGGAGAAAGCATCCATTTCCATCGGTTTATTTAGAGAATATGGACCAATCTTCTCAATTGAGTTTCGTAAATCAAATCTGAAACTTTGTGTTTGATGTTTACAGGCATTCTCAGTTACACGCGGTCACTGGGAAAAAAGCTTGCAAGCGAAAACTCGTTTTTCTGTCTTGTCTGAGCGCGACAAGCCGGCGAAAGCACGTGCGTTGCCATGGAAACTTTGGCAAAAAACGAGTTTTCGCTTGCAGGCTTTTTTTCCCGGAGACCGCGTGTAACTGAGAATGGCTGTAAGAGATTTCTACATGTAATTCGTCTTCTAATATCGAACGAAAACAATAACAAAGGATGCGAGTAGCCTGGGAGAAATGCTGTTTGGGCACGAGCGATCGGCCTTCCGTGTATCTCACCCTCGTACCCAGAGCTCCTCGCGTCGCGGGACGACTCTGGTGACGGCCATTTGAGGATTTGTGTGACAGCCTTTGCTGATTGGTTGATTTTTAACCATGGGCCATGCGCAGAAAGTTCATCCCCTCAGCGGCTTTGTATCAAATCTCGCGCATGCTTCGGCGGGGGAGCTCTAGGTACGAGAATGCACTTATCTCGCCAGTCAACGCGCGCGTAAGAATTGAGCTATGGAATTCCTGTTTATAGTCTTCTTTGCACCTACCTGAGACTCATCTCGTAGTTCCTTGAGTTCAGTGTCACTTGCGTTGACTTGTTTTTCGAGTCCAATTTCTTTAAGTTTAGCATCAATTGCCTAGAATGAAAAAAAAAATCCGTCCATGATTTCTGCACTGATCCAGGTAAAATGAAAGGCGGAATACCACATGGAAAATTAGCGCTGGAAAGGAAGGATCTCGTTGAGAGTATTAGACATTCCACTAGGGACCCGCCTACCACTACAAGCTACGCCATCTCGGTTGGGCTTTTCATCTGGGATCCAACATATGGGATCCCAGTTGGGATTAGTCGGATAGATGGGATCACATCTGGATCTCCAATAATCCCAGACAGGATACAACATTATCCCGTCAATATATGTGGGGACCTCCCATAGGATTGAGTGGAGCTAGCCCCAGGTTACATTTTCATGCCTCAGATTAATAAGTTACCGATTTTATAACGGAAGGGGGTACACGGAAGGTGTTTCTTTGGACACTCAAATTTAAAATCGGATTCGTATGTGCTTGTTAACCAAATTTTCAATTTCAAAGATGATCATTTTGTTATGAAAAGGTGAGACCCTGAAGACTGGCATCTATACCTAATCTACATTTGGTATCAGAAATCCGTTTACCATTAGGAACAGCGCCTGGAGACCCGCTTTTGCTTCAGCCATCGTGTGAATATTATTCCAGCGATGTTTGGACTTTTCGCCTGAAACTGCAAAGATAGTTGAAGATAAAGTCAGAAAAAGGAAGGGTCACTTTCATAGCACTCATGATATAGCAAGCAATGACAGGGCTAAAAAATATCGGCTGGAAAGATGGCGTGCACGGAGACCGCCCAAATACATCGATTTGAGCTCGGTCATACCTAGTTGCACGATTCCAGCTATAGTGAATGCGCGCGTTGCATGTCTGTAGTTGTGTTACATTCCACGAAGGCAAGTACGTTGTATGCGCGCGTTGCTTCCTGGTAGTTGTGTTAGATTCCTAAGGATTTTCTGAAGGAAAGAGTGGGCGCGCACTTACAGCCGGAATCGTCCATTTTGCTTATTTCGTTGTCGCTTACCATTCTCCGCATCCAATATTTTCTGCTGAAGCTCTTGGACTTGTATGCTCCTAAGATAAAATAGAAGGAGATAAAGATATGTTATTTACCGGCTGGGAGGTCCGTATAGGGAAAAACTGTGACCGAGGGCTGGAAAATGCTGACCGAGGCAGGAGGCCGAGGTCCACATTTTCCAGGCCGAGGTCACACTTTTTCCCCATACGGACCGACCTAAAGCCGGTAAATAACGTTTTTTTTAACTCTAAAATTTGATTCTTTCGATGAAAACAAGCGCGCGCAAATGGTCAGATAGAGGAAAATATCGCTCCCGCACGCGCGCTCTGAGAACCAATCAGAATGCAGAATTCGTTACCGTGCCCTCGAGGAAAAAATAATGTACTTGAACAGCTCATTGGCAAAGTAATTACCTACTCAAGAACAGATGCAATGCGGTGGATCAAAATCTCTGCAAGCTGCTACACCTTTGACTCGACCTCGTTCAACATTTTTGAAGGCGCCATGTTTAATGATGTTGAACGGGGGTGACAAACCGATTCAACATTGTTGAATTTTTTGAACTACGATATGATTGGCAATTGAATACGTTCAACAAAGCCGGTCAACAATGAACTTATTGGTTTGGCACCCCCGTTTATCATCACTCAACATGAGTGATGAATCAAATGTTGAATTTGGCCTCAGCCTCAAAAAGCGCGATGAAGGTTTTGGGGCTTAAAGAATACTTGTTCCTAAACCCTAAATCGTTTGGGTGCGGTAATTCTGCTGTGTTAATAAAAAAAAAACACTTGCTTTCTGAAACAAACATGTCCAATCAAAGCATCTAACCTGAGCTTCATCTCAGCCTCGAGGGACTTGATCTTGGCCTCTAACTCGGGAGACTTCTCTTTGTTGTCATCGCCACAGTTTCCTCTTTCTGGCAGCATTTTCTACACAGTATGACAAGATATATTGAATTGGAAGATTTAGAAATAGGACGTCTTCTCGATAGCATCCTACGCAGCCGCTAGAAGAGGACTAGGGCGCGGGAGCTACAGAGCAATGAAATTGAAGATTCGTCAACGCGCGCGCAATATCACGTAATATTAATTAAGTTTTGACAGTCCCAAACAACGTTGTAACGAGAGGGAGAGGGAGGAGAGAGGGCGAGTGCTGCGATTGACGAAAAATAAGTAAAGTAGGTGCTCATATAGCGCTTATCCTCAAAGCTCTAAGCGCTTTACATTTTTGGATAACTCATCCTATAGAAACCAGTTTATAGTAATGAGTGTGTGTTAGTATGGCGAGTTCTGTGACACAGAGATTGGGCAACTTCCGACGGTCCTCGTGGTTCTTTAACGTCCCTCTGGTTCCGGTGAGTGTAGTGTATGTGAGAGACGGGACCTACGGTTTAACGTCCTAATA
This sequence comes from Scolanthus callimorphus, assembly GCA_033964015.1. Lineage (NCBI taxonomy): Eukaryota > Metazoa > Cnidaria > Anthozoa > Actiniaria > Edwardsiidae > Scolanthus > Scolanthus callimorphus. The sequence continues at coordinate 26,404,754 of CM066920.1, forward strand.
TCCGAGAAGACGCGAAGGTCTAACCATTTGCAGATGTTAGAGCAAAGGCAGCACCTTCTCATTTATTTAGAAAAGACCCCGAGTGTTGGTCCGGCCGGGGCTTGATCTCCCAACCTCCCGCACATAAGCCGAATGATGTCCAATAATGGTTAGCAATATCCATTTGGTATCTTTAAAAGGTCAAATGCATTTTTACCTCCCCCTCCCTAGGGACATTTACATACCTTGGTTGGTGGTTGCGCATCCTCCTCGTCCTGTTGCCCCCTCAGTGCCGCCAAGTCACGCGACAGTACTTTGCGATCTTCAATCATCTCCTCTAGCGTACGCTTTGCATGGTTGACGCTAGCCACTACCTCGACCTCATGACCCAGCCACGACTGAAAATTGTTAAAACATCCATTTTTATGTGACTGACATATTTACTGCAATTTTCATAATTCTGCGAACTTACGCCAACTAACCAACCGCGGTTTGGCTTCCGTCAATCAAATGAGAGTGAACAGCTCTGGGTGATTTCCCGCTAGGCTTTAAAACCAAATTTTCCACGATAAAATGCTAAAGAAACTCCATGCGCCTGTTGGAGCTTGAATAGACGGAAGCCAAAACGCAGTTTGGCGTTCGGAAATCTAAAGTGGGAGTTCCATAATTATGAAAATCGCAGTAATAAAAATGAGCATTTTACGACGTGACAACTGAGAGGCAAACGCCGATAGCATTATGTAATGCTCTCTTTGCTTGATAAACTTATTATGACACAATCACGTCTTTAGGATTTCGTCCATATTAAATAAACTATGAGAACTGAGCAAATCAAGACGAACCTTCATTCTTGGTAGAAGTCCTTCGGATTGTTTGCCCTGTAAATTTTGCTGATTTGATCTTTTCTCGGCAGCTTCCTTTTGTTTTTGTAAAGCGTCCTTCAGTCTTTTGTTGGCTGCAGAGGCCTGAAAAAAGTAGTTTAGGAAATTATTGCGACCTCAGCAAAGTACGCCAGGCGTCGATGCTCGTGCTGTTACACTTAATTACTCCTCTTCGTCCAGGAAGGACACAAGGCCGATATTGTGTAGGTTCCCATAAGAAGCTGTTTTTACAGGGTGGAGTTGTTGGCCCCACGTCCAACACCCAACCTGGAGGACCACGTACGTTTCTTCCACCGGGCAAGCATTTCTTCGATACTTATCTGAATTGAAGTTGGTTTAAAATACCTCTTCCGTTTTCTCTTCAGTACTGCTTGCTGCTTCTTGTGCATTGTTTGCAGCTTGCTGTATTCAAATTGCCTCTTGCGACCCTGAAAATAGATACATTTGCTAAAATAAATTCTGACATTTTCTGCTACACCTTTCTTTCCTGTCACAAAATCGATTTTTCTGACGGGCACCACACCTGTTCCTTTAGCTGTAGAATCTCCTTTTCCTTTTCCCTCTTTAGGTTCCTGAACCTCTCAGATTCTTCTTTCATTTGCCGCATCAGTTTTACCCTCATAGACTTCATGCCCTGCAAATATGACAGCATAATAATCTCCCATTCTCTAATTTGGCAAAAAAGTGTCATATTCCTTACATACGTATTCTGCAAAATGTCGTTAGAATGATATTGTTCGACAAAACTGAGTTCCACTAGAAATTCTGACCATCTTCAAGGCCCTTCCTGGGATGCTAAAAGCAAATGTACAGTACCTGAATCTCGCTGTTAAGTCTTGTAATCGTAGAGTCACTTTGGTGCTTTAGTCGCAGCAATTTTTGCTGTTCCACCTTAAACAAAACACAGCAATAATCATTCATTACAACTTGCTGCATCGCATGACAATTGGAACATTCCTATCTTCAACGGAAGGAATTAAAGACAACACGAATTTTGTGTCGCTTTCTGAGGTTATGAATACTCCAAAACGTGGCAAGTACTACACCTTGTAGACTCACAATGGGTGTAATCTAATGGCTCATTGATAACTTGTTACTATACCCACAAATTCCCTTTTGCTGTTTGTTTTGAGATGATGCCCTTCAAACAGACGTTCTCCGTGCTCACCAAAATTAGAACCTGTCCGGAAGTACCTGTTTCTTTTTAGCTCCACGATCTTTGATTCTAGCTCCTTGATTTTGTCTCTGCTCTTGCCATTGCTGTTGGGAATATAAATTACGTATTCGGACATGAAGAATACAATCAAAGTAAATTCTCAAATTGCATCACTTTTAAGTTTTACAGTTAGTAAAATCGTTTCATCGCGACCCTCCCCCCCCCCCCGATTTGTTTTTTATTTTGCTGTTCCGCCAGTCAAATCTTATGAACCAATCAGATTCTTGCCTTGTTAAGCCTAGTGCAGTCGCCTGGCTTTCTGTCGCGACGTTGTCTGGTTTTAGTTCAGAGGGAAGCCAGTTGACTGCAGAAGGCGAAACAGGGCAAGGGTTTTATTGGCTCAGATAGTTTGATTGGCGGAACAGCAAAGTCAAAAATAAAAAACAATTTGATGTTTTGAAAGCGTGGGTCGCGATGCAACGGTTTGAGCTTTAACGGTACAAACCCCTCGGTACTTGTAGACGATTTCACCGCGGACAGAGCAAGGGCCATATCTGCCTTCTCCTTTTCTAGCTTCTTGATTTCTGTCTCCAGGTCACGAACAGTGCCCTAAAAGCAAAGCGATCATCGTTGCTTCCAAAGTGTATTGCCATGAACACCAGGAGCAAATTTGGTTGAGTTTCTCCTGCATGTCTTTAGCAAAATGGACTTTGATCGGATGAACACAATTTAAAAAGCGGAAAAACTGCTGCTGACAACAATAAATAAGCCACAAATTTGAAGGTTTGAAAGTCTGTCTTAAGATTACGAAGACTCCTTTCTATTTCCTTCTGTCAGAACTACAAACCATTTGAGGTGACCAAAAATTGCGGGCAACATGAAGCTGCTTTCTATAGTCGTATCAGTCGTTCAAGTCGTATGAAAAAAATGCTCGTTATGGCTTCCGTCAATCAAACCTTTTAAGTCCACGCATGTTTTCTTAGTTTGGCTTTTATTTTACAGGGAATAATTGTATTTTGAAGCCTATCCTACTCCTTTGAGATCACAAGATCTATAAAAGCCTCCGTGAAATCACCAAGAGTTGTTCATTCGTTTGATTGTCAGAAGCCAAACCGTGGTTTGTTGGTCGGTGTAGAGTTCGCAGAATTATGAAAATCGCAGTAACTCAACAACAACGCTAACCTCATATTGTTTGATCATTTTGTTATTCATGGCACTCTCGTTCTGTATCATCTTGTTGGCGAGCTCTTGCTTGAGCGCCAGCGCTTTGGAAAGTTCTTGGACCTGGCGACCTAGCTCGGCTTGTCGTAAGGCATGTTGGGAATCAAGCGTCGCGTTTAAGTTGGGTGATGAGGGCTGGGACGGGTTGCTGGTGTCCATGACTCACAGTCATGGCAGCTTTCCTGTAGGTTGCAAGACAATGACATGTCAGGGAGTACTGGCAATAAATAAATAAAATAAGCTGAATTACGCTGAGTCCCAACAGCGCCACTGGCCGCGAAGCGGTCATAAGCACAGACACTGAGGGTGGTCACTGCCAGAGGGTTTATTACGCCCCCAGTGGTTCTTAACGTCCCCCCTGAAACTGAATAGAGTAGAAAAGCGAGACGGGACCTCAGTTTATTGTCTCATCCGAAAGACGTGAAACACACAGTAGAACAACCTTCAACTCACAATATGAACCAATTTCGTCGGAGACTAGGACAGAAAGAAAATTTCCTCTGTCCCGGCCAGGAGTCGAACCGGACCACAGCGTTGAGAGACCCAGCGCCGTAACACTTAGCCAACCGTGCTTCCTCCTTCCCCTGGCGAGTTCTAGCGAGTTTTAGCGGATATCTAGCGCGTTTAGCGAGTATCTACTAGCTAGCGAGTGTCTAGGGGCCGAGAGTCTTGTTTCTCCTACATAATGTTGCAGCTAATTCTATATCTGATTCGTAAGTTGCATGTAAAGGAAACGAAGATGCTAGGACGCGAGGGCATTCGCCTTCGCACGCAGGTTCTTTTCATTAAATACAGTGGTTCGCCCAAAGTATCCATTCAGTATTCTTTGACACGCGTAATACTCATATATTTTCTGTTTCAATTACAGGAATATACTCGTTCATCAGAAATTCCTACAAAACAAAGTGCAACCTTTTTGTCCAGACCTAGTCAAACGGAATCTTCGTTCCAGTGGTTCCCTAAAACAGGTAATGATTGGCCATTTGTCGGTAGCTTGCACTTTTCGCGTTCCCAATTGTCCTTTCGATGGAGAGAAATATATATTACAATCCGAGCAACACGGGATTATAATACATTCACAGGCATTTCGGTTACCAACAATTTGGTGAGTTTCCATAAGACTATTATGGCAAGTTAACCAGGGACGGCGGAACAGTTTTCATAAGGGGGAGGGGGGATTAGTTAGATTGTATGTTCGTTAGTTAGATTGTATGACAACATGGGTAGGGCTGGATTTAGTGAAAATATATGACAGCTTGATGAAATGTGGAGGTGGGGGCGGCTCCTCCGTCCCTGTTGAAAACTCAAACATCATATTACCTGATCTGCAACTCCTTGGTTAGCCTGATGCTCAACTGCAGGTGAGCTGTGCATCGTCTTCTGCAAAACGTAAAATATTGGCATAAGCAACCAGGCTCGAAAACTCAAAATATTTTTGCGTCATCTTTTTATTGTACTTTTTATTCTTCATCTCAGGTAAATTGGGCCTACGAAAAGAAAAGGAAAGGAAAGAACACTTACTATCTTGGTTGTGCGCTTGCGTGGCTCATTCGTGCGCGGTTACCAAGCATTTTTTTTCTCAAAGCAAAAGACCCATTGTATTACCTCCAATTCGTGAAGCTTGCTCTGGAGCTGAGCCGCTAGGTCACCGTTACTCGTGTCTGCATTGTCAGTAATGTCGGACGAGCCACTTTCCCTAAGAAAGGAAATAATTGTTCAAAGGTGTAAATATAAATTAAGCATTTTCAAGCAATGAGCGACACATTTCATTTTAATTATTATTGATAATAAGTTTATCAAAAGAGAACGGGAAGTTGTTCAAATAGATTTGATCATAAACGTGAAGGAGGTTTAATCTTAATTTGCATATATTTTATTCTTTTTTTGTCTCAATAATAAATGTGTCGATTGAGGAGCTATATCAAACACTTACAGCCAAAGATGCTGAAGCGTCCCCCTCTAGAGTGCAATAATGAGTTGATTCTTGGAATAATGGATCCATTATTCGATTCAATAATGCATTTGGCTTGGGAAAACGTCTTTCGATTTCAACTCAGACTTCGGCTAGCTTACCTTCCTGAACCACGCTCCGATACTCTTAAGTCACTGGCTTTATGCTTCTTAGAATATCCCTGATAATACTGATCAACAATTTCTTCTCTAAATGAACGAGGGAGATATTTACCAGGCTCGTTAAGTCTACCAGGCCCGCCATATTGGTAACAAAACTCATAAACAAAAGGCTCCCTGTGGATTTTTTCCATATATGGAAGCGCCTCCGTCGTCTATCGTCCAATCAAAAAGCGAAAACTCAGTTCAAATCGAAAGACGTTTTCCCAAGCCGAAAGTATTATTGAATCGAATAATGGATTCAATATTCCAAGAATCAACTCATTATTGCGCTCTAGGGGGGTACGCTTGAGCGTCTTTGGCTGTAAACAGAGTTTTCCATCAGGATTTCCAAACACCTCGAACTCCCAAGTCGTCTTTGCCTCGTTTTTTCAACCTACTTTTCAGTGTTTGGAAATCCTGATGAAACACGCTGTCTCGTGTTTGATATATTACTTGATAAAAACTCATTCACAGAGCTTGAAATAATTTTTCTAACTCAATCGAACATATGTCCATTAAATGTTTCTCTTGGTTGTCTCTACTGGAACTTATCGGAGATATCTGAAGACCAGCAGTAATTTCCAGCTATGCATTTATGTGAAACCGGACGGGCTTGCAAACACGACTTACCCGGTACGTATCCTGATCTCCTCGAATGTTCTGATCATCTTGTCTCGCGTGAGCTCCAGCTGGGGAATACAAATGCGCGACATGAGTTGTGCCCCACACGCCACCTTTATGCGAGTGTGTGATACCAAAGAGATACAAGTGAAGAGTGGGATATTTCACGGTGCGCCACGAGAAAGCATTGTATAACTATTGAAGACAGATTTTTCTTAGAACTTCGAGCAATTTTGCCAGAAAGCGGCAAAAAATCTTGTTACTCGAAATAAAAAAAGTTGTTGCTTTGAATTTAGTCTCATTTCAAAGGTCTTCATGGTATTGTTCGTGTATTATCGCGCCGGTAAAAAATTTCCAGAGGAAGCTGAGAAAATAAATTTTAGTTTTTACAGATAGACGTATTTTTCGCACCTAAAATGTGATGTCAATCACAGCCTCTATATAGATTCTATAGAATGTTTCCACTTTTGAACGCTTATTTCTGTGGCGGCGCGAACCCAGTCCTCTGCCTTTTGTGATATTTCGAAATGTGGACCACAAATCTACAAATTAGGATAGAAATCATTGAGTAACAGTATTTTGGCCAAACGGTGCTCGAACTTGTAAAGTAACCTGTCTTAATACCACATTACAGAGTAGGGTATGATGGGACGAGTAGGGTATGATGGGACGGTTAAGTGAAATACGCAACACTACGATTCCGATAGTCAAGATAGTTAACGAGGCGTCTATTTCAGACTATTTTCTGTGTTGAAAATTTTCCTCACGAATGAGCGCATGATGAATTTTTAAGCACTTACCAGGAGAACTTTTTCATACAGCTCTGTATTTTGATCCACAGAATCATGCAACTCGTGGCTCAGCTTTTCGTTATCAGCCTAAAAGAGCAATTATTTGTTGAACAACACAGGGAATTTCTGCAGAAACCCGTCCATGGGAAAAGCTTAATTTCCCATGGTAGAAGAATGGGAAGTGTTCGGATTTCCCATGGCTATCCATATGAATTCCGAACACTTCCCGTGCGTGTGTCTTGGGAAATTCAGCTTTTCCCATGGATGGGTTTCTGCACAGGCGTGGTACACTGGGTTCTGCGATAATTTTCTGTCCTACACGTATGAATGAGAAATTAGTGATAGCAGTCTATTTACCTCTAAGTCCTTGATTTTGTCCACAAGTTCTTGCATGCTAACCACGTTATCTCCTCTGAAAGGACACAAGGTACCGTTTTCTGGGGCGAATTCAGGAACTTCATAAAGGGGTCGGATAGTGAAAATATAGTGACCAAAAATTGCAAATGTCCTTCGGCAAATACAGTAAATGTATGGGAACATAGCTCAAGCTATACATAGCTGGACCAGCCTCGTCTTGGCGTATTTGCCCATACATTTCCTTGTAAAAAGTAAGCCAGAATACGAAGTTTTGAAAATTCATAAGTAATTCTTTAGAAACGTTGCAGTTTTACTAATACGGATGTGTAGAATTTGAAACTGGATTTCATTTCTGATAACTTTTATATATTATTAATCAATATTGCGTGATAAAGGCCTTTAGTATAAACCAACTAATGGTCTATTACAAGTCCTGCATTCTGATTGGCTGAGCTACTAATGGTCTATTAGCGATAGACCATGCCTGGAAAAACTTTTTTTTCAACATAAAATAATGGAATTCTTTGCCAAATCCGACCAACTAGTTGGTTTATACTATTAAACAATTAGACCTCTCGTCCTCATGTGCTATGATATGATTAACAAATGTCCTCTGATTTTCCGTGGTATGTCCTCTTATATACCACGGAATGACGTAATAAAGTGGTCAAAATGTTGTGGACTCACGAGGCGCAGCCGAGTGGGTCTGCAGTACATTTTGACCACTTTATTACGTCATTCCGTGGTATTATAAGAGGACATACCACGGAAAAACAGAGGACATTTGTTTTATACCACAACAAAAAAGGCAAAATAAATACAAAAACAGCGCGCGCGCTCGGCCAAACGGTGTTTTCGTTGGTTCTTTTTAGCGCGCGCGCTGATGATGGCGCGTTCCGTGGTATATTTAACTAAATGTCCTATGATTTTCCGTGGTATGTCCTCTTATATACCACGGAATGACGTAATAAAGTGGTCAAAATGTTGTGGACTCACGAGGCGCAGCCGAGTGGGTCCGCAGTACATTTCGACCACTTTATTACGTCATTCCGTGGTATATAAGAGGACATACCACGGAAAATCAGAGGACATTTGTTTTATACCACAACAAAAAGGCAAAAATAAAAAGGCAAAAGCAGGGCGCGCGTGTTTTCGTTGGTTCTTTTTATTTGTGCGCGCGCTTATGATGGCGCGTTCCGTGGTATGTCCTCTTATGTACCCACGGCTGAGAGCCAATCAGAATTCGAGAAACGCGCGCGTTGTGGTATAAACTTTTATGTACCCATGGCTGAGAGCCAATCAGAATTCGAGAAACGCGCGCGTTGTGGTATAATTCATCATAGCACATTCGGCCTATTTGCACATTCGGTCTAATTGCACATTCGGTCTAATTGCACATTCGGTCTAATTGCACATTCGGTCTAATTGCACATTCGGTCTAATTGCACATTCGGTCTAATTGTTAAATAGCCCTGGTTTGTTCCCTAAGTGCTAGTTATGGGAAAAAACCACAGGACCCCCGCCAAAGCGGTAAAGGTCTATTGGGCAATTCCAGAAAATAAAGGTACCCTCCCCACGGGCGGCACTAGTTTTTGACCCCCCCCCCCCCCCCCCCCCCCCCCCCCCCCCCATGCATCCAGAATTTCCATAATGGTTCCCCCCCCCCCCCCCCCCCCCCCCCCCCCCCCCCCCCCCATGCATATAGAATTCCGGGCAGGTTAAAGAAATCCAGCTTCGAAAACCCTCCCTTGCAATCAGAATTCCGAGCTCTTAACCCCCCCCCCCCCCCCCCCCCATCCCAACGGAATTTCCAAATGCCGCCCGTGGGGGGGGGGGGGGGTACCTTTATTGGTACGAACTTAGAGCGATCTGAGTTCATACCGGTCTCATGAAATCAGCACCTTTTTGATCGTGTTTTTGACGTGAGACCGGTGCGCACTCGAAAGTCGTTCGTGTCGGGTTCGTGTCGGGTCAGAATGAACTCGTGTAAACGCATGTAAATAAATTCATGACAGCTGACACGAACTAAGATCGCTCTGAGTTCGTACCGGTCTCATGTAATCACCGCCTTAGAAATCTAATTCCTTGAAGTCACGTATCGCGTTCATTTTTTTACGACTTACCCCATCGCTTCTGGTAAGCTCCCGTTAATAGTTTGACCTTGAAGAAGCTGCAACTGAAGCGTCTGGACCTGCGAAAAAGTAGTTATCGAACTCATTAATAATTCATCAAGCTTACAGCTGTTTTGAGTTTTATGCGAACTCTCGAGATCGATTTCCAACCGTCAAACCGCTTTCTGGCTTCCGTCAATCAAACTTTGAAACTGTTTGGAATACATAGAATTCAGTTATTCGCCATCCTAGTAAAATGCCCTAACACACAGCATCTTTTACTGTCTTTTTCTAACCAAATGGCACTTACAGTCGGCTACGACTCAAATTAAACCCGAGAGTTTGATTGACGGAAGCCAAAACGCCATTGGAAGTCGAACGCGAGAGTTCGCAGAATACTGAAAACAGCTATAAACGAAGGAAATTATCAGCGCGAAGGAGGTTTGGATACGCGATTTTTTGTTTGCATGGAATTTTGAGATTTTATTCTTCCTTTCAGTTTACTTCTCAGTTTAAGGAAATCCCAAGGACATTGACATGTTGATCAAGTACCGACATGCAGCGCCCATACATTACACCTGGAATCACCCATTCGATTTGAAAAAAGTATGTTATAGGTAGGTAACTTCATTTATACTCGACTTGTAGAGTAGCTTGGCGAGGCTAATATCTTCGAGTGTATGTCATTCAGATTTTAATGTGTGTTAAGTATGAACCCTGCATTGAGGATGGCCGTATCATGCAGTGCTTGTGAGAGACGGGACCTACGGTTTAACGTCCTTGTTCGAGAATACGCGAAGGTCTAACGATTGGCAGAAATTAGTTAAGCAAGGCAGCACCTTCTCCTAAATTACGGAAGTCTGCGCAGAATCGCATGTCTCCTACATTCTTTTTGACCAGGATCACCAGCACCGCCATTAGAAAGACCCTGAGGGGAGTGGTGGTTCCAGCCGTTCGAACCCACTACCTCCCGCAAAACAGTTACGGCGCTCTACCAGTAATCTAAACCGGGCTACGGTGCAAGAATATTGTACAAAAATGCGGAAAACCTGCAATGCGTAAGCAAACACAGGGGATTTCTGCAAAAACCCATCCATGGGAAAAGCTGAATTTCCCATGGTAGAAGAATGGGAAGTGTTCGGATTTCCCATTGTTATCCATCTGAATTCCGAGCACTTCCCATGCGTGTGCCTTGGGAGATTCAGCTTTTCCATTTATAGGTTTTTGCAGAAATTCCCTGTGAAAGGTCTCTCACTGAGGTAGGGATAACGCTCGAAATGTCAGCACAAAAACAATGTCCACCGCTAGTTGTAATGCCATAGAGCAGATTTCGTATGACTGTGAAAAGTACCGCGACCGTGACCGTACCGCAAATACGCGGTTTCGTTCGGTATCTACAGCAGGCCAGGTTCCGTATCGCCACCGCGACAGTACCGCGCCGTGTCACGGTACTTTTCACAGTCATACGAAATCTGCTCTATACAAGTTCAAGTTGTAAAACTTGCCATTCTAGTTTATACCTGTTGTTTAAGTCGTGACATTTCAGCAGCTACGGGATCCCGGTTAATAATGGGCTTGTTCTTGATTTGACGAGCGCGATCGGCGTACCGCAACGTGTTGAGTGTCTCTTCATAGTTACTATCAGCTGGGCTCACACACGCGAGCATTAATGTGTTGCTGTTGCCACCGAGAGAATCTGAAAGGAAATGGGAAAGAATTTATAGTTTTAGCTCACAGGTTTACAGTCTAGGAATACCAACGAGTTTTTCGAGAGTCCATTACTTAATCAAAGACTAAGGCCTCCGAATGTCCCTATTGTCAAGTTAGTTAAGGCTATTGTTTCGGATTTCGGATTGCATTACTTTCAAATACGTTTTTCTTTCTTAAAATCAGACTTATTGCCCCCTTCTTTTGCACGATATGTTGTTTTAAACTATTGCTCCTACCTATGTCCTTCAAAATGATTGATTTTTGTATATGAAAAACAGAAATACAGCAGAATAAATTGGTGCGACTAGAATTAGGATCGACGTTTGTACTAGGCACAAGAAAAGGTTCTATTCAGGGTTTGAGGAGAAAAAACGCAACAACGATCAAAAACGTGCAACGCAGCATTGTCCCGCAGCATTATCGTATTTCCCCGCTTTTTTCTCTATCGCAGTGCGTTTTCCCGTGTTAAAGCGTGACCATCTATTAACTTTGGTTTCAGTAATAGTAATGAATGTGATTTTACAGGGACGTGTGATTATCCCATGGCCCAGCCCCCAGGAGAACCAGGCGCTGCAATTCGTCTGGCCTTTCACTCAGAACCTGCCCAACAACAAGGTTGAACCTACCGGGGACCGAGGTCCCAGCTCAGCTCAGCTTCCAGGATCATTAAAGCACGCAAACCTCTCCACCACTTTAGGGTGCAGCACGGAGGCCTTATGAGCAACAGAGCGCGAAGAGGTGAGGTACATCTATTAACTCACTCATGATTTTTGCACACAGAAATATCAAGAAAGAAAGAAAAAAGAACGTACTCACTAGAGAAGAAAGAGCACGTACGAAACCAAAGTCGTCAAGTTTCTTGTGTATCTATGTTTTTGAAACTCCACGAGATCGTTTGCTATGCAGAAGGGGGGAGGGGGGAAGGATTGTTGTTCACACGGCTTGACATACCTTGCAATAGCCTGGTTAACTTGGAGTCCCGGTAAGGGACATGCGCATTTGTCTTCCTCTGTTCATCACTCAGAGCGCTGATGACATTCCCCAGGCAGAGCAGTCCCTTGTTAATGTTAACCCCTGAAAAGTATAATAAAGTTTAAGCATTAGAGCACAACTTTCTATGACTTTATCGGCGAAATAGAGCACGCGTGATGTTGGGAGAGACACGAGAACGTTGTTAAAGGCCAATCAGGAGTGGAAGCCATTCAACAACAAACCAGTCATGGTGACGTGAGCAACGGCGCGTTTTAGTTCGCAATTTGATTGGCTGAAAGACAAAATACTTTTGCTCTTGACCAATAAAAACGCCGACTTCTGACATCTGAAACAGAGGCATAGCACACCTTCTTTGAAGCGCTCTCCCTGAGCATTCGTTCTTTTGACCCTTTCAGAGCCAGCAAGGTCAACCAAGTGGAACTTTGCTGTGCGAAGCTCTCTAAATTGGAAAAACAATCGTTAGACAACAGAGTGTATTTTGAAATTAGGGAGTTAATTGTATTTTCTAGTGAAAATATATGAAACTGTCGAAAAGTAGATGTCTGTCTACTGTCTATGTTACTGAGACCCCATTCACAAGAGACCGGTACAAAACCGGACTGGTACAATTCTGGTACGGTACTGTCGCACGTTCACACGAGACCTGCAGTACCGGACCGATTTTCGCACAAATTTGGCAAGGCTATGTCCATCACAGTCCCGTGTGAACACTGTTGCAAAACGTGCCAGAATTGTACCGGTACCGTATGAACAGGCAGTACCGTACCAGAATTGTACCGGTCTGGTTTTGTACCGGTCTCTTGTGAATGGGGTCTGAGTATAAGAGACTGAGGTATAATAAAGTGGGTTTCAGACAAATTGTTGACAACAGGGACAAAATAAGCACTAACATACTATCTGTGTTTGGTTTGTCTTCGCTTGTAATTGGCTGACTAAACAAAGAACCAATGCCAACCAATAACGCGACCTGTAGCATGTAGCAAAAACAAGTCTGAAATCCGCTGTCATAAGTATGGACAACATTTTATTCTATACCAGGCCTCTTATTCTATCTTCTAAAGAGTGTTAATGCCTCACCCCTTGTTTGATTTGTCCCTCTGTTCCATGATAATAGTATAAATAGCATGAGATCGACTAGATCGGCTGTTCATGGCTGTTGCTCCTGTCACACGAGATGCAGAGCCATTCTCCAAGCACGTGACCATCTCACTGATAGAAGTTACTTTCAGTTCTTGTAGACCTGCAATCTAAGAGTCAGAAAGAATTGATGGAATGTTTTACTTTGTTTACTCAGATGTAGTGGTAATCATTTGTTCGGTGCTCTTACCAGAATTTTACTTAGGGTCACAAAGCCCACCACCCCTAAAATGCTGCAGACCATCCACAAAATGGATTTATCCATTATGGAACACAGAGCTCCCCAGCTCATCAACTTGCTGGGGAGGATCTGACAGCCATTGATGCATGAGCAAGATTTGATACAAAGCTGTTGAGAGAAATAACTTTCTGCGCATGCCCCAACCTTCAAAATCAGCCAATCAGCAAAGGCTGTCAAATGGATTTCCCCAGAGCCTCCCTGCGAGCAGACGAACTCTGGGTACAAGAATGGGACTTTTCTATAAATCCCATACCTCTCTGTCAGAATGTCTTTTATTTCCCATACAACTCCCTGTATTTTTCCACTGGAAATTGCAGGACAGGGTCATATCTCAAACCCTTACATATGAGGGTTATGTAATAGATTTGATTTTTCTGGAATCACACAAACCTCAATCTGAAAAAGTAATGAAAATGAACCCCTTTCAAAAGATGCCAGCTACCAGGGATGGATTTAGGGGGGCCAAAGGGGCCACAGCCCCCCTTTCTTGTGCAATTTTCCATACATTTACTGTATTTGATGAAGGAAATTAGCAAATTTTCATCCCATGTTTTCACTATCTGGCACACCCTTCCTGGAATTCCTGGATCTGCCCCAGGCTACAGGCCTGTACAAATACCATACCTTTATCCCCCCATCACAACTCTCTCTAATAGCAATCCTATCATCACTTGAGCTGGGGTTGAGCAGATCATGAATTTCTTCATTGTGAATCTGTTAAGAGGAGAAAAAATGTAATATAATTAAGTTACAATGGATAACCTGTCCATTGAAATAAAATTCTGCTCTAGGATGACAGTCCCAAAAATACAATGGATGGCAATATTTAGGCAGAAAACTGAGTTTGGTGCAAACCAGATGCAAGTTCATGTAAATCCATAGACTGCTTTCAGCTTCTCCGATCCTGAAATATCCATGGAGAAATAATGTTTCTTACTTGATCAGACATATGTCCATTAAAAGTTCTTTCTTGGCTGTCTCGGCTGGAAAAATGGCCCGACATATCTGAAAATTGGTCATACATTTGCAGATTTTGATTGGACATTATGTCCGATGATGGGCAATAATTTCCAGCTCTGCATTGATGTTGCTAGCGTGAACCAACTTTAGCAAGTGAATCTAGAGACTCCAGTGCCTAGCAAGTGATGGCCCTTACCTCCAAAAATGATACTTTTAATAAATATTCAGTTCTATCTTTTTCTTTTTCCATTCTTGCAAATAAATCTGTAATTATTCTTGGTATAACTCCTTGACTTTCCTCATCCTCACTTGTACAAATAGTAAAACTTGTTCCCATAGAATAAGTCTTCCCTGAACCTGTCTGGCCATACGCCAGTACAGTAGAATTATAGCCCTTAAAGAAGCCATCGACCAAAGGCCTGGCAACATTCTCATAAAGTTCTTTTTGAGTACTTGCTGTACTAAAGACCCAGTCATATGTGAAGGCCTTGTTGGTTCCCATGACAACCTGTGGTTGTCCAGGCGTGACTGTGATGCACTCTTGACATGCCTCGCCTATCTCCTTGGGAACCAATGGGCGGATCCTGAGAGCTACTCTCACAGGAATAGTCTTGTCCTGGCTTGTTTCTGGCATTGTGTCTTTTAAATTAAAATTATCTAAATTTCCTTGATTTCCAATAATTCAGTAATTGGGGTATCTGCAAATGAGAATAAAACATATACCATGAAGTAAGGACATTTAACATGGGATTTTAACTTTAAATTAGCAAACTTATATTTTCACAAACAAAGGGACATGCCATAAGATACCTCTGCGCAAGCTTCTGCGCTAGAAAAATGAATTCCTGCAAGCCATTTAGGCAAAAGAAAATAACAGCTTCGACTCAGCTTCCCCGTCCTCTGAGTCTGACTGACCCAGGAAAAAATATCCTGCACACGGTAAACCTCCGCCCCTCGAAATATCTAATGGTTCGTCCCAATAAAAAGTGAAACTGAACTGAGCAACATTCACATAAACTAAGAATTAACAAAACACGTATTATACACTGGTCACTGTATCCTAGTTTGGTTTAGCACACTATGGTTTTAGTGACTAGCCAAGCTGCAGCTCCGAGCTAAAACAGAACAGACAGTCACAGCAGAACGAACGCGGGAACGAACATGGTCAGTTCGAGTGTGAATTCAAGTTGCAAATTCAGTAATTTCATGTGTATTAATCCGTGTTTACTTGTCTCACGTCTACATTTTTAACAAATTTGATCTGCATTCCAGTTTAGTCGCAGCTCGAAAATAATTTCCACAACACAGGCATTTTCGATAACGATTATTCGAATCGTTCCTCATTTCAAACATTCTATTTCAAACTCTGACGCTGCAGGTTTAGCGACAAAGTGTTCATACATCAAATTAACCAATAAAATGGTGAATACGAAAGTTTACAAGCATCAGTTCTATAACTTACCGGTCTATAATTCAGTTAAAATCATGAAATCCTCCATACGTAAAATTCACTTTGTGTGTCCGTTTCAAAATAACCGCTCAGACGCTTCCCATGATGCATATCGGTTACCCGTGAGCCCGCGCTCTTGTGTTATGTGGTACAGCAGTAATAGTAGTAGGTTTCACTCGTGACATTTTCACCTTCGGAGACATCGGCGAAACATTAACCCAAAGTTGATCTATTTGACGGAGAAAAGATCACTTATTCACCACAATGAGGGTAAGATATAACAGTGTGTTATGTTCCTTGACGGTTTTGTGCTGTCATTCGCTGTGTTTAGGTCTAAATGACTGTTGAACTCGGGCCAAATATTGTGGATATTATCGTGTTTCGCATCTAACGCCTGTACTCATCTGTTTTGGGATTCGCACAGTAGTTTTGTATGATTTCCTATTGTTTGTTGTTGTTCATCGCCAATTCGAGTTTCAACGTATTACATTGAAGTAAACCACACAGGTGGAAAAATTGACGTGGTCTAGAGGGGCTTTTTGTAAGCTACCACAGCCTGGATTATTTGATTACAGTCTTATATGAAAGATCGCCCAAGCGTTGTTACTGTCATCTACGCGGTAGTAGATAAACTGTCAGGTCATTCGAGAAATTTAAATTGACATATCTTTATCTTGCATATGACTTTGGGATTTCATTCATATATACACTACGGTAGGTTTTGTTTCTGATTAAATATGTTACTACCTCTGTTTGGAAGTACTTCACAAGAGTTGCATGTATGTGACAATTGTACATATTTAGGAACTAAAAATTATTATTGAAAGTGAAGTGTTTCCCCAAGGGGGTGTCCGGAAAACAAAGAGCGGGAAACGAAGATTGAAAACAAAGAGCGGAAAACGAAGATGAAAAACGAAGATGGGAAAACGAAGACCGGAAAATGAAGACCGGATGCGAAAACTGGAAAACAAAGGTGGCACATGCTTATCTAACCTTACAACAAGTCAAATGGTTTGTCAATTCGATCGCCACAACGGATACCATCGATTGCATCTACCCGTCCACTTAACCATTATCCTGCGAGTTTGCGCAGAATATCGTCTGATACTTAGCCGACGAGGGACGCAGTCCCGAGTTGGCTAATTATAAATCAGACAATATTCTGCAAAAATCGAACAGGATAATGGTTTTATTATTCAGCACATCGATAGCACAAAAAAATCCCAGAAATGGTTTACTTTTGCATATTTAATACGCTCAACACATCATATTTCCCTCAGAGACAGATATCACAGGATCTAATTATGTCATGTACAAAAGACAGCTATTGGCGTTCCAATGACCATATTTGGGCAGTGCATCGATATGCTGAATAATAAATAACACTAACAGTAGATGGTTGTATCTTATATACTGCAGAATATTATGAGTTCAATAGAAATACAGTATATTTGGAAAGTTACTAAGATCAGAACGTATTGGGGTTCTTAATGGCAATTTTAAGTGACCTTTTTATGGGCTACGTGTGTGCTCTGCATGTCTGCGATACGGGGACGGGGATCCTGTGCAAACAAAATGGCGACACCACAAACCACCAAAACATGTAAGACTTTACTTTATTTGTCAAATTTTTAACAAAGATCGCCTATAAATACATGTACATAAGGCTTTCTCCAGAATCATGGATGAGCATAAGAACATCCAGGAAAGTCATCTGTCTTCGATGGAGTGAAGAAGCAACTGAAGTCCATCCCCTAAATCGGAAAAATATCGGTTCTTTATCAAGATTGATGAAAAATGCCCGAAAATTAATGCTCGGACTTACTGAAAAAAAGCGTGTGGGTTCCCTGTGGACAGGATGGAAGTAGGGAAGTGGTAACAAAAAAGATGACTACTCGTATCATAGTGGCGATCGTTGGTGATGTCGGACCTTCGGCAAACAGAGACGACGAACCATTTGACATGTTGTAAGTAAAGGTAATCGCATGGGGCTGAGTAAAATTAGGTATTAATTTCACGAGTGTTTTCAATTTTTTTCCAAAATTGCTCGAGCCATCTGCAGCAAGGGCAATTTGAAAAAATTGAAAACACAAGTGAAATTAATCCCTAATTTTAGGAGGAACCCATGTGATTACAAGTTTATGATATAAAAATTCAGCGCGCTTGTTAACTGAATGTGAGCAAAGTAATTTTGCCCTCAATAAAGAAAAAATGCCCTCACTCTTAGCCAATCAACATCGAGTAATTTTGCCCTGTATATTATAAGGTAAGATAAACATGTGCCACCTTCGTTTTCCGGGCTTCCTTTTCCGGTCTTCGTTTTCCATTCTTCGTTTTCCCACCTTTGTTTTTCATCTTCCTTTTCCGGTCTTCGTTTTCTGGACACCCTTCCCCAAGGTTGGGTTTCTTCCTGGTAAAAGTGATACTGCCATTTTCACTCAACCCTGAAGCATGACTTTTTTTTGCATAGGTTTACGTTTCAAATGTGCACCTTTTTAATTTAAATAAACAACAACACAAATAAGCCTAAAAATTCCAAACCTTGTCACTATAGTAAAGGTATCATCACTGTTGGTTTTCTTGCTAATTGAGCAGATTCCATATGACTGTGTAAAGTCTCCCACTACTAACTATGGTGAAACCAATTGCAAAAGTGATTACATCAATTCTAAATAGAACATATGATTATAGTGAATACAAAGAGATTGCCAATTACTCATGTCAGTCATACGAAAACTGCTCTAAGATTGGTCTCATCATCATCATCGTCATTTTTTCCCACTTGGCACATCTCTGGCCTGGGGGCACTGCTGCTGGAGAGCTGGAAATCTCTGATCCAACAGTTTCAAAATGGCTGTCTCTCCGTATTTGTTGCTAATCATCTGAGAAAAAAAAATTTGTACCTTTTAAAATATATTGTTTCTTTCCTTAATTGACTTAAATTTGAAAATAATTCTATCAATTCCCTGTAGATCTGTTATTTTTACTTTAAATTAGTCACTATAACAAGTAGCTCATATTGTAGTGATTTTATAATGGGCAAATAAAAGCTATTTACCCCAAATTTGCCTGGACTTTGTTTATAAGAGTTATATTAGAAAGGCAGGCCACCATTTGGTGACTTTGTTTAAATTTGTGGTAGCCACAACCCAAACTTTTGGCTATTGCCAACTAAATGGTCCCAATGTTCGACCCTGCTATTTGTAACATTTCAGGTGTCTGGTTAGCCTGCATAGCAAGCGTTTCTGTGGGGTTTCAGGGGACAGAGAAGCCTAAAGTTTGAGATTTTGGATGATTTGGTCATGCACCCCATACTTTGCATGCCCAAATCACTGAAAATCTTGAACTTCAGGCTTCTCTGTCCCCTGAAACCCCACGGCGCTTGCCCCATACTTTGCATGGCCAAATCATCGAAAATTTATGTCCCTGAAACCCCATGGAAATGCTTGCTATGCAGGCTAGTGTCTGGTCCACTAGTTGACATTTCAATTGTTTTTATTTACAGTCATCCTCTGAACATTGGTGTCACCCTTTGTAAACTTTAAGACATGGATAAGCCAAAGCCCCCACCTCCTCCTCCCAGGCCGGATCTGGAGGACAGCATAGGGTAAGTTGATAGATGCATTTTCTCTAGGAGACATTACATTCTTACATTTTATGTTGCTAGCAAAGTTTACACAATATATATTCTGATCCATTCAGTTCTAAGCTCTTTGGTCCATTTCTTAAACCACCCCAAAACTGTCAGGCCAAAAAAATTATTTTGCAGTTTTGATGTGCTACTTTACACATTGGAACAGAAATCAATTCAAAGCACAACGGAAAACTGGGCAAAGATCTGATTCAGAGCTGTCAGAAGGTTTTGAATTAGGCGGCTGCTCAAAAAAGTACCGTAGCTGGCTGCAAAAGAAAAACTGATGGCCGACATGCGAACTTCGTAACTTCAGAGCAGCAAGTTCTAGTTTCCTCACCAAGCCAATTCTGGCACAGGTGTGGAGATGGTAGATTTTCAAGATGAACTACAATTTAAGGTTACAGGATACATTCACGGCCTTCTATTTGCGAAATTTTCGAAAATCACAGTTCTTCCTCATCAAGGCCTGATCTTTACTCTCTCGAAAAAAAATTCTTGAAATCTTAAAAGCAGCATGAGAAATGTATAGAAAACTAGAAATGCCCCGAGAAATATGTCTTTCAATACAGGCGAGATAATCCTTTAATCCTATTGTGATGTCTACTCGGTTCAGCACACATCATTAGCATTTTCGCGTAACATACGGGACATTTAGGTGACTGTTATGGTCCGCCATATTTTGTCACACATTGTTGTTCTCTGGTTTAGTGTATAAGTGTCGTGTAGAAGCGATTTTTCTGAAAATTCTCTATTCCCAATCATGGGGAAGCGAAAAAAGCTTGAGTCTCAAAGCGTGCGAAAGGAGCCAAAAAAAACAAATCTTTAAGCTTTCAGGAGAACATGAAATAACAACTCGCTCTGTCTGACAAAGGCTCATGTTCGATCAACCCAATCCAAGGAATGCTGACGAAGAACAGTGGGCAGAAGATCCACCAATTGCATCAAGTTCGATGGAGATAAAGAATCGTCTGAAAGCCAAAGCGATTTGTCTTTGTCGTTTTCTCGGCGCGCGCCTTTGCTTTGGTTTCGCTTTTCCCTTTTCAAAGTATGGGCACTTCTTAGAACTCGGTTTGGACGCGGCTCAACCATACCGTTCGATTTCGAATTCCAAGACGATAATAAATGTTCGCTTTGACAATTTAATACAAGAGACCGGAAAGAAGCATCATTATCTATTCCGCGCGAAAAAGTATGTCCTTGCTGGCACACCGGGGGTGCCTGCCGTGATTGGCTGAAAGTGAAGTGCGTGATGACAAATTCGTCACTAATCCCTCTTATGTTTACACAACTTTAGAAGCCCAAAACTCGCCTTTAAGATTTCGCTAAATCTAGTGCATAAATGCTTTGATAGACCAACAGGTTTTAAACGGAATGCTTTGAAATTTTGCAATGAGATAGATAAATGGTTGGGGAGCAAAAGTGTGTCGGGCTTTTGTGAATTTCGCAGTATTTCAAAAATTATTTATCACGATAGGGTCCCAGTTAACTATTAAACACAAGATCAACTTGATCGTTCGATCATTCCTAAACAAAGCCTTCAATTGAAAAAGCCCGACACACTTTTAGAGACAACAATGTGGTGATTGATATTGCGCAGTCAGATTTGCCAAGCCGGTAAACTGCCGCGGACTATCAAAGCGTTTATCAGGGGCAGTCGAAAATGCGGTTTTTGCTGTGCGCCGTAAATAATTTTCATGAAACTGCTACAAAAGCTTAACAGCAGATAAATTTCACATTTTATCTTTAAAATGATGTATTGGTTATGGCGATGCGATGAATATTTGCGCTGCGACAAGGTTTTGAAAACGCACACCCAGCGAATGTATCCTGTAACCTTAAGGATTCCAGTTTTTATTTTATTTTTGCCAAAAAATGAGGCAAGCTTTAGGCTGTATTTAAGTTATGGGGAACAAAGTTCTGTGGTTTAAACATTTTTGTGTCTTACATTTGGCAAAAAGTAGCCAGCAATTAAACATGAAGTAGCTGCCGGAGCTCTGGCAGTCGCAAGCTTGTTCTGACAGCTCTCCTGATTCGCTAACACAGCTTTTGATTGATACTCAGGAAAACCTTATTGAGCACACTTTCTCCCATGCTTGGTAAAAACATAGGCAGGATGCTATAAGGTCTTATAGGTTCCTATAGCAGGGTATAGGAACTACAACTGTTGCAATCAGATACTGATAAGAAAAGCATTTCATGGCCTTTTTTTGTTTCAAGTGGATTTGATGAGGCGTGTCCTCCTGTCGACATACCAGCACATCCTCCTGTTGGCAGTAAAAGAGGTCCTCCACCCATACCCAGCCGGCCAGACCTGGGTGAGGATGACACACCCACACCACTTTGTGAGGTGCCACAGAAGAAGGTGCCACCCGCTGTTGCTGTGAAAAACAAATCTGGTAGCATTAAGTGAGTGCTTGCAATGATGTTACTTTATATAAGACCTGAGGGAGAATCCCCCTAAAATAATATGGGGTGGTCATTGGAAAAGTGATTTCCAACCCTAAGGGATAGCAAACAGGGTGTGGTCCACATCATATTTAACTCTAAGAGATATAAATATTAGGTTTTTAAGAAATTCATAAGGTGACTCTAGACTGAGACAATGTTTTCACAACCAGATCACCAAGGGAATAGTTGATCAAAAATGTCATGCTATATGTACCAGAACTGTATAACTGAACTCTGTGCAGGGACGTAGCTAGGGGGATTTTCCACTTCGTCTCCCGGAAAAAATTGGATTGTTGTAATACTGTACTGTATTTGCTGAAGGAAATTTGAACATTTTCGGCCCATGTTTTCACTAGAAAACATGCCATGCTAACTAAAATCATGGAGTCAATAGATCTCGTTGATTTTATTCATTTATAGATCAAGAGGAAGACCAGAAATCACCATTGTATCAGCCCAGCCTATGGGAAGTGTGGTTCCTCCTCCCACACTGCCACCGCAGACAAAGCTCCCGCCACCACCACAACCCGCTACACAACCTCCCACAGTGGTTCTACCTCCATCATTACCCATACAGGCCCAGCACCCTCCCGTACCACCACCAACCACCCACCCACCCCCTGAGGACCTCCCTATGGACCAGTCAGTCACTCCACCATATCAGCCTCAGCTTGCACCACCACCTGTGCACCCTCGAGTTATTGAGGCCACTCAAGACCTTAATGAGGTGACTGCATCAAAAGCACCACATAGCCACCTTAAGGCTGTGGGTCCAACAACCCAACCCATTGGAGCCCTTGTTGAGCAAGCCACATCACCTGATGCGGTTCCAGTAACCAAACCAGAGGGTGATCTACCCCAGAGACCAGCTAGAAAATCTAAAGGCAGGGCTCCCCCACAAAGGCCTAAGTCAAAACCTGTATGTGATCTGCCAATGCTTGGGGAAATTAATACAGGTAGTGGGGACTTGCTGCAACCCATTAGACCATCTGAGGTTCAGAAGGAGATTGTTAGGGAAGAGCTGCCTGAAGGAATGGAGGAGATGCAGACTGGGTCTGGGGTAATGGAGGGTGATGTAAAACAGCAGCCACTTATTGTATCAGAGGTACATCGTCCTGATGAGACAGTGATAACTAGTAATACTAGTAATACATTAGCAGTTGTTAATTTGGTGGGACAAAATCAAGTTGAACAAATGGATGCTGAGCTGTCTGCTGATAATAGAGCTAATGAACTTAAGCATGAGAAACCTAAGATACAAGGTAAACCACCTCCACCAGCAAAGAAACCAAAACCTGCTGTTTCAGCTAAGCCCCAGGTTGCTAAGAAACTGGATCACCATGCCAACACTAGTGAACCTGTTGGGGGAGCTGTGGATGCCCCACCCACCAAGAGTAAACCAAAACCTAAATTGATCAATCCCCCAAGAGGAAGGTTGTAGGGTCAAGTACATTTTACTTTGATGAACAGGAAAATCAATCTCCTGAGAAGAACTCGATTCTATCAGACGTTAAGCCATCAGAAGAGTTATCAGAAATTAAATTTAATGACAATAAAACGGGGGAAAATACTGCAGCCAGTGATTTGGGAGATTTGATGAAACAAAATGTTATTCCTAATAAAAGAAGAACTAAACCAACAGTAATCAAGTCTAAAAAGATGCCAGCTGCAAGTAAAGAGAAATCACAAATTGACTCTAGTTTTGCTGAACTAAATGCTCATAGCAATGATGCTTTTGATGATTCAAAACAAGCAGAAGAGGTTGCGAAAGAGGAATCGAAGTTACCAAACCCAAGAAAGAACCCATGATTATTAGACCAAAGAAAAAATGCAAGAAAGAGAAAGGCAAAGACTTGGGTGAAGGTGTTAGATTTGAAAAGGCATCAGAGAGTGTTTCTAGTAACAAGGGTAGCTCAGAATTGGGTGATAACAACAGAGGCTCCCCAGAGGGGGAGAGCAAAGAACAATCTGTTAGCACTGTAGCCCCTAAGAAGAAAGCTCCACCCAGACCAGGGCCCCCTCGGGCTGGACCTGCTCGACCAGCACCCCCCAGACCTTCAGCTGGGGCTGCTAAAGATAAAACAGAAACAACAAGACCGAAAGATGATCAGCTAACCTCGGGGGGCAGGGGACGGGCAAGGCCTAAGCCACCCAGACCTACTGATCAGCATGTTAAGACACACGAAACAGTAACTGAGGGTGAAGAGAGTCACAAGCCACCACGCCCTGCTACAATAGGGAAGGAGAAGGATGATACCGAAATCAGAGAACATAAAGAGCTTTCTAGCCCGCCGCACAAGGGGAAACGCTCCAGACCTAATGCACCAGTTCCAAAGTAAGTCAGTAGTAACCTTAGTGACGTGCGATTTATTTTTCTATACGTTCCTATTGGTCGAAGTCATAGGTTTTTGGTCTTTTAGTCAGCCAATCAGAATGCGCAGAAAAACCGGAAACACGGTATCTTTTGTTTTCTTTGGTCGTGCTTCGTCTCTTGATTGGTTTGTTGTTGAATGGCTTTCTTTTCTGATTGGCTAAGTGTATTTACTTCGCTCCCTGATTGGTTTGTTGTTGAATGGCTTTCGTTCCTGATTGGCTAAGTGTATTTACTTCGCTCCTTGATTGGTTTGTTGTTGAATTTGTTTCGTTTCTGATTGGCTAAGTGTATTAACATCGCTCCCTAATTGGTTTGTTGGTGATTGGCTTTCATTTCTGATTGGCTAAGTGTATTCACTTCGTCCTCTGATTGGTTGGTTGTTGAATGGGTTTCGTTTCTGATTGGCTAAGTGTATTTACGTTGTGTTGCATTTTTGTCACTCATCTGAAATATTTTCCATCAAGGTAAAACACACAAATTTGAATACTAGACCAAATTTCGTATGACGGAAAATGTTACGGCCTTTGTAAAGGTTGTTTTCGAAAAAGGTATGTCAACTACGTTTTCAATATTTCAGGAGTATGGCTATCAAAAAGTGCGATATTAGCGGAGCTTCCGCGCGGCGCAAACGCAAGCGAAGCACCATACATAAAAGAAAAGAGAAAAAGGTCTGCCTTCTGGTTGAAGACGAGTCTGCTAGCATGGTAAACGCCGATTGACTCGCCCAGACTCTAATATATTAGAGCCCGCCAAAATGTCCATTAGACCCCGGATAATACGCCACAATGCTCGCCAAGGTTATAATAATAGGGCATAAATCCCCCTTTCATACAACGCTTAATATTTTGTTGATTTTTAGGGCCACCAAGGCCGACCGTGAACCAACCGTGATATCTTCAGTGGAGAAGACAACAATCGAGCCGTCAGCCATCGCACTGTTTGACTATGAGACTGAAAACGAAGAAGATCTTGTTTTTAAAGTAAGTGACTGCAGGGCTTTTTATTTTTTATCCTAGAGGACACGGTAACGTATTCTGTGTTTTGATTGGTTCACAGAGCATGCGCGCTATCTCTGACCACAGTTAGATTTTTAAGAAATCATTCTATTGACATAACACTGCCACTAAAGGAGCCAGTATATATAGATTTATTTTATCACATTTTGGATCAAACGTACAGGTGCATCAGACACATATATTTATTATACATTGTACTCGATATATCGATTCTGATTGGCTAAGAACGCGCGCTTTACTTTGGGAATCGCGCACTTTCAGGGTCTGCAAGAATCAGCATGCTGATTCTTCAAGAATCAGCTAGCTGATTCTTGATACGCGCGCAATGCATCATGGAACTAGAGCGATTTCCCTATTTTAACAAGACGCTTGTGTAAAATAAATTGCTTGACAGAAAGAAAAGTATTTTTACTGAATCAATGTATAATAAAACAATTATTGAATTCGGTTTTTGTGACCTCCAGAATAAACAATGTCTCGGCCTCACGGCCTCGCCTGATTCCAACTGTCTCGATATTGTTGATTCTGGAGATCACAAAAACCACATCCAATAATTGCTTAATACAAGAACAAGAAACATTCTACAGTTACTGTGTAGTACGTGTAGTTGTACGTGACCTGACAACAAGTTGGTTCCAGGTGCCGAATCACGATCTATTGTTAATGCTGCGTTCTGATTGGTTCAGCTACTATTTAACAATTAGACTACGAGTTCGAGTTTTCTATGAGTAGCGCCGAGTTGACTATTTGGCTCATAGAAAACGAGAACGAGTTGTCTAATTGCTTTAGTAGAAACCCACTAGCATACTGCCTTCGAGTTGTTGCTTAAACGTATTTATTTCATGGTTTTAGAGAGTTTTACGCTAGCGATTTCGCTACTCACTATCTATTACGTGATAGATAGTGAGTAGCGGAGCCAATCAGATTGCAGGATTCGTGATAGTATGCGAGTGGGTTTCTACTAATAGGTTTTAATCAAATCACACTAGTGGTCTATTATCAATGCTGCGTTCTGATTGGTTGTACTACTACTAGGCTATAAGTTATAGCCTACTAGTAGCGAAAAGTGTCGGATTTGAAAACCAGAAAATGGCAAATGACCAGAACAAAAACATTTTTTTGGCAATACAAATTGACCTACTAGTGTGACTATGGCAGAGAAAGCTACAGCAACACCAAAAGGGAAATTAGAATCAGAAAGATCGAGGGAGCATCTCACAAATAAACACTTTCGACTTTACCAAGTGAGTTGTTCAATTTGCAATATTTTGCCGCTATGTCAATTCTAATCCAAATAATAAAAAGAGCGCGAGTGAGTAAAATATTGTTTTTTGACACGAGAAAATGAAATCCATATCTTCAAGCTACCGTGTAATATCCTCTATATATGTCCCAACATCACGCGTGCTCTATTGCGCTGATAAAGTCATAGAAGTTGTGCTCTAATGCTTAAATGAACTTCGTTCCGTGATTGGACAGTTGTTGAATAGGTTTCATTTCTGATTGGGTACTTGTATTTACTAAACATTTAGTGTAGTCATCTGAAATCCGTTCAGTCATCTGAAATCCGTTCTATTCTGCGATAATGTATTATTGTTTGTCTGCACTCACATGCGGTAGTGTCATAAGAATGACTGGGTTGGAGCAAATCCTTACAAAGAGGACAATGTTTAACTTTCTTTTGCCTTCTCGTTGTCCAGAAACGCAGCGTCACGATTTTAGCACACTTTCGGTGATGTAAAAAGAAAAAAACGTCGCTGGATAGCAAAATACTTCATGGATCTTTTACAGAGCGGATGGAAACGGATTGCAACAATGAGTTTTTGAAATCTTGTTGGAATGAATAGTTTTCAAAGTTTGAAGTTACATGAAAATTTGTTCGAAAATCAGCAGTCTTGCTGAAGAACTCACCTACATTGCTTATTAGGCTAATATCAAGTGATATAAGTGATCTGGGGATGATTGCCTACAAATTTAGCCTACGACAAACAACAACAGCGGAGTAGGCTCTGGGAACGAGATTGATTTAGAGCAGTACTTGTGTGTACTAGTGTGTATGGCGTATTGTGACTAAAGGAGTACGAGATGACCCGAGTGGTTCTGTCTCATCATCGGTATCAATAGTTTCATCATCATGGCGAGTCCACGTGGTTATAGGCATCCTAGTGGCTACAATGCTCTGACTAGTGTGTGTGGCGTATTGTGACTGAAGGAGTACGAGATGACCCGAGTGGTTCTGTCTCATCATCGGTATCAATAGTTTCATCATCATGGCGAGTCCACGTGGTTATAGGCATCCTAGTGGCTACAATGCTCTGACTAGTGTGTGTGGCGTATTGCGACTGAAGGAGTACGAGATGACACGAGTGGTTCCTTCTCATCATCGGTATCATCACAATCCTTGTCATCATCATCATCATCATGGCCAACTGACGAAGCCACGTGGCTAATTCTCACATGCCTGTGGTGATACTCCAGCGCGCTCATTTTACGTTTGATGATAAAGAAATGCAAAAACATGTGCAGGTAGAAACCGAGATGTATCGGAGCGGCGGCCCCTAAAAACGCCACGACGGCTGGATCAAGATGCGCTTCGCTGATCATGTGCTCGACTTTACCGTTGTACTGATCGATGACGGCGCTGATAAACACGGAGAGTAGCGACAGCATGATAGCAGGAACGAGTAGGTGGCAGCTGCGGCGGTTTCGATTCCGCGGCTCCGTGCAGAAATTCGGCCCCATTTTGACAAAAAAGTGCATCTGGAAAGCATCCCTATCGCGCGGAAGAGATTTTTAGCCGTAGTCCAGGAAAGGTAGTAGCGCATCTCGACATCGGAAGGGTGGAGCGTTTGGGAGTATTTGTGACTCCACAGCAGACAGAATAACGTTTTCATGAGCCAGAACACGAATCCCACGGCACCCATAAAGCCAACCATCACATCGATGGCTTTGGATTCCGTTTCGCGCCATTTGCCGTTTATGAGCTCGGAGGCGGAGTTGCCACTGACGAGAATGACGCCGAACAGGATTACCAGGACGTCGGCGACGATCGGGAATACATTCGCCCAGTCGCCGACAAAATCTAGATATTGTAGGCCATTTACGAGCTGGAGCGCGAGGCAAATCAGGCCTATGACGTAGCCGTACCCTAAGAAATGAACCACCTGAACGTTGACCGGCGATGTCGGGTTCTGTCGAGGGTTTTCCTCTGTCGACAAATCGTCGATAGGGTCATAAGTAGTTTGGACTCGGTTGTCTCTTATGTCCTCTAGTTCAAGGGCGTGTTCAAGAAACAGTAGACAACAAAGGAGTCGGTAGTCGATAATCAGCGCGTTGTAGGCCGCCTTGACGATCGAGAAACCACTCCCAAACAAGTTCATTACAAATTCGTTGTCGGTGTTCGAGGTGATAATGGAATCAATCCAGAAGGCAAAGTTGAAGAGGGAAATCGTCTTGAGGTACCACGAGCACCCCATCCTCGCTAGTGGCATAGGCACCTTGTGGCGCAAGCTAAAATGATAAACAGCCGCCTGGATGATTTTCTGGGTGAGCGACACGAATTCTACCGCAGCGTAGACTGGCTCCGGTGACTTTGTTGCGGCACCGATGGCGAAAAACATTTCCAGTACGCACAGGGGTAGGGTGACTACCAGATTATAATCCCCATGCTCCCGTGGGTATGCCCCACGGGGATCAAAGGCCGACCATAGTCGTCAATTGTTCTATCGGGTGTTGGACTTTCAAACAAAAGGATATTCCCAACTACAAGAACTAAAATTCCTATTACACTTTCAATGATCAGTCTGTAAGTTCCATAGATATTTTCGTTTCTATAGCAGCCAAGTGTGGTGATAGTTGTAAGCAAAGCGCTCAGAAAAAACATCACGATTCCGAGCTTGGTTTCAATCACGCTTCTGCCATAACGTTTGCAGTAATACGCCAACAACAGCACACATGCAGACAGAAATAACACCGAGGATAGTGTGATTAGCATTACGCTTGTAGCGAACGACACATCAATGTCAATATGTGAGCTCGTTGTTGGAGATATCGTGGTGTTTTCTTCCAGTTCCCTCTCAACAATCGCTCTAACTAAGCTTGGAAGTTCGTTTCTCCTGGTGGAAAACATGGCTGTGAGCAAGGTGCTTTTTAAACTTTCACTGATTTGTTCGACGCTGTTGATTTTGTGAAGTGCTAGAGCTTAGATGCAGCAGTTTTGGTAAGACAAACAACTCGTTCTTGCTAGTAGTTCTGTAGAAATCAGTGATGCTTACAAAACCGGAACTAAGGAAATATAAAACCCACTCTTTGGGCAGACAAGCATGGCGTGACATTGAGCGTCACACAACATGTATCCATGTAACGGTGTCCGACAAACGATGCACACATTCTTGTGTTTTTGTCGTGGTTTGCAGGGAAAATGCAAAGAAAGTCAGGTTAGACTATTTTTTACAAAACTTGGTTAATTTTAACTACCAAACATAAAACAGTTAGAGATGTCATTATAACATCATTATTAATACAGTTAGAGGTGTTAATTATTACATCATTTGAGCGATTTGCACTGTAGTATATTGATGCAATGCTTTACGAGATCGAAGCTTTATCTATATGAAACAGTATGTTCAAGAAACCGAATACCAGTAGCTTTCAAATGGGTGAGTGTATAATGATGATAAAGGTCTCGCCTTACACGCATGGGCCGCAACAAATTCCTCAAGTTCTATAGTCAAGTGTAGACAAGGGCATTAGGACGATACTGGTAAATTCTACTAAAAATCTCTTAGTGCACAGGGAATTTCTGCGGAAACCCATCATGGGAAAAGCTATATAAATAATGTATAATAGTCTTTATTTTACTCATAAAAAACATACAAGTAATTACAAATAATGAAGATAGGGCGCTCAAAATATTTACAGTGAATAGTTATAGTAGATAAAACATTAAAAAATAAAAATATAATTATAAATTGTATTAAATATAAATCTATTTATAAAGCTATTTTAAAGCGTTCTGTGGATATTTTCGGTCTTTTACAGGAAGTATTTCTAAAATTGTACATTGTTTCTTGTTGGACTGATAAAATGTTCGAAGAGGATTGTCAGCATTATAGTCGATTTTATTATTATATTATCAAGGCATCCCACGAGGATTCGCAAGAAAAAAAAACATTATTGATATGTTTCTGCTGTAATTTAAGTCCAAATCCCTTCTCCTAACGCCCTTGTCGTGCCTCGGCCGAAGGGCCTAAAACGAGTTTTAAAAACCACAGGCATCCCATGAGGTTTCGGAAGAAAACAACATTTTTGATATGCTTCACTGCTCAGGAAATTTAAGTCAAAATGCCCTTGTCCTAACGCCCTTGTCGTGTGTCAGGCAGGTGATGAAATCGTTCTTGTGGAGCGGGTCGGCAAGGATTGGTACGTGGGCCGTTGTGGTGATCGCCAGGGTATGATGCCGGCCTCGTATGTAGAGGTGATCGAGGATCTACCACCGGAACCCACCAAACCCTCCACGGTAAGTTGCCGGGTGAGCCAATCAGATCATGTGTACTATGTTGCCCAGTGCAGTCGATTGGCTTCCCTTGCAAGCCAATTCATTGCACTAGGCTGAACTTGACAAGGAGCACTTTCTACTACTACGATAAAACTGCATGAGCCAATCAGATGCTTGCCCAGTTTCGCCTAGTGCAGTCGCTTGGCTTCCCTTGCGAGACATGACGCGACAAAAGCCAATTTGCTGCAATAGGCGCTAGGCAAATGAACTTGGAAAGGATCTGATTGGATAACACAGTTTGATTGACTCCTCAGAAAAACCCAAGTTGCGTGTTACCTGACACAGTTTTAAATTATAAACTAATTATCGTCAGCTACTACAGATGTTGCAATTTTGCACGTCCACTTGGGAAATGTATCCAGATATTTCTGATATATCCTGCGCTCTGGTGGACTATTATTATTTAGCACTTTTGTTTAAAGGCCCATACGCGACCGGGAACCTTTGCGCTTTGTTTTCATTTGGATCTATTGTCATTTAACAGCTGTGATTGGCTGATACAGTAGGTCCCAAGGGGTTCCTATTGTTCTTCGCATTTCAAAAGTTCAAACTGCAAATTTGCATAGAGTTTTCAACTGCGTTTTATTCTCTGTGAGCCTGCAAAGCGACTTGGGTGCTTATGGGCCTTTAAAAAAACTAACATTCTTTTAGGATGTCGTCGCACTGTATAACTTTACTGGCGAATCAGATGACGAGCTGACCATTTTGGCGGGAGATACAATTCAACTGTTAGAGATCGTTAACGATGATTGGCTAAGAGGAATCCTCTTCGGAAAAGTTGGAATGTTTCCTGCGAGCTTCGTGGAGGTTTCGCCAGAACTTAGAAGCTTATTAATGGACAATAAAACCACAAACAAAGGAACTGATAATACACATAAACCTGACGATGAATTGAGAAGAGAGAGCTCTATATCTTCGGGTCCTCGGTGTCAAGCGTTGTTTGATTATCCCGGTGACGCTGCGGACGATTTGTCGTTTGTGCAAGACGACGTGATTCGACTAATCGAGCGAATTAGTACTGAGTGGCTGAAGGGAGAATTGCGGGGTAAAAGTGGGATGTTTCCTGCTGCATACGTGGAGATAATAGAGGATTTACATCACACAAAGATGGGTAGGTATACATAGGGTGGGACACAGAAGCAGGAACAATTTTCATAAAAAGCTTTCCTATTGTAGTACTCCAGGATTTAAGACAGGTTGTTTTAGAAGTTCGAGCAATTTGAACATGAAGTGGTCAAAAATCTTGTTACTAAAAAGTAACGAATCTCTTGATTTGGCTTTGGTGTTTTTTTAAAGGTATGAATATAAGTGATAAGCTGTTATCGTCCCACCAAACAATTCTCATGGGAACCTTAGAAAATAAAATTCAAACTTCACAGAAATGTTGCATTTAGCATGAAAAATATTTACCAGGCTTCGGCGTTCAACTCAGAATGGACTAGCCTATGTACAACTGATTTCGTTTCCTCAGAAATTCCGGGCTCTGTCTTGCTTCCCCCAGTTGTTTGGCTTCCGTGGCGCTACAGAAAAGTAGCGAGTTGCTTTTAGACGTGGCCCAAGAAACAAGAGTAAACTGTGTTTTGCTTTTTCATGAAGGCTCATAGGCTGACCAAACAAAGATCTAAAACCTCTAACCAATATAGGCACGTTCGAAAAACGAAAGTCCAATTTACGTTTGGCACTCATCCTGATTCGGCTCTTAATAGCGGAGCTCCTTAGCGGCCGAAGGCCGCAGAGCGGAGCACCATAGGTATCGCAGGAAGAATACAATAGAACTCCGGTATACGATCAACTTCATTTTTCATGGTTCAGCGGTATTCCCATTTGGGTATCGGGGGCGCGTCCGTGTCTGCACGCCCCTACCACAGGCAACCCAACAACCGTATTTCATTTCGGCGGGAAAATACTGCGCGTCCGTTAACAGAAAAATGTGTAACCTGGAGCTCCGCTTTTAGCCAGTGGATTAATCTATATATTAATATTTTCCATGTTGTATTGCACATAGAAACTTCAATACCCAACCCAGCTCCTACTACCAAACTACCAGTCTCGACAGCATTGTTTGACTATAGTAGCGAGGTATCTGGTGACTTATCGTTCCGTCAGGGAGACCGTATAACTGTGCTAGGGCAGGCAAGCAATGATTGGCTCGAGGGGGAGGTAGATGGTAGAAGAGGCATCTTTCCGGAAGCATTTGTGGAACCCATAGACGCGCCCGAAGAGTCGGCGAGGAAGCAGATTGACGCAGGTAAGATATTAAGCAATTATTGGATGAGGTTTTTGTGATCTCCAGAATAAACAATGTCGAGACAGGTGGAATCAGGCGAGGCCGTGAGGCCGAGCCTGATTCCACTTGGCGAGATTATACATTTGTTTTATTATACATTGATTCAGTAGAAATCATACTAGTCCAATACTCTGACAAATTTATGCATGGTATTGTTCTTCTCCATTGTATTGCCTCGTTCTATAATACACTCCATTGCACTCCATTGTTTTAGACAATGCCTTGCATAAATTTGTCAGTGTATTGGACAACCCTCATAAATTACAGAATCCCATGCTATGACTCTACCTCGCGTGCTGATTGGCGAGTTTTTTTGTGGAATTGCATGCATGGCTGCAAAAGTAGAAAACACAGGACGCCCACGAAATTAAATTTCAACACGACAAATTTACAATTTATCAAGCGAGAAAGCGAGAACAATTACTTTCTAAAGGTTTAAACTCTGTCAAACACTGTATGAAACGTCTTTTCGTCAACGAAGACGCTTCGCTAGCAAGATTTTTAAGTTGCATTTTCCTGAAATTGAAGAGTTTGGCAGTGGCTTCCTTGGCGCGCGTAAAGCCTTTTTTGTAAGTTATTTTAAATCAAAAAACCTCCGGCATGGGATTCAAAGAAAATCCATTACCCGACTCAGGAAATCTCACAGCGACAAGGGCGATATCGATTTTTCAAGTGAGGTTTAGTGTGGAATTCCTGAGTCGGGTAATGGATTGTGTGGATTTACCTAAAGAGAATCCGCGTGCTCTGATTGGTCAACAAGCCGTGTGTGGTTATAGTTTATTATCATTCCGTGGTTTATTTTTTAACAATTAGTCGCCGAAGACGAAGTAGAGGGGACTGTTCACCGATAATCACGGTGGCTGTGGTGACTTATTGTTTTAGTATAATTTATGGCGACCATCATAACACCGATTGGCTCGCGCGGGCTCTAATAATAATACTTCTTTAGAGCCCGCCAAAATGTTCACAGAGCCCGGATAATACGCAACAATGCTCGCCAAAGTTATTATCATAGAGGACATACCACTCAAAATCATGGGACATTTCGTACACTGATATTTTTAAGGTTACTGAGAACCTTCGCGCACGTGTTCGAAAAAAAAATCATACACGTCCTTAGTTTAACCAAAACATATCAACCTATATATCGTTGGAAAGCTTATAGATTGGACTAGCGAACTATGGCAAAAAGAAATATCTTTTTCATAATTAGATTTTTTTTTTAAGGTTGGTATGACTAGTTTTACGGGAAAACTAGGTGGTCTGCGTCGGCGGAGACGTGAACATGAACAACAACAACCAAAGGTTGAGATTTATGTTAAACGCCGTGGAAAAATGATGTTTTGCTGACGTTTCGAGCGTTAGCCCTTCGTCGGAGCAAAGAGCTCTTTGCTCCGACGAAGGGCTAACGCTCGAAACGTCAGCAAAACAACATTTTTCCACGGCGTTTAACATAAATCTCAACCTTTGGTTGTTGTTGTTCATGTTTTTTTTAAGGTTATATTAAAAATTCGTGTGTGTGAGTTTCAAGAGATAACGCTGTCGAACTGCTAGACGATTTTAAAATTTTTGCTTTGCTCAAAAGTTATCGAACTTTTAAATTTCGAAGGTCAAATTTTGTAGAATTTTCACGCTCTAAAAATTTAAAAAATTCATAACTGTTGAACTAAACAAAATTTAAAAAATCGCAGACACGGTTTTTGAGAAACACCTTTAAGGATTAAAACAATGTGTTACTTGGGAGTCAAGGTCCAGCAGTTCGACAGCGTTAGCTCGTGAAAATAGCACACGAAAATATTTAATCAATGCTTTAAAAAAATTACAGGTATCAAGTGATTTCTTTTTGCCATAGCCCGCTAGTCCGTTCTATAAGCTTTCCAACGATATATAGGTTGACATATTTTGGTTAAACTAAGGACGTGTATGTTTTTTTTCTTTCGAACAACGTGCGCGAAGGTTCTCAGTAACCTTAAGGTCTTTTAAATGACCGAGTTAGTAGCACAGCCGACCTCTATCAGTTGACGTCCCTGATAGAGCATTGTTATAGATAGTCCTCACGACGGACCATGCGTTGTAGATAGCCCTAAACATTTTTTAGACTTACATTTTTAACTTGTTTTTGTATTTTTACTGAAGAAGGCCGAAGGGTCGAAACGTCTTTATATATATATTTTTTATTAACAGCTATGTCTTGGCATTTTCGTACTTTCATAGTCTTCATATTCAATTTTGCTACACAAGCAAGCACGTGATTAAAATTTTCAGCCCGTGAACTTGTAAGGAAAACATTTTAACTTATTTTCTTCCCGAAATTTTCCCACTGAAACGAAATGAAGGGAAGATTCCGTAATCTTCATATTCAGAGCTCAGCAATATTTTTACGTTACGGGTTTTCGTGTTGCACGCACACGCGGTAAAAGTGGCGGGGAAAAAACCTGGAATTCCATCCATCATTTTGACCACACACCCTGGATTTCCAGAGGTCTTAAACAGGGGGAGTTTGGGTAGTCAACTTCGCGCTATGCACCTCGTTAAGAATATATTTGACTCCTAGAAAACTACAACTCGTAATCTAGTTGTAATCTAGTCGTAATCTAGTTGCGAAGAGCACGCGAGCTGACTATATGCTATACACTGAACACGCTATATTTTACAACACGATATATACACTAGATCTTATCTAGGAATGTACGGAATTCCGCCTAGGTATTTAATTGCGATAAACAAGTCTATCACACACTTTTAAAAATATATGATAAGTGTTGATATGTGAGGCAATAGAGCGGATTTCACATGACTGTCAACACTTGTTATGTAATTGCGATTGCTTTGCGTTCTCATTGGCTACTCGTTTTTCTCAGCCAATCAAATTCTGTAGTAAATCCAGTTGTGTAATTACTTAGTAATTGGTTCGGCTTGCAATTGGCTGAGAAAAAAGCCATTTAGGAGCAAGTCGAGATTTCTCTCGATTCTGATTGGCTAGTGATTACTCAATTGCAATTGTTTTCACGACAGTCATGTGAAAACCGCTCTATAGATTAAATTGGAATTGAATTTCTCCTCCGCTAGTGGTTGCATATTTTACCTTAGATAACAACGTTTCACTAATATAAGACTAGAACTAGCACACATGTTTGTTCCATCCCTCAAATTTAGTTATCCTGGTGAAACAATATTCAGAAAGGAAAAGGTTGTTTTGGCAATGGCCTCTTAATTCTGACTCCAAGGAGAGGCCATTGAGAGCTGCAATAAGTATGCCAGCGGTGACGCCCCATTGTATCATGCCCATTCCAGTCCCTTTGTCCTTCGGAGAATTGAACTTATCGGCGGCGTTTAAAAGTGCATTCACAGCCGCGCAGCCCCATAAAAACCCGAGAGTAAATGACAGTGCTAGAATAACAGCTACGGAGGGAACGAACCTGTACCAACTTGCAAAAATGAAAAAAAGAACGTGAAAAATGCACGCTAATGACAGTAACCAAACCCTTTTCACTCGAAAGTAGGGCAAAAATGAACTACAGCAGCACGACACGAGAAGTATTTCTGAACCGCCTAGAAAACGCGCAATCGAGAAGGCCATAGTGTAGTATTTGAAGTGGTTAGTAGGAGAAAAGGGCGCGCTTGGAAACGCGAGAGTTGTGACAATTGAAAATTTGGAAATATAGACAGAAAAGTATACGAGATAAAGGCAAAGACTTTCGGGTACAACTCTCCAACAGAGAATGAGCCTCCCTCTCCAAGTGTCAGCGGAGTCACGTTCGAGCCCAGCCTCCTCCATAAGTGGTACTGGCTGATAGTCGTATTCTTGCTGGTCTCCCTGTGTATTTTCATCCAGCTCTGTTTTGTCCAGCATTATGTAGGTGAAGATTAATACGCCAAGAGCAAATAGCGAACTTGCGACTGTCATTTTCGGGGACACGCACGCCCAGACTGTCATTCCTAAGGATGATAATTTGGAATAAGTATACTCATTCGGAGCAAATCGATTGCGGAGAAGCGAAGCAACGCGCAGGTGACACGTTTGTTTGTGCAAGGAACGTTTCTGATTGGCTAAAATTTCCCCGCCCAAATTACCACCTTTGTTTGCGCGCGCGTGCGAGACACAGGGAGCCCGTGACATACATTGCTACTGGATTAAAAGATTCAAAGCGCAGTATCGCTGGCGAAACGAGACGCCGTTTTGAGAGTTTTTTTCAAAACAGTAAATAGTGTTGGATATCTACTATTTCAGAAACCAATGAGAGCGCGCGAAAATGACTATTAACACTGATTTGGTATAGAGTGTTTTCACAGGTACCAAGCTAGCGGCGCGCGGAATTCAGGTTCCGTCACATACACTGGTGGACCCTCAGCTTCATCAAGGTTTAAATTGTCTGGAATATCGAGCTGCCCTCGTGTTTTAAGGAAAAATAAATTTCACAACGCACTCAAATTATGATGCCCGCAATACCGTTCGTCAAGCTTTGTACCTTTTCTCTTTCTGCGGGAAGTTCAATTTACAGAAAACATGTGTGCTAATGAGCCTCTTTCCACCCAAGAAATTCTCTTCTCAAACTCATTAATTATTCATGAGGGCGTAGACCAATGGGGTTCTTGCATTTGGTCAGGTGTATGACTTTGAAAACCCAATGAAACACCAGTTGAAAATCACTAGTGTTTGAAAACGATTTCCAACACTAAGTGATATTGAGTTCTTAATTAGCATATTCATAGACTACTCAAACACAATTCAATAACATGTTTAATTGTTTTGATCGGCAGCTTCTTCTCTTTGTTGTTCTTTAGAGCGGGCAATCCTGCCCGCTCGTCCCGTCCTTCCCTTCTGCGTTCAGCAAACGTCTGAAGTGAGCAAATCTAACAAAACAAAAATGTTATAAATAAGACTAGTGTTATCAGAACATGCAAACACCAGTTCGTTGTTGCACTCGAATCTTGTTTTGCCCAAAAGACCCAAAAATATTTTCAGCAATCAAAACTAGCAATCCATTTCCATCCGCTTTAATTTGAACCGAAACGCTGCAAAGCGCTGTTAATTTATCAGTCGAAAGCTTACTTAACAAACGTAGGCTAATATTTTGGTTGCTCCTAGTGAATTCACTGCTTTCTAGCTCTCCAAATTACACTGATAATATCGTGGCTAATGGCATGCTTGGAGCAGGAACGTGGACAAACATAAACTAACCTTTGTCGTTGCCATCCACGAAATTGAAATCCAGGTTGGGCTTTCGTTCCAGCACATACCGACGTATCTCGCACACGATTTGGTAGAGAGTTTTGGGCGGATACCGCTATCCTTTCTTTTTCTTCCGCAGTCTTATGCGGACGAAACCTTGACTGCGCCATGTTCAAGCACAGGCAGTCCAAGCTTACAATCTGTGTATTAAATATGTGGGAACTGTTGGAATGAATTTTATATCGTTAATCTGAGAAAATAAAGATATTTATATCACATACCTTCATTTGAGTCTTTCTTCCTTCCCTTTATGCCACTTTGGGTTGAAATAGTGACATTTTCACATTTGCTCCCGGTGTCTATAAAGATTTGGAAGGCTGGCAACTCAGGCGCCATTTTGACAAATACCACGCTATAAACACGCTACCAGCTGTATTCGAGGCCCCGAATTCCACTCAATTTTCAATTATTTGGCATTTGACCTCGGAAACATTAAAGTCAGATGATGTATCTTTCCTACCAAATGAGCTATAACTTTCGAATTTGCTTTTTTTCCCGTTCTATTTTAACCTTTTCTAAAAATTAAACCGGCAAAACGGATGTTCAGTACGATCTGCTGGACAGTTTAGAGTCACGGCACTCTTCCGACTTCTTGCCGACGGCCCGAAACCTTGGATCGTGATCGCTGATCGGCGTGGTGTGATGGCTCAGGGAAGAATCCTTGGGGACGACGTTGATCGCAAAATAAAAAAATTTTCTCGCCCAGCCCTCTTGGGACTTATCACTACACTTTCAAGGTTTCGGGCCGTCGGCAAGAAGTCGGAAGAGTGGCGTGACTATATAATAATTGTGGGAACATTGTCTTCCTTCAGGCGGGTTTCTTGGGTGCTATGAACGATTCGGGAAATTATATTTTAATGGAAAGAATTGGACCTACAATCCTCGACAGATTATCTTGAATAATTGTTGACTTGACCTTTTAGCAAGCATGCAACACGTTACCTCTTTATTCGTCATCGTTTCTCCCCCCTCCCCCCTTCAATGTTGGTAAAAAAACGCCCAAAATCTTTGGCCTAGCCCATCCAACATTGAGAGGGGTGGGGGAGAGGGCGGGATATCAATTTTAGCCAACTAATCTGTCTAAGATTGTCTGTGAGCTTTTTCAGGTTTGATTAGCATGCGACCGGAATCACTTGCAAAAATGGCTGTTATTGCTAGAAACTAACAACGGCGCGGTAGTGTGTACTTTTGAAACATCAATGTATCGTAAAAACGTTGCCGTTTTTTATGTAGTAAATGAGGTAGTAATCATTAATAGTAGTTCTTTTTAACATTATTGTTTTACGAGCTTGTTGATGAGCGACGTTAGTTGCTATAGGGCTTTGGTGTTATACTTCTGATTTTAGTTCAGCACACTTATTCTGAGCAAAGTTAGTATATTTTGTGCCTGGCTGGGTGGTAGGGGTGTAAAGTAGTCTGAAATTTTGGATTATTGTGCGTCTCTATGGAAACCAGATGAGACTCGATACATTGTGTGCATGTTAGAGCTTGATAGAGTGCGCGGTGTGAGAGCTGAGGTTGGCTGTGCGTACTGTTTCAGAAAGATAGATCAGCAAGTAATACTGCCGTCATGCTCTACATGCTTTGCGAAACTCGTTCTTCAGAAGTAGAGAACTCAAAGTATCCAAGAAAACACTAGTAACGCGATTGTTGCGACATGAGAGTTATTTATAGACTCAAAGTCTGAACGATTCACCACACGAAGCACCATTTCATGAGCTCTCTGACAGAAAACTTTCTCTCTGAAGCAAAATCTTTTTCAGCGAAAAGCATAAACCCGCCGTGTAGTTTTATTAAGCGTGATTAGATCAAGTTAGAAACGTCAGTTACAGTATTTTCAAACGAGAAATGATTTTCACGCCAGACAAAAGAAGAATGTAATAATTTTTTTAGTAGGGCGATTCACCATTCAAAATGTCTCTCAGAATCGCTAGCGTAAAAAGCCTGCTCTAAAAATATATGCAAGTGAAACTTTTTATTGGCAGTTTTCAGTTGGGAATTTCAAATTCTAGCAAAGAGAGGTTTGTTTTGGAAAAAAGAGCTCACACAATGGTGCTTCGGTGTGGTGAATCGTGAGACTGTGACTGGTCATTGCGTGACTTTGAAACTGACTAAAGCTTTATTCTCTCTGTTTTACATTTTGTTACATAGGAAAGTATACTACATTTTTCAATTTTAAGCACCGTGCAAGCAAATGTTGCCGTTGTTAGTAACTGAAAACGAAAACAGTTTTTTCTCAACTTGTTTCCAAACTTAGTCAGGTGTAAACCATCGCGTCACTGAATTACCGCTACCGACACTCACTCCAAGTTATTTGTTCTAAACTACAACGAAACCAAACTTTGTTTTATACTGTAAGTCCTTGCACAAAAAACTATCCAGCATTTTCCAATGTGAAAAAACTATATTTTTTCAAACGTCACACTTACTACGCAAAAGCACTCCCTTTCGTGTTTAATCTGGGTAACTTCTGTAGGTCACTGTAAAGACAATCCTCGACAGATTATCTTGAATAATTTGTTGACTTGACCTTTTAGCAAGCATGCAACACGTTACCTCTTTATTCGTCATCGTTTCTCCCCCCTCCCCCCTTCAATGTTGGTAAAAAAACGCCCAAAATCTTTGGCCTAGCCCATCCAACATTGAGAGGGGTGGGGGAGAGGGCGGGATATCAATTTTAGCCAACTAATCTGTCTAAGATTGTAGGACAAACTACGATATGCCAATCGGCGTGTCGCTCTTGGCCGACAAAGGCTATGCAGACGTCGCTCCTTTGCTCACACCTTTTCGTGCGGCTCAAATTCGTAGAATGCCAAGACATGAGCAGCAGCTTGCACGCAGATTAAATCGCAAACATTTAAAGTGCCGAATTCTGATCGAACACAATAAAGCATGTAAAAACATATCAGGCTGTTGGTAGCATTTGGCGCCATCCTCGATGGTTCCAACCCATTAAAAAAAATGGGAAAGCACTGAGCACAATGTGCGGTTGTAAATTTGAAAGCAAACGAATAAAAAAAAAATAGCGCGTTTGGCAAATAAAGAAGTTTACGAAGCATGACATATTTGCGTGTTTTTTTCTCGTTATTAGCATAAATAGAAGTGTTTCCACCACAGGATCATTGAGCCAACTCCAGAGTTGATAGTTTGCAGTTTTCTTGTGTCGCTGTGTGAAGTTTGACTGAGTTCGATGAGCGCTAAAATGAAAGTACCTACGAAAAATAAAAAAATTGAAAAACGCCCTTATCTAGTCCTTTAGTACCTAAATAAACCACTACTAGCATTTATTTGGTCAGAAATGCACTTTTAAGCGAGTTTTAGCCAATTTATTGTCACCTCTTACTCTTACTATATGTTCTGGAAGGCCGCAAACTGCAAAATTCTGAACGCTCAGCGATCCACAAATTTCCCTCGATTTTTTTCCAAAAATCATTGTCGCTTGCTCAAGCAAACCACACAAAATAAAAGTACAACTATTCAGCTTTCTTGTCTACCTTTTTCGTGGATAACATCCCTCTCTGAATGATATAAATGCAAATCTTTTCAGCCTCGTCGATTCGGCCTGAAATCCACGGCAGGTACGTGCCCCGACTCTGTGGTAAAAACAAACCGTTGTGACGTTTTTGCTCCCGTCTAGGGGTGGGCCAGACATTGTCTCAGGCTCTCACCACTTGTCCTTCTAGTCTGCGAAAATGTCTGGCCCACCCCTAGACGGGAGCAAAAGCGTCACAACGGTTTGTTTTTACCACAGAGTCGGGGCACGTACCTGCCGTAGTCCAGTCCCTGAGCTCTCCTTCGCGGCTCCGTTGTTGCCTCTGGTCGCCGAAAGGAGAGTCCAGAAACCTTTGTATGCGCATGCGCTAGATCTGACCAAGAACTTGGGTTTTTTCGTTAGTGCGCATGATCCAAATACCGTTGTCGGAAATTGATTGTTGGCTATATGAGTTTTGTCCATCAAGATAGGACACCCTTGTGACCGTAACCGCTAAATTTCAACAAACAATCTTCGACAGCAGTATTTGGATCATGCGCCCTAACGAAAAAACCCAAGTTCTTGGTCAGATCTAGCGCATGCCCATACAAAGGTTTCTGGACTCTCCTTTCGGCGACCACAGGAAACAACGGAGCCGCGAAGGAGAGTTCAGGGACTGGACTAGTACCTGCCGTGGATTTCAGGCCGAATCGACGAGGCTGAAAAGATTTGCATTTATATCATTCATATCATTCGTACTCCCTATATTGGACTATACGGGGATGCTCGGCCCGAAAGGGGTATGGTTTTCAGGCTGGAGGTATAAGAAAGGGGTAGGGTTTTCAAGCTGGGTATAAAAAAGGGGTAGGGTTTTCAGACTGGACTGAGTATAAAAACAGTAGAAAAAATTGTAATTTTGGTATAAAAAAGGGTCTGTATTTCACCGGTTTTTATTTACCGTTTATTTTTTAACAGAGCACAAATCCGATTTTTCAGGCTTGGTATAAGAAAGGGGTACCTTTTTCGGCTTTGGTATAAGAAAGGGGTACCTTTTTTGCTCTGAAATTGGTATAAAGAAGGGTAAGGGGTCCAGAATCTGGGCCGAGCATCCCCGTATAAAAGTTTTGGGAGTACCCCCCCCCCCCCCCCCCCCCCGGACTCGAACTTCAACAACTATTGGTTTTAGATGTAAATAATTGCTTATAATCAAGAGAAGTCCCTCGTCTGGTGAATAGGAAGGTTTAGGAAGCGCCAGAAAGGTAAACTAAAACTTTTTAGATTCTTGCTGTTTTCAATGGAAAGTTGCTTTGCACTGCTCATCATGTTGGACTTTCTTAAAGACTTGTACAACTCGGTCAATTCGAATTCAAGTGTGTGTGATTTAAAAACTTAGCTTAAGCAATCTAAGCTTATCAGTGAAACTGAACTTGGGAAAATCGCTTGTAAAACCTTTTCCAACAAAAACATGCACACTGGAGAGTCTGGAGAGATTTCCTTCCGTTCCATTTTTAGTATAGATTTCGAAAATTTCATACCGTTCCTCCTTCCGGTCGGGTTTGGGACCTTCGTTTTTTCGGCTCGAAATTCTCTGTTTTTAGTATAGATTTCGAAATAAATAGGCTGTCAAAGGACTGTTGTTTGTGAACAAAATGTATCCTGTAACACAGTTCCCCAAGTATGCAAGAAAATGGCGTGGTTTAGAAGTTCCGTGGTGCAGCCGTTTTTCCAGGCTGCTGGGCCAACAGTTTGACCTTGACCCCCCAACATCACGTATTATATATAAGATTGGCATAAGATATATCGCCGTGGTAAAGTTACTTTTATCATTTTTCAGAGGTTTTTTCTTTCTCACCTGTATAAAACAGACTGCATAGGGTATCTGCAGCGTTGAGCCCAACTTGGTAAGATGCCAATGATAAATCACTCTGTTTTGAAAATCGTGCCGCCATAGTGGGAAATAAACACACATACCAACCATGAACTATCCCAAGTAGGCCTGAAATGCCGATGCGTAGAGGGATTGACTCAGAGAGTACTATCACCAGTGTTGCTACAAATACTAACATCGAGCCTGTCACGACTGAAGCTGTATATGGTATACGGTTAACCAACCACGGCGCTACGAAATTCATTACCAGTAGAGGGATTTCGAAAGAGACTATGACCAGAGTCGAGGGGAACTCCGTTCCTGCTAACATGTCTTGTGTAGCAAAGAAGAGAACCTTTAGTGGAACCTGGTCACAAATGGCAAATATGAAGAGTGACAGGGCATTTTGCAAGTGTCTTGACATATTGATATCGCAAGTGAATAGTTTTTTTTCTGGTTTTGTTCAAGGTCCAAGTAGCGACCTTTTCCGCTTGCGTGGGGCACACTAGTCCAATACTCTGACAAATTTATGCATCTCATTATTCTCTTCCGTTGTTTTGCTTTGCTCCATTGTTTTTTTACAATGCCTTGCATAAAATTATCAGTGTATTTCGTTCGCTTGGGTACCAGCTGGGAAAACAAACTCAAGCGGAAAAGGTTTATTCTTGGGCTGAATTTGTATCTCTCGGCTTGTATCAAATCCAACGCAGAAATATCCATATTTTCTTCTTGCTACAACGGATTAAGCTGTACACTAGGTGAATTCAAACTGCAGAAATCGCAAGGCTTTTTATCCAATCAGTTTTTAGTGGCTACTGCTTACGAAGCCACTTTTCATAGTTGACAAGGCACATTCTGTTGGAATGCAAATCAGTCCTTTTATATTGCTAACGAGTTTCACGTCCCTAAAAGCCCGGTGCACACTAGCGACACACAAGGACGTTAGAGGGGGGCCTAGGGGGGTTCTCAAAACCGCACAAAAATTTCGAAAATACTGCCTTTCCGCACAGATTTTTCGGGAATACCGCTCACCGCAAAAAAGTTTTTATTTTTTATCTTAAACGGCGCCGTTTTTACACGCGAATTCAGTCAAATGCTTTCCGCTAACGATTCCGTTAATGGCAATCAGACGTTCTATTCAAGCAAAACGTGAGCGGAAGATTGTCAACAACCATCCGCGAAACATGATAAAAACGCCACGATACGTACCCAGGGGGTAGACATGATTA
This sequence comes from Scolanthus callimorphus, assembly GCA_033964015.1. Classification (NCBI taxonomy): domain Eukaryota; kingdom Metazoa; phylum Cnidaria; class Anthozoa; order Actiniaria; family Edwardsiidae; genus Scolanthus; species Scolanthus callimorphus. The sequence goes on from CM066920.1 coordinate 26,449,591, forward strand.
AAGACATCAGGACGTGACACTGCATGGATGCTCGTGTGTTTAACTGCAATTCGAGAGTCTTGGGACGCTAAATACCGCTAACCGTAGGACTCGCAAACACCGCAATACCGCATTTTTTTACCCAAATTACCGTGTAATCGCAGACTATTTCACCAATTTTCGCACACCGTAGACTTTGAAACTACCGCATAACCGTAACTTTTAAGCTTTTTTTCCGCAAAACCGCGCAATAACACAGCCAATACCGCATCACCGCAAACCCCTGGGCCCCCCTCACGTTATGTTGCAACGAAAAAAGCATGGGAAAACATTGGAAATAATCAATATTTTCCATGGATCATCATTAGATTACTTCACTAAAGCAATCTTATGTTATTTTTTGTGGTCTTCAACTTTTTGAAACCACTGAATTTTGTTCGCGAACCACTGAATTTTTGTTATGTGCACCAGGCTTAACAGTGCAAGGTCAACCTTGTCTTGGGTGGTGGGCAACTCTAAACCTTAAAACGACCAACTTCCGACGCTCATAACTTCTATGTTATTTGTTTGTTTGTTTGTTTGTTTGTTACTTCTGTGTTATTTATCGAAACCACCTGAAATTTTAGGATTTCACATATTTCGGTGAGCTCTTTTCAAATATGGTATTTTTATTTTGCTGGGATCAAAATGCAAAATGTCACACAACACCTGCAAACTCCCCAAATTGAATGGAATAGATAAAATTGCAAGAAAAATATGTCATATTGTGGTAATCCAATCTTGCCATTTACATGAAAATATAATGTAGCCCCACATATAAGAACCTGTTTGAATTTGCTTGGCTAAACAGGTTCTTATATTTTGGAGTTTTAAAATGGCAAATTTCTGCCCGCACGGAAATTGCGTAATTCGCGCGGTTGAGACACTGGGACTAGAGAGTGGGCAGAGAATTGTGGGTAACAAATATGGCGCCGCAGGTGTACTTGGTAACCACTCAAAACTCGGTCCAGGTTCTTTCGCAACCTCGTCCCCAGGGTCTTTCGGTCGTTTTTCAAAATGGCGGTTGACTCGGGAGAAGACCCTGGGGGAGGCTGAGTCACATGACCACGCATGACCAGTGTTTGAAAACATGGAAACGAGATTTGTCCTTTGTTTCGAGATGGTCATGTGACTCAGCCTCCCCCAGGGTCTTCTCCTGAGCTAACCGCCATTTTGAAAAACGACCGAGAAGACCCTGGGAACGAGGTTGATTCTTTCGAACAAATATACGATGTTTTCCGTCTATATATGAATTCATGTCGTTAAAAACTAGTCAGGTTTCTATTCACGATTTCATCAGATGAAAAACCCGTCATGACGAGTTTTCCGTCCTCTAGTGTGAAAACGGCTAATTATTGAATTCGGTTTTTGTGATATCCGTAATAAATCTAATTATCGCTGGGATCAAAATCTAAAAATAGATTCATCTACTTCTGTCCTTCGTAGAGACTGCGTAGAAATCACTCGAAACAGCAACGAAACTGAAAAATTCTCTCTTTTTTTCTTCTTCTCCCAGATCCCGTCAATATCAACAAAAAGCAAACATCTCAGTTACAAGAAGATTTGCTGCCAAAAGCAAAGGCACTCTACGACTTCCAAGGAGAGGAGGATGACGAACTCACATTTAAGGTGAAGAATCGATCATTTGTCTACAGCCATTTCTAAACTAGGGACGGTTTTCAACGATTTACACAACGTCCAATATACAGAGACCTGTTTTGTTTTCCTTTAGTGGATATATTGTAGTTTTAGGTGAAAGGAACATAAAGACCTATTGTTCACCTCTATTGTTGTTCTTCTCAGGCTGGGGACACGATCATTCTACTGAGTCGGGTCAACGCCGAGTGGATGGATGGGGAGCTGGACGGTAAAATCGGGCGATTCCCCTCCGCCTTCGTGGAGACTCTGGTTCCTCTTCCGTGAATGACACCCGAGGAAGGGGGGGGGGGGGGGGGGGGGGGGGGGGGGGTACTAGTCCCAAAGTCAAACAGCGGAGCTTGTGGAGATGATCGTCCCTAATATTTTATTGCATATCAAGGTTACTAAATGAGACCAAAACCCGAGATTTTAACCCCAAAAAGACACGACGATTATCCCCGTCCGTCTAACTAAGGTAGACCCCCTTGAATGCTGCATTTCTGCGTACATCCCCTCCATGATTGTGTTGTTCGTATTGCTGAATTAAAATTGCCGAGCATCAATCTCGAAATTATTTGTGGATTTCTGCTGACCTTGATAAAGGCAGTACCGCCGAAACGTCGGACCTGAATTTCCAGCGCTGTTTTTACATTTAGTTTTTTTACTACGAAATTATTTTATCATTAAGTAAGGACAGCAATATAAAAACAGTCACTGGTTGTATACGACAGATGAAAGAGAAAGAACTGTCTATTTGATGTAATAAAGCGACTGATAAACAACACATTGTACACTTGCGTTCGAGGTGGTCTATAGACCCCTTTCCTTGGGCGTAATGTTGTCCCATTTCAGATCACGTGGCATTCCCATGAGTATTCTTTGTTTTTCTGCTACGCACCGAAGGATATTTGAATATGGAAGCACCCAAACAAAGAAAGAATATTCAAATGAATGGCACGTGATATGAAATGGGACAACATTACGCCCAAGGTAAAGAGGTCTATTAGAACAACAGGGTCCCAAATCTCATTGGGAGTCGGAATAAATCGTTCAAAATTGACGTTATTTTTCGCATACACACGTGATTACGACACGTGCGTCACGACGCACCGCGTTATAATTACAGCTAAATTCACTATTTCGCGCTTCCGACTTTCAAAACGTCACCTTGGTTTTATTGGGATTTGAGGTTTTTCTGCTCCGCCAGTGAAACAATCTAAGCCAATCGGGTTCTTGAATGCAGTCGAATGGCTTTAGAAGAAGAACAATTATAAACGCGCTAGCCCCGACAACAGTGAGCTCTGATTTCCACAGGCAAACGGAAATTATTAAAGAGCCCTAGTCAGACACTCCCTTGTTATTGTTTTCGTCCGACATTAGAAGACGAATTACGTGTAGAAATCTCTTAATAAACACCTTAAAACAAAGTTTTATAATTCATTTACCCTCAATCGAAAATATCGCACTACATTCCCTAAATCAGCCGATGGAAATGGATGCTTGCTCTGACTCGGTATGTTGCTAGGCTGACAAAATGGCGGCTGAATGAGGGTCTTTAATGTCCCAACGCTAAAGACCACAGCATACATTGTATATCACACTTGTCTGCCCATCATTGGAATATGCGTGCTCCGTATGGGATCCATACACTCAAGAAGTGCATAATCCAGCTGGAAATGGTACAGCGCCGGGCTGCACGTTTTGTTCTGAATAGGTACCACAAGACCTCCGGGGTCAGCGGGATGCTACATCGACTTAGATGGGTGTCCCTCCAGGACAGAAGGTGGATTATGCGACTTTGTATGCTTTATAAGATCCAGCATGGCTTCATGGACCCGGGCAATCAAGTACCATTATTATATAGCTCGTATTTATTCGATCAAAACGCGCGCTCTGATTGGTTCTATCATGGTCACGTGGTAAGGTACAAACTCAATGTAGCCCGCGCGGGCTACAATTCAAAAATTGTTGCCCGCGCGGGCTACATCGCCAGAGCGGGAAAATAAAAATAAAAACATGGACTATTTTAACCGTGTATTTTCTATTTGCTATATGATAAAACACTTAATGACTGCACTCTCGGGAAACAGCTCGCTGTTGCTGTTTCCCTCGAAAGCAGTCACTAAGTGTATATTACACCCTTTCAGGACACCCTCTAGACAGCTTACCCAAGCCTAGAGGCCTTTAAGGTGGCCTTTAAGGTAGATCGACCCAGTAATTTTGCACCCATACCAAACAATTTTGAACCTCTCATATAAAAACAGGTTGATTTCTATAGCGCAGCCAACATAACATACCTACTACACATAGACCGAAATACATGTCAGTAAAAAAATTTGGGAGATCGGAGTTAGAATCACGTGACAATCAGGCCACGCCTATTTTTACTCTCACCCAACTTTCAAACTGTACCGACATTTTTCCGATAAATGCTCGAGATTGACTGATTGCCTACGTGTAATCGAAGTTTGACTAAATTCTACAAGCCCGATCTGAAGATATTTTAGGATTTATAAATTAGGGCTCTAATTTATGTAAAATTCAGTTTAGTGAATAAATATGTTACTTCATGGTTATAAATTGAAGTTTTTTTTATAGCTCATTCTATTTGTAATTGTTCAAGGAAGGTCATGCTTTTGATTAAAACTCAATAGTATTTTGCGATTTCGAAAAATATAGAAATGTAAGTATCAACATAATTGCCCCACGCATAAGCTCAACGCGAAATTTGGGCCTACTTTCACGAAATTTGGTCTGATTTAAAAAATCGTAGTTTTTTTCGCTTCAAACTTTTGGACGACTCCAAGGGATCAATGTAAAGTTTGTCTCCAACGTTTCGTATTAATTGAAATCCTCTAAGGCTGTCAACTGGGAACGCAAAGATCGGTAAATATTGGATGGATTTCTGTAGTTTCTTCTCTGGGATTTGCTATTGTTTCCCGTTCGGCACCAAATCGAATTCCAATGGAGCGCACGTGGGCTTGTCCTTGCTTGGCTAGTCTCCGATGTATGATAATTTTCTGAGGTTTTTCGGTCTTTTGTTATGCATTTAATTACCATATGTCGGGGACGATTCGGAGAGCATCACGCACGAATATCAACGTGTGCCGCACTGGAATTCGATTTTGTGCCGAACGAAGAACAAAAGCTAGTCCCTGAGCAGAAACTACACGAATCCATCCAATATTTATTGATCTTTGCGTCCACAGTTCTTAACAATAGAGGACTTCAATGAATATGAAACTTTGGAGACAAACTTTACATCAATCGGAGTCGTCCAAAAATTTGAAGCGAAAAAAAACTACGATTTTTCAAATCAGTCCAAATTTCGTGAAACTAGGCCCAAATTTCGCAGTAAGCTCATGTGTGGGGTCATTATGCTGATACTTACATTTGTATCCTTTTCGAAATCGCAAAGAACTATTTAATTCTTATAAAAAGCATTAACTTCCTTAAACATACACAAATAGAATGAGGTATAAAAACGTTCAATTTATAACAATGAAGTACCAAACTCTGCCATGTTAATTCATAACACTGGATTTTACATAAATTATAGCCCTGATTTATAAATCCTTAAATATCTTCAGATCGGGCTTGTAGAATTTAGTCAAACTTCGGTTACAAGTAGGCAATCAGTCAATCTCGAGGTACCGTAGAGCATTTATGGAAAAAATGTCGGACAGCCTGAAACTGGGGTGATATGAGAGTAAAAATAGGCGTGGCCCGATTGTCACGTGATACTAACTCCGATCACCCCAACTTTTGAACTGACATGCATTCCAGTTTCAAACCGCGGTTCTGACTACCCAAAAATGAAAAAAAAAAACTTTCGTGCAACGTAATTCATACATATCAGGAGACTCGTGGGCTGTGTTCTTTTTTGTGGGTCGCCTGTTTTGCGCCCTGGACTTGGGGTCCTGGAACTAGAACTATCCCCAGGCTCTCTTACCGCACCTGACATGCGCGGACCGCGTGGTTCTAGAAGTCAGTGAACGATTTCACGCGAAATTCATCTCGGAAAGGCCTCAAAATGGCTAGTTTCAAGTTCCAAAAAGACCAGCTTGATGGTTTAAAGGAATTTGTGCAGCTATGCAAGCTTCAGCCGACCCTTTTGCATAGTGATCAGCTGGAATTTTTGCGTGATTGGCTAGAAAGGTGAGGACACGTGAGACAAAGTCATTTGATCATCTCTTTCACTTTCATTTTAATTCCTTTTGCCTAACGGTGCATCACTACGGTTATCTAGAAAACGTTTTGGATTGCATCTACGAAGTACTTGTGCAGAGTTTTGAAACCATTACAGGGTTGTCAACGAATCCAAGGGCAAGGACTTCATAAATCGTGAGAAATCTTAGGATTTCTGACGAAATACAAAGGTTATACTAGAAATAGTCCAGTTTCGATTCTCTGCTCTACTGCTGAAAGGACATCATCGGTGCATAAATACAGTGGAAACCTCAATGGACAATTCCAGCTATAATGTATCAGTCAATTCCAGCGGTGACCATCCCCCCCCCCCCCCCCCGGGACACCGTAGGGCATTTGCACATCACTGCCTTCCCTGGGGTGGGGAATTTTGAAAATTTTAATGGCCCCGGGGTTGTGATTTGTTTTTCCCCGGGGGAGGGGGTGGGGAAGTTTGGTTTTCTCATAGTCAAGCACGTCTGGTTTTACGGAACTTCAACACCAGTTATAATAACTATTGGCAGTTACAATGTCCCAGTTAATAACGCCACATAAAGTATATTGCAGAGCATCGTATACACCACATTTGGGGAAGATACATTTGCAAATTTCGCAGTTAATGTCTTCTGTAGAGAAGAAACAGATTTCGCAATTTCGTCTCAGTGGAAAAACATAAAACGCATTGACACTATAAACAGAGGTCCAATTTCGCAAAAAGTCAAGTAACATAACTGCGTAATAGTAATTGCTCTGCAATTAGAATAAAGGTAAATTTTGCACTGAGAGATTACGGGGACAATTTGCAGCCAAATGGCTACAACCGCCTAGGAATGTCTACCGATATTATACCTTAGTTTCAATTCTTTATTTATATTTTGTCTCACTTTCAGTGAATTGAGAACTCGTTCAAAGACGAGAAAACTAAAGTACATTTAAAAACGAATTATAAATGCTCGGACAGTATAGATGGAGCTGAAGTTTTTGTTGTGAAGCTTTGTCATGCAGAGTCGATAGAATCTTACCGTCTTTTCCTCGCCCCGGGGAGGGGCATTTGTCCGCTTTTTGTGTCCCCGCCGTGGGGTATTTTGCATTTTTGCTAGCCCGGGGGTGGGGAATTTTCAGTTTTATTTTTAGAAATGACTAAAATCATGGTCACCGCTGGAATTGACTGATACATAAGTTAGGCACTCGGATCTTGGTTTGCATGTGACGTCACTGGCGGCCATGTTGGTGGTGCAGAACAAAAGAAAGTTCATTTGCTCCCACATTGTGTGTGCTTGGGAAATTCAGCTCTTCCCATGGATGGGTTTCTGCAGAAATTCCCTGTGACTCTTCTTTATTCAGAAATACCCAAGCCATGTCCCACAATTACCAGAATGCAGTGCACGCTTTTTCAACAGTTTGTTCGACAAATCTCCCTCACCTTCTGACAGCAGCTCATGTGTGCATTATAGCTGGAATTGATCATCCATGAAGTTGAAAAAACATCTCAATTCAAGCTTCATCAGTTCTTGTTGGTACACGACTGTATTCCCAACTTTTGTTACTTCAAACTAAGGCTCCCACTGTATTTGAGTCCTATTGATGCCTACCGTATTTACCCGTATATAAGACACACCTTTAATTTTGAGGTCATTTTGGCAAAAAAATCAGTTTCTAAAGATTTTTAATTTGTATTGCGTGCAACAGCAATTCCATAAAGAAATCTCATGAGAAATAGACTGGCAGTAAGTGGAAAATGACAATTAAACATGAGGGCAAATGTTTTAGGGGGGTTTTATGCCACGAACAGATGAGTAAAATATTCCGACCATTTCTTCATTTTATTTTGTTTGTTTGAGATAAATCTTGTGCTACACACGATTTCACGCAAAATTTAAGTAGTTGTGCTAATATTTCTATGCATTGTAGCCTTCTAGCAGGCATTTACAGGCTGATTTTATCTCAAAAATCACGGAGTTCGTAGTCGCGAGTGCCGACAAGCGCCATCTTGAATTTTTGGACGTGCGTCCTGGGCCGAGTGACAAAATCCAAAATGGCGCTCGCGACTAGGAACTCCGCGATTTTTGCAATAAAAACAGCCTCCAACGCCTGCTGGCAGGTTTCACGGATCAAAAGCTTTATTATGTGCAACCGAACCACACAACCATGAATCAGCAAATTTGTAAGGATCTTTTGTATTTGTTGTTATGCAAATTCCCAAAAGTGATTGTAACCGACGAAAACGCGCGACGACTCCCCGAATCTCGGGAAGCGCCGTCGATCCACGCGGTTAAGAAACTAAAACTAAAAAACGAAATGAAAGGTTTCGGCGCTAACATAAGGACGCGCCTAAAACTAAAACTGAAATTAACTGAACATAAAACTTATCAGGATCCGCGAGCGAAGGCAACGTGAGAACAAATGATGGATGCAAGGAGTGGACTTATAAGAGATTTATTACGGAACTTACGAACATATTACAAAACTGTTACGATACATGTGAAATTCTATAAGGCGAAACTCTATAAACAATTCTAACCAAAACTATTAAAAGCCGTGTCAAAACTCTCACGAAACTCTAGCGAAATATCAAAAACTCTTCTGAAAACTATTGTGTCACAATTCCAAAACAACTCTAAACATTCTTACTCAGAAACACTTGTTGCGCACAAAATCTTGTTCGAAAACTCTCTACGAATAATTGAAATCCTAAAGCTAATCTATCTTTCCGAAAATACTTACAACGGAGAACAGAGCACAGCTTACACTCAAGACTTTAGCCGGCCGGGGGCAAAGCCCCTACTCTTGTTGACTGTCTCTGCTTTGCGACTTCTCAGCTTTGCTCTTCTTCAATCTCTCTCTCTCTAATAACCTAAATCTGCGTATTTATACCAGCTATCACTAACGAGCTTGTAATAGAACTTAATTAAACAAAACTTAAAAACGCGTTCCGCCCTTGCTAGATTTCCGGTCAACAACAAAGGAACTATTTACCTACTTAGCGGCAATTTGCGCAATTAGGAAATTAGCGGCAACCATTACAGCAGACCGTGCACACAACGGAAGAAGATAACAACGCCTACTTCTCCCTTGTGCTGATACAAAAAAGTAATAATTCTAAAGTCCTCTTTCTGAGTTTTGCGAACTTAAAATCACTGAAAAGTGATCTGGTCACATGATGTTCCGTGTATAAGACGCACCCCGATTTTGAAGGTCATTTTGGAGTGAAAAAAGTGCGTCTTATATACGGGTAAATACGGTATTCAGTAGTTGAGCAGAGAATTCAAAACTGGACTATTCCAAGAAAGATATATGACAATTCAGACAGGAGTGAAATAGCTTGAGACTCCTGGCAAAACTGGGAGAGTGACATCCCTTGTTAAATGTTTGCAAGATACTATTTTGTTTGCACATAAGCATGTTCATTAGGTTCATAGTGCATCTAATTTGCATTTATCCAAAGTCCTGATATCCTTGGTTATTGGCCCAGTTATTTTGTCCACAATTTCCACTTCCATTAGTAATTTCATGATATTCCACTCCAGTTTTGGAGCCACTCTACCCCCTCCCCCCCACCGGCAGAGCAGAAACCATGTGCCGCAGAGCCCCCAAGCCAAGAGAATATGGACACTTCTGAACCTACTCCAGCAGAAGAGCCTACTAAACCAGAGAAGCCATCCTCACAGGCCAAACCTACTGTAAGTGATTTTCATTTTTATTAACCCAAACTTACAATTGTGTGGTTCCAGAAAATATCCATCCTCCCCACCCCCCACGGAAGGGTGTTGAAAATTGACTCCCCACTCCCACCCCTCTGGAATTTCCAAAGGAAAATACAATATTTGTATGGAAGAAATCAGGTAAATTGACCCCCGCACCCCTCTGGTGGGAGAATGGATACTGGTATTTTCTGGAACCGCACATTCAATATCATTAATGGGTTAAGGTGGTTTATTATTTTTTATTGCTTTTAATCCTAGGAACCAGAATCAGAGGAAAGTGAAGAAAGTGATCTAGGTAACTACAAACATCAGTAAAATGATACAGGAATAAAACCTGCAGTGTCCATGTAATTCAAAGAAGATTTCAGTTCTTTTGTTTAAAGACCTCCTAGCCCTACACGCATGACTGCCCTTACAAGCCAGAACATACGTAACAGCCCTAACAGCATAAACAAACTTTACTGCCCTATCAAAACCTTACAGCCCATAGAAACCAAACTGACAAAACAGAATTGCAGAAATTCAAAACTATACTCTTTGCGAGCAAACTTACAGTGTACTAAAAAATGGTCACAATTTAAGAAATATTTACAAAACTAGTCCATATTTTTTGGTCGCAAGGGAGAAATTCTGGTCACTTTTTTGTGCCTGATGCAGTCTCGATTTCGAGCCCTGTTCAAAGTACATTCAAAAGTTCAACAGTTTGGTGCATTTGCTGCATTTCTTGCACTTTCTGCTGTTTTAATCAAAAAGTTAGTTTGCTGAAAATCTTTGTTTTAAACAAAAAGTTAGTTTGCTGAAAATCTTGCATAATTTTTTGCGTAATCCCAAGGGCCCTGATTACTATGCATGTTTCCTTGTAGATATTGACCAAGAGGGTGTGATTGAGCCAGATACTGATGAACCACAGCAAATGGGAGATAGCTCCATTACGGTAAGACTAGCTGGTATTTGGCCTTTTTTCTTGTTGTTACATGCACTGCTCTCCGTGTCTCCCTGGTTTTGGCCTGGAAATCACATGTGTACTGTGGTATGTGTGAGGCCCTTATGTACAAGGGGGCTTCAAATGTACAGTAGGCCTTGTTGTTTCTAAAGTAATCTTGACTTTGTGAAGCCATATTCTTCATTTAGAGCATAGCAAAAATGAATGGATAATGATTTCTGAGAATGACTTTTGAAAAACAATTTATCTTAACTTGCTTTGGTCCATTTGTTTCATTCTGCAGAGAATGTCATCTTACTGATTGTTTCTTGCACTGACTATGTGTAGCATACCAAGACATTTTCTTAAAGTACGCAGGGGCGTAGCCAGGATTTGAGAAAAGGGGGGCCACATCTGTAAAAATGTATGGTGGCCCTTTCCAGCTTTTTTTCCAGCTTTTTGTCTTAATTTTTCTAAAAAGGGGGGGTCACAGACAACCCAGGACCTGTCCCCCTACATAGCTACACCCTGGTATGCTCAAGGGCTGGGGAGGGTGGCATGGGTAGGGCCTTTCATGTCTTAAAAGACATAAAAAACAATGTGTGTTTCCCAAAAATATCCATACCCCCCCCCCCCCCCCCCCTACGGTAGGGATTGGAAATTCCAGAGTTCTGCAAACCCATGGCCGACTCAGAAGTTTTTGTGATAAGACATGTGATCACCATCACCTTGTAGGTTACTGATGAAATGCGGGAAGAAGCAAATGATCTGCGAGGCCAAGCAACAGTCGCTATGAATGATGGTAAAGTCTAAGGCACTGTCCACACTACAGCAGCTAATTCTGAAAACAGCTAAATATTTTGCTGGTTTGGCTACAGTCTACACTTCACCAGCTAAAGGGAACATTTCTGGAATGCTGACAAAAGTGGAATCCTTGAAAATGCCAGCCTATCATTTTAGTGTGGATGCCAAAGACAATGACGCCATTGTGATCATGTGAACAAACACTGGCTCCTTTTTCTCTTTGGCACATGCACAAAGGTGTAAAATTATGATCTACACTGTACATGTAATTTGATGTTTGCATCCAGTTGCTTTTGTTGATATTTTAACTATCGCTACCATGGCAAATCACTCAACCCAGTTTTAAAGTTAAGCTGTCGTTGTACAAGAAAGTTTTGCATACTGTAGCAGGCTTAGCAGGAAGAAAACGTGTACCAGTAGTTATGCGCCTGGCTGGCTACAATGTTATTATGCTTTTTTTTCCTTCAGGCAATCTTGAAGAGGCCATCAAACTGTTTACTGAAGGGATTTTAAAGAATCCCAAATATGCACCACTTTTCTTCAAGAGAGCAAGGTACAATATCTCAGGGAAACAATTCATAGACTGCATCCCTCCAATCATTGATAATTTTTCTCAGTTTTGACTTTATCACTGTGTGGTGTAACAGCTGATTTCAAATGAACCTGAGTGAGTTAATACACTTTTTAAATTATTAATGGCTTGTTCACACTAGTGAAATAAGCATAAGAACATTTGAACAAATTTCGCCATTCAAAGAGAGGATAGCTACATAGCACTGCAATTAAAAAGCATTATTGTTAGCACCCTGTATGAAAAGCTCTATGCATTTCTGCCATTTTTCTCTGCTTCTGCTGTCATGACTTGCAGTTGCTATGTTGTTAATGTGAATCAACCTTTATAGTGTAAGGAACAATGGTTCATTATTAATTTCTTGCAGCACTTACAATTTAGTTTCAACAGTCATCTTTAATCTGCTCATAGCTGGTCCCACAAGTCCTTACTGTAAGGGTGATAATTATGTTTTGATTTTTTTGTTTCAGTTGTTATATTCGAATGAAAAAGCCTAATGCTGCAATAAGGGACTGTGATAGGGCAAAGGAAATCAACCCAGACTCGGCTCAAGTCTATAAATGGAGAGGACGTGCCCATGAGTAAGTTCATGTGAATTTCAGAGCTAAACATCATGTCTGGAAGGAAGCGAACATGGAGACCACCCAAATCGATTATATGTTTGTACAGTGCCTTGTTTCTGACTGGTCATATAATGCTCAAGAGATGAAGATTTATGTTAAATGTGGATACTCCAGTCTTTGTCAAACCATGTGTGCAATACCCTGCTAACAATCCCTCGATGTTTGTCTCTGCCGGCTGCTCAGAGTTGCCAATTTGTGGTCTATCAATGCCCTAAGCCTATTAAATAGAGTGGCGCCACAATTTATTCAGACAATTTGTTCACACGGGCCAGTGCAATTCTGACCTTCGATACTGCCTGTTCATATGGTGCCGGTACAATTCTGACATGTTTTGCAACAGTGTTCACACAGGCAAAATCTGTGCCAAAATCGGTCCGGTACTGCAGGTCTTGTGTGAACGTGCGACGGTATCGGACCAGAATTGTACCACTCCGGTTTTCTACCAGTCTCATGTGAATGGGGTCTCAGCCTTCAGGCTGCAATGGCTTGAAGTTTGCCATTATCCCTGTCAGGTTACTGGGTCACTGGGAACAAGCTGACAAAGATTTGGCACAAGCCTGTAAATTGGACTTTGATGATCAAGCCAATGAATGGTTCAAATTAGTTCATCCAAAGGCAAGTACATTGCTGTTAATGCTGATCACCCTTTGTTGTTTAATGTTCCACAGATCTGGTTCACAGATTAAAAAATGCTCAATCTAGCATTAGCATTAGCAAAGTAATTAGCACATTGCATTATACTGAGAAAATGATTGATACATGTACATGCCCTTGGCAATGGTAAATCTCTCACTATCTGGACTGATCTAAAGCCAACAATGGCTTTTTGTGTGATAATTTTGTGGTTGCCAGGTATAATTTGCTGGTCTGGTCTTGAGGAAAGTGCCTGTGAAAATTATTGGATTGAAAGAACAAGTCCTCGCACCTTCAGCACTCCTCTGGCATTTGTCAGGGGTTCTTGGCTTCTCTGGGGATGCGCCAAAGTACTGTAGGGGCTGCTAGCAGTCTATTTAGTTTACCCTACATGTGACCCCTACTCTGACTCTCGCCACTGCAATAAGCATGACTGCACAAGTTTTCGTTTGCGTCAAAATATGGGCTGTAAACATACAAAGCAGCACAAATTGCTAGAAACAATGTTTCCTTTTCGTTGGCCTGCGACCTATGACCCGCAATATGATAACCACCATGAAATTGTATAAATTAAATGAAGAGGCTATGGTATTTTGTAAAAACGTGATATTCATGTCTTTCTGTTTCTTGTTTTTAGGCACTGAAAATCGCTGAACACAAAAGGAAACAAGAGAGGAAAAAGGAAGAAAAAGAAGAAAACGAAAGAAAGGAAAGAGTGTAAGTATGAAACATTGTCTGGTACTATGTTTACTCCCTATATGTATGTATATATAATATGACTTCATGCTGTCCAATTCAGAAAAAATGGATGATTCAGAGGAACTCCAAAATTGGATCGCACATGCTGAAATTGGACACTTTCGGCTTTTTATCAGTCACTATATAATTAAGCAAAAAAAAAAACGGGCCTAATTTCCACAGGCACTTACCAACAAAAAGGTTGTGCAGTCGTGCTTAACACAGGAAAATATTGTGGTGGCGAGAGTCAGAGTAGGGACATGTAGGGTTAGGGTAAACTAGTAGTTTCTCTAGTTTAAAATAAACTTGTTCTTTCGATTCAGTAATTTCCACAGGCACTTATCTCCAGACCAGACTAGCAAATTATACCTGGCGACCACAAAATTACCAATTTGGAGTTGTGTCCAATTTCAGCGTGCGCGATCCAATTTAAAAATAATTGGACAGTTGACAACAATGGGTATAATAAATAAGGTAATTTAGGGGTTTCTTTGGAGGTATGCTGAAGAAGGTATTTTAGGACCAAGGAATATTTTTTAAGGATACGGTACACCTTCAGGGGTACCTCACGCAGAAAAATCGTCACGCGCGCGCTTTTTGGAGGATTCCTACATGTTATATATCAAATTAAAGCTAAAAGATTGTAGTTTGTAACCGAGTTTTTAATAAATAGATTATTTTTATTTAGAGAAAGAAATTCGAGGAAAAATGGATAAACAGTGTGGTTTCTTCGCGGGAGTTTTAGGTCAGGAACCACTGGTCGAAAATTTATGCAAACTGCTTCATGTCAATCAGCACATAATTGTTTACAAAACCGTGTCTCATTTTGTTCATATCGAGTTTCGTTTTGGAGATATTTGAAGCTAAAGTAAAACAGCGCATTTTGCGTTACTACCCCCGCTGCGAGGCCCATAATTTCAAAACTAGTTCGAAATCGAAAATATCGAGACACAGTTTTGGTGACAGATTCCTGACCTAAAACTCAAAAGAATAGTCGTAAACAGCGCTGATAATTTTTTTGAGAAACGCGAAGCTAAAGAAATTCAGCGCCGACACTTTTGATGACAGTGATTGACATTCACACCTAATCGAAGTATAGGTTTGTCACGTCTTGAGCCAATCGCATGATGGTAGATGTAGCTTCACAGCCAGAACTCATTTGCATGCAAGTTCATGATTTCGCCGCAGTTTCGCGCGCTGAATGAGGTTGTAGTCGACTGCTTTCGAGAATGGCGAAGCCTCCTCAGCCACCAAAGCACGCGGTAAAACAAACTGCTAAAAAAACTACAGTGCGAGCCGCGAAGTCTAAAACTATGAAGTGAAAGTCTGTGAAGTCTGATGCGCCTTCAAAGTCGGCTAGAAGAACCAAAGCTAAAACTCCTTTAGTTCCCTGGGGTTCCTAACTTCTTTTTCTTTTGGTTGTCTGGACCACGCTTTCTACTCGAACGATACATTGGAAAATATTGCTTACTTCTTCTGGGCGCGACGACTAGCTACAAAATGGCTTGAATCCTTGAATGAAGCTCTCGCATTTCGCACAACATAAAAAAAGTGCCCGTATGTCACGCTAGAGTAAACAGGATTAAGAGATTATCGCGCCTCGCGAGCTTTATTGATCCTTGCTACTTTTTCGTTTTCCTAAATATCTCGTTCGCTTTAAGGGGAAAGAATATTTTTCTTCTTCTAATACTTAGTTAAACAAATCGAATGCGTGCAAAAAAAATTTAACGAAAAGTTGCCCCTGAAGGTGTACCGTATCCTTAAGGTGAAATTTTTTCTGACCAGGTATTTTTAGGGTGGAAATTCAGGCTTCCAGACGGTCATCCCTACCATTTTAACTTTGAAGTACCAATTGGTGTTGGAGACGGAACCTACAGTTTACTTCCTTATCCAAGAAAGTCTAAACATTTTCAGATGTCAGAGCAAAGACAGTACCCTCTCCTCAATTATTTAGAAAAAGACGTTTTGTTGGTAAACTTCTAAATACTCTTGATCTCTTGAGCTTGATCTCTAGTGATCTCCAAAGTCTTGTTGTGTTGTTTTTCATAGACGAATAGCCAAGGAAGCTCAAGAAAAAGCAAAAAAGGTGTGTTGGTCATTGTGCTCAGAATGTTAATCGAAGAATCATTGTTGGTTTTTAGTAGGATTAGGGCACTAAACCTTATGTTGTCCATGGATGGCGGAAGCAGAAAGTTGTTGGGGGGGAGCACAAAAATATCGGAAACGCCTACTCAGAAGTTGCTGAGTTTATGTTGTTAGCCATAAAATTATTGGGGGAGGCCTAGCCCCCACAAACAAATTATTACACATGTTGTCAGTGATGTAGGAGGCAGATAATTTCTGTTCCATCATTGTTTGAAAAAGAAAGAAGGATAAATCTCCGAGGGTGGGAGACACCCTAGCCTGAATCGCTCTCAATTGTACCTCACTTTGCGGAAAGGAGACTTTTTAATTCGCTTGGAGATTTTCTCATCCATTTCATAATGTACTTGACCAAACTCGATCAGTAGAATTGGATTGTTTTGCGTTTCTCAGTGAGACGTATAGGGGTCCATGACAACGCACACTCCCCCGAGCAAAAAAGGTGTACGGAAACTCCCAAGCCAGTCAACCAGGCGCCACAACTGTTGAAGAAGGCGTGCGTTGTCTTGGAGACGTTGTAAAAAAATAACGGTTTTTACTTGGCTGTGATTACGTAATGGAAAAGGAAATCCTGTGGCAAATTCAGACATCTGTCTCCTTTCGCAAAGTGAGAGCGAAGGGCTTAGACCCCCCCCCCACCCCCCACCCCCCGGACAAAAATAAAGGGCGATCGTCCTATTCCTTATGGTATAAAAATTCACTCATGTGCTATTGTTATGGGTGTCAGATATCAAAAGACTCGTCTGTTATCCCTTAGGTCACTTCGTATGACTCTTAGTGGTAATTGCTATTGAATCACACCCTATTTGCAATCCCTTAGGGTTGTAATTTTTTCACACGATCATCCCGGTATAATTTTAGGGTGGGTCCACCCCGGAAAAACCTTGAACCCCAGGGGGGTACTCGGATATGACTCCAATGACGGGGGAGTCCGACGTATTTTTTGGGTATGAAATTTGTAGTAAAAGTATTTTTTGGGGTTGAAAAATCAGCGGGTATTTTTTTTTTTGCTGGGGGGGGGGGGGGTTGAAACGTTTCACAGGCTACAATGAGTTGATCATCAAGACACTGCCTTTGCTGAAGCTTATTTCCTGGAAACATCATGGGACGGCCATCATGTGTATGCTGGTATCTGTTTAGGCTAAACAAGTTGGTATTTTTTGGGGTATCAAATTTATGGAGCAGGTATTTTTTTTAGCCTGCGAAAGCCGACGCCACTTAGCGCTCGTCGAACGACACTCCCGCTAAGAGGCGTCTGCGCGCTCTGGTCAGAATACAAAGCATTTTATATAGCATACAAAGCATTTTATAGTAAGGTATTCAAATAAGACGAAAAAAAATGCAACAAAGTTAAAATGGCCACGTAATTCTTCTGACCAGATCTGGGTCAGAATACGTCATCAGTATGGAATGTTTGGCTTGAGCGCGCAGACGCCTCTTAGCGAGAGTCCCTTTCGACGAGCGCCAAGTGGTGTCGGCTTTCGCAGGCAGGTATTTTTTGGGTATAAAATTAATGGCTCAGGTATTTTTTGGGGTATGAAATTTGGAGCTCCGTCGGACCCTCCCCCCCGTTATTTTTATATCCAAGTACCCCCCCTTCGGCTTAGAACCGTATGGAGTACAGTATGTACAAGATTTTCTTGCTCTCTAAAGCCAGTAGCATGTGTAATGAACGTACATACATATGCTTTATTCAATCGTCAGTATATTATCTTCGAGATATCTAATGATCTAAATTTAATTTACATTACTTTTTTAAACAGAATCCTATTTGGCGCCATATCTTTTTTTGTATTTGGCACAGTTATGTTTGATTTCAAAGTGACTATGCAATAACGAAAAAGAGTGCGGTATTTGTGACCACAATATGCTAAACCCATTTTGATGTGTAACATTCCTGCAGGAAGAAGAACAGAGAAGAAAAAAAGAAGCTGAATCAGAATCTAGTGGTGGCATGCCTGGGGGATTCCCTGGCGGGATGCCTGGAGGTTTTCCTGGTGGAATGCCGGGGGGATTCCCTGGGGGGATGCCTGGGGGATTCGCTGGGGGGATGCCTGGCGGAATGCCCGGTGGAATGCCGGGGGGAATGCCGGGGGGATTCCCTGGTGGTATGCCTGGGGGATTCCCCGGGGGTATGCCCGGTGGAATGCCTGGTGGAATGCCGGGAGGACAAGGTCAGTACCTTTTATCGATTGCCAAACACTTACAGCTATTAAAATCGTTGCATCGCGACCTGCGTTTTCAAAACATCATCGATATGTTTTAGTGGCTTTGCAAAGCCGCCAGTCAAGCCTTATGAGGCAATCAGATTCTTGCTCTGTTTCGCCTAGTGCAGTCGCCTGGCTTTCCGTCGCGACGTTGTCTGGTTTTAGTTCAGAGGGGAGGCAGTTGACTGCACAAGGCGAAATAGGGCAAGTGAGTCATTAGCTCAGATGGACTGATTGGCGACTTCGAGATGGAGAGATTTAATTAAGTTTGAGGAATCTATTTATCAAACGTATTTTTATATTAGTGATATTTCCTTGATTCATATTTTCTCGTGTCGTATTTGATTCGTCACAGGTTCAGGCGGGATAAACATAAACGATCTTCTCAATGATCCCGAAGTCCTGCAGTCATTCCAGGTAACTAAAGAACAATACCCTGCTCAATCAATCAATCATTTTATTATCATTACAACACAACAATGTTTTTACTTTTCTGTCCGCAGGTAGCTCGAGCTAATCGAGGCGAGCAGTAAGGGAAAATATTGTATCGAGCTAAAACGAGCGGAAAAAAACTAGAACAAATCGAGAGACAAAAAAAGATAACTGTTTCAAGTAATAGCATTTTAAGATGTTGGTAGAGAAATACGTGCAGCAGAAAAAAAAGGACTGGTTTACAGCAGATGATAATGGATGATTCCAGCTATGCGCGCGCGCTCTTTTTTATTCAGAAATTCCCAAGCCGTGTCCCACAACGACCAGAATGCAGCGCGCGCTTTTTTAGCAGTTCGACAAATGTCCCACATCTACCGACATGCAGCGCGCGCGTGCGTTATAGTTGTAACAGACATCGTATCAATATAAATATCCTCTGTTTGCAGCACACGCAATAGTAATTTGTGGATTCTTTTGCTTGCAGGCGGTGGAGGCTCGTGGCCGCCATCTTGGATTTATTTGACAATCTCTCTCCCCACCCCCTCTGTCCTCGCGTTTTCGCTTTGTCACATAAATCTAAGATGTGGCCAGGATCCACGGCAACCTCGTTCCCAGGACTTCTCGGTCGTTTTCAAAATGGCGGTTAGCTCGGGAGAAGACCCTGGGGGAGGCTGAGTCAAATGACCACGCATGACCACTGTTTGAAAACATGGGAACGAGGTTTGTCCTTTGTTTCGAGATGGTCATGTGACTCAGCCTCCCCCAGGGCCTTCTCCCGAGTCAACCGCCATTTTGAAAAACGACCGAGAAGACCCTGGGAACGAGGTTGGATCATCACGAACTCCGGCGTTTTTTCGCGCCAAAAACGCCATTTACCGCCTGCAGCAGGCATTTTATTGTTCATTTATCGAATTCAATCGCAAATATTGCACTACATTCCCTAAATCAGCCGATGGAAATGGATGCTTTCTCTCTCTCGGTATGTTGCTAGGCTGACAAAATGAAGGCTGACACAGGCTCTTTAAGGTTATTCAACTGTTTTGCACGGCGCACGCTGTTCTGCGCATGGACGCGCGATCAATTCGTTCGAAAATGACGCAATCGAGCGCGCGCGCGCAAGCTAAATATCCCCATTTGAGCGAGAAACACCAAGAAAAAGTCGCTTTTTGGGATATTGCGCGAAAACAAGATTGGGCACCCCCATTTTTTATTTTACCATTTTGATAAGACTATCATTCCCTGTTATAAAAAAAAGTTTAAAGAAATTTCCACGACAAGTTATTGAGCTATCGTCATAAAAAGCCCCAAAACGAGACACAAAAGACTCTCAAATTATCACGAGCGGTGCGCACATTTCTGCACATTTTCAAGAGTAGCGTCAACACACATAGAAAATTAAACATTTCAATGTTCGTCCTAGGTAGTGAAGCATCCAACAGTTCTGTTCAAACCTGCAAGCGAACTGGATTGCTTCATTAGTGAGCGTTTTATCACAGTTTCACGTATTCCTTCACAAAATAGCCCTAGGCACTAAACATGGGGTATGTTTGCGCCATCACAGTTTCTAAACGAGCATGGGCACCCCCTCTTTTTATTTCATATTTTCATTTCATGTTTCTATACTAAATGGTCAATAGACAAATTAAGAAAAAAATTCTACAAGTTTTATTTCAGGGGAATTACCTTAATCATGTTTGAAATGGTAACAAAACAGCTAGTAGTATTTGGTAGAAACAATTCTGTTGAAGTCATATTAAAATCATTTTGTAAACCACAGTCAAAAACACGCCATATAGCTCTGCGAGTCCGGGATCGATTCTTTGATTCAATTTACTGACATGTTGTTGTTGTTTGATTCAATTTACTGACATGTTGTTGTTGTTGTCAGGACCCAGAGATAATGGCAGCTTTTCAAGACGTCAGCCAGAATCCTGCCAACATGTCAAAATACCAAAACAACCCGAAGATCAAGAAAGTAATCGACAAGCTTACTAAAAAGTTTGGAGGCCCTGACGGAGGGACCCCACCACCGTCAGATGGACCTGGCTCCCAGCCCCCTCCCAGTAGCGGTCCTACAGGGACCATGCCGGATATCGACTGAGTAAGGGGTCTCTAGAATGAACAACGTAACATACTTGTAACCCATAAGCTTGGGCAAAACAGTTAAAAAGGCACATAGTCAACCAGCAACCTTTGCGCTTTATTTTCACTGACCGCTGTGTGTTTAGCTGATCAATTCGCAAAGGGTTTCCTACTGTATTGTCCTTCGCATTTCCTACAAACTTGCATCGACTTTTCATATATGGAAGGTCAACCCTTACCCTGACTAGGACTGCAAAGGATGTCGGTTGACTATGGGGCTTTAACATTTGATGCAACTTCATTCGTTATGGGATGTTGAAATGTTTAACTTTGTTGAACTATGATGTGATTGGAAGTTTCGTTCAACAATGTAGAACTGGTTTGGCATTTCCATTCAATATCATTCATTCAACATAAGTTGAATAAAACAGGGGCGGATTTAGGGGTGAAGCCCCCCCCCCCCCCTCCCCTCCCTTTCTCGGTTTTCCCATACATTTACTGTATTTGCTGTAGGAAATTTGAAAATTTTCGTCCCATGTTTTCACTTTCCGTCCCCCCCCCTTCTAAATTCCTGGATCCCCCTGTAAAATGTTGAACAGGAGTGCAAGCCAGTTGAACATTTTGTTCTTCTCAGTGCGAAATGTTTAGCGACTATGCTCAGTAGATGCTCGACAATTTTCAAATCAGTTAAGTATGATGGCAGTTGTAGGGATGGCGAATTATTATACATTGTACTCACTATCTCGATTCTGACTGGCTGAGAGAGAGCGCTTTACTTTGGGAATCACGCACTTTGAGGGCTGCTGATTCTTGATTCTACGCGCGCAATGCAACATGGGACTAGAGCACTTGAATGTTTTCCCTTTTTAACATGGTGCTTGTGTAAAAGAAATTGCTTAACAGAAAAAGAAAGTATTTTTACTGAATCAATGTATAATAAAACAATATTGAATTCGGTTTTTGTGATATCCGGACTAAACAATGTCTCGCCAAGTGGAATGGCCTCGCCTGATTCCACTTGTCTTGACATAGTTTATTATGGATATCACAAAAAAACTCATCCAATAATTGCTTAAGTCGTTCGGAAATTGAAGAATCGCGCGAAATTCTTAGGGATTCTCGGGTGTTGAGAGCTGTCCCACGATCTCGTTTTCTAACAAATTAACGCAAAATACAGAGAATGTATGAGAAGCAATATTTGATAGTCTCGATTTTTTAGGCTTGATTTCGCTGACTGCCACCCCTACTTGTGAAGAGTCATTTTACTGTGCGACTACGTCAACCGGGCCATTGTGTAAGACGTTAGCCAATCAGTGAGCGAGAACAGAACACAAGGTCTTGGATTCTCAGACATCGAAATAATCGCTTTTCTCTGAATCGTGGAAATTATGAGCAGAAATCATTTCAAAACACTTAATTACTCATCGCCAAACGTAGTTTATGCACTGAAACCCGAAGCCGAACACTTCCCACTTGTGTCATGGGAAATTCAGCATTTCCCGTGGCAGGGTTCACATGGGTCCTTGAAAAACTGGAAAGTCATGGATTCTAGAAATGGCCATTTTCCAAGGCCTGGAAAGTCCTGGAATTTTTACAAAAGCCCATCAAAGGCATCGAAATATTTTCCTGAAGAAATATTTACAAGATGTTGGGTGTGTTTCTTGTAAAATTTTGAATTAAAGGATACCCATGTTGCTCTTATCGTGCGCGAAAACCCACATTTTTCGTTATGAAAGGTCATTAAATTTTGCGAGACGTCCTTGAAAAGTACCTTAAAATTCCGGGAATTTTGAAACCCGGAAAACGTGGGAACCCTGTGTGAAGTGGTTTCTGCGTAGCAAGCGTTCCCATGTGTTTTCAGGGATAAGAAACCGAGAGAAACTGGAGAAAGCGGCGAGAAGTTCGGCGAGAGAGTTTTTGGCCGTGCCCGAGTTTCTCGTCCTGAAAACTCCAGGGGAACGCTTGCTATGCATGCTACTCTAAGACCCTGTCCACACTACACCGTTTTCAAACGAAAACGGATACTTTTTGCTCCGTTTTCAAAAAGATTTGCGTCCACACTTATCGTTTTCGTATTGTTTTCGGTGATCGTTTTCGGCGTTGTAGTGTGGACCATAGCCTTATCCGGAGCAAAATGTGGGTCTAATTCTGCTGAAATTTTGGTGGTTAGTCCGCTTCTGCTTTGTCCTCTCGTTTACGGCAAGGCTGAGGTTTCCGCTGTTGATCTAAGGCCTGTTTGCCGCGTCGAATCCAATTCAGCCGACTGGTTTTCTCCATTTCACAACCAAAGAAAGAATAAACCAGAAGAACAAACTTTACGTTACTTTTTGTTCTGCCATGGTTTCTCTAGATTTACCTTTTGCACAACACAAAATGTCCTCTTTTTGCAAATTAAATTTCTAACAATTGGATTCGACGCGGCAAAAGTTCGATGTCTGAAACTGCCTAAAAGAGAAACGATGGCGAAATGTGGATAAGAATTTTGAAAAACAAACTAGTGTGGCAGTCTTGTTTTTGCACTAGATATTTAGGCGACTAGAACATGCTTACGTGAACTGTTCGACCATATCCCTTAAACATTCAAAGTGCGAGTGAAGTGAAAAGTCTAGACTTTTGCTGTATAGGAAATATAAGGAATATTCATAGTGCACAAAAAAGTGTAGGAAAAAATCGTTTTAATAAAGAATATTGGAATAATGTGCTATAGTATTCTGATATGCAATATCGACAAATTGTAGTGGTGTCACAAGATGTTTTGTTTCGATAGTGTTCATTGCGTTAAAATTCGCAATTTCAAAATGTCGCTTTTGGGCTTGTGTTTTCTGTTCCGCCAATCAAACAATCTAAGCCAATCAGGTTCTTACTCTGTTTCACCTAGTGCAGTCGACTGGCTTTCCGTCGCGACGAAAACCCAGTCGACTGCAGCAGGTGAAACAAAGCAAGAGTCTGATTGGATCATGGATCGTAGAAATGAATAGTCTTTTCTACGATCCATGATTGGATCAAGCTTGGAAGACTGAACGAGGAAGTAAGGCCAGTTTCAGACGTCGAACTTTTGCACTCGTCTAATTGTTAGAAATTTCATTTGCAGCTTCTAGGACACTTTGTCTAGTGCAAAAGGTAAGTCTAGATGAGTCATAGCAGAACACAAAGGAATTTAAAGTTTTTCTTTTTGTTGTGAAACGGAGAAAACCAGTCGGCTGAATTGGATTCGACGCGGCAAAAGATCGACGTTTGAAACAGGCCTAAGTCACCAAACAAAACGTTTTGAATACGCTGTCGCATGAAACGATTTTAGCTGTTAAAAAAAAGCTTTATACCATATTTTGTTACTATTTTTTTATCATCCGCCAGACAATCAGGAAGTCGTTTACTCGTTTGCTTTTTACAGCGCATGCTGTAATTGATGCTCAAACTACTGAATGATAAACCAATTGTCACCTCTTTAGCTTTGTACTACAGCAATTAGCGATAGGAAATGGTCGGATGGCGCTAAAACGCAACGGAGCGAATGTTTTGACAACAATAATATTGTGTTTCTAGTGTCGCTGAAGACTAGATTTTAGCTTAGGAGGACTTAACATAACGAGAATCTTATCTCAAAGGAAGGAAACTACTAACGCTCAAATAACTCTGAAAAGCAACACCCGTGTGATATACAAGAGCAATGATGTTGGAGGTAGAGGAACAGAGTTCCGAGAATGACTCTATACACGAGCTCTCTCCTCCTCCTATCGAGCTTCTAAGGCCTCGCGCTTCCAATGGTAGCATACAAGGTTCGCTCCCGGTGTTCAATCGGCGAAAAAGTACGACAACACTCGGGGTTGAGTCGTTTCAACCTCGTGGACGACGAATGAGCTTTGTTGTGCAGTCTAGTCGTCCGATGGGTGGTCGCAACAGAAGAGGGTCTGTCCAGGCAATGAATGGCGGACAGGCACCGAACTTTCGCACCCTACCGTCGGGCGGTAATCTCAAGAACCTCTCTACACTTACAGTTTTTAGTGCACGGCCCAGACGCAGCAGCCGTGGAAGCAGAAAAGAATCATCGAAAACGTTTCAGGTAAAGGCCTTAAAATACCCCTACACCTTCTACCTGTCGCGAATTTCTTTACTATATCTCTGTTTCTTTTTTGCTCGCTTATTTGAATGTTTTTTTATTCATTTATTGTTTTTCTTTTTTTTTTGGGGGGGGGGGGATAAAGTTTTTGATTGTGCATGCTGTTTTGATGTTTTGTATGTGTTTGCTCTTATTTGCGTTTTAATTGTTAATTTGTTTGTATCTATGTTTGTATAAGTTGTAATTCTCTCTCGGTATAAACCGTTCAGTTTGGCATAACATCGGAGAGTTATGGAAAAAAACCCGGCGGGGGTGCTCGTCGTACCTTTAAGGGTTTAAAATCAGGCCTCTGCTCTGGTACCTTTTAGGGGTAAAATTCGAAAACTTGCAATTCTTTTCAGATAGGTACTTGTTAGAGGTCCGTTCTAGCAAATCACACTTGTTGCTAGCCTGAATTTCAGACGTATTTTCCCTTTTAAAAAATACGAGAAAATAACGAGGGAAAATATGTTGGTACCTTTAGGGGTAAAAATCAAACTAAGCGACGCCATGTTTGGCACCTTTTATTAGGGATAAAATCGAAAGTTCCCGACGAGCACCCCACTTTACCTTTCTGAGCCAAACTGCGTTTTGGCTTTCCTTAGGGGAGGCCTATTTTCGCTCTGCATTTTTCTGGCGACCTTCAGCCTGCGAATTGCAGAGAAAAGAGACCTCTGCTAGCAGGGAACGTTTTGGCTTTCCCCATCAAACCTTTTAAGACAGGCGTATGTGGATTCATTCAAACATTCCTCAAAGCCTGTATGAAAATCACCCCCAGAGCTGATCACTCGATTGACTGACAGAATCGAAGTCCAACCGCTTGTTAGTTGACGTGCAATTCGCAGATGAAAATTGCAGTACAGTAACATTTTTTGCTATGTTTGTTTGCGCAAATAACAACCCTTTGCACATGGGCGGGCAAAAGTCCAAAAGTTGGAAAATGCTGTCGCACTTTCATGAAATGGTCCGGATTCAAAATCCCTAAAACTGCAAGTTAGGACAAGAAGGGTATTTGTTTTGGGGTCTTCCTCTGCTAAAACAGATAAATAAATGGATAGAAACACCTTCACTTCGATTTCGATTAGCCTGCTAGCCGGCTGATCGATCCAGTGTGGGTTTTTTCGGATATTTGATCTTTGGTGCGCGCGGGATCAAAGGCTACAGATTTCGATCGATTATGGCATATGCAGATTCAGTTCACGACAGAAAAGATCGGCCATCACAACTATCTGACCGCTGCGGGCGAATTTATTTTTTACGCCCACTTCAAGATGGCGGCTAGCTAGTATAATTATTTATTATGATTCACATATTCTCGTTCTATGAGTGAATTAAAAGGAGGATGTTGACCTGCGAACTCTCTCGTAGCTCATGTGTAAGATATTATTGGGTTATGAATAAGTAATTTACACAGGGTTGAGGGTTCGCACCACCATGAATACTTCCTTTTTTCTCAATAACTTGCCTGAGCATCATGTTCATAAGTCACTCAATGAAACCGCGACACCACGTCCTAGTGAAATACAACCCTCGAACATCACAAACAGTCCTGACAACACGCGCAAAGCCAAACGGAGTCTCACAGTTCTTTGTTGTTTCGTCACATGCGAGATGTTCCCTCGGATTTTGGACAAGAGCTCGTTGACTTCGGAATCCACTTGGAGTGAACGTGATTTAACTAAAAGTCCGGAAAGAAAGAGAGAATTGAGTTGTGATAGCATAAACCTTTGGGGTGACGGCGGTCACTTGAAATACAAGCGCTGGCGTGTTCTGATTTCCAGAACCCGCAAAACTTTTCTCAGACAACAAAGTTTAGCTCCTATATCAGAGAGAGAAGAGCAAAAAGGACGCGTTTCTAGCCCTTTTGGTCATGGAACCAGAGCTGATTCCGCGAAGCAATCACTCAAATTTAGAAGATGTTTTGACACATGGAAAAACTGCACTGCAAATTTCGATGATACACCACAGGAGCATGCGTTTGAGGTTAGTCATGCGAATACAATCGTTGCGAACTTTTCCTGATGTTCCTCATTTTTACCCATTAATACAAAGGTTGTTATAGCTCTTTTCGACTTTTGATTTAAAAGGAACTTTCTTGTGCTAAATTTATATTGTCATGTTGTTTGTTTTTACCATAAACGTTAGCATGCGTTCTTTGTACACACATCATGTTTATGGGTCAGTGGGGGTTAGTTTTGAGTTGAAAGCCAGACCGCTCTGTGGGTGTCTTATTACCCAGTCATCTTCGCTTGAGATGTATCATCATGGAACCAGCAGAGATTTTGTTGAATACAAATATAGGACTGCTCGCAGCCCCCTTCTTTGGCGAACGTCCGTAAATCGAGGGAATTTTTTATTTTTATTTTACCCGTAAACAAATCGACTAATTCCCCACACTCCATGAACGAGCATATCGGCCCCATGTAGTCGGGACCAAAACCTGACCTATACGTATAAATGCCACACGTTTTCCCTACCCTTCCGATCCCCGAGGTGGGGGGTGATGGTTACAATTGACTGGTGCATTAATAATAATAATAATAATTTGTTTACAAATTAGCCGTGCAGATACGTAATAATACTAATTTACAATAGAACAATGGATATTATTTGTAAAAATATTACTATCAATATAAAAAATGCATAAAATATGTTAAAATTAATTGCTATCTACTCTACATCGTTATCTACTACCCCATACACACCAAAACTACATGTTTAGTTAAACATGGTTTTTCTTCGCATCACATCTTTCTAAATTTCATGCTATTTCTAACTCTTGCTACAATCAAATGCAAAACGTTGGCGTACTTGGCTCCCCTTCCCGCTGCCTTCACCCTTTCAATGTTGCTAGTTGAGCTGGACAAACGGCCAAATTTTCCAGCCAGCATTGAAAGAGGCAGGAAGAGAACGGAAGTGCAAGTGCACCAACTACTTTTGCATTTGATTGTAGCTAAATGAGCACTTAGTAACGTGTACAGTACAGTGTATTCAGTTTTGTCCTTGGAACAGTCTCCTCTTGGGAGATAAGGATTTGAAACAGCTTAACTGAGGCGATGCCATCTTCCATCTTTGACGTGCGTAAGAAATCAGTCTGGAGCGAAACCGCGCGGCCTTTCAAAATCCAAAATGACGCCCGATCAGCGAAGCAATTTTCCCTTTCGTAAACCATCGTTGCCTTTTGGACGGCACTTAGAAAATTTTCACGTTTAGTTTCGTTGTCTCAAGAAAAAATCGTATATCAATTCCACCCTGTTTAGAACCCTAACCCGATTACCGATTACTAACCCAAACCCTAACCAGTGCGCTACGAGTGAATTCGCTGGGTTGGAGGTGCTTTTAAATTGGATTTGTACTATCTTTCATTAGCATCTATAGAACGAAGCTATATGAATGATAATTACTAATTATCCCAAGGGATCAGAAATGGCAACGACCTTTCTGAAAAGGCATCGACCGTTAAGAGAAATGGCAACGACCGTTCTAAAGGCAACGATGGTATACGAAAGGGAAACTAGCATCAGCGAACGGACCCTGCCTCGAACCCAGGCGTCTCAGATGTGTCAAAAAGGGCAAAAACCCACGGCGACCCGCGAAAGGTAAAATAGCGAGGCGCGCAATGCATCATGGGAATGATCCAGATTCGGGCGCTGTCGCAAAGGACCACGGGAATGCTCGCCTTGCGCTCTAGCTCGCTCCCCCCAGTCGCTCTCGCCTCGAAAATCGCTAGATCGCGCCTGCATACGAGGCAGTAACGGACCGGGTTTTCCGCGATAAACACACCCAGCAAACGCGCCTGCAAGCTGGCTAACATTTTACATTCAATGTCTCAATTAATTTCTACTCTTGTTATTTGCGGCAGCCTCTGGAGTACTTCAGGAGAATGGCAAGGATTGTCAGAACCATCATAAGGGTTGGCAAAGTCTTACAGAGGTAAAACAGAAATTACCATCTATTATAATACAGCTGCGATCTAACGCGCGCTCTGGTTGGTCCAAATATCTATGCTCTATTTCACCGACAAAGTAATGGTTCTCCCCGCTATATCATAAAAGCATATAGGTAAGAGCACAAATTTCTATAACTTTAACGGCAAAGAGAGCACTTGTGATGTTGGGAGAGACACTCGAAACATTTTTAGACGTCAACACAAAATCACTAATGTCAACTAGGAACTCGCCGCGAATTTTGTCGCGTGATGTCGAAGAGATATCAAACACGTTCGAAACTCTGCAACTTCAGGGGCGTAGCTGGGAGGGGGGTGTCCTGGGGTGCCTGTGAGCCTCCCCCCCTTTTTTTTAGGAGAAAAAACCAGTAAACATTTAGAAAGGGGCACCATACATTTGAACAGATGTGACTCCCCTTTCTCAAATCCTGGCTACGCCCCTGAACTTGATGCGATTTGAAGAAAAGAGAGAACAGAAATCATGAGAACTCGCATCGGATTTGCATCTCGTTTACACAAGAGAGTTGGAATTGCAACTCGTGCGAGAAAAATCGCCATGACAAATGCAACAAAAATCGCAAGTGTAAACCGACCTTTAAAGCAATTAATAAATGAAACACTTTGACCATTAGTCCCTGCATTCCGAGTAATGGTTTGGGTGTGTTATGTGATAGTGACCCCAAGCGCGACCTTGGAGATGGGATCTGCAAGTCTTTCCTGGAGATGATGGAAGGCTATATGATGATGAAGAACAAAGCATTCATGACGAGTCTACCAGGGGACTCTGCGCCCTCTGCACCCCTGCTCTTTGACCCGACACGTTTCAAGGCCAATAAAGAAGTAAGTGGAACTGTTATGCACCTGTTAGCTAGCCTGCGTAGCAAGCGTTCCCGTGTGTTTTCAGGGAAAGGGAGAAGTTTGATGAGCGAGTTTTGGCCGCACGAATGCCCAACTTTTACAGATTAGGGGATTCCTGTGCGTAATTGCTGGGAATGGAGGTAACAGCACATTGCGCCCATGCGCATGCGTGAGGCATAGTAACCTCGCCTGGCTCCCATTCTTGCTTCTTCTTATCGTACCATTCCATGCTGCACACATCCCGTCGTTCACTGCGCCCCCCGATCACATATACCTTATTACAAACTCGTGCTACCCCTGCCGCCCCACGAGGGACCCCTATCTCTTTCACTTGTTCCCAGCTCTCTTTCTCAGCAGTGTAAATCTCGCAGCTCCTCAGAGCGGTAGAATCAGCGTCCTGGTACCCGCCAAGAACCATGATCTGATTGGTTGAGAGCGTCTCCGCACATGCGTACTTTCGGCGCTGCTTGAGCGGTGGCGCTTGGAGCCATTTCGGGTCGCTATCGAGCGGATTAATTTTCTCCACAATATCCAGAGAGTCGTTATCGTAAGTGCACCCTCCTATGGCGTAGATCTCGCCATTTAGCACTGCAGCGCAGAGGGCTTTACGTTTAAACATCATCGGAGGAAGCAAACTCCATTGATTAACGGTTGGGTCATACACCTGAAGTGTGTCTATCACGTTAAACCCGTCCTTGCCGCCCAAGACGTAGATTTTATTATCCAGACACACAGCCGCGGGTGCGATGGTCCCAACGATCAGGTCAGCGGCAGAACACCACGTATTCGTGCGCGGGTCATATCGCTCTACACTTCTAGGTCTGCGCATGCCCCCTATGGCATAAAGAAACTGCTGACACGCTATGACCGCATGCTCTTCGCGCTCACACGTCATCGCTTTCAGTTCTAGCCACTTATTATGTTCGGGAATATATGCTAGAGTGCGTGCCAGGGCACTCCCTCCCGTCCTCCCCCCTGTGAGTATGACGGCTGTCACGTCTTTGCGCAAGCAGGTTCTTGGTTGTAGAGCCGCCCGATCAGATTCATCTTCAAAAGCCAATACTTTTAAAGCCTGCATAGCGATATCAACACCTGAAATCCGACCCTCAAGCACGCCTCCTGCCTTTTGTTCTCCAAGAATGTGTTTCCTTATGTAACCTTTCGACATTGAGAACAAACGAACTTGACTGAACAAGGTCTGAAAGTACTTCTCTCTGTTTTTGGCATCTACATTGATCCAGTTCAACAGCGTTTCGTAAACATCCTCTTCTCTTTCCACAGCAATATTGTCACTGCTGATAAGCTTCAGCATCTCGTCGAAGCTTAATTTCCTTAATCCGCCCCCCTTGGACAATGCGAGAAAGTTGCCCTCAATAAACCTCCGTGCATTTCTAGCAAGACTCATACAACCACAGCGTTCTGCTAAGTCTTCTATCTCGAAACAGTTGCTCAAGTTCAAAGTCGAGACAATATAAGCGGCTGCTTGTTCTTTCAGTTGATGCATAGCTAAGTAATCCGCCGCTGCGAATAACTGAGTCGCGTTATGTCCAGTCAAAACTACTGTACCCGTGTAGGCAAACGCAAGCACCTCTTCCACTGTTGACGGGTCTAAGTGATGCAGGGTGACTGTGTGGTGATATTTTTTTCCAACATATCTGCAGTAAAAAGAGCCTTGAAGTAATCGCTCGCTGCAGCTAGAATCAAACGGTGTGCTGAGAAAACCCGATCGCCCGTGACAATTTCAACATCACAGAGTATGTGATTCGTACGGAATTCTAGCAAACGGTTTACCAGGCTCATTTCGTATCGTTCGCCATCTTTCTTGTGACTCATCGTTGCGCGCCTGTCGATCAGTGTAGGATTCGTAGCAGAACAATTGTTAAGAATCGCAGAAAAAGTCTAGACGGTCTTAGCACATCACACATTCTATTCACTATGATTTGGTCCGGTACCTGTGATAATTACCTAATATGACATATGAAGAGCTCTTTGTTAATATTAATATTAATCATTAAAATGTCATCTTTGCAGTCCCTCTTTTAATTCTATTTCAAAATGACCTAGCCTGGAATCGACTCATGTTTATTATTTTTTTTCTTCTTTAATTTTTCGTCATTTTTACAAAATAAAGAACATTTCATAGCACGCAGCAATTACACCCACTTGAATTGTAGCGGGTTGTTGATTTTTTTGTCTTTACAGCATAGTTCCTCATTGGCTGACTCGATTTTAGGTGCCAATCACATTTCCACCTGAATCACAATCGAGCATTCGTGCATGAGGCCCAAGGTTGATGAACAGTTTTATAAATAGATTAATTTTAAACATAACTTAGCTATAGGCCGTTATCACGCAATATTGATTAATAATATGTAATAGTTATCAGAAAATGAAAATCCAGTATTCAATTCTACACATCCGTATTAGTAAAACTGCAAAGTTTGGTGAAGATTGCTTGAAAACTGGCTGAGATATGAATTTTCAAAACTTCGTATTCTGGCTTATTTTTTACAAAGAAATGTATGGGAAAATACATCGGAACGAGGGTGGACGGGCATCGATGCCCGTCCAGCCTCGACTTGACGTATTTGCCCATACACTTTCTTTGTAAAAAGTTAGCCAGAATACGAAGTTTTGAAAATTCATATCTCAGCCAGTTTTCAAGTAATTCTTTTGAAACTTTGCAGTTGTACTAATACGGATGTGTAGAATTGAAAACTGGAATTCATTTTCTGATAACTATTAAATATTATTAATCAATATTGCGTGATAATGGCCTATTTAGATTTGAGATATATATATTCTATTTGTAAATAGTTTTCGCGTATATATTTTATTAATACCTTTAATTATTATAATATATGATATGTATTCGTTATTGTATAAATAAAGACATATTATTATTATTGTTATCGAGCGAGGCAATAAACCAATGTATGAACTTGTACACGGTTTTCAGTTTGTGAGTGAAGCACTAAACTACAGTTAGCATGTGACAAAAATACCTCCCCCTCTGGGCCCACTTAGCGGAACACGATAAATAATGCTTTCCTACGTAACAACGTGAGCAGGAAAGCGTTTTCATTGCGGTTCCGTAGCATACCTTCTATTGTCATTGGACAATAGATTTCCTATTATGGATAGCCTTCATTGTTCATTTCGGCTGTATATACATTGTTTAAATTAGCGAGCTTTCTCTCGCTTGTTGAACAGCAAAACGAGATGTTTTATTGTGACCAAATTTCACTTGTTATAGTTTAGAATTTAAAATAAATATTTATTCTCGTGGTTAGGATTAAAACTCTAGCCCTCGGAGTTGTACACTGCATTTTGCGAGCAGGGTCCGTTTCCACTGGGTTTTTGTCCCAAAGAAGTGGGTTTTATCCCAGTGGGTTTTTCGCGCGCAGTGTACGGATTTATGTATTTCTTAGTCATATGGTTGTAAACATAGTTTTCAAGTATTTTTTGATAGAAATTCTAGTCTATTGAATAGATCGATAGATAAGTTTATTTACGCCTCTTGCAGTGCAAGCACTGAATTGCAGGCGGTGGTCTGCAAATACAATACGATAGCATTCTCGCACATTGAGTCATGTCTATTATTATTGTAATTTTTCTTTGATGTAAAATATATTAACGTAGTATATATTGAACAATAAATGTTGATTGCACGCTGTTCACCAAGCAATCGGTAATGTCACACTCCAGCTATTGTCTTGTCGTTATTATGTTCGTGGCTTTATAAGCGAAGGGATAGAAATGAAACCACTTGGTTTTGATTAATCACTTTAACAAAAATGATGATAACAAACACATAAAAGGGAAAGTAGTATCCGTATTCCACGGCCCTTTTACAGCAAAACCTTTATCCTAAAGACTCTCTTTGAGGAATGAGGTCGAATGAGTAGTATTTTTTTCATCAGTTGTTTTAAGGTGGCCCGCGGGTAATTATTTAATTTTTTCAATGGCGAGTACCTTTTGCTTCATGGAAGTAGAATAGTTAAGGACTCCATACATGAATGCCGAGTGATTTGCAACTCTGTTTTTTGAAAAATCACGAAGAAAGTAAAAATGAGGGTTTTGTTTCCAAGCCATTTTGCGCCAGTTTAGTAATTGTAATAGTGAATTCGTTTTATTTATTACAAAATAGAAGCATTTGTCAGTAGGTACGCAAAATTTTAGAGCGATCCGATGAAGTTGAGAGCCAATAACTGGCCTTGCAAAATATGTATCGTCACACAAATAATTACTCGCGGGCCGTAACGGATGTAGCTTGATGTGGTAAGAGAGCGTTCGCGTGCATCAATAGAAAAAACCGCTACTGGTGAAGTAATCTGTGCTTTTTTTAATCAAGCTTTCCTGATTATTTAGGTTCAAATTAGCAAGGAGGTAAAAAGCATCCTCGACCTTCGACCAGATGAAAGAACAGCGGAGCAACTGCAGACAGTAAGTAGTTTTTCAAAAATCCGAACTCTTTTTTTGTGTCTGACTATGAATCAGAATATGTTGAAAAACCTGGATATTTGATGCTTTAACCTGGAAACCTGGAGAGTTGACAAGTAGGAAAATCGCGTCCGGGTGAAGGAAAGAACTGTGAGAAGGACTGTTGGTCCCATATATATGGGAACTCCCATATTTTGGGGGCGGGGGTGCTCGTCGGGAACTTTCGTTTTCACCCCTAAAAGGTACCAAACATGGCGTCGCTTAGTTGATTTTGACCCCTAAAAGGTACCAAACATGGCGTCGCTTAGTTGATTTTCCCTCGTAATTTTCTCGCGTATTTTTTACGAGGGAAAATACGTCTGAAATTCAGGCTACCAACAAGTGTGATTTGCTTGATTTGCTAGAACGGACCTCTAACAGGTACCTATCTGGAAAAAAATACACGTTTTCGAATTTTACTCCCTAAAAGGTACCAGAGGCCTTTTTAAACCCTAAAAGGTACGACGAGCACCCGCGCCCAAAAAATATGGGAGTCCCTCCCCCCCCTCCCCCCCCCCCCCCCCGGGTGTTGGTCGACAACTTGTTCGGAGTCGGTGAAGTCATGTTCGGAAGTCATGGATGGTTTCTGGGAGCTAATGTGCAAGAGGATGCGAGAAACCCCTCCACCATTTGAATTTGTTTGCATTTCTACTAGGTTCTCTATGCTTTACAAACGTTGTCCTCGTTCGCGGAGTTGCCACTTCATATGCAGGAATCGATTTCCAAAGTTGCGTGGCACCAGAGGTATAATGTTACCCTCGATAAAATTCATTAAAACCGAATTGATGTCGAGACAAGTAGAATCAAGCGAGTCCGTAAGGCAGAGCCTGATTCCACTTGTCTCGACATTGTTTATGCCGAATATCACAAAAAACGACTTCAATGATTGTTTTATTATACATTGATTCAGTAAAAAAAATACTTGTCGTGTATACGATACTTGTCTCAGACCCCGTCCACACTACACCGTTTTCAAACGAAAACGGATACTTTTTGCTCCGTTTTCAAAAAAACATTTGCGTCCACACTTATCGTTTTCGCCGCTTTCGGTGATCGTTTTCGTGTTGTAGTGTGGACGATAGCCGTATCCGGAGCAAAATTTATCCGTTTTCGTTTGAAAACGGTGTAGTGTGGACAGGGTCTCAGTGTTTGCCAAATCCTGATCAAGCACGTTCTCTAGTGTTTGATATGTTGCATGAAATCTCACATTTCGCCAATGGGAGCACAGTAGGCCAAACTCTAATCAGCGATCAAAGAAAGCTTTATCATCGCAATTTGTTTTGTTCCATTTTCGGTGCGTGACTGCTAAAACAACATGGTGCCGGGGGAAAGAGTCCAAGGTCCGATTGCAAATACCATGAACTACTACAATTTTCGAACATTATCTACCGAGGAAAGCTATCTATCGTGTAAGCGCAAGGAATATATTACAAGAATGTTGGGTTAAAATGTGTCGTTATTACGTATTATTTCTTGCTAAAATGTATATAGACGAGAAACATGTAGCATTGGTAAAACTGATTAACAAAAGTTTAACCATTATATGTGCTTATTTGGTATAGAAGAAAATGTTTAAAGTTACGACATTCCACCCTCTGGTTTTGCACGAAGATTTGAAGCTCTCTTTCGCCAGGGGGAGCACAGTAGGCCAACTCTATTCAGTTCTATTCTTCCGGGGGGAAGAGTCCGAAAACTAATGAGTTTTCGGAGCACTATTAAAATTCAATTCAAGCCAAGCAGAATCAGCCTTCTAATAGACCTCTTTACCTTATGGGCGTAATGTTGTCCCATTTCAGATCACGTGGCATTCCCATGAGTATTCTTTCTTTGTTTTCCTGCTACGCACCGAAGGATATACAGCTATTTCAATAAAGGTTGTCGGTCTTGTATACGCGCAAGCTACGCGCCCAGACCGAAAGGCAGTATGGGTAGAATCTAAATATCCTTGTCGATGATACCTCGCTGATCTAGCTTCTAAGTTCTACAAAACAGAGCTCCGTTTCAAGCTAGTAAAAGTAATTAATTAGTAACTTGAGTACTCAAACAAGGGAGTAAATTTAAGACCTTCTACCAGACAACCTTGCGGTCTGGGCGCGTACCGCTTCCGACAACGTTTCTTGAAATAGCTGTATGAATGTGGAAGCACCTTAACAAAGAAAGAAAATTCAAATGAAAGCCAAGATCTAAAATGGGACAACATTACGCCCAAGCTAGTTGACGGCATTATTATTCTCGCATTTCTGTTCCGACGAACCTTCTGTAACTTAGCTTGATTTGGGATTACATCAACTGGAATCTATCACTGGAATTCGGGCCAAAAAATCAGCAAAACACATTTCTAGTACGACTTGAATATGAAATCAGGGCGTCACAAAAATTTAGATCTAAAAATGTGATTTGAAAAAAAGAATGATAAAAATAGAGGAGATAACATGCAGAAGTTGTGGCCTTGAGTTTGCCGTCGCAACTTTCCGCTCTAGACACAGTTGGGTGCATTTTGATCTGTGGCATCGAATCAGATTTTTTCGTGTCGGGGCCGATTTTCCTTCGGACAAGTCAAATAACTTGCGGCTCATAAAACAATCGGGCCGACAAATCGCAGTTTGTAAATGGGCCTTAAGGTAGCGCATTTTAAATTCCCCGGGACTGAGAGAGACTCAGTTGACGGAACGTTGTTCTAGGATACCTAGGGAATATGTTAGAGCACAATAAAATCTACTAGGCGTAGCCCGGTGTGCTGGGTTTGAGAACGAAAAACCTTTCTGCCGGATTAAATAGGGGCGCATTCAAGGACGATATTGTTTTCAGTCTTGCAGCAAACAAAATCATCGTCAAGCAAGGCCATCTCCCAGAGAATTTCTACTTCATCATGTCAGGATCAGGTAATAGCGATGTCAAGCCATTTTGTATGTGAGAGGAGCGTTTCTGATGGCTCTGATTGATGTTCCTAAATTCCCGCCATTTTTTGGCGCGCGCGCGTGCGACACATTTAACTCACAACATAGTTATTTTGCAAAGCTACGCCGTTTGTGAGAAAAAATGAGGAATTGGGAAAAGGTTCACTTGCTATTGAAATAAACCGTAGTTGTCCTGAAGATTGCTTAACCGGCGAGGGACGCAATCCAAATATCCTGCAAAAGCGAGCAGGATAATGTGTAAAGAATACCGAACGATTCTAGCGATTTCTATTTTTAGCGATAAGTAGTCTTCGGTGATTCGTCCCCTTTGTGTATTTTGTAATATGATTCCAGTTTGTTAGTCCTGCATATCACGGCATGGGACAGCGCCCTTTTAGTTAGTTTTTGAATTAGTATCGTGAGTGTTGGATTATATTGGATTTAGTAATTGTTTAAGTTCGTTGCTACCTTTGGCACTTAGAGGCAAGCGGGAACTGATATGTAAGTATCCTAGTTTTAGTTTATTTATATACAAGCCCTTGCCTATCAATGTTACACGTTTAGCACCCTTTAAGACCGTTTTGCATTGTACTTATGTTGTTGAATAAGCTCGTAGCAACGCCCATAATTCTTCGAGTTTAGTTACATCACCAGGCCTTATATAATTGGAAATTGTAAGCTACCTAGCGTTATACGCTGTTTAAGTCTCGTCTCAGATCCATATTCATGTATTCGGAGTATATTTAGCCCACGTTCTTTTTGATCGCGTGATTACCCATTGTAGCACACCTATATGAGCGTGTCTAGTTTATAATCTAATAGTTTAAATGTATCACGAGAACCTATACTTAGTTTAAGCCATTTATGATTTACGCTCGCTGTTTTTTATTGATATGTAATGTTTGTTGTCCATGTTTTAAACTTTACCAAATGATTATCGACAAACCAAAACTATGATTGGAATGCATGCCATTTATCTGCTCGTGAATTGCACTATTGTAAAATGTTTTAATTAGAATTGCTTGTTGCATTGTATTTCAGTTTACGATCGATTAATGTCCATTAAATCACCTTAAATCATCACCTCCGGTTTTCTGTGGTTTTCCGACTTTCGTCGACCTGTAAAAGCTATTCCCGTGGATCGCCGCGAAAGGTTGTTTAGCCGGTGACATATTTTGGCTCTTCAACAGTCGCTACGCGAGCAAACGCTACAGTAAAATATCAAGGCTACCCTATGTCGACCATCGGTAGTTGAACTCAACAGAACTTTGTGGACTTTGTGAACTTTTGAATAAACGTGACCGTCGAACAATGAGTGCTCTGTCCGCACCGGAAGAGCTGGCTTTAATCGACGATAAAACAAGTTATGATCGCTCCAAAGAAGCACCCGTGGCTAGATCAGAATTTCAGTATGTTTCGCCTCACCGAAAACAGAAGTTTTCCGAAAGGGAAAGGCCTTTCTGAAAGGTGTAAGGGAAAAAAATAGGGAAAGCGCATTTCGAAAGTTGAAAAGGGAGCTCGAACGCGTCAAAAAACTTTGTGCCGACCCACAAGTTAATTTAGAATCATTAGAAGACGGGCGGCAAAGGTTAGATTTCTTAAAGGAACAACTTAACGATGCGCATTTTGCACACGACGAACTATGGGTGCGTTCAGACTCGGAAAATTATCTAGATACCACGGGGGGCATCTCGCTTGGCAAGTCTGGACGATTTTTTTCAAGCGAGATAATTTTTGCCGACGACCACCGGGAGAGCCGCGGAACGCTTTGATCTTTGCTGTCAGTTCAAGCGACCTGGCAACATGGCTTAAGCGAGTAGCCGGGTCAAAGGTGACAGATTTCTGTTGTGTTTGAAGCTTTTATTGACAGATACAATTTCCAGAACCCCTTTATCTCGCCAAAAGTTTCTTAGTTTTAGTGTTTTTCGTCCATAAACACATGCAATCAAAATCTCTCGTCAATATATTCAATATCGAAGTGAAAATCAGTCAAAAATGGTGAACTTTTTTGTTTGTGTTTTATCAATTTTATCAACGCCATCAGTGGGGTGCAATGTTGCATAACAAGCCTGGTTTTTAGTTTCATGACAGAACCCGCTTCAGTATGCCGGTGTTAATTGATGACTCAAGTAGCATGACTGGCCCAAGCTAGTAGAAATTCACCGAATCTGAACGCACCCTATTAGACACTGTTCTGGAAAAGGATCAGTCCTATCAATGGTTCGATGCCAGAGATCGTGAGTTCACAGAACAGAGGCTTAGGATTTGTGAATTTATACAATCACTCGAAAGGGCTTCTTATCGTGCCGAGTCGAGTGTCAAATCTAGTCATAGGAGCGACGCGAAGACAAATAAAAGCAGCCAGTCATGTAGGTCTTCCCTGCGCTCAGCATCACTAGCTAAAGCAGATGCCATTGCAAAGGCTGCTAAGGCGAAAATTGAATTGGCCTATTTCGAGAAAGAAAACGAGCTCAGACGAATTCAGTTGGAGAAAGACTATGCGCTCGCTAAAGCAGAAGAAAGCGCTTTCAAAGACATTTTAGACGAAAAACCTGACGCACAAATGAAACAGGAAGTGAAAACAGGGGATGTAGTTATCAAGCCCGAGATAAACTTTCAAATGCCAGAGGTCACGAAATCTGTCAAACAGGAAATTGGCTTGCACGAATTGAAAATGGACCCTAATAGTCCTTCCTTTGCCCCAAAATCAGAGCCTGCAGTTCTCGCCTCCCAACCACCACATAGTCTTACTCAGCAGCAAATTACCTCAGCACAGAACGCTGAGCAACAACCATCTGATATGAGCCTCGCTCTCAATCAGCTTGTCAGCCTTCAAGCTCGTCAAACAGAGCTTAGTTCATTACTGATAAATCAACAGAAATCCTTTCACCTCCCCGTAAAGGAGCCGCCGACGTTCTCGGGTGACACTTTCGAGTACCCGGCTTTCATCACCGCCTTCCATTCTATTATCGCCGCTAATGTCCCTTCAGATAAGGACCGTATGTTTTTCCTAGAAAAATATACGAGTGGAAAGGCAAATGAGGCCATAAAGGGTTTCCTAGCAACCAACTCTGACAATGCCTACCGTGAAGCACGCAAGCTCTTGGCCCGACGTTTCGGTAACCCTGTGGTTGTCGCAGAGAATTATAAGTCTAAATTAAGTACCTGGCGGCAGATAAGTGATGGAGACAGTAAAGGGCTTCAGGACTTTTCAGATTTCTTAATTCGCTGTGAGGAGGCGATGAAAACCATGAAGTCTCTAACCGAGCTAGGCTCGACTCAAATTCTTCAGAGCATATCCGCTAAACTACCTTCCTACTCAGGAATTAAGTGGTGTAGGTTGGCACACGAGCTACAGATCAAAGAACAGAGACTAGTAGAATTTAAAGATTTTGTTAAGTTTGTGAAACAAGAATCTGAGCTCGCCAACGATCCAGTGTTCTCCCCTGATGTGCTCAAAAAAGAAAGAAGAAAGAATAACCCTAGAGATACGCGAAGTGGAAGGCCGAGACAGCCAGTTGGAGTTAGCTCAAGCCAAGCCCTCGCAACTAGTACCACGCAAAGCGTTGCCCCGCGTCGCTCTAGCCAACCCGGTCAATCAAGCGCAATAACGCAACAACAACCCTGTCCAAAGTGTAACGCTAAGCACGCCCTGGCAAAATGCAGCAGTTTTGCTGAGGCTCCTGTGAATGAAAGATTTGAGTTTGCTAGATCCAAGGGACGGTGCTTCCGATGTCTCATGTCTGGTCATCTCTCAGCCAATTGCACGTTCTCGTCTGGCTGCGAAGAATGCGGAAAACGTCACCACACCCTCTTGCACGGAGCACGAGTTAAACCCAAGTCACGTGATGACTTACCTAGTGCCCAGTCTTCAGCTCGGTCTTCGCAATCGCCTCCCGCCACGGAAGCCGCGCAGTCTAACGCCACTAGTGTTTCGCTCAGTTCAGCCAGCGGTCTAGGCTGTATCACCGCCTGTCGAATCGTCCCCGTAGTCTTGCACCACAAAGACGACCCGAGCGTCGAGGTCAAGACTTATGCACTTCTCGACGACGCGAGCGACACAACCTTCGTGACAGTTAAGGTGAAAGAAGAGCTTGGAATCGAGGGAGTGGAAACAAACCTGAACCTATCCACGATGCATGGAAACCAAGTGATATCCGTGACCAGAGTTGACGGCTTAATAGCAGAACGCACAGACAGACGTGCGAAGGTAGAACTCCCGCGGGCCTATGCCAGGGAAAACATTCCTTCAAGAAGAGACCAAATACCGACCCCCGACATGGCAGAAAATTGGCCACATCTGCGAAGAATCAAAGACAAGATCCCAAGACTAGACGAGAACTTGAAAATAGGCCTGCTTATAGGATGCAATTGCCCGAAAGCAACCAAGCCTAAAGAAGTCATCACTGGCAAGACCGAAGACCCGTATGCCGTCCGAACATTGCTCGGTTGGTGCATAGTCGGACCGGTCAGTCCCCCTCACGTCCCTTCGAATGACGGCGAATTAGAAGAATCTTCTTGCAATAGAATACTCGCCCAAGAAACAAATAGCGAGGACAGAGAGCTAAAGTTCGTTATCAGTGAACAAACAAAGGAAATTGTTCACCCGTCCGCTGTGGCACAAATGTTCAATCTAGACTTCGCAGAGCACAAGAAAACCCCCAAGAGTCTTTCTAAGGAAGACAGGAAATTCCTAACTATTGTCGAGCAAGGTATACACAGGTGCGACGGCCATTACGAACTCCCCCTGAAAGAGAAAGAGAATTTTAAGGGTCTGCCGAATAACCGAAATACGGCAGTGCATCGAATGAACCAACTAAAAAAGAGAATGGAGTCGCCTAGCAACCTAGCATACAAAGAAGAATATTTTAAGTTTATGTCAGAGATGATGAAACACGGATTCGCCGAGAGAATCCCAAGTGACGAAGTTCATTCTCCCCCTGGTACTACCTGGTACATCAATCACCATGGCACATTCCATCCCAGAAAGAAGAAATTAAGAGTCGTGTTTAATTGCAGTCAAGAGCTC
This sequence comes from Scolanthus callimorphus, assembly GCA_033964015.1. Classification (NCBI taxonomy): domain Eukaryota; kingdom Metazoa; phylum Cnidaria; class Anthozoa; order Actiniaria; family Edwardsiidae; genus Scolanthus; species Scolanthus callimorphus. Next base: position 26,491,601 of record CM066920.1, read on the forward strand.
ATGGGAGAATCCCTCAACAAGTACCTCCTCCAAGGCCCTTTACTCACGAACAATCTAACTGGTGTCTTACTCAGGTTCCGACAAGAAGCAGTAGCGTTCACGTGCGACATCGAGGGAATGTTTCACCAAGTGAAAGTAAACAAAGAGCACAGAGATCTTCTGCGCTTCCTCTGGTGGCCAAACGGCGACATGAATCAAGAACCAGTAGACCATAGAATGACCGTACACTTGTTTGGTGCCACGTCGTCACCCGCATGCGCAAACTTCGCACTTAAGACCACCGCCGACGACCATGAAAGCGAGTTTGGTACAGACGCGGCAAATTTCCTCAGGAACGACTTTTACGTAGACGACGGCCTGAAGTCTCTCCCCACGGCCGAAGAAGCAGCTGCACTCGCCGAGAAAGCGAAACAAATGTGCGCAAGTGGAGGCTTCAAGCTACACAAATTCACCTCAAACAGTAAGAGCTTCATAAGAAAGATCCCAGAGTCAGATCGGGCCGAAGGTGTTAAACAGTTAAACCTGGACTTAGACTCGCTTCCTTTAGAACGCACCCTCGGAGTCCAATGGTGCGTAGAATCAGACCGCTTCCAGTTTTGCATAACACTACAAGACAAGCCGTGCACAAGACGAGGTATTCTATCAACTGTCAGTTCTATCTTCGACCCTATCGGATTCGTTGCCCCGCTCTTGTTACAAGGAAAGTCTATCCTCCAAGAGTTATGCAGTCTGGACTTAGGATGGGACGATCCAATTCCAGACGACGTTAAAGTTAAGTGGGAAAGGTGGAGGACAGAGCTGTTGCAACTCGAGCGCATCTCAATCCCTAGATGTTACAAGCCCGTCGATTTTGGACACGTTGTGAGAGCCGAACTTCATCACTTTTCCGACGCAAGTGTCAAGGGCTACGGTCAGTGTAGCTATTTGCGACTCGAAAACGAGGATATGCGAGTCCACTGTTCCTTCGTGATGGGCAAGTCCAGGGTAGCTCCACTGAAGCCAGTCACGATTCCGCGACTGGAGCTCACCGCCGCCGTGTGCTCTGTCAGAGTCAGCGAACAAATCCACCAAGAGCTGGAATACAAGATAGATCAAGATTACTTTTGGACGGACAGTAAAGTGGTCATCGGCTACGTCAATAACGAGAGCCGGCGTTTTCACGTGTTCGTCTCAAACCGCGTCCAAGAGATCCAGGACCACACTATTCCATCTCAGTGGAAGTATGTAGAATCGAAAGAAAACCCAGCTGACGAAGCATCCAGAGGAGTAAAGGCTCAAGACCTCCCAAGCTCAAGATGGATCTCGGGACCAGGGTTCCTGTGGGAAGATCGGAGTAAGTGGCCGTCAAGTGACAAATCCGACCAAAACTTTGTTATCTCACAGGACGATCCAAACGTCAAGAAGTCCGTTGCCATGGCGACGACATCCGTAGTCAGTTATCCTAACCTTGCAGAGAGAGTCGAGCGATTCTCGGATTGGCATCGTGCTAAACGCGCCGTCGCCATTTGCGTGAAGTATCTAAAGAAACTAAAGAACCGAGCAAGCAAGAAAGAAAGCGAAGAAACGCGTATTACTGTTTTAGATTTAGAAGAAGCTGGAATGCTCATCATCCGCTCTGTTCAAGGCCAAGCCTTTCAAGAAGAGATCAAGACCCTAGGAAAGGACGAGAATGAAAACCCGATCAACCTGAAGCTGCACAGTGTCATTTGCAAGCTAGACCCGTTCGTTGACAACAATGGTACGTTGCGCGTTGGTGGACGACTCAAACGCGCAGATCTGCCCACAGCAGTCAAACATCCAGTGATTCTACCGAAAAAGAGTCACGTGTCGTCCCTGATAATCAAACACTTCCACGAGCGCGCGATGCATCAAGGCAAAGGAATTACACTGAACGAAGTACGGTGCAATGGCTACTGGATTATTGGAGGCACGACATCAGTCAACAGCGCGATCGCGTCGTGTGTGAAATGTCGTAAGCTTCGTGGCTCTGTCGTGGAACAGAAGATGTCCGATCTCCCAGAAGATCGCCTGGAGTCCTGCCCAATGTTCTCCTATTGTGCCGTGGATTATTTTGGGCCCTATGTGATAAAAGAAGGTCGTACAAAGAGAGTCAAGAGGTATGGCGTCCTTTTCACGTGTATGTCGTCAAGAGCGATTCATCTGGAAACTGCGACCTCGCTCGAAACAGACGCCTTCCTGAACGCGCTGAGGCGTTTTGTGTGTAGAAGAGGCCCCGTCAGACAACTCCGCAGCGATCAAGGTACGAACTTCGTTGGCGCTAGCAGAGAACTGAAAGAAGCCCTCACGGAGATGGATCAAGCACGTGTAAGAGAAGAGCTCTTAAAATTCCAGTGCGACTGGATCGAATTTAAGATGAATGTACCGGCAGCCAGTCACATGGGAGGAGTGTGGGAGAGACAGATCAGATCCGTGCGTTCTGTTCTGTCGTCTGTTCTAACCGCTAACGGCGAGCAGCTCGACGACGAGTCCTTGCGGACTCTGATGTGCGAGGCTGAGTCCGTAGTTAACAGCCGCCCACTCACAGTCAATCAGCCCACAGATCCTGACTCGCCTCAACCGCTGACTCCGAATCTCCTCCTGACGATGAAATCCAAGGTGCTCACCTCACTTCCCGGAAACTTCGAGCCAGCAGACGTATATGCCCGTAAGCGTTGGAGACGTGTACAACATCTAGCAAACGAGTTTTGGACTCGATGGCGCAAGGAGTACCTTTTGCATATGCAAGAACGCCAGAAGTGGACACGCCCTCGCAGAAACCTGTGCGTAGGTGACATCGTTATAGTCAAGGATGCTAATACTCCACGCAGCGTATGGCAACTCGCCCGTGTCGCTACAGTATATCCAAGTCAAGACGGCCAAGTACGCAAGGTCCAGGTGGCCCTTGCGGATGGCCGCCTGGACAAGAAGGGTAGGAGAGCGAACCCAGTGCGCTATCTGGAACGACCAGTCCAGAAACTAGTGCTGCTGTTATCTGCAAGCGACCATACCAATCAAGTGAGTGAGACCGGGGAAGTCCCGGCCGAGGAGCCTACAAGTAAGTGAAGAACTGTTAATTGAACTCTCAGGTCAGGACACTGATATATATGAACATTTATAGTTAATATAGCTTCATGAACAATGATTATAGTAGTTAGTGAAATATTGATATTTCAGGGGAGCCATGTAAAGAATACCGAACGATTCTAGCGATTTCTATTTTTAGCGATAAGTAGTCTTCGGTGATTCGTCCCCTTTGTGTATTTTGTAATATGATTCCAGTTTGTTAGTCCTGCATATCACGGCATGGGACAGCGCCCTTTTAGTTAGTTTTTGAATTAGTATCGTGAGTGTTGGATTATATTGGATTTAGTAATTGTTTAAGTTCGTTGCTACCTTTGGCACTTAGAGGCAAGCGGGAACTGATATGTAAGTATCCTAGTTTTAGTTTATTTATATACAAGCCCTTGCCTATCAATGTTACACGTTTAGCACCCTTTAAAGACCGTTTGCATTGTACTTATGTTGTTGAATAAGCTCGTAGCAACGCCCATAATTCTTCGAGTTTAGTTACATCACCAGGCCTTATATAATTGGAAATTGTAAGCTACCTAGCGTTATACGCTGTTTAAGTCTCGTCTCAGATCCATATTCATGTATTCGGAGTATATTTAGCCCACGTTCTTTTTGATCGCGTGATTACCCATTGTAGCACACCTATATGAGCGTGTCTAGTTTATAATCTAATAGTTTAAATGTATCACGAGAACCTATACTTAGTTTAAGCCATTTATGATTTACGCTCGCTGTTTTTTATTGATATGTAATGTTTGTTGTCCATGTTTTAAACTTTACCAAATGATTATCGACAAACCAAAACTATGATTGGAATGCATGCCATTTATCTGCTCGTGAATTGCACTATTGTAAAATGTTTTAATTAGAATTGCTTGTTGCATTGTATTTCAGTTTACGATCGATTAATGTCCATTAAATCACCTTAAATCATCACCTCCGGTTTTCTGTGGTTTTCCGACTTTCGTCGACCTGTAAAAGCTATTCCCGTGGATCGCCGCGAAAGGTTGTTTAGCCGGTGACATATTTTGGCTCTTCAACAGTCGCTACGCGAGCAAACGCTACATAATGGTTTTATTACTCTGCACATCGATGGCACGAAAACACCCAGAAAATGTTTACCTTTGTATAGGTAATCGCATGGAGCCGAGTAAAATTAGGATTAATTTCACGAGTGTTTTCAATTTTTTTCCAAAATTGAATTTGAAAAAATTGAAAACACAAGTGAAATTAATCCCTAATTTTACGAGGAACCCATGTGATTACATGTTTATGATATAAAAGCGCGAAATTCAGCGCGCGTGTTGACTGCACGTATTCAGATGTGTGGAAAGTAATTTTGCCCTCAATAGAAAAAATTCCCTCGTTCTTAGCCAATCAGCATCGAGTAATTTTGCCCTGTATATACTAAGCGTATTTATTACGAGCTCAACACACATTTCGTTCAGATGACAGATGTATGAACAGGCGAATTATCAGTAAATAAAGCTGACTTACCTCTCAATGCCTTCTCAGTTGTGTTGTGGGAGACTTAGAGCCCTCTGAGAGGTTTCTGGCCTTCCCAAAGTTCACTGAATATTTCACTCGCATTTTCTTTCGTTATCCTAAAGGAGGAGCGAGTGAAAAGCCCTGGCTAAACTAGGACACATGTAGCAGATGTAGCGCGCAACATTGTCGCCGGACACATGTTTAACCGCGCGGGAAACATTGTTGCGCGCCACTAATTTTGTAGTCGGGACACAAAGACATCCTAGGATAACGAAAGAAAGAGCGAGTGAAATGTTCACTGAACTGTGGGAAGGCCAGAAATGGCTTAGAGGGCTCTGATTCTCCCCCAAAACACAACTCAGAAGAGATTTAGAGGTAAGTCAACTGTATTTACTGATAATCTTGTGGTTTTTCCAAGCGGTTGTTCTTGTATCTTCCATCTGAGCGAAACTTGCGTGTTGAGCTCGTAAAAAAACACGCAAAGGTAATCTTAAAATTCGTAGCTTAGCAAATTGTCTATGTTGCAAGCTACTTGTGTCGCACGCGCGCGCGTCCAAAAAGTGGCGGGAATTCAACAACTGACCCATTCTCGTACCCAGAGTTCCCCGGCGCATCTGCTCGCGGGGGAGGCTCTGGTGGCGGCCTTTTAAGGGAATTCGGGGATTCGCTGATTGGCTGATTTTGAAAGTTTGTGCATGCGCTGAAAAGTTTTTCTCTCGACGGCTCTGTATTAAATTTCGCGCATGCGCCAGTGGCTGTCACCAGAGTCTCCTCCGCGAGGTAACGAGCCGGGGAGCTCTGAGTTCGAGAATGCAACTGACCTTAGTCCATTATCTCATCAACAGTCACGGTAGTATCTGAGAACGACCCAACCAAGGACGCCGTGTTTACTTCGCTTGCTACTCTACGAAGAGGGACCAGCTTTGGGGTGAGTCCACCTGATAGACTGAGACGAGACGTCAGACCATCAGTCCATCTTCTGAGATTATGAACTTTACGTTACCTGAGTTACCTCACTCAAATGTCAAACATTACTGCCATTTTCATAATTCTGCGAACTACTCCTATTTACACTTCCGAACGCCAAACTGCGTTTTGGCTTTCGTCAATCACACCTTTTGCCCAGGGAGGCGCATTGGACTTTTTCTTATAGTTTTGTTTGCATTTTGTGGTGAAAAATTTGTTTAAAAGCCTAGGCAGGCCTTTTAAAAGAAACTCTCAAAGCCTACGTGACAGGGGCGTATCTAGGAATTTCCGAAAGAGGGGACCGGATAGTGAAAACATGGGACGTAAATTTTCAATTTTTCTCCAACAAATGTATGGAAAAATCTCCCGAGAAAGGTGGGACCGCTGCCTGCTCGGCCCCCCTCAAATCCTCCCCTGTGTGACTTCACCAGATTTGTTCACAAGTTTGATTGACGGAAGCCAAACTGCGGTTTGTTAGTTGGCGTAGAGTTCGCAGATAAGTGTTGTTTTTTCTCAACGTCCTTTGAAACTTGGCTCGCTTCACTCTATTATCTTAGTGTCCTTAGCTAAGAGAGCTTGACTTGTGGCAAGTCTAGGTTTGTTAGCTTTGCAAAGTTTTTTAGAGATGATACTACGTTTTTCAGAAATCTCTGGACGAAACTGGGTGATTTCACTCCGCGACGGAGCTCGGGTTAGGGGAATGATTTCACCCAGGCTTTGAGAGGTTTGTTGAACTAATAAGGACTACCTGCGCTTAGCAAAACCAATTTTTTCACATAAAATGCAAAATACAAAAGAACCTTAGAAAGTGCATGCGCCTGTCTTTGATGGACGGAAGCCAAAGCAACAAAACGCACTTTGACGCTGGAAATGTTAAGTGGGAGTTGGTAGAATATAGAGCGGTTTTCACATGACTGTCGTGAAAACAATTGCATTGAGCAATCACTAGCCAATCAGAATCGAGAGAAATCACCACTTGCTCCTAAATGGCTTTTTTCTTAGCCAATAGCAAGCCGAACCAATTACTGAGTAATTACACAATTGTATTTACTACAGAGTGTGATTGGCTGAGAAAAACGAGTAGCCAATGAGAACGCAAAGCAATCGCAATTACATAACAAGTCTTGACAGTCATGTGAAATCCGCTCTAATAATAATGAAAATGCTAGTACTTAATGAAAGAAAAAACTTAAAGATGTCGATAGAAGAGTCGCCAGTTTCACCTTTTCAAGCGCGCGACAACAGCTTTCGCAGTCAGCGAGCTTCCCCTTTCTCATTGTTTATATTCGATATTACAACAAAAGACGCAAAGTTTACCACTGAGTTACTGCATTCCCATAAATAAACGCACTAAATTAACTAAACGAACCGATGGAAGAAGATGCTTTCTATGGCTCTGTTTTCACCAGGCGGACAAATTAGCGGCTGACAAAATTGCTCTTTCATTTATCTTAAATCACGTGTTCTCTCAAAGGATACCGCTATTCTGAAGAACTGCAGACGCACGGCAACCGTTGTGAGTAAAGACCCCATACAACTGCTTGTGATTGGAAGGGAAGTAAGTATCAAAGGATTTTGAAATATGAATTGGCGAGAAGCACTGTATTTGAGCTGAGACAATTTATCTTGTAGGATTACCAGCGCATCTTTATGGGCAGAAGTAAGGATGGCAAAGAACCAAGTCATTTAAAGTTCTGTAGGTAAGAGGACTCGGGTTTCCTGTGGTTTTGTTGTTAAGAGGACTCGGGCTTCCTGTGGTTTTGTTGTTAAGAGGACACGGGCTTCTGTGGTTTGTTGTTAAGAGGACTCGGGCTTCCTGCTTTTTATGAGGGGGTGCACGTTGTAAGCCCTCTGTTTCAATGACTAATTTCTCTTGTAGGACGCTGGAGTTTCTCGCTGATTTTCCAATCGAACTTTTAATCGACAACCATGCCCATTGTATGTTTCATTACTTTAGGTGAGTAGATATTGTAGCATCCAAGATAACTTTCTCTGTAAGCACTATATTTGTGTGCACGAGTCCAAATAAAGTACTGCTAAGCTCTAGATAAGCTCCAAATATCACCCATAATCATTTTCTCGACGTCTTCTTTCCTTGCAGAAGAGGGACTGTTGTAGCGAAGGACAGCAAACAAATCTGAATGGGTCTACATCGTGGTATCTGTAAGTGGCCTGCACGTTCTGCCCTGCATAATAGCCTGTGAAACGCTACTTCCTCTCTCTCTCTTGTGCAGTTTAGTGTTTGTATATAGCCTTTTCAAGAAACGTTGTCGGTGCCCAAGAGAAAAGAGAAAAGACCAAAGAGAAGACCGAAAGGGTAAAGAAAGAATAGCGGTAAATAAAACAATAGCAGCCGGGTAGAACGAAAAACTTTGAAAACTCGTTTATATAGTGTCTTCATTGTTTAATTTAACTCACTTTTCTTGTCCTAGTTACAGAAATATAAATTCACACACAACATTGCTTTTGTTTATATACCATCCCCTTGCATTTCAGCGCGCATCCACTTTTAAACAATATAGTAATTAGGCTGGGAAATTAGACGTCTGAAACTGCGTGCAAATTGCTTATTGCTGTACACAAAATGCAGTTCCAGATACGAGTACAGTGAAGACATTCGTTGGCGAATGATATTGCTTCGTCTTTTTTCGGGGCTTTCTACACGTGAGAACTGTTGAGAGAACCGTAGGGAAATATTTTGAATCCTCTGAGGTAAAGGTTTTTTAAGCACGCGTCAGAGCAGAAACATATAAGGCTCTTTAAGCACGTGCCAACATGAATTTGGGTTGGAGAAATAATTAGAGCACGCATTTGGAAACAAGCTTTTTTTTCTCAAACACATTTCTTGGTAGCGGGGAAAATCAAAATCTGTTTATCAAAAGTAAAAATCAGGGAAATAAATTTTCGATATTTACAAAAATATATATTCACTTTTCGTGCCCACTTATTGCTCTAAACAAATCACCTCGCAGTCCCATGATCACTTTCGGTCTACTCTTTGGTCTTTTCTCTTGGGCACCGACAACGTTTCTTGAAAAGGCTATATATATATAGTGACCGACTCTCCAGACTTGCAGTCCGTAAGCTGAATTACGCTGGATCTCACGGCGTCAATGGCTGCCAAGCGGTCATAAGCACAGACACTGAGGATGGTCATGCACTCCCGTGTCCACGTGGTTCTTTAACGTCCCTCTGGTTCAGGCTAATGTAGAACACGTGAGAGACGGGACCTAAGGTTTTAAGTCCTTTTCCGAGAAGACGTGAAGGTCTAACGATTTGCAGATATTAGAGCAGAGGCAGCATCTTCTCCTCAATTATTTAGAACAGTGTTGAGTGTTGGTCCGGCCGAGGTTTGCACCCCAACCTCCCGCACAGAAGCCCGGCGCTCTACCACTGAGCTAAACGGTGGGCGGTGCGCTCGTGAATTTTAAGCCAATCACATCACGCGAAATTATTGATCGATCAATCAAAATGCTTATACGCGGCGAGGACACGACATAAAACGCGCTGTAGCTTTTCCACAGTCATACGAAATTTGTTCTATCCCGTGCAGGGAGCGTGCGAAGTCTTGATGGGTCTGGAATATGCCACGCCCAAGCTGACAGGCAAGTCAATTGACGGAACGGTCTCCAAGGTGGAGATGCTGGCCTTCCTGACCGAGGAACGCTTTACCAAGAGTCGATATGCGTTCGGTACCAACTCCAAGACCGGATCTTCCTACTTACCTCCAAAACGTAAGAAACATGCTTATCTAATGTGAAATATTTTATGAGAATGGAGACGGAATCACTCATGGCTTCAGACAGGCCTGTTTCGTGGGGTCCGCAGACCTCACCATGCTCATCAGAGCAAATGTATTATACGTTGCCGGCTAGGTATCAATGCGTACATTAGCATACATACATTTAGTTTTTGCTCTGTAACACACCTTAGCCCGGTACCTGTACGCAGACACAGACTCGCTTCTTTTGTTCAAAGAACAAAGCTCTGGTTTACAAATGATGACATGTTTCTCAGCTAAAAAAAGGCTACAGCGCTTACCCGAGCTACTGTATTCTCTGGCGCGGGAAATAATTTTCCACGTTATGTCATAGTCAAACCAACATTACACAGCATCCTTCAGAAATCAAACTCAAAAGAACTCAACGGAGCTCAGCAAATGTGGCCATCTGGTGTCAACACGGCATTCGCCAGAAGGTTGAGGTTTTCCGAGGCATTATCTCACTGCTGTATGGTTTATTTGCAGCCAGGCACTGTTTCTTGTCCAACCCCGACCTGCGTTTGGAAAGTGTAGCATCCTCCACGACAGGCACCAAACAGCGCAATAGCAGGTCCGCTTCAATCGGTTCCTACAGAACACGACACAGTGCGAGTACTGCACTCTGTAAGTATAAATATTCCTCGTTTATTTCGGTGCATGGTCCCTGAGAAACTGTTAGGGAAGAGGTCAAAACAACGGTACTTTATAAGCATCCTGTTTAGGGGGGTACCCGAGACCCTCCACCTCTTTCAATTTTCCTAAAAATCGTATTTTCGACTGCCGATATATCGAGCAATAATTCACCGATCCCGCATTCATTGTTATACCCCTAGTTACTGTTGCTACGTCGGACAAGCCAACTTTATTTTTGGCATAGAGCGCGGAAAAGACACCTATTGCAGTGAGGATTTTATTGCAATTTGGATTTTATATTTTTATCTTGAAAAGCTGAATAATTATTGAAAAATCTTCGATTTTCAAGTTTGTTGCTCGGACATTTTGAATTCCGTAGGGAAAACGTCCTATTGTTTGCTATGAGTGGGCGGAGCTATCGTCAAAATAAGCATCGGTCTATTGGTGCATAAGGTGAACCCTACCATTGTGCTCTACATTTCTGAATAAAATCGGATATCCCTTATTTGTGCTTCGAGAAAATAGCCACTGGATACTGAGGGGGATTGTAGTACCCGGTACCCACCACCTAATTCACCATCTCTGGATACCTATCGAGTATCCTTGTTTTGACTTCTTTCCTTAGAGCGCAAGTTTGATTTTCCTGTTTATGAGATGCTCCTCATTTACGGGTGCCTTGCACTGCTTGCATGCTCGCGTCATGGTTACGACGCGACTTGGCTCTGACTTTACACAAGCACGTCTTTGATACAGCGCACCAAAATGTCTCAGATTATGTGCTCTCTTATCATATTTGCCTAGTAAAACATCGTAGGGTTTTGAAACAAATTTCAAAATCCTACGTCATGTTCAGAATCGCACGCGATTGTTGTAGGTTTGTGTTGCCGGTTTTACTTTGGCGCTACGATTCGAGTTGTGGGTATGACGAGAGCATGTCGCATCCGACAGAATTAGGCAAAAAAATCATACAGTGTAAATTAGGCTTTTAGCATACATGTACACTAGCTCTTTGTCTATGCAAATAACTGACTTTGAACTTTAGCATGTATTATTCACTTTTTACTCTTTGATTATGGCGTCGTGAAGATTCTGAAACGTCAGGTTTTCCTCCGAGGGGGAAGGGGAAGGGGAAGGGGAAGGGGAAGGGGAAGGGGAAGGGAAGGGGAAGGGGAAGGGGAAGGGGGGAAGGGGAAGGGGAAGGGGAAGGGGAAGGGGAAGGGGAAGGGGAAGGGAAGGGAAGGGGAAGGGGAAGGGAAGGGAAGGGGAAGGGGAAGGGGAAGGGAAAGGGGAAGGGGAAGGGGAAGGGAAGGGGAAGGGGAAGGGGAAGGGGAAGGGGAAGGGGAAGGGGAAGGGGAAGGGGAAGGGGAAGGGGAAGGGGAAGGGGAAGGGGGGCTGACATCCGGTATTTAAACTCTTGCTTAATGTAGTGTTTTGGTTTTCTCGCAGCAATTTCGCAAATGTCGGACTCTTGTAGCACGGACACAGGAAGACCGCGAGCTACTACACTTCCACCTGTCGTAAGTTTGGCGCAGTATCGTATTCCTGGTTGAAGAAACGTTTATACTTTTATAGAGGGAACACGCAGTATCCGCATACTATATATAAAAAAAATTCAATTCAATAAAATTCCTAGTACAAAATCCTGCCTTAAATTTTTGCCAATGATTAGGGATATTACTCACATGCACACACATATATATAATATAATATAAAATTTATATAGCGCTATTTCTAAAAAATCCAAGAGCGCTTTACATTTCTTAGTTTAACAATATTAAGAATATACAGTATGATAAAATTTACACTAATATATATATTAAAGAATAAAAGAATAAAAACTGTGTAACCCTGATAAGAACTAAAAAGATAAAATAAAGTAAAAAACGAGTGAGGGGGGTGCCTACAGCCCGAAACATTGTGAGAAAGGTGTGTTTCAGCTTCACCTTAAAAGTGCTGAGTGAAGTGATGGGAGGGCATTCCAGAGAGTGGGAGCCCTAAATGAAAATGCTCTCTCTCCGTATGTCTTAGGTTGCATTGGGTACGGAGAGAAGCGATTTGAGGATGACCGTAGGCAGCGTTTGGGAATGTATCGGGTTAAGAGGTCGTTTAAATAAATAGGGGCGAAACCGTTCAGACATTTAAAAACTAAAAGCAAAAATCACACACCAATCCCAACGTCTTGATAGGGAGGTCTGGGTACGAGATGTGCTCGACACCGCGGCAAAACATACTACGCTTGCGCAGCTTCTGACTTCCGGTCCAGGTCTTTCCTGACACATTGCGCGAAATTCAAAAACTACAGCCGTAGAAGAAAACGTAAGTTTTGAAGTCCAAGAAACGTAATATTTTTAGTTATTCAACAAAATATCCTTTGCACCTCATAGTTTGGTGATAGCTTGCACCCAAGGTGTAAATGAGAGTTCACAGGCGCGTATAGCTGCCTTTAAGCCCGTGTTTTTTAAGTGTTTTTATTTTAAGGACTGAGGTAAAAGAACTAGTTCAAGTTTTATAGCGACAGAGAGACAGTTTTTAAGGCGGTTGCATTGAATTGGGTCCATATAACGTTACTTTTTACATGGGGATAAATTTTTGGTTACCATTTGTCAACACATTTTGACAGCGGGCTTAAAGATGAAAAGCTACGCCCCTGGTTGAAGTTGGCGAACGGGGCGAAAAGACGATGGTCGCCATATTTTCGCCGAACAACAGGCTCTGATTTTCAAGTAGTTCAAGCTTGGACGCGAAGACACCTTTGGACAGCTAGGAAAGGGCTAAAATTACGGACGAAATTTGCTTTCGAAGTCAATACAGAAGCTTGTAAAATGTGACAAGCCACCACAGTGACTCGCGCATGCATATTTGTTTTGCAGCGGGGTCCTTGTGCTCTGTTCGAAGTAAGACACTGTTTTTTGCAATAAAATTTTATTCGATCGAAATAATCCAATCATGCTGCCGTATCGTTTTATCACAGTTCCCTGTTGTGGATAAGCTGATCAAAGAAATGACGAACAAACAGACCAAGAAGCCGCCAATTTTCGTCCAGATCGATGTGCTACATCCACGCAGTACGTTTGTAAGTACCGGCTCGGTATATAACCCCGGTAATGTATCTAGGTATCAAAAAAGCAGAAAAAAGCCCGTCACCTTTGTGACGAAAAGGTTAGTTAGTTAGAGATTCCCCCAGTTTTACAATCAACCTTGCATATGAATATCAGGGTAGACGAAGCACTTTCTTGATATCATTTCAATAGCGGCTGAACTTTCCTGTTCCTCAAATTTTCATATTCATAATCTACACATTCGTAGCGTAGCAAAATATTTATGTTGCGGGTTTCCTGTGTCCTTAAGTGTATTAAGGCCTGGGTCAGCTCAGAAAATCGACAAAATTACAAAAATTTTAATATCTTTGCTCATCATTAATGATGTAGCATGAACTTTTCAGGATAGTTAACAGTCGTCGAGTGAAATATTTTAGTATGGAATTTGGGCTAATACACTGGTCACGTGACCAGTCACGTGACATTTCATGTTTACATATCAACGAATCATTGTCGTTTTTTGCTGAATGCACTTGGGAGGACTGGGTCGAGTCGCGCGCGGGCGAGTGTGGGTATTTTCGCGTGGTTGCCAAGCCATAATCAATGGTGGACAGATCGAGAACTCGAGTCTCTGTGATTCCTGCAAGTATTCATTCAAAATTTCATAGTTTTCTTCCTACATTTGCCGAAATTCTTATCAAAAGAGGATCTCCTGTCACTTCCTTATAAGGTAAATGATTCCATATATGGTTTTGGCCGTGAGGTGTTGAAAAACGACAATTTTTGGTTGGAGATTGTTTCATATACAAAGTTCAAATATTTCTCCGGTGGTGAGTTTCACCCTTATGGAAAAGCTAATAGCCAATAATATTTCTGTTTTGGGGTTCTATATAGTGGTGTCTTAGCTGGTGGAAAAAGTTTTCTCCTTTAAGGTGTTTTAAGGGGCTGATATGTCGATTGGGTCACGTGACCTGATTCCGACCCTTATATCTCGTTAACGGTAAATGATAGCTCCGCAGCCAAGACAGTACGATGTTTCTATTCCTGAGGCATATCCATTTTCACCATAATTGTATAGTTAGATGTTTCCCCATCACCGGAAAAGCAATTTACTGTTTAGTCACGTGACATGGCTTGTGACGTCACTCCGTACTAAAAAATGACACCAAAATTTTAAGTTCGTCGAGTTTTATCACTACACCAAAAATTAGCCTGCCTTAAATAGATTAAAGCAATTTAAGGCAAATTTTACGTTTTTGGGGACTAGCCCCAAGCCCATTTAGAATCCCAGGCCTTAACGTGCTTGAGTCGCACGCGCGCGCGCCAAAATTGAAATTTAGGCGGGAAAAATCTGGTTAATCAGTAACGTCATTTGGCACTCATTTCATCCGGCTTAGCACGCGACGTCGATGCGATCGCGGTAACCGCTCACTATTGATCGATCCGTTGATCTCTTACAGGGGCTGACTAATCTAGATTTCGAAAACACTGGAGAAGTCAATCAATCCGCGTCTGTTAGTCTTGTAAGTATTCATAAGAATAGACAAAGTAGAATGCTTTTGACCAAGCGTATTTCGGCGCGGACGGGGGCGGTATTCGCCCCCTTTCCCTCCCATCTACCACGCTTCGGCTTCTGGTCTTTATATAAAACTCTTGATAAGAGATGACCGCTGGCCAAGGATACCGCATATCCTTCTAAGAAATCTATGTACTATTTACACTATTCGTGTCTATGTTGTATCGGCAGATACAAACACGAGCGCGTAGCGCGAGTGTTTGTATCTGCCGATACAACATAGACACGAATATTGTAAAGTACTTATGATATTCTAACTTTTTGTACTTATATTAAATTGAATGTGCATTGAAATGAAAGAATTTTCGGGTGTTAACAAAAACGCCAATCATTTTGCAGAAAGCATGCGCAGAAGGCATGATTCCTGTCCAACATGGAACTAGCCGGACTAAAACAACATATAGTATCTCAGGTGAAGCTTTTTAGGTACTGTTCTACGAGAGAAGACAATACTTGGACTTCACTAGAGTGGTCCTCTTCAGCCTTTGGACAGTAGGGGATATTTGTTATTTGAAACAAATATCCAACTGTTCAAAGACTGAGGGCTGCACTGGAAGGTGTCCTATACAGAATACTAATTGGTCTAATTAGTATTCTGTATCAGATACAGAATACTAATTAGATCAATAGTAGTCTGTATCAGACACCTAGCCACGTGGTATCGGGGTTACAAGTAGTGTCACCTGATCCGAATCCAGTGCAGAGATTGGATGAGCATCCTATGAATAATGGATGAATATTATAATATGAAATACATCAAGCTTCTTGTCACTCTGCACTCTCCGGCATTCTGAGCCATAAAACTATTTATGGCGAGACAAAATCTGATACCCGACCTTCTTTTAAAATTTTCCCCAGGTAAGTCGCGGTGCGGAGTGCGTGATGATCTCCAAGAAGTTTTTCATGGCTCATGCCGGCAACCAGACGAAACAGTGGATCAGACACAATGTAAGAGATGAACCTTTTATACTATGATAAGTTACGTATTCCACGAAAATGGGAAATTCCAGAAGAATACCTGTTATCCCCGTTATCCCGTTGCTATCCCAGTTATCCCGTTGCGCGGATTAAGATAAACGCATTTCATCAAGCCTCAGAGTAAAGGTAGATGAACATTCCATTTTATGTGTATAGTAACATAGTAAACAAAGCCTGTAACTTTTATTCTTCAAGCGCGCAATGCGCGCCACAAATGACGCAATAGGAAAATCATACCTGCCAACCCCGAAAGCTCTAAAATTCCCTGTCGCAATTCCCGCGACAGGGAATTGCTACAGAAAGCCATCCATGGGAAAAGCTGAATTTCCCATGGTAGAAGAATGGGAAGTGTTCGGACTTCCCAAGGCTATCCATGTGAATTTCGAACACTTCCCATGCAAGTACCTGGGAAAATTCAGCTTTTCCTATGGATGGGTTTCTGCAGAAATTCCCTTTGAAATCCCGGGCAGTTGGCGAGTTGGCAGATATGGAAAATACAAGTGTGGGATTTGATTGATCCAAATGTGATTTCAGGTCTGTCCGTATCCATCAAGAGAGGTCTTACAGAAAAACCTGCAACAAAAAGTGAACTGGAACGCGTATAAACACGAGATCGTTAGCGAGTTTGTCACCAAATAGATCGAAATAGTATAGATAGTGTCTAATATTATAGATATATATATAATACTTTTTGATATAGCCAGTTATTTAATTATGAGAATTAAAGTGAATTTCTACGAAGCCGCATTTCCATTGCTTTTTGGTTTTGTTTTACAAGCTGAAGATTTTCAATTCCCCGGCACTACTTACGAGTGCAAGGCTACAGGAGCGTTCGGTAAGACAAGGTTCCCAATCTATACAATGAAAACAAAATTCCTTGGCATTTTCCTGACCAAACACAGTTTTCCCTGACAGGTTGGTCGTACTTTATTAGTAATCAGGGCAAGGGTTCAACGTTAAATCTGTTTAATAATGGCCACTTTCTGCATTGTTGTGTTCTCCATGCATTTGGTAATGGTGGATAGTTTTGTAGAACAAAAGAATTGCTGTCAATCAAATAAAAACCCTAGACAGAAGCAGAAATAACAAAACGGCGACAAATTATTTCACGCTAGTGCGACCATAATCTTTGGAGCAAAACAATTTGCCTTGAATTTTGCGGCAATTTTTTTGCTGGGAAATTCTGTGGCAACTTGAAAACTTTGCCAGCTGCGACCCCTGCCTAAGCACAAAATGTAAATAACGGGGTAAATACTCGTCCCTGAAATAAAATATTTGAATAAACAATCTTAATGAATTTAATCAAATAAACAATATGCCAACAGTTTGTATTCTGTACAAGATAAAGAAACCTCCCTGACTTTTCAGTTCTTTTCAAAATAGTCCAGTTTCGAATTCGCCACTCTGCCGCTGAATAGGCATTGACGGTGCATAAATACAGTGGGAGCCTCTGTTTGAAGTAGAAAAAGTTGTGAATACCACGAGAAACTGATGAAGCTTGAATGGAGACAATAGACAAAACTTTTTGGACTCGTTGGTATTCGCAACTTCCGGGTTTAAATCGAGGCTCGCTCCCACTGTACTTACGCGCCGTCGATGCCTATTCAGCGGTAGATTAGAGAGTTTCTCTGACTGTTCTGAAAATTCCCTAACAATAGACCTCTTTACCTTGGGCGAATCTATTCCCTGACCTTGAAAATGTTTCAGATTTTCCCTGAATTTTCAAGGAGCTGGGAACTATGATTCACACATGAGTGACAATGTCCGAAATATGCTTCAAGCAGCACTAGAGAAAAATCCATAGCAGCCAAAGCTTTGAATGGAACACGGACAGAGCGGTGAGAAGTGTCGTAGACCACCACGCCACAGCCAACCAAACTACAGGCATGTATAATTAACAAAGTCATTGCAGAATCCCAGGTATAGACGTAACTTCCAGCTATGGCTTTATTTGAACTTTTGCTCGACTAATCAAAGTCAGGGGCTCATAACAGGTCACGAGAAGTCGTTTTGACAGACCTAGTTATTTCAGATTGGTATTTACTCTTGTTTCTATGATGCTGCGGTCACGTACATTTAGAATAACAATAGCAGAGAACAACAAGAAATCAGTGCTTGCACGTGCATATGTGGCAAATGACAGGCGTCTGTAAATGTGTAAAGCTA
Source organism: Scolanthus callimorphus (assembly GCA_033964015.1). Taxonomy (NCBI): domain Eukaryota; kingdom Metazoa; phylum Cnidaria; class Anthozoa; order Actiniaria; family Edwardsiidae; genus Scolanthus; species Scolanthus callimorphus. Next base: position 26,509,278 of record CM066920.1, read on the forward strand.
CTGATAAAACGAATTTGATTGGCTAGTAAAACAAAGGCTTTACAATTTTAGCGGTGTCAAAATACCCGTATTCACACTAGAGACGGAAAACTCGTCTTAGTGTGAAACCGGGATGAGCCGGATTTCTGACGGGAAATATTTTAGTGTGAAACCGGGACGCGACGGATTTTTGACGGGAAATCGTCTGAATTCATATCAGACGGAAAACTCGTCAGACGAAAAACCCGTCATGACGAGTTTTCCGTCCCCTAGTGTGAATACGGCTACTGCCTTATCAACAGAGCAATAGTAGAGAGGAACACCCCTATTTACGAGCCCCTGTCAAAGTACATTATAATGTACTAGACACTCGACCGTCCTTGCTCCTTTAGTGACATACCATTATAATTTTTGACGGGGCCCCTATTATGGTTCAACCATATTGCAGTAAACAAATACAACGTCTTTCGCATTTCCTTAGTTCAGTTTACAGCAAATACATTCTAACATACTTTTAAAGCAACCATGGTTTACATTCCCTGTAGTGCCATTCCAATTTTTTATCTGCAGCCCCTCTGCAGAAGAGTTTTTCCGTAGGTTTTTCCGAGGGGTGCAATACAAAAAAGCATATTCCGTGGATTTTTCGAGGGGGTGCAATCCAAAAAAGGCTCTTCCGTATGTATTTCTGAGGGGGTAGAGCAAGAATTTCCGAGGGGGTTACTAAAGAGAATGACCTCTTCCGTAGGGGAGTGCAGCTAGAAAATAGAATGGCCCTTAGGACTGCATTAAAACAATAAAATAAGCTGTTGCGATAACTTAGTTTTTCCACCATCTACTTCTCTGCTATTTGTAGAAAAGTCGATCAACGCAGTTGTCAGGAGCGTAGCCAGGATTGTTAATAGCATGGGGTCCGAGGGGCCCTTTAAAAGACATGTCAGTCTCCTGTAGTTTAAAAAATTGCCCCAACCATTTACTGTATTTTGGTTGCTAGGAGGGGCGGGGGGGGGGGGCTGACATCCCCTGGCTACGCCCCTGTGGTAATGAATAAACCGGCCTAGCTCTTAGTTGATCTAAGTTATTCTGTGATCTGCTTCTTTGCTGACAAAAAAACTTTTAAACCAACAAACACTGTTATAGCCTGAATTTTGAGCCGCCTTCTCTCTCTACACTTCAACACTCGTTGCGGCAGAAAAAAAAAACACTGAACGCCAACTTCCAAAAACGTGCCCAGGAATTGCGAGATTCTCAGGATCTTTCTTAGGCAATTTCGTCATGAACTGAGTATCAGGGGGAGCGACGCGAGTCGAGGGGGACGATATGACTTTGTGAAAGTCTATGCGTTACCATGAACCTGCCTTTGAGCGTTTTCGCTTGTCACCAAAAGGTATGGATATTTTCTAGATCCTGAGAATCGGGCAATTGCTAGGTACGATTTTGGGAGTCGGCTTTCAGTCATTTTTTTCTTCTCCCGTAACGCACGTTGGAGTGAAGAGAGGTAAGACGGCTATAAATACAGGCTAGTACTGTTAGTGAGACACTCAAGAGAAACAGACTCATTAAGTTCTTCCATACCATCTCGGCCTTCAGAAATTATGACCCTTTGAGTAATTGAGGGATTCAAAGAACCCTTGTAGGTTATTGTTTTTGCTGATTGGCTAAGACCGTGGGCCTTTTTTCTTAATTGAGGACACAATTACTTTACTTTATTTCAATTTTTTCAAATTGCCCTCGACCTCCGGTCTCGGTCAGTATTTTCAAGACCTCGGTCACGGTATTTCACGATCCGGACCTCCCAGCCGGTAAATAACATATATATATTTCCTAAATTAGCCGATGGAAATGACTGTTCTCTGACTCGGGTTGTTTCAAGGCTGACAAAATGGAGGCATTAAAAGGCATCAGCATGTTGTATGCTGTTCATTTCATCATTTGCCTCCTGGTCTAGTTCACGACTTGCCTCCTTATGCAGCTCACTGATTGCTTTGAGCTGCTCCACATCAGACATGCAGCCAGCCACACCCGCCCCAGCCCTTGGGTACTCATCTCTGCACTCGATTCCCACACATCATCAGCAGTATTATACGATTCCATGGAACCAAGGTACTGGCTGCCATTGTGTCCTCCGACGGCCCAGACACGCCCTCCCATGGCCCCTGCCCCCACTCCACCCCTGCAGGTACTCATACTGGCTATGTATGTCCACTGATTTGTTTTGGGGTCGTACCTCTCTACGGAATCCAGTGGGAATGAGTCATCAAACCCACCAATAGCATAAAGGTATTGTCCAACTACTGCAACTCCAACTCCTGCAAAAGAATATAAATTTCAGCTTACTACAATTAGGCAATGTGTGGTTCCCATGGAAGGGGTTGAAAAGTGACCCCCCACCCCTCTGGAATTTCCAAAGTAAAATACAGTATTTGTATGGAAGAAATCAGGTAAATTGACAGCCCATCCACCCCCACCCCACCCTGGGGAATTTCCAATCCCTTCTGGGGGGGAGGGGATATTTTCTGGAACCACACAATGGGGAGCCATTCTATGTCTTGTCCATTTGCTGAGACTCCTCACAAATTTTGGGAAGACTACACAAAAACTGGCCAGTTCACCAATCCCAAATTTTTGGGAAAGCCAAAATATTTCTTTGACACAGAGCATGGAAAATACACCACTTATTGGAGAAATTTGTTAGAACCTGCCTCAGAAAGCCAGTTTTTGATATGTTCATAAGAAAAGTTGAAAGAGAGTTGAAGAGTTTGAGTTTCTTGGACAGACAAATATTCCACTAGGGAAAAAACTGCCCACTGTTTCATCAATCAAGCAAAGATGGGATCGGTCTGTTGAAATGCACCTTTCACAAAATAATTCGCCCAACTCCATAATCAATCTAGAAATCCAACTTTTGAGCATGCATAGTGGATCAAAAGCTTTAAAATAGCAAACCCAAAAGAAGAAGAAGAAGATGATGATGATGAGCTCTGGATATGAGATTGAGACCTTTAAAGGCCCACTGCCAACCACCAATCAACATCATTTGCGCGCCGATGTACATTTTCTCAATAACAGAAAATGTTCCTTATAGCGATACTTGAAACAAACTACTTTGATCTTGACATTTTATGCAGTTTTTAACAGGTATTTACCAGTACGTTTTTTCAGAGAGTCTAACTATTTTCATCCAGTTCTTCCCATATTTCTTTGTACAGATGTAGCAGTTTTCAAAACAAAACACAGGCTCGCAAAGAATGGCGGTTGGCAGTGGGCCAACTGTCATCAGAGTCTCCCCTGTGAGGCAACAAGCTGGAGAGCTCCTGGTTTGAGAATGACATGTTACCTGCTCTCCTTCTGTTCATGGAAGCAACTCTAGTCCATCTACTAGTATGGGGGTTATACCGCTCTACAGACTGCAAGGATACAGACCCATCATTACCACCTACAGCATAAAGATAACCAGCCAGACCTGCGACTCCTACACCACCTCGACGGTGCAGCATGGAAGGTACAATACTCCACTCATCAGTCTCAGGGTCGTACCTGTAAAGAATTAATAATATATAATATACTATACACCAAATCAGTGAATAGTCATTTTTGCATGCTCTGATTGGTTCCTGAAATAGTAGATATCCAGCATTATTATACATTGAACTCATTATTGCAAATCTGCAGCAGATATTGCATTTAGCATGTCAAGTTCAAAGGCAGCTTGTTCCTAAGCCCCTCGTCTGTGTCTGCATTTTCAATTTGAAGTGAATAGTCACAGGCCTTGGTTTTGCTAACTCATGATGAATGCTCAACCCCATCCAATGATTGCTTACTATTAATTACTGTTTTGAGAAAACTCTCAAAATGGCGGCTCATTTTGTGCTTTTTATTATTATTGATTCGGTATTTGGTATTTTATTCTATTGATTTGGTGAATACATTTACTAAAACAACTATCCCCCTCAGGGTCGGTGCCTAGCTGTGGATATATACATCGATGCTTCGCGTCTCGGTATATATCCACCACTATTCATCTCCCCTTCGGGGGATAGTTGTTAATAATATTATAAACAATAAAGCCTGTGATGGTAACATTTGGTCTCTTTGATGTTGAGTGCCCCTAACCTTTCCACTGTTTCAAAACAAGTAGACTCGTCAAGTCCTCCTGCCACATAGATTACACCTTCCAATACACCAGCAGACATGCCACGGCGGTACACCCTCATGGGTGCTACTTCTGTCCATGTGTTTGTCTCAGGATCAAAGCACTCAACAGAATTTAAATGTTGTATTCCATCGTGACCACCAATAGCATATACCCGACCATTTAATGAAGCAACAGCTACATGTCGCCGGGGTGTAGATAACCGTGCAGTTGTGAACCATGAATCAGAAAACCAATCATAGCACTCAATACATTGGAATGGCTCACCAGTTTTTCCTCTACCCCCGACTGAGAATAGCGTCCCTGAAGTTGACTTTCTAGGTTGAGTTCTAAAGGAAGTCACGTTAACTGGACACAATTTGTAGTTTTTAGCTTCATCAATAAAATTGCGACACACCATGTTTTTACTGATCAGATCGTTACATTCTACACGGTTTATTATAAAGTCTGTGGGAAGCAATGGTAGTCTCACTTGGGATAAAAGCTCAGACATATATTCAGACCTTCTTTCGGGATCATGATTTATCCATTTCAAAATGGCCTCAAATACTTGTTCCTCTTTTTTGACATTCAAATCATTTCCAGATATAATCTGGATTAAATGCTTCGGAGAGAGCGTGAGGAACATTTCATTATTAACCAGCGTAGTGAAACAGCTTCTAGCAAACTTGTCGGCCACAAGAATAAAATCAACACAACCATGAAGTTCGGCGTATGCTCTCATCTCAAGGCAGTTTGAAACGTGTAGATGCCTCTTCATGAACTCGCAACAAGCATGAACTACTGGATCCAGTTGGAGAACCGCCGAAGCAGTAAGAAGGGACTCAATGTTATCAATATTTATAGTGATTTTTCTTGTATACATAAAATTTATGAGCTGATTTACTGACTGTTCGGACAGCCCTTGAATCGTCACGACTTCCTGTGAAGATTCAAGCATCGAATTTGTGAACATGCTACGGAAATAAGCACTACAAGAAGCCAAGATAACCCTGTGGCACTTGATCATTCTCTCTCCAGCTTGTATTGTTACATCACAAAGCTTTCCCTCTTCAAACAGTTGGTTCATCACATTGAAAGCCTGTTGAGGCAGTTCAGTTGCCTCGTACGAAAACTCGTCTACCAAAATGTCTCCCATATTCGATTGAAATACCACTTCTTCAACCCATTCTGTAGTAAACGTTACCAGCTATTTCATCCGTATCTAGTACGAACGGCAGGTCAGAAGCACGGATTTCGTTTCCAAAAAAAGCTGTCAAATCCATCTGGTGTGGAAAACAAAATGGCGGATTAGCTTGATCGAATGTTGTCGTGCCCAGTCTCTAACGGCTTGGCGGGATCCTTGGGTGCCAGTCCCACCAGTCCCCCAGCCTGAGAGGGGATCGAAAAAGAGGGGGGAAAATCGCCCCCGTTTTGTTTTATTATGAAGCCTTTGGTCCAAGTTGCACGCACACGCATAAATAGCTGTTGCTCGGAATTATGCAAGCTGGGATGTTATGCGCATGCGCAAATAGATTTGCCAATACTAAAGGCCGTGTCACACGTTGTAGACAAGGCCAAATAAATATGTAAAGCAATCAATAATTGCCGAATTACATACACGTATAAGAGATCGATTTTTTGGGGAGCAAAATGAAATGATTAAAAATGAGAAGTGCCCCACATGGATCTCATTTATGACTTTCTGTCCTATGAATAGTTCGCGATCATAATTCCCCCCCCCCCCGGTTCGAACGTCACTCGAGCCGGCATTTCCTGAAGGTTCGTTGAGAAATTGAGAAAATTCGCCGATACTTTCCGATATAAACCCAGCGCATGAGTTTCCGTTTCAGTGAGTTTACGTTGCTATACTACCAAGATAGTAAAATTATACATTATAAATAAGTAAATCATAAATAAATAATGCGATAAACACGACAATACAAGTCTATGCTAAGGTGGGAAGTGTCTTGAAGGCCACAATTCCAGTCCACTACCGTATGTGTGGAAAAGGTATGTTTATATACATCGATTCTCGTGCAAAAACATTTGAATGTTTAAAAGGTGCATAAATACGGTAGGAGCCTCAATTTGAATCCGAAATATAGTTGCGAATTTATTTGTCTATTCACGTCGGTTCGTAAATTTTTCGGTATCAAAATTAGGCTCCCAGTGTTTTTATGCGCCGTTAATTTTGATGCCTATTCAGCGATTGCGCATGAGAGAATTCGAAACTGGACGTTACGTCGATTTTACATACGCTGCGCTTTTTGAAAACAACGAAATGGCTTTCTTTATTCTTTCGCGTCAATCAAGCCATCTGAACCAATCATGTAGGAGGAGACAGAACATGAGATGCAGTTTAAACTATTCTGCGAGGCAAAGCGGAAATAGCACGTGATCTTTTCCTTTGAAAATTGTATTCGGCTTCAGTTATTTTTCATTTCCCTTCCTTCCTAATTTTTACACGCTCTGTTCTGTGCATAGCTCGTAAAAAGTAAAATAGCAGACAAAATGCACAGAAACATAAACGGTTTAGGAGATATAAATGCGCAGAAAGACAATACCGCAGTAAAATAAACATCCAGTGGTGTACCAGAGCATGCGCAGCACTGCCAGTGCAGTGAGGACTGGGTGCAACTCCCAGCTGGGTGATTCTGTGGTTGTTACAGGACTTAGATACAGCGAAACCTAAAGGGAGATAGGCGAGAGGAATAAGAGACGTTATACAGCAACACTAGTAAAATGCGCGCTCTGATTGGCTGACAGGCCGTGGTTATTAGAGTACACACGCACGATTGACGTCATAGCGCGCGCATGCAAGCAAAACCGAGTTTGAAATGCGCGCACTGTTTGAGCTCATTCATCTTTAGAAAAAGCGCTTTTGTTGTCATCTCTCGGTCCCTGTTTTGTCTGCTTTTACTTTATTTACTTATATTTTTGCGGACATTGTATCTTTTTGGATCCAGAGACATCGCTGTTTGAGTTTCCTATTGTTCCCTTTACATATTGTTGTATAAAACAAATAGATCTCGTTTTGCGTGCGTGTGTACTGCAATAGATACACAGAAGACGTCACAGAATGTCATGAACAACAGTCACGCAACTCGACTGCGTCTTGTTGCGTACTTTTTTGTTCATGACATTCTGTGACCTCATCTGTGTATCTATTACAGTACACACGCACGCAAAACGAGATCTATTGTTAAATATCAAAATTGATGAGAGATACCGGTTTGTTTTTCATATCCTTGTTTATGGGCCAAACTTCTCGTGAACATTTTGTAAATAAATAAATACATTTTGAAGCTCTTTACTCCCCCCTCACGCAGTCAAAAGGAACTTGTACTGAATTACAGAGACGCTGCTCAACGTGCGCAAGAGGACTACGAAAGACCTACGAAAGATCTACGAAAGATCTACGAAAGATCTACGAAAGACCTCTCGTGTGGTGTTCCTCAGGTTCTGTTTTGGGCCTCATCCTATACCTTTTGTATACTGCACCTGTTGGTGATATCTTGAGAAAGTACAACATCTCTTTCCATCTGTACGCAGATGACACCCAGATGTATGCAGCTTTTCATCCGTCAGATGAAACTGAAATGCAATCTACAATCACCAGGCTTCAAAACTGCGTGAATGAAATAGATCTATGGATGGGCGCCAATAAATTAAAACTTAATCGTAAAAAGACAGAAATGCTAGTGATTGGCTCACGATTTCGCCCTAAAACAAATCTAGGGAGTTTTCGAGTGGGAGACCAGTTAATCTCTCCGAGCGACTCAGCAAGAAATATTGGAGTCATTTTTGATAGTTCTTTGGAAATGAAAAGGCATGTTGCCGCGATTTGTAAATCATCTTTTTACCATCTTAGGCGCATCGCAAAGATCCGGAGATATCTAAGTTCTGGAACTACTCAAATCTTAATCCTTGCTTTCATTACGCAGAAACTTGATCACTGTAACTCTCTGTTGTAAGGTCTCCCGAAAAATATCACACAGAAGTTACAGTACGTCCAGAACGCGGCCGCACGGCTACTAACTTATACGCGCAAGTTTGACCACGTCACCCCTATTTTGAGAGAACTTCACTGGCTGCCAATTGAGCAAAGAATTGAATTTAAGATCCTTTTGATTACTTTTAAATCTCAATATGACTTAGCTCCTTCTTATTTAAGTAAACTTATACAGAGGTATCAACCCTTCAGGAGCCTCAGATCGTCTTCATCATGTCAATTGAGTGTTCCCCGCAGTCGCACCGTTAATTATGGAGACCGGGCCTTTTCGTGCCCCGACATTGTGGAACCGTCTCCCCCTCCACATAAGGTCTTCCACAAATCTCTCGATTTTTAGAACTAAATTAAAGACATTTATTTAATTCTGCCTATTAGCTCTATATTGCATTTCTTTTATTGCCTTTTTATTGTTTTTTTGCTTTTGTTCTCTTGTTTTTTGTTTTAACATTTTTATTTTTTAGATTTTTATTTTTTAGATTTTAAATTTGTAATACATTTTTTAATGTAAATATATATTTTGATCACAACAATGTAAAGCGCTTAGAACTATTTAGATATAGGCGCTATATAAATGTTATTGTTATTGTTATTATTACGCGGAGACAAATTAAGGCAATAGGCCATGTTCGAATTACGCTCCAATGCCTAGAAACAATAACCTCAAGTCGAGGCTTTCTTCTGAAATTACTGTAAATGTATTAGAACTTGGAGAAAGCCTCGATTTGAAGCTTTTGACTTGTGAGCATTGGAGCGTAATTCGAACCTGGTCTATTAGACATTCTAGAACCCAGTGCTCCCCGGCTCGTTACCTTGCCTCGCGGGGGAGGCTCTGGTGACAGCCACTCACGCATGCGCGAGATTTAATACAGAGCCGCTGAGAGAAAGACCTTTCAGCGCATGCTTCAAAGCTCAAAATCGGCCAATCAGCGACGACCCTCAAATGGATGTCCCCAGAGCCTCCTCTGCGCTGCGAGCAGACGAGCCGGGGAGCTCTGGGTACGAGAATGACAAAGTCGTTGAGAGAAACAACTTTATGCGCATGCTCCAACGTTCAAAATCACAGCGAAGGCCCTCAAATGATGCACCCAGAGCCTCCCCTGTGAGCAAACGAGCCAGGGAGTTCTGGGTACGAGAATTATGGCAATTAGATTGAGATCCAAAGAACATAATTTTGTGGCGCAAATATTCGTTATATCTCGTTACCGTAAGACGCTTTAGTAAAGCGAATCTCTGATGATTTTAGTGATAGAGCGCACAAGCTGGTGCAGGTCTGCTAGTTCGAGTCTAGGGAGAAATACCTATGTCTTCTTTTTTTCTTTTTCAAAACCAACAAATCCAGCAACAATAGTCCATTTTCGAATTCGCCGCTATACCACTGAATAGACATCAAACGGCGCCACATCGGGAGCCAGAGTTTGAAGTCGAAAGAGTTGTGAACTTCTAAACATATCGAATTATTATTGACCAAATTACAGTGGTTTGAAGCCTTGGGGTTCCTTGGGGGGAACTCGACTAAAATTGAGCCAGGAATGTCAGGCGTTCCTGGTAAAATGTCTTGAAGTCTATGCGTTTCTAACTTTTTCAACTTGTATCTCGGTCAGTATTGATATCCGACAGAGGCAAATTTCCCCCTGTATCCGATCAATACCAGAATTCAATCAATTTGACGTCACAAGCGTGGTACAAAAGAATATTCGGTTATCGGATTCAATTTATCATGAAATCAGCGAAAAAAAAATTAATAAGACTATACATTTTATTTAGCCAGGAATGCCTGACACTTCTGGCTGAATTTTAGCCGAGTTCCCTGAAAATTTCAAACCACCGTAATTCGGTCAATAACTATCTGATCAAGCCTTTATTTAGATATCGTGTCAAACGTTTGATACTCTTTTTAATTATGTAAGATTTGTTTTTATACTTATAAAATTGAAAGACTTGATTTTTTTGCCCAAAAAGCCGGAAAATGTTGAATTTTAGAAAACGCGTAAAATAAAAAAAGGTTTATGCCAAACTGTCGTGCAAGTTAAGCATTATTTCATGTGTAAATTTGATATGATTTAGTTAAGATTTGATAAAGTTATAGCTGTGTGAATATTTTCATAAGAGACAATGAGTGAGAGGTTTGGCAGACCTGATGAGATGAGGCCTACTAAACCTCTCACTCATTGTCTCTTGTGAAAATATTCACACAGCTATAACTTTATCAAATCTTAACTAAATCATATCAGATTTACACAAGAGATACTGCTTTACCTGCACGACAGTTTGACATAAATCTTTTTTGTTTTACGCGTTTTCTAAAATTCAGCATTTTTCGGCTTTTTGGGCCAAAAAATCAAATCTGTCAATTTTATAAGTATCAAAATAAAACTTATATCTTAACAAAGAGCATGGAAATTCTAACAAAATACCTAAACATTGGCTTGATTGAATCATTATTGACCAAATTAGAGTGGTTTGAAAATCTTAGGGGAACTCGACTAAAATTCAGCCAGGAGTGTCAGCAACTTCAACTTGTATCTGGGTCACTATTGATCCGATCAACACCACAATTCAATCATTTTGACGTGACAAGGGTGGTACAAAAGAATATTCAGTTATTGGAAACCTTTTAAACCATGTGTTTCAATCTATCATGAATTCAGCGAAAAAAAAATCTAAGACTGTACATTTCATTTCGCCAGGAATGCCTGACACTTCTGGCTGGATTTTAGTCGAGTTCTCTAAAAATTCTAAATCACCGTAATTCGGTACCATCTGATCAAGCCTATATTTAGATATTGTGTCAAACTTTTTAATTATGTAAGATATGTTTATATACTTATAAAATTGAAAGATTTGTTTTTTGGCTCAAAAAGTCGGAAATGCTGAACTTTAGAAAACGCGTAAAACAAAAAAAAGATTTATGTCAAACTGTCGTGCAGGTAAAGCATTATTTCTTGTGGAAATCTGATATGATTTAGTTAAGATTTGATAAAGTTATAGCTGTGTGAATATTTTCACAAGAGACAATGAGTCAAAAAGAGAAAAAGAAGACATACGTTTTCTCCCTTGACTCGATACAGGAATATGGAAGCAACCCAAACAAAAAGAGAATGTGGGAATGACACGTGATCTGAAATGGGAAAAACATTACGCCCAAGCCGAGGAGGTCTATTGTCTATTCTTTGGATCTCAAACTAATTGCACGTTAATTTGTCTGACGTCCTCATCATGCGTGCGTTCAGCAGCGTCTCTGTAATTCAGTACAAGTTCCTTTTGACAGCGAGAGGGGGGAGTACAGAGCTTCAAAATGTATTTATTTACAAAATGTTCATTGACCCGGCTTTTGGCCTTATGAAACAAGCATATGAACAACAAACCGGTATCTCTCATTTTGATATCTTCTCTTTTTCCTCTCGCCTATCTCTCTTTAGGTTTCGCTGTATCTTACTCCTGCAACCACAGAATCACCCAGCTGGGAGTTGCACCCAGTCCTCGCTGCACTGCCAGTGCTGCGCATGCTCTGGTACACCACTGGATGTTTATTTTACTGCGGTATTGTCTTTCTACGCAATTAGACCTCCTAAACCGTTTATATTTCTGCGCATTTTATCTGCTATTTTTCTTTTTACCAGCTATGTACAGATCGTGCAAAAATCATGTAAAGGATGGTTGCAAATGAGAAATAACTGCAGCCGAATACAGTTTTCAATGGAAAAGATCACCGAATGATATCAAAATGCACCCAACTGTGTCTAGAGCGCAAATCTGCGTCTTCAAACTAACGGCTATAACTTTTGTGTCTTTTCCTCTATTGTTATAATTATTTTTTCAAAGCCTACTTTAATGATGTATAAATATGCTACTGGGAACCGATCTTCTTGAAAACATTTTTAGAAGTCACAATCTAATTTTTTGAGGCCCTAATTTCATATTGCGGACGTACTAGAAAAAAAATTTGCCGGTTTTTTGGGCTGAAATTCCAGGAATCGATTCCAGTTGTAGTGATCTCAAATCAAGCGAAGTTACAGAAAATTCGTCGCAACAGAAACGCGGTAATAAAAATACGGTCAGTTATGGTCAACTATTGCCAAATTAGAACGCTGATTCTGCTTGGCTTGAATTGAATTTTAATAGTGCTCCAAAAACTCATTATTTTGGGCTCTTCCGCCGGCACTATGTTGTATAGTAATGTATTAAACTTTACCGAAGGTCAGATTGTAAATACCATGAAATACTAAAATGTTCAAACATTATCTACCGAGTAAAGAAATTGTGAAAGCGCAATGAATTTATTACAAGAATGTCGAGTTAAAATGTGATGTTATTATGTATTATTTCTTGCTATGATGTATATAGACGAGAAGCTCGAGGCATTGGTAATACTTAGTAAGCAAGTTTGAACATCATACGTGCTTATTTGATATAGAAGAAAATTGTTAAAGTTACGGCGGTCGCCCTCTGGTCATGCACGCAGATTTGAAGCTGTCTTGTTTATGAATGGTAATGAAATCTCGCATTTTGCCAGGGGGAACACAGTAGGCCAAAACTCTAATCATCGAACAAAGAAAACGTTTATCGTCGACTCTTTTTGTTCCATAGAGACTTAATTGCTATTTTCGGAGCGTGACTGCTATTGATTAGATTTGGCCTAATGAGCTCCCCCTGGAAAAACTTCAGATTTATAAACAAGAGAGCTTCAAATCTGCGTGCAAAACCCGAGGGCGAATGTCGTAACTTTGTAATTTTCTTCTATGCCAAATAAGCAAATATAATGGTCAAACCTGGTTACTAAGTTTTACCAATGCCACAAACTTCTCGTCTATATAAATCTTAGCAAGAAAAATTACCTAATAACGGCACATTTTAATGCGACATTCTTGTAATAAATTCATTGGTCTTTCACAATTTCTTTCCTCGGTAGATACTGTTCAAAACATTTTAGTAGTTCATGGTATTTGAAATCGGACCCTCAATAAAGTTTAATACATTACTATACAACATAGTGCCGAGGGAAGAGCCCAAAATAATGAGTTTTCGGTGCACTATTAAAATTCAATTCAAGCCAACCAGAATCAGCGTTCTATTTTGGTCACAGTTGACCATAACTGACGGTATTTTTATTACCGCGTTTCTGTTCCGACGAATTTTCTGTAACTTCGCTTGATTCGAGATCACTACAACTGGAATCAATTCCTGGAATTTCAGCCAAAAAAACCGGCAAATTTTTTTTCTAGTACGACCGGAATATGAAATTAGGGCCTTACAAAAATTTAGATTGTGACTTCTAAAAATGTTTTCAAAAGATCGGTTCCCAGTAGCATATTTATACATCATTAAAGTAGGATTTCAAAAAATAATTATAACAATAGAGGAAAAGACACAAAAGTTATAGCCGTTAGTTTGACGACGCAGATTTGCGCTCTAGACACAGTTGGGTGCATTTTGAATTTCGAATGAGTCACCTTAAACTCGCAGAATACTTTAAACTGCATCTCATGTTCCCCTACTATATCATTGTTTCAGGTGGCTTGATTGACGCGAAAGAATAAACAAAGCGTATAAAAACGACGAAAAAGTCCAGTTTCGAATTCTCCGCATGCTCAATGGCTGGGAATAGGCATCAACATTAACGGCGCATAAAGACAGTGGGAACCTTATAGGGAGCCTATCACGCAACTGTTCTGCGCATCTCTCAAATCAAAGAAGTATCGCTCCCGTAACGATGGCAGCCAGCGAAGGCTGAAAACCTCGAAAACAAATTGGATATAATCTCGCTACTTCTCAATCCATCCGACCATGTTTTTTAATTTTACATATTCTTAAATAGTTATCTGATAGGATGGTCTTATTAGTTTTGCTGATAATTCAGTGCTCGCTCCTGGAGCATGCGCGTATCATGACTGGCTCCCTTTGAATTGATACAATATTTGCAACTATTTAGGCTTAAAATTTTTGTTTTCTTTTTCTCGGCCAAACAGCCAGAGACGAAATTAAAAAAAACACAGGCAGCCCGCTGCAGATTCGTAAACTGCGCCAAAAAAAACGAATCACAATTCGAACCCAGACCTCCCCGTCTCGTCACCTCGCAGGCTCTGGTGACAGCCATTGACGCATGCGCGAAATTTGATACAGCGCCGTTGAGAGAAACAACTTTCTGCGCATGCCCCAATGTCCAAACTCAGCCAATCAGTAGCGAAGGTTCTCAAATGGATGTCACCAGAGCTTCCCCTGCGAGTAGGCGAGCTGGGGAGCTCTTGGCACGAGAATGACAGAGCCGTTGAGAGAAACAACTTTCTGCGCATGTCCCAATGTCCAAACTCAGCCAATCAGCGAAGGACCTCAAATGGATGTCACCAGAGCTCTGGGAACGAGAATGGATCAGGCGTGATTCTTTATTAATTCAGAATTCAATACATTATCTAATTCAGTATCACGATCTAGGCCGTTGTATACTATACCACCTCTAACTCTACAATAGCCTGCTTGCAGGCATTCTCGAACCCAGAGCTCCCCGGCTCGTCACCTCGCGGGGGAGGCTCTGGTGACAGCCACTGACGCATGCGCGAGATTTGATACAGAGCCGTTGAGAGAAAGACCTTTCAGCGCATGCTCCAACGCTCAAAATCAGCCAATCAGCGACGGCCCTCAAATAGATGTCCCCAGAGCCTCCCCTGCGAGCAGACGAGCCGGGAGCTCTGGGTACGAGAATGGCTTGCAGGCGGTACTGGGTCCGTTCGATGATCGGGCGCCATCTTGGAATTTCCCCGGGACCGCTCGCCTCAAAATTCCAAGATGGCGCCCGATCGGCGAACGGACCGCAGTACCGCCTGCAAGTAGGCTACCTCTACAATAAATCTACAATAAAAATGACATCATCGCATTTCTTAAATATGATTGCGGATCAAGAATCGCCCAAAGTGATGAGTCATAGACCAATCCGGATCAGCTGTGGAATTCCCAAGAGGGGATGAGTCATCATTCTGATCTGTCAAATCCGCCTGATCCGTCGCGCTTGATCCGGAAGATATCATATTTCTTCGGTAGCGAACCGGCCGTCTCCCTCTACTTCTCTCGATAAACATTTCAGACAGAAGTTCATTTGTTCGCGGCAGTTTTTGTTTTTGACTGTCACAATCAATGTGTGTGTCTATTATATTTTTCTCGCCAAAATAGAGGGTAGCATATTTACCTCCAATCAAATTTGAAGCATATAGAGCGGTTTTCACATGGCTGTCGTGAAAGCAATTGATGAGAAATTCACTAACCAATCAAATGCGATAGTAATTCAACAAACCAGAGAGCGAGGTGATTCACAATGTCTCCTTTTCGCGAGCGAGCCCCTTCACAAGTAATTGTTTTCTCTACGCGTGATTGGCTGAAGGTTCAAAGATCATGCTCTCGACCAATCACAAAAAGAAGCAATTGCAATTTGCAATTACTTACGACAGTCATGTGAAAACTGCTCTATGATCACACGGATTGGAATTAATTAGAACAACGAACGTTTTATACCCGGAGACCTTGATCAAGTATTATGATTTTATAGTTGACATCTCGTCTCTTGTTTTTTATTTTGGGTTTAGTGGAATTGCCACACACCCCTCCTCGAATTAACAATTAGACTACGAGCTCGAGATTTCTATGAGCTGATAGTTGGTAGGTCACACTACCTTCGAAGAATGAAACTTTTTATTTATTTATATCTTTTAAGAAATGTTTGTTTTTCTTCAAAACGCCGGTCTTTTCAAAACTCACTATCTATGGACTCAATAGACAGTGAGTTTCGAGCCAATCAGAATGCAGGATTCGTGATAGTGTGTGAGTGTAATCTAATAGTCTACCAAAACTAGCATTCATTAAATGAAACATTACCACAATTAGAACTCATTAAATGAATTATTACCATAATTAGAACTCATTAAATGAAACATTTATTTCAAAATCTTCCAATTACTACAACATTACCATAAACACGAGTTCATTACTCTCTACGCTATAAATTCTCATTTCAAAAATAGGCAGGAAAAATTTAATTCCTTTCCATTACGAAGGAATGTGTTCAGCAAATTGCTACAACCGTGACATTACGAAAAAAAAAAGACAGAAAAAAAAACATTCCTGCAATGTTCACAACTCTCTGCCAACTAACAAACCGCGGTTTGGCTTCCGTCAATCAAACGATTTAACAGTTCTGGGTGATTTCACGCAGGCTTTGAGAGGTTTTTGAACTATAAATAAAGACAAGCTAGGCTTCAAAACCAATATTACCGCCATAAAATGCAAGCGAAACTTAGAGAAAACTCCATGCGTCTGTACTAAAAGGTTTGACTGACAAGCCAAAACGCAGTTTGGCGCTCCGAAATGTAAAGTGAGAGTTCGCAGAAATATGAAAATCGCAGTAAAGGCGAGCACATTCATTGGTGCATCACTGAGTACTACTAAACCAATAACATAACAGAGGTTTTTCCGAACTTCAGTAGTGTTATTGTTTGCCTGAATATTCAAAAAACTTGCCAACCTGGTTTTAAGACCGTCGATTGCATCTACTAGATTGAACTAGGTTGAACCGTTCCATGCCCACACGCGAGAGAAACATGCTCTGTTGGCACGTGAAACACCGTAGTTTTGAGCTGTTCGCTTGCCTATTTGTGCGAAGTTTGGCGTTGATCGTTTGCGAACGGAAATCAGCAGAATGTAAACATTTCGCCGTTTGAATTCTTTCTGACCAAGACACGGTTCTTAACTTCGCAATATTAGATTTTTGCTTCACGCTTTCCCTACAAAACATCAAGTTCATTGTAAAAACTTTGAAGTTTCAACTGCAGACAGAAGAAGTTTTGTCTCGTGTTGGGTCAGCTATATGCAATCGACGATATCTTCTCCCCCCGCACTAAGACCGGTTTCCGTGTGAACTCTAAACATTATACCTTACTTCGCTCTAATTCCTTCTTAACCGCTTGTTTTTGATTAAATGTAATCTATTTTTTTACTGAAAACATTTTTTCTTCCCGTGTTACTGCGATACTGTGGAAATTCACAGTCACGCGGCAACAGTCGGACAGCGTTATGGCTTCCGCCAGTCAAATCTATGCCGAGATGTAAGTTCGAAAGTTTGGTAGATGGAAGCCATTTGGCGGTTTGCGCTAGAAGCGAAATTCCACAGAATTATGAAAACCGCTCTATTTTCTCGTTTTAACCTAATACTTTACAGTTTTCCTTTCTTATATGGGTATGGATGACGTGCATAAAATAAAGACCTCACATGGATGACTTGGGAATAGACTGCAAAACAATCATTTTATATAAATCCGTTGTTTCGCGCTGCGCATTTTGGAAACATCGCTTTTGGTTTGGGATTTTGATTTTTTCTGTTCCGTCCGTAAAACCATCTAAGCCAATCAGGTCCTTGCCCTGTTTTGCCTAGTGCAGTCAACTGGCTTTCTGTCGCGACGAAAACCCGGCTAACTGCACTAGGCGAAACAGGGCAAGAACCTGATTGGCTTAGATGGCTGACTGTGACTGTTTTGCAAATTTGCAGCGCAAGCAACGATGTTGGCTTCAGGGAACAGTGCGCACGCAAATAGTTGAAAAGAGCACGCATCACCTGTTTTGGTGAGATGCGCAAAATAAAGGATTTTTTTGCAGTATAGTTTGGGGACAAATGCCCTGGATAAACTAGGACGCATGTAGTGGAACATTGTAGCCAGACACGTTTTCCAATTTTAGCCGTTTTCCAATTTTAGCCACATTGTGGCGGGCGACAAATTTTGTAGCCGGGACACAAAAAATGTTTCTACGCCAGACTTTCCGAGACGAGTACGATGTTTCCTAGTTTAGCCACCACTCGGGGAAACATGCAGGACACAAATGTTTCGCTATACATGTGTTCTAGTTTAGCCAGGGCTAGGTGCAAGAAACGTCCTCGCACTTTATGTGGTATAACTAGCATTTAAAAGACCAATACTTTGTTGATAACGTGTTTAAAATGACAAAACCATGTACGAGTACCGAGAACGAAGTACATAGAAACAAAGGTCTCAATTCGCACTTGGCTGATAAATGGCTTCCTTCTCAGTCAAACACAGCCGATCTACAACCAAGCACTGTTTGTTTCGACTAGAAGTTCATAGAATTTGCTAAATTCGTGGCAGCCATCCTTGTCACTACCCTTGCGAGATATTTTTCCATTTCACTAATATTTACAAGAGTCCAAACCCCTTAGCATGTGTAATAGCTTTTAGTAGACGCTCCTTTAACTTCATCTTTGTAGTGTAGTCAGGCAACAAGAGCACATTGAAGCACGTGTGCGCGGTCGGCAGTCTGAAGACAAAACAGAAGACACTCGCTGAGGATGGGTGCAATTTGCAGAGTAAACAGAAAATAGCCCGTCACGTTGTGACAAGAAAGTTTTAAACTGTTAACGAAAGAAATGAAAACTACTATTAAAATCTATGAAACCGTTGCCTTCAGTTTTCTGTAGAGTGGTATAAAATAGAAATATAGTGTACCAGAAAATACAAGAGATGCATGAAATATTCTGTAGTGCACCTGTCTTAAATTGACAAACGGAGCACAAACAAACTTTGGCGTTGGGCCGAAAAGTAGGAGTTCGTAGAATTAGTCAGGGAGCATATGTCGCGATTTAAAGTCCCGTGGGCTTTTTTGAAGACAACAAGCCACCTATCTAGAAGTGTTAAGGGGACCTTAGGAACTCAGAAAATGTTGTCGGCAATTTTGCGACTTGCACCGACAGCTGCTATGGCGACTTTTTGAACATCCTCTAAAACCACAGAGTACCCGCGGTTGATTTTATTGAAATGACTGCCAAAACAATCCAAATTAATCTGATATTGCATAAAACATTAACTGATTACAATAAGCAGTACATTTTCATAAAATTGTATTTGGACATATGTTTTAAAAAAAAATGGCGTCAAAAAGGAACTAAAAAATTTTGGCGGCCATCTTGGATCCGCCATCTTGGATTTTCAGCATTTTTTTTTTCATTGATCGTCCAAAAATGGCTAAAAATGAAGAGAAACTTATTCAATAAGATTTTTTTTGAAATAAACATTAAAAAACGATTCTAACTAATGCATACATATGGGCAAAACTCCTAAAATTGACTGGGAAACAAGAACGTCATCTACATAAACTTCATCGGCAAACGTCCACGCCGCGGGTTGAAAAACCATTTCCCTCAACGTAAGTTCGACGAAGAAGGGGCTGCAAGCATTCTATCACCTACATTACTATTATTATAACTTTGGAGAGCTTAGAATTTATGGCGACCATCAGAATGCTGTTTGACTCGCGTGAGCTCTATAATGGCCCGGATAATACGCCACGATGATTGCCAAAGTTATAATAATAACTTTGTATTTTACATAAAACCCCTCAATGTTTCCATCCTGTTAATAGGAAGGAACTAGAAAATGTTCACGTCCTGCTTTGCTATTGCAGGGACGGCCAGGCTGGGGGGCTTTACCTACATTTCGTCAAGTTTTCAAAGATTTTCATTATATTTAGCCCCACACCTTGCCATACAATCTTACAAATCAGGGGCGGATCTAGGGTAGGGGTTGTTGAGGTCGCAACCCCCCTATAAAAGTGATAGATTAGTAGTTATTTGAACTCAGTACGGATCATCTGATCATCCAGTCCACCTTAGTGGTGCAAACCCCCCTCTGAGAAAAATCCTGGATCCGCCACTGCGAATGAGACCTTGTCCACTAACGCGTTTTCAAAAGTATTCGTTTTCAAACTTAAACGGATTCGATGCGTGTTAGTGTGGACGGGAGATTTAGCTCCAAAACGTTCCAAACAAGCAATCAGGTTTAATTTGATGTTGACGCGTGCAAGGATGGTATAAAAAAGTGGTACTGTTGACGTCATCGCGTTTTCATTTTTATCCGGATTCGACCCTCCACACTAAAACGATATGTGTACGGATTCGTTTTTATTCGCTTTCGAGAGCGTTTTCAAACTTATACGGATTCGATGAAAACTATTAGCGTGTTAGTGTGGACGGAAGGCGTAAACGTATCAAAAAGTATACGAATTCAAACGAAAACGCGTTAGTGTGGACGGGGTCTGAGCCTCGCACTGTTGGTCTCCTGTGGATTGATGTCTTGCTCGTGGTCTATCAGTGTTGTTTCTAGCGCCCTCTCTACGGTCTTGCGGATATAGACTTTGTCGCATTCTCTGCACGGAATCCTGCAGACGACGGTCGCACGACATTCTAAACATCGCCCGATGAAGTCTACAAGCACTGGGAGACGCAGCCGGCGCGTCGCAGCAAAACTGTTGAATACTATTGGGAGACAAAGTGTTCATTTATACCACTTTAGTCCATTTTGTCATCATAAGATGGGCACCCTCAGCAAAGCGTCACGTCTTGCAGCCCAGTCTCCACGATACAGTATGTAGCCGGACTACTTTGACGACTCCGGATCCGCCGAGAAAGTGCAAGCTCGCCAGCATTTGGCGCCACAGTGGCACTCTTCAGGGCGCACCGGCACTGTTGATGGCGGGCCAGGACGGCCTGAGCCAGGCGCTGCCTCCCACAAGACAACAAGGCTTGAAGAAATGACAGAAGCAGTGGCCCGCAAAAACCGGAGCTGCACATGCCTGTTATCCATGACAGGTCTCCATAAATGACGTCGTTGAATATGTTCCCGCCAGCTCAGATTTAGAAAAGTCTGAAGCATGGTCTTCAGCAAAGTCATGATCCATAGGCGCCTTGGATGGGTTTCTGCGTGGTGTTAGTATTTCTCTGCCGCTGGCTTGGCTTTCCGGAACGTTTTTCCAGAACGATCGGAACCACCGCCCCCCTTGATTACGCCTATCAAAATTCTATATCTATAACCTGTATATGGTCAGGGATGGAATGCTAAATCGATGCAATAAGCGCGCCATTACTGTCACTGCTATTCATGTTAAACAGAGCTGAATATTATTAGTTGTATTTCTTAATAAAAGAGGGCTGGCTTACAAAAGCCCATCAATAAGGAGATTGGATTGCGCGGCGGCGGTGACATAACATAGTAATCCGGGCTTTCTCTCGAATTCTTAGGCACAAGCTTTCGGATAAACCTCAGGAACTATATGACAAACAAAGCAATTTTAGCTGAGAAACTATAATCGAAGGAAGAGAAACGCATTAGTTAGAATCGTTTCTTAGACTCTATTATATAGAGCGGTTTTCATATGACTGTAGTGAAACGAATCGCACTAAGCAATTGCACCAATTCTAATGATAGATAGATAGATAGAAACTTTATTTAAAGAGGATGGCACGTAATAGTACACAGTACTAATAAACTTGTGGTCCTCTAAACACTAAAAATACAAGCTATATACATTAATTAAAAACTAGTAACATTAAAAATATATATATATATATTTATGTACATACAATAAATGAAGAAATAAATAAGTGAATAACATAAAAATAATTAAAATATACATTAAGGATTAAAATGTGAGACAGATAAATGAATAAATATATAAGAACAATTACAAAGTAATTGCGAATTACTCACGACAGTCATCTGAAATTCGCTATTACAATCATCTTGAATAAGCTTATTTTCATTTTGAGCCTTTTTTCTGGTCATTTCGGACGATTAATAAAAAAAACGTTGAAAATCCAAGATGGCGGATCCAAGATGGCCGCCAAAAAAATTAAAATTCCTTTTGACGCCATTTCTTTTTGAACATATGTCCAAATACAATTTTATGACACAGAATAGACTTCTTATTGTAATCAGATTATGTTTTATGCAATACCAGATTAATTTGATGTTTTCGCACTCATTTTAATAACATCAGGCTCGGGTACCCTGTGGTTTTAGAGGATGTTGAAAAAGTCGCCATAGCAGCTGTCGGTGCAAGTCGCAAAATTGCCGACAACATTTTCTGAGTTCCTTAAGGTCCCCTTAACACTTCTAGATAGGTGGCTTGTTGTCTTCAAAAAAAGCCCACGGGATTACAGATGCTCCCTGACTAAATTATGGAAATCGCAGCAAAATTGTTTTGTTTTATTTCATGCCTGATATCTCACCGCCATTTTCCCGCTTTACTTCTCTGAGAGAGCAGACAGCTGTCCAGCCTGCCTACAAGAATGTCACGTCACACATGCAATAAGTGGTTCTTTCGTTCCCCGAGTGACGTTTCATGTGATATCGAGAAGCAAAACTGATAGGATAACTGCTCATGCAAAGGATGTGTGTATCTGAATTACCTGTTTGAGTCAGGGCCATTCCGGGCGATGATAAGTTTGAGTTTAGCCAACCCCCCGACTGGAATCCGGTCACTTCCGGTAGTGAACATCAGCAATTGTCTTTTCTGTTCCATCTCAAACCCGTGAACTATCTCCCAGAACCATCTACAGTGACAAATACATTGATAAATAACTTGAGTCATAAGGTTGATAAAATCAACTTGTCTATTCGATCAACTTTCCTTTTATTTTTCTCGGCGAGAAATTTTCAGCGACGTTATTGCTCAGTAGAAAGACAACAATTTTCAAATTTTCAAAGCAACGGTAAAAGCCCGCTGAAACGGTAAAGTTTCGTCGGGTTTTGAAAATGTGTCGATGAAACGTTGAATAAATATGCACAAATGTTGAATTTATTTGGCCCAGCCCAATACACACTACCCTGCGAGCAGAGGTTTCTTTCTGTCATTCTTTTATTAGCTAACAAAGTTGTTCGCGTGTTTGGTATTTCGCGCGGTTGTTTTGATTTGCTGCAGAGGTTTCTCTCGGGTGCAAATCAAACTACTACGCGAAATACCAGACACGCGAACAAATTTGCTAACTAAATAAAAGACTGACAGAAAGAAACCTCTGCTAGCAGGGTAAATACACACAGGCAAACAACAGAGCAGATTTCGTATGACTGTAAAAGGCACGAATCACAGTAGGGTGACGAAACGGCAAACATTCAGCCAATCACATCACGGGAAATGACCGATCAACCAATCAAAATACTTAGATACGGCACGGAACCTCGCCTTCTCGTAAACACGCAGCCAATCACATCTCGGGAAATGACCGATCAACCAATCAGAATACTTAGATACGGCACGGAACCTCGCCTTCTCGTAAATACTCAGCCAATCACATCTCGGGAAATGACCGATCAACCAATCAAAATACTTAGACACGGCACAACACGGCACGGAACCTCACCTCGTAAACATCCAGCCAATCACATCACGGGAAATGACCAATCAGAATGCTTTGATACGGCACCCCACGGAAAGCGTCGTAACTTTTTCACAGTCAAACGAAATCTGCTATAGGGCAGGCAACACCATTTCTGCAACTGACCTGATAAGAGGCGAATCTTTGTCTATCCCCCCATCGTATTCGGTCGATTTCTCCAGTGCATCAAAATCAAAGTCCTAGAAAATCACAGGCATAATCACTTCCTCGAAATTACGAACTTCTTTATGATTCATAGCAAGTTTCATAGACTTTCCCAAAGTCCGCTGTTCCGCTTTTTTTTAAATTGGCTTATTTTACCGTGTGCTTTTCTTGTTTTCACTTTGTTCTAAGGAAAAACATAGAGTACGACTTGGGCAAGTCTACAAGTTTCACAATTCCTGTCCAAAACGCCATTATATATTGTACAAAGGTAGGGGCTTTAAACATTTTAAATGTCACTGTCCATTTTCAAACTCGTACACACCTTGCTTCCACAAACAAGAATCTCCACTTCATCAGGGCGAAAGAAAGTCTTCAAAGGAGACTCATCAACCACCATGTCAAACCCACGCTTGAAGGCACTGAACTGAAAATATGATGCAGCAGTTCCCATTAGAATCAATGATACCCTAATGGGTAGTAACTCTGGACTCGAACATATGGTCGCCAATGTCGACAAGATTTAGGGTTTGGGAAACAAAAAAAAAATCAACCTGGCTTACCTTTCCAGTCTCAAAATTAGCTGTCAACAGCATTAATTTGGGAGAAAAAGATGGCGATCAGATTTCTATTATGGTGACCAAACTTCACTATTTGGCGACTGGAATTTTGTATTTACTGTAGGCGTCAACAGGACCTTTCGAAAATTAGTAGAAAGTCTGTTGAGCCTCAGTCGGGCACCATTTTGTCAGCCTAATAACATAGTACCATGTTAAATGTAACAAGCCTGAGTTAGTGAATGTAGTGCAATATGTTCAATACAAAAATGTCTTTCTGGATGGTTATTTCTGCTCCTTATATTGCCAGTCGATCTGTCTGTCTGTCTGCCTCACAAGAGCACCAGCATCTTACCTGTTTCTCTACTGACTTGTTAAGAATGAAATCTGCATATAAGCTGACATATTCCTGTGCAAAAGAGATATATGTTTCAGCACCTTTCAGCTTAAGATTGGCATAGTCAACATGGTTTATATCGCAGAAACAAGCACTGCTAAAAAGTAAAACAATTCTTGTTTCTCTGAACATTGTCTTGTTTCTCAGAACATAGAAAAGTCAGCAAATTATAGTACATAAAATTGTTCCACTGGATTCAAAGGCCATTGGTTAGAAAACTATTTATTTATTTAGCTATGCCCGAGGGCCGGGAAATCCTCACAGAGCAAGGCTCCAATTACGAGGTTCCCTATTTAATGTATGGTTACAATGTTACCATACCCTCTTAGAATAAAGAATATTGTATTGTATTGTAATAATATATTGTACAGTAGGATGTATACATAGTAGAAATTTTCAGTAATCTAGTAGTTTTCAAGGTGGTTGATCAGATTTTTACAGGAGTTTCCCTGCCAATCTCAATGCCATTTTCAGTAAAGTTTCTTCTTTGAAGGCCCTTGCCACCGTTCTATAATGCATTGCGCGTCATAGAACGGTGCACGGGTGCATGGGGTGTTGAAGCGCAACTCTCGGATTTATCCGCTAGGTCTAGGAGGCAGTGTGTAAGCCCTACTAGGTCTAAACGCCTATCACACTCAAGCCAGACTCCACCTCCGTCATTAGGACAGGTGCACCCTGGGGAGCTTAGTCTTGCGACTTTGCGAGCCAACGGAGTCACTGGCGCTAGGATGTAAAGTAGCCTCTTTCATTTTAGTCTATGATATCGGTCTCAATGCTCTGCATTTGAGGAAAAGGCAACGAAGTCGTTCTTTATTTCAATTTCTGGATATTCTATCCAGTGTTACTTGAACTTTGAATTTTGGGAATTTGGTGTTGGTATTTAAGAATTATTTATTATTTATTGAAGTTATAACTGTTGTTCCATTAACATGAGGGGAAATGCTCATGCATTTAGATTGGGAACCATCAATGTAAGAACTTGTAAATGTGAAAGTAAACTTGCAGACTGTGTGAAACACTGCAAACGGCTAGGGCATGACCTAACATGCATGCAAGAAGTCCGTCAGAGGGGGAATGGTGTGATATTTGTTTTAAGGACAATGTTTTGAATGGCTGGCGAATATTGTATAATGGAATGAAGACAGCTAGAGCAGGAGTGGCCGTGGTGCTGGCTCCACATGTTATACTGGTGGATGTCCAACATGTGATTGAAGGGAGACTGACAGTAGCAAGGATCAAGGTGAATGGCATCAAACTTGCAATATACAGCTGCTACTGTCCAACTGAAGAGTATGCTGATAGCACCAAAGAGGCGTTTTACCTACAACTGAATAAATCCATACAAAAGACGAAGAAAGACCATCCGTCATATAAGACCATAGTCGCTAGCGACTTTAATGCTACAATTGGATTTGACTGCGACTCCGCTAGCTGGAAAGGTGTAGGCCCCTATCATGTCCAGGACAATACCAGCTTCAATGGGATGAAATTAATAGAAACAGCGGAAAGTAATGCTCTGTGCATCCTCAACACCACCTTTGCAACAAGAACTAATGAACATCTATGGACGTTCCATTCCAACTTAGGATACAAACGGCGACTTGACTATATATTGGCTGAATGGTTTGTAAAGAGATCGACTAGTAACTGCAGGTCCTACCCTATGCAGAGCCTACCGTTTGAATCCGACCACTGTGTTGTCGTTATGGATGCAAGTTTCCCTACTAGAAAAATGGTGAAGAAAGCAGGTCCCCAAGAACCACCCAGACATGCGACAGCTTCGCGATGACCAATCCATTCAAGCAGCGTATAGCGCTAAACTAGATCTGTTGCTCGCAAATGCCCCAGAACCACTGACTGTTGATCATGTTGAAGAGCTGCTGACTAAGTCTGTACAGGTAGCCTCCAGAGAGACAATCCCACAGAGAGTAAAGGTAGAAATTGCAAAACCATGGACGAACCCGGAATATCAAGAACTCACGGCACACCAACATCAAGAGAAAGATCCGGCAAAGAAGAAAGCTATTGCCAAAGAGGTCAGGATGCTTCGCACTCGACTCAAGAATGAATTCTTTAAAGTCAAAGCGGACCAGATAAACCTGGCTAGTGAACAACGTGAAGCCGAGGAAGAGTTCCGCCTGATGAAGAATTATACATCGCTCTCAAAGGAATCCAGGCCACTGATCAGTCCACATAAACTCAAGACCCACTTTGCAAGTCATTTTGCTGACCGTCCTTACATCCCACAGCCTGAGTTAGAAAGTCCTGAAGACTTCCCACACTTACTGCCACCGGATGACCTGCCTGCAATAGACGAATCTACACCTAATCGTAAGGAGATTGAGAATACCATCAAAAGTCTGAAGAACGGGAAATGTCAAGGTACTGACAAAGTATACTCCGAGCAGTTGAAGTATTCCACGTCTACAAGGCTGATACACTACGTTTTACTACTAGTTGGATTGATATGGACGTGTGTCCAGGTTCCTGCGACATGGCTTAAAGCATCCATTACGTGCCTTTACAAGAGGGGTCTTAAATCTCTTCCAGAAAATTATCGTGGTTTAAGTATAATTGCAACGATCTCTAAAGTGTTATCAGGGATAATTATCGAAAGACTCAGAGACGCGTACGAGCTGATCCTACTACCATCTCAATTTGGATTCCGCGGAAACAGGTCTACATGTGACGCTATATTCATTCTGCGTCATATTTTGCAATTGTCGCAAAAATCTAAAACGCCCTTGTATGTGGCTTTCATAGATCTTAAAGCTGCATACGACTGGATCTCAAGAGAGGCTCTATTTAGATGCCTCGAAGTACGGTTAAGATGCTCACACTTGATAGCAATCCTGCGGGCATTATACACGGGTACCAAGGCATGCATTAAAGGGTCAACCAGCTACTTGAAACACTAGTAGGCTGTCGACAAGGAGCATTAGAATCGCCTCCTATCTTCAATATATACATGGACTTTGTTGTAAGAGTGGCGCGAAATGAGATACTACAGCGCATCCCAAATGCAGGTTTCAATGTGAACTTCGTCATTCCCAATGAAGTCTCACCAAGAGAATATCGAAAGAAGGCCCCACTATCCGGTCATCAACAAATCACTGAGCTCCTATATGCCGACGATCAGGTTATCTTCGCGAAGTCTGCCGAAGAGCTGCAAGAGATGCTGGAGATTTATGATAAGAGCTTCAAGCGGTTTGGTCTGCAAATGTCATACGACAAAACGGAAACAATGATCTTTAATGTAGATGAGATGTTGATGGAAAAAGAAAGTTTGGTCACAATTGGCTCAAAGAAACTGAAGAACGTCAGGAATTTCAAGTATCTTGGATACACAATCACCAACTCTGCTAAAATCTCGCAATTCCTGTATACGAGAATAGGTGCTGCTTTCCAGAAATGGGAGGAGCTGAAACACGTGCTAACAGACAAACGAATTCAACTAGCGACCAGAGTTAAATTCCTGAACGCATGTGTAAAATCACGATTGCTGTATAGTGTCCAAGCCTGGGAGCTCTCAGAAGAGGAACTGAGGAAGGTGGAAGT
Organism: Scolanthus callimorphus; assembly: GCA_033964015.1. Taxonomy (NCBI): domain Eukaryota; kingdom Metazoa; phylum Cnidaria; class Anthozoa; order Actiniaria; family Edwardsiidae; genus Scolanthus; species Scolanthus callimorphus. The sequence continues at coordinate 26,537,274 of CM066920.1, forward strand.
GGTGTGGCATGGTTTTTTTGAGGAAGATGGTACGAGGTGGCTACAAACGTAGAAATGCCCCTGATCGGAAAAGGATAAATCGGAATGATGACCTTGAATCAGGTGAATTTGACTGGAGGTTGGAAATCTCAAATGTAGAACTGCGAAATATCACCGGAACTCTCCCGATTCGTGACTTTTGCACAAAACAACATCTGAAATATCTGGCCCATGTATGTAGGTTGAGCAATGACTCCCTCCAAAAGCAAGGTATTTTTAGTACGGGAAATGGAAGGATATGGAACAAAGTAGAGCGTCTCCTTGACATTGATAAAATACAATCGAGTCGCCAGATGATGGACAAAGACGGCTTCCTGAAATTTCTCGAGGATACTTTCTCTTGAAAGATCACCCCAAGGCTGTGACGCGGTCACGCAGGAAAACATGATGATGATGATGATTGTTTATATTTTGGATTTGAAAAAGAAAAAAGAATCATAGCAGAAAATAACTGTTAAAGAACTTAAGGTGACTCATGCTAAAGTATTTGTTTGTTTCTGTATTCCAAGGAGTTCTCCATGAGTCTCATAAATTCCAGGACTTTCAAGGGCAACAATAAAAATCCAGGACTTTCTAGGTTTTCCAGGAGGCATACACAACCTCCAGGTAAAACCCTCAAAGAATATAGTATAAAATACTGTACCTCACGGTTATCATTGGTGACTGTTATGTTTTCACCACCAGGCTTCAGCTCATGGCTGAGGTTAGAACCAAACACATCAGTATATCCAATCTTAATGTACACACCAAGTCTTCCTCAACATTGCCCTTGTAGTGTAGGATTTCTGTCAAACTATTGTACAACACCTGGATGGGAAAAATAATAAAAATCAAGAATAACTCTCATCAGAAAAATGACTCAGGCTCTTTAGCCCTGAACTGCTCGTGATCTCAGGGGGGTACTCGGATACAAAAATGTTGGGGGGTCCGCCGGAGCTCCAAATTTGATACCCAAAAAAATACCTGAGCCATAAATTTGATACCCAAAAAATACCTGCTCCCAAAGTTTGATATTAGCTTTAAAAGGCTATTTAATAGCAGCAAACACAAGATGCCTGTCCCATTATGTTCCCCGAAATTAAGGCAGTATCTTGATGTTCAACTTGCCTGTCAGAAGTTTCAACCCCCCAAAATACCTCATAGAATTTTGAGCCCCAAAAAGTACTTTTACTATAAATTTCATACCCAAAAAAATACGTCGGACCCTTGGGCTTGTGATATTTGCTGTTATATCCCAGTGATCAATTTTAACATGTGCTCATTGGTCGAAATGTGTCAGGGTACATATTCACAGGACAGATATCAGATGGAATCCTATGATATCTCTTTTTTGTGTAAATTGAGGACGAGATATCATAGGATTCAAGTATATTCAAAGCGTTCAGTCGGTAGATTCCGCCGAAAATAGCACTCAAAAAGATGATATCGCCCTCGTCGCTGCACGACTCGTGCGATATCGCTTTTTTCGAGCTATTTTCTTAGCGGAATCTAGCCTCCTGAAGCTTTGAATAATCCTATAATATTGTCCGTCAGAAGTGATATCTGTCCTGAGAGAAATGTTTTTAAGCAAAAACTGGAAAAATAATGGAAAACAAGCAGTTTTGATAGGCTGTAGTGAACCCACTTGCAAAGTGATTACACCAATTCTGAATAAAGCCTGTATGAGTGATTACAAAGCACACTACATAAATCTGGGACCCGTGGTTGCACTTTATGAGGTTGAATGTGTGTGTAAAAGACATACAGGGTGTGAGTCTTTAAGGTCTTCAAGAGTGCCTTCTTTTCCAAACAGCTTTCTATACACAACCATTGGGAAATGTATATCAAGGATGATGTTGTTATAGATGGCCAAGCCAAGTACAAGACCAATAAGACAGAACTGCCCATCACTTTCAAATGAGGTGGGGTTGAACCAACATATTCTTGTGGCCTCATCATAAGTGAACATGCCTAAAAAACAAAAGGGATTTTGAGTGAGTTTTGTGAAAAAACTGAGGCTAACATCGAGCTAACCTCATGCCAAACCAAATTAAATGAGTTGGGTGCAACAATAGCACTTTGTAGAGAGAGAAAAAATTAGCTTGATGGTGGCTTGACATGATCTGCAATGCTATTGTCAAAACAAATTTTATACTAAATAATATTGCTTAGCACAAAGATACATGTGTCTTCGTGTTACCTGAAAAGTGTCAGCCTTACCATAATCTGGGTTGAAGATTTCTTCGACAATAAGTTGGAAGAACTCTTTAGACACACCTCCCTCATCAATCCCTTGTTCACCTTCAAACTCCACAAAGAGCTGCTTCTTCAGGTCTAACGGGTTGTCCTGGGCAACCATCTCAAGCTAATGGGGGGTGAACCATAAATTAAAAAGAAAAGGTATCTTGGTGAATGACAACAAAAGTCTGGATACAGAAATTACCACAAGCATGCTGCATGTAAGTTTCTAAATGGACATTTGATAAACATGGAACACATCATAAATATTAATGAATATTTATGAACATGCTATCATGAATATTGATGAGCAATTGCTCTGTGGAAAAAATCTGGGGCGAACACTGAATGGATTTCTGGACTATTTTCACTAGGAAATTTGCCATGAATTTCAACTGTGCATGCATTAGTTTTCATCCTGTACAGTACTCCTTGGGGACATTCCTAGGTGTGCTATGTGCTGATTTGTCAAACATCGGCCTATTTAAAGATTCACAGGTTTAGCTTTCAGGGCATTTCAACATATCCTCACAACTAGGTACCGGTAAGTCAATGTAGCATTTGCAACCCTCCCACCTCCATTTCGGCAATGTAGCTCAAGAACTCACGCTACCCCTCCTGGGAAATCCAGCTGCTTATTGCCTTGCCAAATCGGTTTCCATAACGTAATCACGCAGAGACAATAAGCGGAGCGTTCCCAATTGAATATGGGTTACTATTCATGACATTGAGCAATCCAATAATAGAAAACTTACACTGACAAGGGCATCCTCTATCAGGTGATCGCGTCGGACCTTGAGTCGTAAGTAGGGTGTCGGTTGCTGACCTCGCACAAGGCTATAGAGCAGTGTTAATCTCCTCTCGCTATACATACGCACTCTGTTGTCATAAAATAGTCCGATACTCTTTGTAGCAGTACTCAATATAAAATTATGACTCAGAAATGAAAATTTTTGATGCTGTTCACTTTGAAGAAGGTAAAATCCTTATCAACTTCTATTACATCATTAAGTGGTTCATTGACAAATTCATCATGGGCCAATAAGGGTTGACAACAGTCCACAGAATTCAATGCCAGCTCCCTTGCCAAAAGATCATCTGAAAATGCTCCTCCATTTATGGGTCTAGCTGCAGATTCCTTTGCTGTTATACCTCCTACATCTTTCTTTTTAGCTCCAATGATATTAGCAAAATACAACAACTTCATAGCTTTTGTAGCACTAACAATTGCTTCGTCTTCCTGAACGGGTAATCTGGATGTTGCTGCAGGACCTGTTAGCACTTGATATGTTATAAGCTGTTGTAGAGTTTCCAACATACGCCGAATGTTCTCAACATCAAATTCTGACCAAATCTTGACAAGCCGAGCTTGTGCACTTACGGGAAGAAGCTCATGGCTTTAAGAAAACTTGGCAGTGCTCTTTCCAAGTATTCTGGACTTTGCAGCATAGCGTTCTCCATGATTATAAGAAACTGATTCAAGTAATAAGGATTAGCAGTAGGATTCTTGTAGTGAAGCTGCATTTCTAAATGTGGCGCCAGTGTTACTAAAGCATTGAGGAGAGCATTCTCCACAGACATATCACCAACTTCAAACAAAGCTTTATAAACTCTCCGAACAGCCTCCAAGTCAACATACACTTGCACGTCACTCCTCTGGACTGGTTTTTTTAGGAGAAAACTAGAGTTTAGTGAGTCTGAAGATGAGAACACTTCCCCTATGCTGTGCACTATCCTCTTGTAGTCAGAAGTCTCTTTACAAGAAGCAAGAGTTGCCAAAATGGATTCTTCAGTGAAGAAAGCAACATCTGAAACTAATGAGAAATACTATTTATTACAGCAGTTTTAGAAAACTAAATGCAATGTAAATCAGAAAGGAAACAAATTCAACAACTGACCAATCAGAAGTACTTTTGAAAACAAAAGGCATAGTGAGTTTTGTTTGAAAACAAAAGAGAGCAAGAATGCAGCTGGTTATTACAAAACATTATAGTTTCATGGATGTTAAAACCTTGCAAAAATACTAGTGAAGCAATTTCAATGAATTTATTATTTAACAAATAGATCTCGTTTTGCGTGTGTGTACTGTAATAGATACACAGATGACGTCACAGAATGTCATGGACAAAAAAGTATGCAACCAGATGCAGTCGAGTTGCGTGACTGTTGTTCATGACATTCTGTGATGTCATCTGTGTGTCTATTATAGTACACATGCACAAAAAACGAGATCTATTTGTTTTATACAACAACAAAAGCGATTTTTCTAAAGATGAAAGAGCTAGTGCGCGCATTTTAAACTCGGTTTTGCTTGCATGCATGCGCGCACTATGACGTCAATTGTGCGTGTGTACTCTAATAACACATGGTCTGCCAGCCAATCAGAGCGCACATTTTACTAGTGCTGTTGTATAATTTTGGATACCTTTGTGGTTGACCATGTTCATGTTAATGCTTTTGTTCTTCATTTGGAGTGAAACACACAGGCGTGCTTTCTTTTGACAAAGCTGTAGAGCCATAGCTGCAGCATCATTCTTGCTCAGGGCTGGAATTTGTCCACTGGAGGCACAGTTCTCATTGTCACAGCCGCTAGTGCCACATCCATCAGTTAGTTGGAAGAAGTAGCTCTTTATCAACTGCTCAGCTCGCTTCCTTTTCAGTTATAACAAATTAAATAAAGTTAATGAATATTAATACTTGCCTACTTGCAGACATCGAAGGCTGTTTTATGGTGAGACTCCTGGAGTCAACAAATCGCTAGTGCCATCTAGGATGCATCAAAGTATTGGTCTAGGGTCCAAGACATATGTTTTGCCAATGTCTGCAAGGTGGCTAAATGATAAATCAGTCAGACTATTTCTTCCCAATAGTGTACTTTGTAATTTTCATAGAATACCTACTACCGGTAGTCCCCTACCAAGAGATAAAAAGGAATTACTTTCTTCAAAGAACAGTTGTTGGCTGTCAAGTTTTTTTCATTACCACTGTGTGTCTTAAAAGTTCACTGACGTGATTGGCAATTTTCAGCAAAGGTATTGTAATGTTATTTTCATGAACCCAAAAGTTAATCGTTCTAGTCAAGAAAGCCAAAGGATACCTCAAAATGGTTTTGGTTAATTTACAGCTAAAAATTACTAATTGACCATTGCAACATTGAATTTAGCAGGTGCATAGCAATGCATACAGTGGTAACAACTCTGTACTATTATTCCACTCTATACAATAATTGACCCACAGGCATTAACTAATCTGTACTTATCCATTAACTAATCTGCCACTCTATCCATTAATCAGCTGACCTAGATCTTTCCAGTTCGTACAATTATTAGACATGTATGTTTATTCAAAATGTCAGTGTATAGGCTGATTTACATGCTACACATTTGATTTATGCAAAGAAAAACTGGGCTGGACATTTGGATAAAATACCAATAAGCTCTTCCTTCCTTCTAAGAGGACAGTGTTTCAACAAAATTTCTGTGGAGTGATATGCAATACGTGAGCAAATTTCAGATGACTGTTGTGAGTAATGCACCAGTCAAAGTAAGCCCCCCCCCCCCCCCCACCCCAGGATATGTGGGGCTTTGGTGTTGATACACCATTTGTATTCATACGTGTGTTTGTGTGCCTTTCGCCCAAATGGATGTCTACCTACAGATGGGCTTTGTCACTCCCATGCCCGTTCATTTGTACATGAGGAAGTCTAGTTCTGCCCTTCTCCCCCTATGTTTGTGTGTTTGGTGTTTATTCCTTGGGAGTTTGTGTATGTTCCTACTTCATCTTCGTCATCTGTTCATATATCCAGAAGTTTGTTTGTCTGTGATTCATGCGAACGCTCGTGCGTTCACTCGTGCATCATTCGCATGTTTGGTTTCTCTCATATGTTTGTTGGCTGGAGATCTGCGTTGGTGTACTAGGGCGGTCCACATGTTCGTCCATTCGTGCATGTGTACGTCTGCCCATTTGTTTGGATTTGGCACTGGTTCACACGTTCACACGTCGATCGGACCGCCTGCTTGCATGTCCATTTTTTGCTTGGGTTTGTTGGTTCGTTTATACATTCAATCGTCCATTCTCTCACCTCTTTAACCCCTCATACTCCTTTTGGAGTTTAGAGGGTTACACATAGTTACATACAGTACAGTCTGGATGTACGGTATGTTAACACTTACACGTGTGTAGTGTGGGTGTATTGTGGGTGTAGTGTGCGTGTAGTGTGCGTGTAGTGTGGGTGGAGTGTGGGTGGAGTGTGGGTGTAGTATTACATGAAAAGTGTGTGTAGTTATCTTGTAAACTTCAAATGCAAAGTTCTAGAGTGAAGTCGGCAACTCGAACATGAAAAGACTCAAAGCATGCTTTAGTCAGTTGAACATGTTTGTGCGCTATTTTCATTCGCGCTGTAAACTTTGCATCGGACATACTGCTAAAAACGCATTCGCTAGGTCTCAAATTGTTATTTGATGTAAGATTCATCGCGAACCGTTGTTTATTAGAAGAGTTATCATGTCAACTTCAAACACAAAGTTCTAGAGTGAAGTCGGCAACTCGAACATGAAAAGGTTCAAAAGACGCTTTAGTCAGTTGAACATGTTTGTGTGCTATTTTCATTTGCGCTGTAAACTTCGCATCGAAAAAGGCACGAAACAAATTCGCTACCGTATTTACCCGTATATAATGCACACTTTTTTCAGTCCAAAATGAGCCTCAAAAACGTATTATACATGGAATATCGCTTTTGGGAATTTGCATAACAACAAATACAAAAGATCTCGGAGTTTGTAGTCGTGAGCGCCATTTTGGATTTCGTGACTCAGCCCAGGAGTAGTAGTAGTAGTAGTAATACTTTATTTAACCACGGTTGTCTCGACAGGATTTTTAAAAACTAAGCTAATGATATTGAATACTAAATTGTGAATATTTACATAATAAATATAATAATAATAATAATCTGTTATATAGTAATCTATTTATAAAAGCACCTGATTTCCACGAGAGCCGTGCAACTAGATAATATTAAAATGTTCAAACTAAGAAGTCAGAACAGCCCGTTCGAAAACTTTGAATAGTACTTGCTGTTCGCAAATCGACTGGAAGGCTATTCCAGAGTACCGCACCCTTATAGCCAAAGCTATTTTTTAGATAATTGGTGCGGGGCTTAGGGATAGCCAGTTTGCCCTCAGTGTCTCTCAGAGTGTAAGAGGCTACGCTGTCGCGGTCAACGAACATAGAGCGCATGTAGTCAGGTGCAAGGCTATTTCGCGATTTAAAAACCATGACCGCAGTGTGGAATTTACGTTGCAACTCGAGTTTTTTCCAACCTAACCTCTCTAGCAAGCAATCGGCATTAGCGTCATAGCTAGAAAACGTTAGAACCCTTGCAGCTCGATTTTGCAACTTTTGTAGTTTAGTAGAAAGGGTTATATTGCAACTATCCCAGACAACGCTGCAATAATCGAAATGAGGTTGTACTAGGGAGTTATAAATTGAGTGTAAAGTTGCAACTGGCACATACGGTCTCACCCTCTTTAAAGCACCGATCCCCGAAGCAATTTTCTTGGTCAATTCCTTAATGTGCACATTCCAGGTTAGATTCTGGTCGATGTGTACACCAAGTGATTTTGTCTGAGAAACCTGCTTGATTGGAATTTCATCTATTGACAGATTTGGGGCCCTTTGAAGGGTGGATAAGCGTTGCCGTGACCCAATGAGCATATATTCGGTTTTTGATTGGTTTAAAGTAAGCTTGTTAGCGATAAGCCATCTATTAACGTTCGCAAGGTCTTCGTTGAGGTAGAGATCAAGATCATCAACATTATTGCTTGCAAAAGTTAGATGGGTATCGTCAGCATACATACGGGGTTGGGAGTTTACAAGGCAATTTGGCAAGTCGTTTATGAAAATAAGAAATAGTAATGGGCCTAAGATTGTCCCCTGCGGAATTCCACAAAGAAGGGAACGGTTACTAGAGAGATGCCCATTAACAAAGCATTTTTGATTGCGTTCTCTTAAATACGACTTAAACCAGATACTTGCAGTTCTCCCAAATCCGTACGAATCAAGCTTTGATAGGAGAATCTCATGGTCTACAGTATCAAATGCCTTTTTGAGATCTAGGAAAACAACTGCGTTGATATTCCCACGGTCAATATTATAGGCCCAATTGTTTGTTGCTTCCAACAGGGCAGTGACCGTGGAATGAAGATTACGAAAACCTGATTGATTACTAGAGAGAATGTTATTATCTATCAAGAAATTGTGTACTTGATCATAGATAATCCTCTCAAATACTTTGGCGATAACAGGAATGATCGAAATCGGGCGGTAGTTATTTAAATCTCTACGTTCTCCCTTTTTGAAAAGGGGGATGACCTTTGCACATTTCCAATCATCTGGAAAGATACTCGTTGCAATAGAGCAATTGAAAATAGCACAAAGAGATTCTCCTATCAAATCGGGACACAAACGAAGAAGTCGGGCGGAGATTTTATCAAGACCTGTAGCTTTAGATTTGCAAAGTTTTGAAAGTAGATTAGTTACAGTTGCTGGATTTGTTTCGCTAAATTGAAAGTTAGGATAACTCTCTTGTGACTCTTGAGTTGAAAGATAATCCAAGTGAGAAATATCCTGAGAACAAGCGATTTCCCCAGCTAGCTTTGGGCCTATACTTGCAAAGTGGTCATTAAAACTTTCACTTATTTCTTTGGAATCATATATCGGAGAGCCATTACAAGTTATCTCCTGAATATTAGTAGGACATTGTTTTCTTGAGGTTAGCTCGTTGATAATACCCCAAGTCTTTTTTATATTTTTCTCATGTTCATGGAAAGCAGACTTGTAATGAGTCTCCTTGGCACGCCTTATTTCTTCGTTCACAGAATTGCGAGCTCTTTTGAAAGTGGACCAATCAGAAGGGTTTTTAGATTGAATTGCTTTGATTTTAAGAATATCCCTATCGCGCATGCGTTGTTTTAGCTCTGGCGTAATCCAAGGCGAATTTGTGTGCCTGGCTCGCCTCGTGCGCAAAGGAGCGTGCTTGTCGACAACATTAGTAAAAGTGGTCTTCCAAGCATGCCACATTCGATTCGGATCATTGAGCGCATTCATACACTCCCAATTCTGTGAAGCTATATCAGCTCGAAAACAATTAGGGTCAAAGTGCTTGAAATTTCTATATGTAATCGTAGAATGACCTCTAAAAGAGGTGCCAGCTGAAAGTTTACGAATAAAATAGATTAAGCTATGATCGCTAATGCCGATATGAGAGACACCGGAGCAAACAATTTTGTCAGAAGCGTTTGTAAAAATGAGATCTATCGTGGTAGAAGACGTTTCGGTAATTCTTGTTGGCTCGCATACCAACTGCTCTAAACCGTAGAGGTCAGAAATGCCTGCTAGAAGCCTGGATTTGTGATCAGGATTATCGGCCCCTACGTTGCAATTAATATCGCCGGCCAAATGGTAATCGATGTTTTCGGCATCGAGTTTACTCAGTAATAATTCTAGTAGATCGAATTTATCAACAGATTCGTCCGGCGGCCTATACCACGACACAATGAGAGGACGCACGTCCAAAATCCAAGATGGCGCTCGTTGGCACTCGCGACTACGAACTCCGGGATTTTTGCGATAAAATCACCCTGTAAACGCCTGCTAGAAGGCTACAATGCATGTGAAATCACTTGTGGCAAAAGATTTCTCTCAAACAAACAATTAAAATGATGAATCCGTCGGAAAATTTCACTCATCTGTTCATGGCGAGTACATAAATCAAGAGAGAATTGCGTTTGTTTGTTGATGATTTTCCCCCAAGTCTTATGGTTGTTGGAGGTTCGAAGTTTATTTTCACATTCTATTGTCAAACTTTATTTTTCAAAATTGACCCTCAAAATTGGGGTGCGTATTATACACGGGTGTGCATTATATACGGGTAAATACAGTAGGTCCCAAGGATCAATTTGATATAAGTTTCATTCCAATGCGTTGTTTATTAAAAAAGTTATCTTGTTAACTTCAAACGCAAAGTCTTACAGTGAAGTGGAAAAGTCGAACATTAATGTCGACACGCTTTAGTCCGCTGAGCATGTTTGCATACTCTTGATCTCAGCTCGATAATTAGGTAGAAATCTGCATGTAGTTTGCTGAGTGTAGTACACTCAATCCCAAACTCCACCCACACTCCACCCACACTCCACCCACACTACACGCACACTACACCCACACTACACTATTTTCCATAAAACCTGTCCCCACATGGTGGGGAATTTGGAAGTTTAAGTACTAATTTCAGTCTAATGTACCCACATATCCCTGGGTGAGGGGGTCGGTGTTTACTTTGACTGGTGCATTAAATTCACAATTACTTTGTATTCACCCCTATAGGTTTTATTCAGAATTGGTGTAATCACTTTGCGATTGGGTCCACTATAGTCATATGAAATTCGTTCTATTGAATATAATGAAAATTACAATTGTTGCCCTTCGCACAAGCATGAATATGATATTGTGTTCGATGTATGGTTGCTGATGCAACATTCTACTGAAATAAAGTGTCATCTCAATTTTAAAATATACTCTAAATATTGCTTGTGAACAAGGACGGTTCACTCAACAGATATAACTACTTTGGCATAATTAGAACTAAAACTGAATCTAAGTACCTCAAATCTTGTAAACAGTAATTTACTCTTGTTTATTCTGAGACATGCTTACTCTTTGGTTTCTTATCTGTGCTAGAGCCCAAATGTAAGAGTGAATAATTGTGAAGGCGAAAAGGCTCAGATGAAGTAAACACAAATTATCACCCCCACTGAACTTACATGTTGGAATCTTGTTTTTCACTTTCCTCTGTGGTGCATTCCCTACATAACAAATAGAAGTCAGAATAGCTGAAACTGCGAACTTTAACACACGATAGAATCCTACAAGAAGCAAGACTTTACATCTGTCCGAGAAATTTCATAACGATAAACTTCGTGATCATCTATAAGCGGATGTGACAGACCCTCATTTACAAGTAAGAGAAAAAGGCATAGGCAGGAATCGCACCTTGTATTTATTTTGCAGCCGTTTGGGGGATAATTGGGACAGTCTTCTCCTGACGACATTCAAGGCGGTATTTGAGGGAATGTGAAGTTTTTCAAGTCAAACTTTCGTGCTCTCCATACTTGGCCTCGTGAGCTCTTCCTCCATAGCGGCTTCTCTGCCCGCACTGCTTCTTGGGATACCACACGGTCAAGGGATCTGGGTTTGGGTCAGCACACGGCTGGACACTGGGACGAGCGTCACGCAATCTCGAAGAATCTCGAAGGTCTTCTGCTGCCACTAGTAAATATTTAGTGAAAATTCACTCGTTGACTTTTTAATTTTAATTTTTTTCTATTGAGTATTTTTTTCTATTTCACATCCCGCTGTCAGCGTTGATTATTACTTCAATCATCAAGTTTGCCGACCCGCCATTTTGAAAATTACCCAGAAGACCCTGGGAACGAAGCGTTACGTAATGATTCCAACATGGCGGCCAAGTTGAGGTTTCTGGATTTTACGAGGAGAAAATGTTGTTTTCCTTCCAGGCAGGAGTTTTTGGGTTTATACACAAGGGTAAGACTTACAGTTTACTTTTATTTTGCTATGCTTTACGTTTTTTGTTAAAATTTCTCGTGAAATGGTTCATAAATAAATGGAAAGAAAGGGATTTCTGCAGGCAGAGATCCAGGAAAACAACAAAAATTTGCATTTTTTCTGCGTCTCCGTTTTTAGTGTTAATTTTATGAGCTGCTCCGTTATAAAGGCCAATAACTGCTATAACATTGTTGCAAATCCCAACTCCATGTTGTCAATTAATTTGCTCCTCAACCCCAGGACTTCAAAAATCTTGAGACCTCCTTGAAATGGCGAAATTTCCTGAAATTCTCCCAGGAGAAATACAGTAAATGTATGGCAGCCGTCTTAAATTTTTTCCTGGGAGACAAAGTGAAAAATCTTGAGACTTCCGGCAAAACTGGGAGAGTTAGTGATACGTCCCTGCCTCCAAAAACCTATAATTTTCCACAGTTTCCCAGGCCCTGCCAGGGTGTTTCAGTCACATCATTTCATCCATAGACAGCACAGTCAAAAACAGAAACATCAACAGTGTGATTTGTGCGATTACTGCACACACTAACCACATACACATACTGCACACACTAACCAATAGTAACATAACATTCTCTATCCACTTACACTATTTACATACAGTGTCCATAAAATGTCCACTCTATATAAACGAGTTCGCAAAAGCTATATGCTTTGATTTTATTCCCAAGGTGTCTGGTGTACTTCTTCAGTCACAGTCACACAGATGGTTAAGTGCTCTGCCTGATGACAAAAAGGAGAAGATAGCAGATGGACCAGGACTAGAAGACTTCATTTCTCAAGAAAATCCTTACAAGAGAAAGAAAGGGAAAAGGTTGGGATACATTGTTAACAATTGAGAAATTACACCCTTCAGGTGTGGTCATTTCCTATGAAAGCCAACAACACATAGTTCTCACCAAAAGAGACTCACACAAGAGGCGCTAGAGCTGCTCAACCTGCCTTTTGCACCAAACAGATCTGACTAGATTTGCTGAATATTATAATTTGTGTACAATATAAACAGCAAACACTGGATTGTTAAAATATTGTGTGATTCCAGAAAAAAATCGATACCCCACCCATGGAAGGGGTTTGAAATATGTCCCCTCCCCCATCCTCTGGAATTTCCAGTGAAAAGATGCAGTGATTGTATATGGAATAAAAGGAATTTGACCCACCCACGCCTCTAGAATTCCAAATGCCTTCTGTGGCTGAGGTATGGATTTTGTTCTGGAATCACACAACATTTTGTGGTTCCAGAAAATATCCATTCCCCCTCCCATCCCCTACGGATAGGATTGGAAATTCCAGAGGGGTGGGGGAGTCAATTTACCTGATTTCTTCCATACAAATACTATACTGTGGGGGTGGGGTGTCACTTTTCAACACCTTCTGGGGAGGGGGGATGGATATTTTTTGGAACCACACATTACAAAATATTGTTGTTCTGTTAACTAGCATTTTTTTTTGATCAGTCAGTGGTAGCAACTGAAAAATCCTCCAGCTCATTATCTCACAGGGAAGTCTTTGATGACTACCATTTGAGGGCCATTGCTGATTTTGAATGCTGGGGCAGTTGCAGTAGTTTTCCCTCAACTCAATTGATCAAATCTCAAGCATGCCTGGTGACAAGGTGACAAGCCAGGGAGCTCAGGGTTGAGAAGGCTTTTCATGAAGCTATGATAATAAAAATCCTGTGACATTTTCAGGTAAAAGTGATGTTTTGGTTTTATTTTCAGGCTTAGACTAGCTCCATGGTTGAAAACTGAAATCCCTCTTGGAAAAAATTATTCCAAACTGAAGTCCCATCTAAGAGAACTTAATCTTAGTACGGTATGTCCTATGCACTTTTAGTATAATTTTGCCAGTAAATATAAAGATTCAAGCGCAGTGATTGGCCAATAATTTTAATTTATTCAGCAATATTTGCTAGTTGTATTTACTGGCAGCGATGTTTTTCAAGATGGCTGCTGCACACAGATTTGCAGAATTAACAGAAGGAGAAATATTTGAAATGAAAGAAAATGCTATCCCGAAAAACACGAAAGAAGCAACTAAGGTTGGCATGAAACTCTTCAAAGGTGAGAAATGGAGTGCTTTTATGCTTAGAATAAAGCTGTAAAGCTTTGTCGCTTGAGAAAAATGGTGTTTCAAGCTCGCGCTTTTAACAAAATTGCGAAAAAATGTAAATGCAAAATTATACTAAAACAATTATTCACACTCAGGCTCAGTGATTATCATCGGCTTGGTAAATATTCTACGATAATCACTTCACCTTTGGCAAATAATTTGTTAAATACTCTAGGTTTTCATAGTATCGACTTGACAAAGCAAGAAATCCTAATCTCATTGAGTTTTCTTAGAAATATATCAATGTGCCCATGATATTTCTGGGGGTACTCTGTCCCATATTCTTGGGTAGTGATGCATGTCAATATAGATTATTTTGACCTCTAAAGATACTTATTATTATTGTTAAATGGCATCGTGAAACAATTTTCAACCAAGTTCGACTTCAACTTCAACTACACTGTACAAGATACTACCCTACAAGATACTACCCCCAAACCCCAAGACAAGCATTTTAGCCAGAATCCTTTCCTAGCCTCGAAGTGATCGTAAATTCTTCTATACCTTCCCCCTCCCCCTGTCCTTTTTGGCTGTCGCTTTTGCTCGCCCCATTTTTGTGCAGCCAAAAACTCACTCATTGAACTTCTCGCTGCTTTACCATTGTTTCTCTGGGTTTCTTTTCCCTGAAAATAGATGTGAACACTTGCTATGCAGGCTCCATTACTGTGTTGTTTTTAAACTCTTGTTATATGAAATAACAATGGTATTTCTCTTTCGATAGGTGTGTGAGGAGGCCAAATGCCCTAATATAGGGGAATGCTGGGGAGGTGGAGAGGATGGCACTGCTACTGCCACTATTATGGTATTTCATTTGCACATTGATTTCAGGGGCGTAGCCAGGGTGGGCGGCCCCCCTTTCTTGGGAGATTTTCCCATACATTTACTGTATTTGCTGGAGGAAATTTGAACATTTTCGTCCCATGTTTTCACTATCCCCCCCCCCAGAAATTCCTGGCTACGCCGCTGGATTTGTCAATAACATCAGGATCTACCAGGCAAGGTCTGATACCATATGGTCTTTTGTAGGTACTAGGAGATCAATGTACAAGAGGTTGCAGGTTCTGTTCAGTGAAAACCAATAAAGCTCCCCCTCCCCCTGACCCCCTAGAACCTACCAACACTGCCGAGGCTATTAGTAGATGGGGTCTGGATTACATCGTCATCACATCAGTTGACAGGGATGGTAAGTCGCTTGTTCACTTGCAGGGATAACAATAACACAGAAATAAACAAAATCGACTAATGTTGTTTACCTGTTGTTGCCACCCAATTCAGATTGTGTGATGATTTATTCGGGAGGATGCAATCCTTCCATTTTTCCATGGTAGGTTGAAATGGAGCTCAAATGGGCGCTTGAATGGCCACATTTTAGTGCTAAATTCAAACTTTTAAAAATCTGCAAAGGACGTTTTCCGTAATTTTTCCACTATTATTCATAAAACAACAAGTTCTTTCATTTGATACCAAATTTTTCATAAAACCCTGTTTTGAACAAAGTGGTATTTTTGATGAAGTCATTTTCCCGCCAAAAACCGTTAATTTAAAAATTTCAGTCTGAACAAATTTTTGCATTTGATGAGCTCTATTGATGTGCCAAATATGCAGGTCATCAAACAAAATCATAGAAAGTTATAAAAAAATCAATTAAAACTGCCCATTTGAATTCCATTTTAGCCCACAGCGTTCACACACAACCGAGCACATGCAAGTGTCTTCAAAATGAACAATATTGTACCCAGCTGGTAAATGAATCATCTCATGATCTGAATTGGGTGGCAACAATATGTAAACACTGTTAGCCGATTTTGTCTATTGTGTATTTTTATGCAATGGGCATTTGACAACGTCCGACTCATGGTAGTGGACATGACGCAAAAAGATAGTGAGACCCCTTTCACATGAGACAGTACAATTCTGGTACAGTACCACCTGTTCATACGGTACTGGAACAATTATGGCACGTTTTGCAACAGTGTTCACATGGGACCATGCCGGATCTAGCTGTGGCAAAAAATCGGTCCTGTACCGGAGGTCCCGGGCGAACCTGTGACGGTACTGTACCAGAATTGTACCGGGCTGGTTTTGTACCAAGTCTCATGTAAATGGGGTCTGAGTGTGTTTTATGCATGAAATTGCCAAAAAGGCATTTTCGAAATTTGAATGTGTCCCAGAGCACCTACACAAATTCCCTTTTTTTCTCTTTTTTTAAAAATTATAAAACAATTAAAAGTCATCAGGTTGTAAATGCCAAATTACAGGCTTCGCCATATTAAATTTTGACAAAGTGGGAAGATATTACATCTGGGAAACATTGATGTATAATTGGGGTCACGTTTCAAAATAGAGCGGAGTTCACATGACTGTCAAGACTTGTTATGTTATTGCGATTGCTTTGCGTTCTCATTGGCTACTCGTTTTTCTCAGCCAATCAAATTCTGTATTAAATACAATTGTGTAATTACTCAGCAATTGGTTCAGCTTGCAATTGGCTGAGAAAAAAACCATTTCGGAGCAAGTCGTGATTTATCTTGATTCTGATTGGCTAGTGATTGCTCAATTGCAATTGTTTTCACGACAGTCATGTGAAAACCGCTCTAGGTTTCTCATTATGAAAACAGTGTGACTGGTGCAGTGGGTGCACCCATGGCTTGTTGCCATGGATACCTTTTTATGCTGCAACCTACTCTCTGTCCCATAAAATGCATTAGTTTGTTATTTTTGTTTTTTTATTTATTTAATTTTCTGCAGCATAGGACAGATTTCCTAATGCAGTACAGGATGGCACCCTTATTAACCATTTCAAATGTAAAATATTTTAGACCTCCCAGACGGTGGAGCAGCTCACCTTGCAGAGACAGTCAGACAAATCAAGCAAAGGTAACAAAATTCTAATTTTGCCTTGATTTACACGTAACTTTGCATTACCATACCGTTTTACGTTGGTTTCCATACTGTTTTACAAACCCTGATTGCAGCCCCTTATTTTCTTGAAATTACGGCGTGGGTTACCTGTGGTGCATGCGCGCTACGATTATTTTCTATATGAAGCGATTTTGGTAGGGTTCCGTGGGACATTTCCCACACAGTCCTTTGCTCGGAGAGTTTAGCAAACCATTCACGTCAAGATACTGCTAGTAAGTAAGGCTAATAGAGCAGATTTCACAGTTGTTTCTCCATACATCAAATGAGAGAGCAATTTAACAACAAGCCAACCAGTGTGAATCTTAATTTAACTTATTCATTATAGCTAAAGTCCCCGGGGGGGACTCTAAGGTTAAAATGCTAGGGGTGACCGTCGGGAAACTCGAATTTTGACCCTAAAAAATACCTGGTCGGAAAAAATTTCCACCCTAAAAAATACCCCTCAGTCTGAAAATACCCTAAAAAATACCAACAATCACTGGAAAAATCGGTACTTCTTGTAACTATGTAAATAGTTTGTAAATAAACCGTAAATCCGATTTACAGACTAAATGTACATTTCCATAGTATGTAGATTCTCAGGTTAGTCTGTAAATAGTTGGTAAATAATCTGTAAACTTTGAGCAAGATGTTGTGCATTATGAACAGATTCTGTAAAGAATCCGTAAATAATTTGTAAATAGTCTGTAGAATCAACCGAGAGGACTGTGGAAATAGCCTGTAGATAATCTGTAAATTGTTCTAGAAAATATTCTCAGTACTTTGTAAAGAGCTTGTAAATAGTCTGTAGAATCAACAGAGAGGACTGTGGAAATAGCCTGTAGATAATCTGTAAATTGTTCCAGAAAATAATCTCAGTACTCTGTAAAGAGCGTGTAAATAGCCTGTAGAATGAACGGAGGGGACTGTGGAAATAGCCTGTAGATAATCTGTAAATTGTTTCAGAAAATAACCTCAGTACTCTGTAAAGAGCGTGTAAATAGTCTGTAGAATCAACGGAGAGGACTGTGGAAATAGCTTGTAGATAATCTGTAAATTGTTCAGAAAATAATCTCAGTACTCTGTAAAGAGCGTGTAAATAGTCTGTAGAATCAACGGAGAGGACTGTGGAAATAGCTTGTAGATAATCTGTAAATTGTTTAGAAAATAATCTCAGTACTCTGTAAAGAGCGTGTAAATAGCCTGTAGAATGAACGGAGGGGACTGTGGAAATAGCCTGTAGATAATCTGTAAATTGTTTCAGAAAATAACCTCAGTACTCTGTAAAGAGCGTGTAAATAGTCTGTAGAATCAACGGAGAGGACTGTGGAAATAGCTTGTAGATAATCTGTAAATTGTTCAGAAAATAATCTCAGTACTCTGTAAAGAGCGTGTAAATAGTCTGTAGAATCAACGGAGAGGACTGTGGAAATAGCTTGTAGATAATCTGTAAATTGTTTAGAAAATAATCTCAGTACTCTGTAAAGAGCGTGTAAATAGTCTGTAGAATCAACGGAGAGGACTGTGGAAATAGCCTGTAAATACTCTGAAAATAATTTGTAAATAGATAATTTGTAAATATACTGAAAACTCACAGATAGTGTGTAAATAGCTGTAAAAGTAAATACCCTGGAAATAGTCTGTGAAAAATCTGTAAATCACCGGAGAATTCAAGCAGATAAAAAGTGAGTTCAAACCAGTAACCAACAATTCCCCCCTGAAACAGCCAGCATGTTAAAAATCTACAAAAAAAATATATTTCTTCTAAATCTAATGGTACCTAGATAAAATCAGTAGCAAACATTCTAAGTTACAAAATATAATTAAAATAAGTTACAACACATTATTTTAGCTTTTTGGGTATATTTTTGAACTGACAAGGAGCAAAATTACAAGTATTGTGAGCCCTTCATTCTAGTTTAAAACTGTACTTCTACCCACAAATCAAGACAACACTTCCAATTCAGACATCACACTTCTTCCAATATATCTATCCAAAAGTTATTAATAATTTGACAACAGTGACACAATACAGTATTTCCAAATGTCTAGAGGTACTCTGATCTGATAAATTATTTGATATATCACTTCTTTTGCAACATAAAATACTTTTATTATATAAACATCTACGAAATACCAAAAGTATTTCTAGGATGTGACAAATGTTGTTTTATTTTGAGGGTCTATTCACACGATGAAGGTGTGGGACCATGGGTAGTGGGGCTACCTTGTGTGTTTAATGCCAATAAAGGGCGGCCCCAGCTTGGGGAGCTTAAAAAAATATAATAATTCACATGACCTAAAGGTGCTGTGATCAGCTAGCGAAAACTAAAATGGTGGCTAGAGACATAAATTAACAGTTGTTGCCAAAATCATCTCGCTGTGAACTCAAAACTTATTACTCAAATAAATTATCATTCAAAGCAATTATTATTTGAAGCAATTGAGAAACAGACGTTAGCGCAACCTCAGCCCTGGGTTGATAGTTCACACGAAAAAACTAACCCCATCTCCCATGTGAACAAGACAATAAGGGAGATTATATAGAAACTAACCCCACAGAACCAGGCTACCCCATCTACCCAGTGTCCCCCACCATTATGTGAACATGCCCTAACTTACATAGACTTTCACGCCCACCTAACAAAATGTTGCAACCAGCACTCTCATTGAAGAGCAGAATTACCATAGGATTGCCGATTGCATTTTTAAACTGCACATGGGGGTTGAGGACCTCCCTTAAAAAGACCCCCTCCCCTGGAATTTCCACTCTTGAAACAGACACCCACCCCTGGAATTTCCAACCTCATAAAGGACCCCCTTCCCTGGAATTTCCATTTTTTCTGCCAAAAAAAAATCTATTTTTGGATAAAATATCCGTGGAAAGTCACCTTTTTTACCCCTCCCCCTTGAATTTCCAGTCTCCAGACACCCCCTCCCGTGGAATTTCCAGAGTCCAATACAACCCCCCTGGAAAATGTTCCATAGGTCCTCAATCCCCCCTGGTGCAGATTCAAATGCAATCTGTCAATACATCACACTATATCTACATCTAACTTCGCCGAGGGATATCTCTGGTGCAATATGATACTTTTAGGTATTTGAGTCCTTTTTCTGTGGGTGTCATTATCTTTCCACAACCTAAAAAACATGATATGAATTTTATTAGTAGTCTTCCTTAATTATTGTAACATCATTTGCATAAATGCTGCTTGTTAATACTTGAACAGACTTTGTATCAAAATAAAATCAATATCTGATAACCCCTAGCAGCTTGCATAAGGTTTTGAGTATTTCTGTTAGCCAGATGGCAAAAGCTGGTGGCACAATATGATACAGGAAAGCTCGATCTGAGCCAAATGAATAAATAATTTATCCAGCATGATCTTGAGAGTAAAATATGTCAACAGTAAATAACAGCCTATTTCAGGGTCAGGGTCGGGAGGCTTCCATACTATATTTAAGTGTAAGGTTCTTATAAACTGTATATAGTACCTAAAAAGTACAATTCAGCCTTGAGGTTTTTAATCAATTGTTCTTTATACAGTACGGTATGTGAGATGTTAACTGTGTTGTAAAATCTTAAATGCCTTAAAATTGCTTTGTTGTATTGTAATTTTGGTGACATGACTATCAATAAGTTTCAAAGTAGGAGGCTTAGTTCTGGATGTAGGTCACTGGGTTTGGGTGTTCGGGGGCATATTAAACAAATTTCCACAGGTTTTGAGTTTGTGGACCATGCTTCATGCCATCATCATGGTCAAAATGTTGTGGATTCACAAGCCACATGCAAGTGAGTTGACAACAAATTTTGACCATGATGATGGTGTAAAAAGTGGTAAATAGGAGTTCACAACACTCAAAACCTCTGGAAATTTACTTTTTACTATATGACAACCTGATGCAAGCAGAGTGGTATGGACTCTTATTTCCCACAGAAAATCAGCCAATCATTTTGCAAGAAAGCTAACTGTTATGCTATAATAGTTAACAACTATCCCCCAAAGGGGAGGTGCATAGTGGTGGATAAATACCGAGACGTGAAGCATCAAGGTTTATATCCACTGCTAGGCACCGACCCTGAGGGGGATAGTTGTACTTAGTATATGCCAAATCAGTAGAAGAATAAAATATGATGTATTAAGGTTCAGAACACAGTATTGCGCGTGAAACGAGCCGCCATTTTGAGAGTTTTCTCAAAACAGTAAATAGTGCTGGATATCTACTATTTCAGAAACCAATCAGAGCACGCGAAAATGACTATTCACTGATTTGGTATATGCTAAAAAAACTATCAATAATAACAAGCAATTCTTTTTTTTTTAAAGATAATCTACCAGTAAAATAGCTAAAAGGGTGCATAACAACCATGTCACCCAAATAATTATTATCATGAATTTGACTCTCAAGATTTGAGCTGTTTTATTAGCCAGAATTTTCAGCTGTCCCTTCACTCCTACCTCACTTTGTGAAAAGAGATGTCTGATTTTTTTCATCTATTGTGGTCACCGCCAAGCAAAAACTGTTTTTGTACAACTGATTCCAAATGTTTTTTTTTTTTTCATTTTAACATATTCTGACAAAGAGTTTGCCTCAAGATAACTGAGCTCATCAAGGAGGCTTACTACCAAAACCGGTAGACAGTTTTTTCAGCTCGAGAAAAAGCACTCTTCTCCAGACAAAACATTCATGACTGTACTGAGGTCAGCAATATGTGCAACTTAAATATGTTATTTTGCAAATTCAGAAACATTCAGAAAAGCTGTCTGCTTGTGTTTTCCAATAATTCTATGAAGTAAAAAAATACAAATCAGTGTATTATTTACCAAAACATTAAGTTTTTGTTTGCCAGCAACACAACGCATGAATGATTTTGCGTGAAGGAATGGCATCAGATTCGTTAACGTTTTGTAATGAGACGATTGCTTTTTGTTGAGCCCAATAAACAGTCTATCGGTTTCAGTAGTACTCTGAATAAGGTACAAGAAAAAGTTTACGGTGTGGATACACTCAAATAGTAAAAGTAAAGAACAATTGTATATTTAAGGTTATTCCCCTGTTTTGCACGGCGCACGCTGTTCTGCGCATGGATGCGCGATCAATTCGTTCGGAAATGACGCAATCGAGCGCGCGCGCGCAAGCTAAATATCCCCATTTGAGCGAGAAACACCAAGAAAAAGTCGCTTTTTTGGATATTGCGCGAAAACAAGATTGGGCACCCCCATTTTTTATTTTACCATTTTGATAAAACTATCATTCCCCTGTTATAAAAAAAGTTTAAAGAAATTTCCACGACAAGTTTTTGAGCTATCGTCATAAAAAGCCACACAATGAGGCACCAAAGACTCTCAAATTATCACGAGCGGTGGGCACATTTTTGCACATTTTCAAGAGTAGCGTCAACACACATAGAAAATTAAACATTCCAATGTTCGTCCTAGGTAGTGAAGTTATGTTCAAACTTGCAAGCGAACTGGATTGCTTCATTAGTGAGCGTTTTATCGCAATTTTCTTGTTTCACATATTCCTTCACAAAATAGCCCTCAGCCACTAAAAATGGGGTATTTTTGCGCCATCACAGTTTCTAAACGAGCATGGGCACCCCCTCTTTTTATTTCATATTTTCATTCCTTATATACTAAATAGTAAATAGACAATTAAGATAAAAATTCTACGACAAGTTTTATTTCAGGGGAATTACCTTAACTAGATGCATATCTGCGTGGCACAGTAATGGTTAATGGTGATTTATCTAGGCCGCCTTTGTTTGTCATGCAATCCTTGGAGGGTTCAATACCAGGTGTGAATCCAGCATGTATCTGTGTCCTACATGCAAAGTACCAGCTTTTCACTAGCGAAATTAGTGAAGACAGAGAAAGAGACAGACATAAGAGCTTGTGTTTGTGTGAAAATCATAGTGTCAGTAGCGATACAAGCATAAGCAGGGACGTAAGAAAGTGGAAACCTTCCATTCTGCTTTCCTTCATGCTTACTTCACCTAATCTGTTCTTTGATTTTCACACCAATGGTGGCATCCTTATGTCTTAGTCTCTTTCTTTCGTTACTTCCCTAGTGAAAAGCCTGCTTAACAGTGGAGAAGCACAAAATGTAAATACCCGAAAAACTTTGTTAAATACAAAATCCATTTCCAGTCGCTTTTGCTTTGTTAAATACATTTCTTGAATAAACAAATCTCAACTAAATTTAATTTCACATAAACAAAATGTCAACAGCTTGTAATCTGTATGGCTTTTCCTTTGACTATTTTCCTTGACTTTTGAGTTCTTTTCAAAATTTTCTGACTGTTTTGAACATTCCCTGACAAGTCCCTGAACTTGAAAAAATATCAGATTTCTCTGACTTTTAAAGGAGGGTAAGAACATTTGTATTTGCATAAAGAAGGTTGTGATAACGAACATAAACTGTTTCAAAGAGATATTGTTGAGATATTTGAAAGTACAGAATATTTAGATTAGCCCAGATACTGTTGTGTTTTACTTTGTAACGGGTCTAAAAAACCTCTTTAGGCAAATAATGTTTGAAAATTCACGAAATGAAGTAACTTCATTCGAATGTGATAACATAACTACGCTGGAAGTCAAATTATTCTGTGTAGTGTGAGTGTCCCTGTCCAAACTCGAAGTCGAATGTATTCCTTGTTGTATCTAAAGAACAAGGATAAATTACCTGTAAATTTGCAAATTATGATATTAATTACCTTTTAGCAATGATACTTGCTCTTGCGGTCGGAGCCGACCGGCATTTCAAGATACTTTCCTTTCCATAGCCATCGTTGATTTCAGCGCAGAACACCAACCGCCAACCGCCATTTTCAAAATGGCCGAGGACCCTGAAGAGCCGCCGGTAAAGCCGGTCAGCGTTGCATTAACCACAGGAGTCCCAAACAATGGGATCAGTGACAACGACGTGCGTACGGAGAAAAAATATCGTCGCGTCGCAATTTACGCTATGATAATCCGCTATACATTGTTTAAAAGCTAAAGGATAGTTCTATCTCATGAAGTTGTTCATTTTAGCGAAGTTTAAATTTTTCTTGTATTTTAACGGCCCAGAACTTAAAAACTAACGAATAATTACTTGAAACGGATCGAGACGGCACATTTCACACTTTTTCGGACTTCACTCACGGAGAAATGACCTGCAAAACCGTGTGAGCGATTTTTTATATTTTGGATATTTACGAAAATATAAGGTCGCTTATTATACAATTAAAAAAATTCCCCTAACACGGCTTTTTTTAGGTGTCATCATTTTCTAACGACACAGAAAATTTGATCGCCGATTAAATCGCGCTATGTCACGAGATCAGAAGCTACGCGAAAGTGAAAATTTGACATAAAATTTAAGTCTAGATTAAAGCGCGTATAAAGAGAGGTAAATTACAGAAAATGAGCGGCGGGCAATTCAAAAGAATGGGCCTCGGAAAACAGTTGACACGTCATCTGATGTTCTAGATATACTTTTAAGGAATTGATCAAAATGAATTTCGGGAAAATTTTATGTTTAGATTTTAACCATTACCGAGAACTTGACAAGACACCATTCGGCCTTCACTTTCACAGTCTATTCAGAGTAATAGGTATACACTATTGACAGACTATTTACATAGTGTTCAGGGCCCCCTTTCTGTACTTTTACATACTATTTACAAAGTTTATAACGGAGCTACAACATAATTTACAGGCTGTTTACAAACTATTGACATAATATTTACAAAGACTTATGTGGGCCCCTTTCTGCACTTTTACAGACTATTTACGGAGTACGATTTTTACAGACTAATTACAGACTATTGACACACTATTTGCAAAGTGTTCAGGGCCCCCTTTCTGTACTTTTACATACTATTTACAAAGTTTATAACAGAGCTACAACATAATTTACAGGCTGTTTACAGACTATTGACAGTTTACAAAGACGTATGTGGGCCCCTTTCTGCACTTTTACAGACTATTTACGGAGTATGATTTTTACAGACTAATTACAGACTATTGACACACTATTTGCATAGTGTTCAGGCCCCCTTTCTGTACTTTTACATACTATTTACAAAGTTTCTAACAGAGCTAAAACATCATTTACAGGCTGTTTACATACTATTTACAGAATATTTACAAAGACTATTGTGGGCCCCTTTCTGCCCTTTTACAGACTATTTACGGAGTATGATTTTTACAGACTATTTACGGAGTATGATTTTTACAGACTATTTACAGAGTACGATTTTTACAGGCTATTTACACACTATTTACATAGTATTCAGGGCCCCCTTTCTGTACCTTTACATACTATTTACAAAGTTTATAACAGTGGCTAAAACATCATTTACAGGCTGTTTACAGAATATTTACAGAATATTTAGAAAGACCATTGTGGGCCCCTTTCTGCACTTTTACAGACTATTTACAGAATATTATTTTACCGTCAATGTTATTTAAATGGCCGATACAATAAGGGTGTCCATCAAGTAACTGCCAACCTGTGGTCAATGGCAACATAACTTCATTTCTGAAATAACACAGTAACGAACTATGTGCACATTTAATGTAACCAAAATTATTTCAACTCCACTCACAAAACCCGCGAGACCGTGAAACGTAGCCAGTTATTGGAGATTCGCAAAAGGCAATTAAGCTCGCCGACACGTACGAAAAGGGAAATGACGGTTGCGGCCACTGGCCGCTTAATGGAGAGGTGTCTACTGAATAAAGATAAGTACCGAGTTAATTGCCTTGGAAAGTGACCGCTGAATAGGAGATGTCCGCTTAACAGAGGTACCAATAAACTCTGTAAATATGGCTATGTGAGATGAAGTTTTCTACACAGAGTGTATATCTATATTTACAGACTCTTTCAGTGCATAGAAAGAGCGTAGTTGGTGAACATTTTGCAGCAGTGTGTAAATTAAAATTTACAAACTATTCACACACAATGTGAAAGGAAATTTCATTTACATACGATGTAAATAGTCTGTAAATAAATTTACATACTGTGTAAATCGGATTTTACGAACTGTTTACATAGTTACAAGAAGGACCGATTTTTCCAGTGTTTTGACAGATTAAATTTTATTCTGGCCGTTTATTTAATATACATCAAACGTATCCTCTCGACTTTCAAAAACACTACTTTATTTGCGTGAGAACCCCCTAAAAAATACCTATTTTTCTTACTATACCGTATTTTATTTTCGAACCCCTAAAAAATACCAGATCGCCGATTTCAACCCCTAAAAAATACGACGGTCACCCCTAGCATTCGAATATAGGGAGTCCCCCCCAGGCTAAAGTCATTGTGTCACACTGCATATTTTCAAAACGTCCTTTGGTATGTTGGGTGAATGCAATAATTTTGGGGCAAATAGGAAAAGTCTCCATGGTTTTGTACTGATTACTTGTGCCTACTACTAAGAGTTTTTAAATCTTCATCTAGTTTAGCGGGCTGCACTCCTAGAACTTCTGCTAGATCTTCAAGAGAAATTTGCCTTGGCCTTTCTCCGGTTCGTTCTTCAGAAATGCGTATGAAGGCTTCAGTTTGCATTCTTTCCAAATCGTCATATGAAATGTTTTCTAAATTTTCTTGGGCACGAGGCCGCATTTCTTGTGCCGCTCTTTCGATATCCCCAGCACGCAAATCCATTCCAAGGAGGTCAAGCAACTTCATAGGAAGAAGTTGTTGTTCCTCTTGATTCTTTCTTGCTTTATTCATCTGCAAATCTTTCGTAACTTGCATTCCCTCACTTGCTGGGAACATGCGCAACAGATCTTTGCCATGTTTTATTCCATCCAGGTAGTTAGTGTACAATGCGGCCAAGTCCTCAGATAAACTGAAGTCTAGTTCATTGTTGATAAACGAGATGAATTGTTCGTTGTTTTGATCATCATTGTCATTGTGGCCTTCGGGACACTCTTGCCTGAGACCCCATAGCTTACACAAGATACGACCCAACAGTGACGTGTAAGCAATCTCTGCGATTACCACTTGATACCTAATATCTTCATCTGTCATTGTCAACAAAAGGTGTAAAACCTCGTTGCATTTCTTTGCGAAGATTTTGTATAGAGAGCTCATTAAGCTTGATTGGTCACTGCTGCTCAGAGAATCATCAGTGAACTGAAGGCAATATTTTTCGATATCCAGTTCCTGGAGAAAGGTGTTTGAGCAATACGAAATTGAATGGACACGCTTGAGCAAGCTCAACGTTTTTGTGAGGATGTTTCTTCTTGTAGTAGCCACAGAGGCGGCTGCTTCCGCCAGTTTCACGGGATCTTCGTTTTGTAGCAAATTACTCTGTGGCATCATGTAATGTGGAAGATTCCGTTTCTCTAGACACTCTTGCAAACGGTCTAGCATGTGGAGTAAGCACTGAGCGGAGGTTTCCTCACTCCAGAAGGATTCATCCTTCAGTTCGCATTCCCAGAAGAGCAAATTCTTCAAATAATACGTGCAGATGACCTCGGGGAAGTAAAGCTTTTTTAACATCTTGAGAAGGATCATAACATGGCGTGCCACAGGGTTCACGCTTTGGCCCAGTAAATTATCCGCCACTGAAAACGACATTCTCCATTCAAATTCATCCATCGCTTCCCCCTCATTCCTCTCTTCTCGTTCCTCCGCTTGTTCTATTCTTTCAGGGTTCTTCACATATTCCAGACCATCTAGTGGCTCTTCAGCTCGTTTTCGTCGTCCGACAGGTGCCAGGTGGCAACCAGCCCCAAAGATCTCCTGAACGAGCTCCGCTGATGGCCAACCGCTCGGTCGTGGTCGGATCAGCCATTCCATAGCGGGCTCCGGCCACGCTTCAGGGTACTTGAAGACCTGAAGATCATCAAACTCTGTACCCATGATCCCTTCAGTTTTCATTTTTCGCACGGGACCGTGGATCTCCTTCGTTGTCCCTGGTATCTCCGGGCCATCTCCACTTTCAAATAGAAATGCATGATGGAGAAAGGTGATATTTTTGAACCTCCAGTTTAATTCTTTGAATCTTTGCGTGAGCCTTAGCTTGACATATCTCGGATCACCAGCGGCGTGCTCTGCTGTGAACATCGGCATCATCGCGTCACCAGTTACGGGATCCACGGATTTCATGCAGTCAAAGTCAGGTTCCCAATTCTCTTTCTCATCCAAGAATATTAAATGAGGATTGACTTCAGTTGCGGCAACCATGAATCGGGGAATGCAAAACCCTTCGACTTGACTTCCTGCCTCTATTTGTCGGGAGGATGGACAGCTAATTCCTTGATCGGAACGCTTTGCGGCGCTATTGGCTTGCCACCAAGCCCATTCCCCGTAGATCCATTCCACAGGCAGCATGCAGTTGAGAATGACCGAGAATGGTCTTATCCAAATCTTTGAAGTTGCGTCAAATATTGGTATCAAACGCTGGGAACAAATAGTAAGGATAAAGTTAAATGGAATAATTCGTGAAATAATTTCCTGCACTGCCGTAGGACAAAACATCCTGCATAGTAGAATTGTGACGAAATCATTATTGTTGCTTACGAGAAGACTAAATAGGTCTTGAACAGTATAAAACACCTAGGGGGACTTTTTGTTCGGGATGATCGTAGGAAATTTTCAGTTTCACCCCTAAAAGATACCAAGAAGGGCGTGGCACACATAATTGTTCTACCCTAATTTCCATCTTCGATTAATATCGTTAAATCATCAAATACTCTCTCTCTCTCTTTCTTAAAAGGTTTGCCGGTGTGATACGGCCCTAAAATCTTTTTTTAAATCTTAATGCAGATGAAGATTTGTTTAGCAATTTTAATAGATTGATCCTCAAGATTTCTGTTCTTCCCTGCTGCTGATTTAAATAGCGTAGAACTTCCTATTCGGATATTTATAGTGTTTACCTTACGTGTGTAGAATATAACATCCCCTGGATGTTTCGATTTGCACAAAAGTGAAGTTTTACTAGTTTTGGGGGTATTTTTGCCGTTAAAAAGGTCACCTAGAATTTATTTCCCCTGGCATTTTCATAAGAATTAATTTCTGATTCCATAACTTTCAGCTACAAAACCCGAACAGATACAAAATTTGTAGGGATTAAAAATCCCCAATTTACAGTCATTTATATACTAAGCAATGACTTATAATGGCATTTCTAGCTTTTGTACATCATTGTCTCGTTCGGTGTCCCTGGAACTCCTTGTAATACTTACTCGCTCTGACATGGTCTGCGGTGTTAATACCTTTTCCTTTCCTTTAATATTTCTTGTCTCCTCCAGTGCTTCTTTAGAGTGTTGTCCGTGATGCTTCAACTACCAACTATATTGAGCACATCGTGCACTGGGGCCACTATAGAAAAATAACGTGACCCGGAAGTCACATAGAATTATGAAAGTCGTGCATTAGTGCATGGCATATTGGAGTCCTGCCTCACTGAAGTACTCAACTTGACGATATTTCGTTATTGTTCCTGTATTATTCGGAAGGCTAGTCGTTCAGAGTTACAATTGTCGTCACATTTTCGTTACGAATGCAATTATACAGCACGCAAGCTCGTGTAACGAGAGTTCTTGAATTTACAGTATGGCGTTACGTTCAGAGGGAACCCAATCGACTGCACTTAGGCAGCAGGGCAAGAGTTTCATTGGCTCAGACTTGTATTGGCGGAATAGCGAAGTCAAAATCAACATAATGTGATGTTGTTGTATATAGTATTTTATTTGTATATTTTATGTATTATTGTAAATTTTCCGGTATTCAGCTTTCTGGCTGCCAAGGAATTTAATAAAGCTATCTATCTATCTGTTTTTTTGAAAACGTGAGTCACGATACAATAATGTTAGCTGTAAAGTCCTAAATTGTGGCTCACTTCCCTATTCGTCAACAACCACAATCGTGCAGATTTGCATAAGCAAAGGAAACTGTCTTATTTCTCCGAAATTTTATCGTCCGGTAAGCTTTACCAGAAAAAAAAACTCTCAACGTGTGAGGAAGACGTTGCGAAACCTCTCCAGCTTTACCATCAACCTCGCCTACACTTGAATATAGGGTAGACGTGATATATTTTCACTGGGTCCCGTTATGCTATACAAGAACTGTATGCGATATGGGGAGAGGAGACCTGGCGGAGCTGAGCATGGCAATGGCAAATAAAGGGAGGGAGGGTGGATGGAGGAGAAATGGTCAATGTTGCAAAAATTATTCCTGACCCCACCTTTCTAGCATTCATGTTCTTTGGTAACACCCCTGATACTGCTAAAACAATTTCAGGACTCCCTCTACAAATCTAACACTAAAATTTGCAGAGCGACCATTACTCCGGGGGGGGGGGACTTTGCTTGATATAGGGTGGGTATGTGCCGCTGCGAATTTCAATTGCGGACCCCGTTCTAAAACGATTTTTTGAAGAAAAGCTACCCCGTTCAATTTTTTTTGCACCCAAAATGAGACCCCGTTCTAAAGAATGAGACCCCGTTCTAAAGAGAAATTAGTTATACCTGTAAATCAAAATTGTAGTGTTGTTTACATGTTACGGTGTTATCTGTAATAGGATGTTAAAGCTTGTTGAATTCTTTACATTTAATAAAACGATATGTGACCATCGGGTCGCTTCCATGAAGATTTTACTGGGTGGTCTTCATTATCTTACCCCGTTCTAGAGGACGGTTCCTAAACGGTACCCCGTTCTATCGGCTGGAGGAAGAAATCGGGACCCTGTTCTGCGATTTTCATAATTCTGCGAACTCTACACGCTACACCGACCAACAAACCACGGTTTGGCTTCCGTCAATCAAAGTACGAGTGAACTACGCTGGGAGATTTCACGGACGCTTTTAGATCCTGTGATCTCATAGGGGCTAGTAAGGTTTCAAAACAGAATTGTTCACTGTAAAATGCAAACCAAACTCAGAAACATGCGTGGACTCGACTTAAAAGGTTTGATTGACGGAAATCAAAACGCAGTTTGGCGTTCGGAAATGTCAAGTGGAAAAATCGCAGTAAACTGACTGACTTGTATCCTGAAGGAGCTGTCCGAATTTCCTATCCTTTTCAATCACTATCTGTACCAAATGTTCCCTGTACTTGCTCCCGATCTATTGCCAATGTTCAAATCTTAACGCAACATACAGAGCTTGAAATATATATTTGTTTGCTTGATCGATGTGTCCATTAAAACGTTTTTCTTGATTGTTTCTACTGAAACATTGATCGGACATATCTGAAAATTGGCCGGACATATCTGAAAATTGGTCGGACATATCGGAAAATTGGTCGGACATATCTGAAAATTGGCCGGACATATCTGAAAATTGGCCGGACATATCTGAAAATTGGTCGGACATATCGGAAATTGGTCGGACATATCTGAAAATTGGCCGGACATATCGGAAAATTGGACGGACACATCGGAAAATTGGTCGGACATATCTGAAAATTGGCCGGACATATCTGAAAATTGGCCACACATTTGGCGATTTAGAAAGGACAATGTCTAGCGTGCGAGCTGGCTCTGCAGTGTTTTTTTTTTCCGGATATATATGGATATTTTTTTTTTGGGGGGGGGGGGAATTCTGGACACCTGTGTTCGTTTTTGGTTTTCGGGGTTCAGGATACCTGTGTCGAATTTTTTTTTTTGTACCCTGAACCCCGAAAAGCAAAATATTTGAAAAAAAAAAAAAACACAGAGAGCCGGCTCGCACTGGCTAGACAATTAACCCTTATTGGATGAGGTTGAGCATGATAGTGAGATTTGGCAATGCCGAGGTTTGTGTTATCTGCCGAAGCGTAGCTGAGTAGGGTAACAGTAGCTCGAGGCGTTGACAAATCTCACTATCATGCGAAAACCAAATTCAATAATTGTTTTATTATTCAGCAACCAGTAATTCTTACCTCTAAGCGAAGTCGATGATGAGGCCTTGCTTGGCGAAACGGTTTTTGAACTTCAGCTTGCATTTTGTATTTTCCTCTTCGTATTCAATTCAAATAACCATAATTGAGGTTTAGATATCCTGAGCAATGATCTCTGGGCAAAAATCATAGCAGATTCAACGAGAATATTGGCTAAATTGGCTTTCGCCTTCGAAATGAAAACAAAGATGGCGGCCAAACCTATTGGCTTGCGTTATGACGTCATTAGAGTGCATCAATCCTAATATCTGGAGTTTGACGTAACGAACTGCGCGCCAACATGCTTTCGCTGTGTCAATCAGAATCGAGATAGTGGCATGGCTGAATAATAATGTCAGATGACCAGCAGTAATTTCCAGTTCTGAACATATATATATGTTATTTACCGACTGGGAGGTCCGTATAGGGAAAAACTGTGACCGATGGCTGGTCCGGCCTCGGTCAACATTTTCTAGGCCGAGGTCACAGTTTTTCCCTATACGGACCGACCTAAAGCCGGTAAATAACTTATTTATTTTGCGCGCGAAAATGGTTACCGTGACCTACAATGGGGGCCAAAAAGAAGTAAACACTTGCTATCCAGGCTGTTCCCCGCTCCCCTGTTCAATGTTGTTTGGTGCGCGCAGCGTTCAATTCAAATTGGCATGCTCCAACATTGGAAGGGGGAACGGGGTGTTTACGATACTTTTGTCCGCCGCTGTCTGAGTGAAGTAACGCATGCGCACTAGCCTACTTTAGGCACTTCGAAAAATAATACGCGACTGTCTGAAATCATACGCAAACGAGGGCTTATTTGTTGCCCCTAAAGTTTTACAAAAAATGGTGTTTAGGAGAAAATTTATTTCTAAACGAGTGCTTTCATATTATTCAGAACATACAGAACAGTTTTTTAAACGCTTCTGCTCGATTCTTAAAATATTTCGCTTGATCTTTTCTGTCAATGTCATCGCTTTGCGCGGGGTGTATCAGCTGATAGTTTGCGCCAACTGCGAAGCTATTAAAAGCAAAAAATGTTACAGCTAGTTTTAACCACGAGATTCTAGATAAAAGGGAGAGTTTACGATTCTCAAGCCGCAGCACGGCGGAAGTTTACTTGTTTGTTTGTTTGCTTCTTAACGAGATACATCACTCTGTCTGGTACAGGGCCACGTGCCATTGGTAAATGGTTAAGTTGCCGCCATTTGACTTAACCATCAGAAAAGCTTGGTTCTCCGGGATAATTAATTTCAAACTAGCATAAAAATATCACTATATCTTCACTAACACTACTTTATGTCTTCTCAAGCAAACAGGCGAGAGAAAAATACAGTTTTAACGAAGTAAAAAGTGTGGTAAACCATTAGCGACAATATATAAAGAGACTAATACTTCTCTTTTATTCATTCTGAGCAGCTTAACCATTCAACTTAACCGTAATATTTTCCTTGCATGCTCAAAGGTAAACAAAATTCTAACCCTGTGTGTCGAATATAGCGCTAGATTGCTAGACATTTCAAAAGCTATAACTTTAAAATGTGGATAAAATGAAGATATTTTGGAGAGTATAAATGAATGGTTAACTCGGTCAAGTGTAATGTGGCGGTGTTTGCTTGACCATGTATTTGCATATTTGGCGTCCGTTGAAGGCCCGAGATAGTTGCGCATGGAAAAAGCATCGAGTTAATTTCTTGTCATTGCTTTTGACATCTCAGAAACCTCGCTTTTGAACATTATTCTTGCTTCCGTGAGATGTTTCCCATTACAATAACTAAACTGATAGCCTTTGATTTTTTTGTAACTGAACTTCCAGAAAACTTCGCTGTTAACTCGCTAGTCATTTTGAGTCTGATTGGCTTTCCTTTCGTCCTATTATTTGTACAATTTGTCCTAAGACTTTAACAATACTTTATAGATTTCAGTTTCGAGTATTACTACATTCTCTTAAAGAATTAAATCGGCCAAATCTTCAAAACACACACCGATGCTTAGCCTATTGCGCTCCTTTGTCAAGTACCGTTAACTTTGCTTGATCCTTCTATCGTGAAATCATAGCACAGAGCTCGTTCTTCAGATAATCCGTTTTATTTTTCTCCTCTATAAGTTGCCTAAATTTATCGTGCTTTCATTATAAGACTCAAATCCGTAACTTTTGCCTATGTTAGCGAAATTTTGAGCAAAAATGTATCGCGTAATGACGGAAAATCCGGCACTTGCGCGACACTATTAGGTCACGTTTTCCTTGACTAAACTGTCATTTTGACGAATGCCAGGTATCGATTTCAGCTCAGACAGTCTGAGTGAAGTAACGCATGCGCACTAGCCTACTTTAGGCACTTCGAAAAATAATACGCGACTGTCTGAAATCATACGCAAACGAGGGCTTATTTGTTGCCCCTAAAGTTTTACAAAAAATGGTGTTTAGGAGAAAATTTATTTCTAAACGAGTGCTTTCATATTATTCAGAACATACAGAACAGTTTTTTAAACGCTTCTGCTCGATTCTTAAAATATTTCGCTTGATCTTTTCTGTCAATGTCATCGCTTTGCGCGGGGTGTATCAGCTGATAGTTTGCGCCAACTGCGAAGCTATTAAAAGCAAAAAATGTTACAGCTAGTTTTAACCACGAGATTCTAGATAAAAGGGAGAGTTTACGATTCTCAAGCCGCAGCACGGCGGAAGTTTACTTGTTTGTTTGTTTGCTTCTTAACGAGATACATCACTCTGTCTGGTACAGGGCCACGTGCCATTGGTAAATGGTTAAGCTGCCGCCATTTGACTTAACCATCAGAAAAGCTTGGTTCTCCGGGATAATTAATTTCAAACTAGCATAAAAATATCACTATATCTTCACTAACACTACTTTATGTCTTCTCAAGCAAACAGGCGAGAGAAAAATACAGTTTTAACGAAGTAAAAAGTGTGGTAAACCATTAGCGACAATATATAAAGAGACTAATACTTCTCTTTTATTCATTCTGAGCAGCTTAACCATTCAACTTAACCGTAATATTTTCCTTGCATGCTCAAAGGTAAACAAAATTCTAACCCTGTGTGTCGAATATAGCGCTAGATTGCTAGACATTTCAAAAGCTATAACTTTAAAATGTGGATAAAATGAAGATATTTTGGAGAGTATAAATGAATGGTTAACTCGGTCAAGTGTAATGTGGCGGTGTTTGCTTGACCATGTATTTGCATATTTGGCGTCCGTTGAAGGCCCGAGATAGTTGCGCATGGAAAAAGCATCGAGTTAATTTCTTGTCATTGCTTTTGACATCTCAGAAACCTCGCTTTTGAACATTATTCTTGCTTCCGTGAGATGTTTCCCATTACAATAACTAAACTGATAGCCTTTGATTTTTTTGTAACTGAACTTCCAGAAAACTTCGCTGTTAACTCGCTAGTCATTTTGAGTCTGATTGGCTTTCCTTTCGTCCTATTATTTGTACAATTTGTCCTAAGACTTTAACAATACTTTATAGATTTCAGTTTCGAGTATTACTACATTCTCTTAAAGAATTAAATCGGCCAAATCTTCAAAACACACACCGATGCTTAGCCTATTGCGCTCCTTTGTCAAGTACCGTTAACTTTGCTTGATCCTTCTATCGTGAAATCATAGCACAGAGCTCGTTCTTCAGATAATCCGTTTTATTTTTCTCCTCTATAAGTTGCCTAAATTTATCGTGCTTTCATTATAAGACTCAAATCCGTAACTTTTGCCTATGTTAGCGAAATTTTGAGCAAAAATGTATCGCGTAATGACGGAAAATCCGGCACTTGAGCGACACTATTAGGTCACGTTTTCCTTGACTAAACTGTCATTTTGACGAATGCCAGGTATCGATTTCAGCTCAGACAATGGGGGCCAAAAAGAAGTAAACACTTGCTATCCAGGCTGTTCCCCGCTCCCCTGTTCAATGTTGTTTGGTGCGCGCAGCGTTCAATTCAAATTGGCATGCTCCAACATTGGAAGGGGGAACGGGGTGTTTACGATACTTTTGTCCGCCGCTGTAGGTCAGAGATAGGAAAATATTGCCCCCGTGCGCGCGCTCTGAGAACCAATCAGAATGCAGAATTCGTTACCGTGCCCTCGAGAAAAAAAATAAATTTCTCTTTCAGAAACCCCATATCCTGGTAGAATGTCTGACCCCAGATTTCCGTGGAGATCACGAGTGTATACGTGAGGTGACCACGTCAGGTCTCGATGTGTACGCCCATAATATCGAGACGGTCGACAGACTTCAACTGTAAGTTAGAGCATCTAGTGTGCCATCCAACTCCTTCTTTCATTACAGTGTCCGACATTACCTTCTTTCGATAGATGCCAATGGCAGCTAAATATTAAACAAAATCAAGTCGACAAATAGTGTATGTAGTCTAGTGCGTGACCCTCGTGACATATCCTTGTGTATGTAGTCTAGTGCGTGACTCTCGTGACATATCCTTGTGAACAGTAGTCTAGTGCGTGACCTTCGTGACATATCCTTGTGTATGTAGTCTAGTGCGTGACTCGTGACATGTCCTTGTGTATGTAGTCTAGTGTGCGTGACCTGCGTGACATATCCTTGTGATTAGTAGCCTAGTGCGTGACCTTCGTGACATATCCTTGTGTATGTAGTCTAGTGCGTGACCCTCGTGACATATCATTGTGTATGTAGTCTAGTGCGTGACCTTCGTGACATATCCTTGTGTATGTAGTCTAGTGCGTGACCCCCGTGCTAATTACGAGCAGTCCCTGGAAGTTCTACGACACGTGAAGCGCGTCAAACCAGACATGGTCACCAAGACATCCATCATGTTGGGTGTGGGCGAGACAGATGATGAGATTATACAAACAATGAAAGGTACGCAATGCAGACGACTGGCCGAGCACCATGGTGGACAGAACTAGATCCCGTTCACACGAGACCGGTACAAAACCGGACCGGTACGATTCTGGTACGGTACCGTCGCGCGTTCGCACGGGATCTGTGGTACGGGACCGATTTTGGCACGGCTAGGCGTGCACGGTCCCGTGTGAACACTGTTGAAAAACGCGCCAGAATTGTACCGGTACCGTATGAACAGGCGGTACCGGTGGCACTCACGTTTCCGGTGGTGCATTGCCCTTCTGCAATTTGACTTGGCATGGTATAAAATAGCTACAAATCGACAAATCGCGTTGCGGTGCACCATGAAATATCCCAAGTGTCACGTTTTTCCTTTGGTATACTCATGTGCCTTCGTGTGTGTTTACCCAACCTCGTCCCCAGGGTCTTCTGGGTAATTTTCAAGATGGCGGGTCACTCGGAAGAAGACTTTTCCACAGGGAGACCGCCTTAAGAAAAACAGCTGAAATCCGATATGGCGGGCGTACAGCCGAGGAAGATGGCCCAAATCAATAAGAAGTCATTAAGATAAATTCTAGCTTCCCCCGGAGCGGGTCCTTTATGAGGCTGAAAGTTCCAGGGGAGTGGGTCTGATTTACGAGTGGAAATTCCAGGGGAGGGGGTCTTTTTGAGGGAGGTCTTCAACCCCCCTGTGCGGTTTAAAAATGCAATCAGCAATTAGACGTTACATGAGATATTCCCCGCAAATGTGCATGATAATGGATAAATGTAGGGTCATGTACTACAGGTACAATTTAGGTGTTTGGTTGATAAATCAGCATGACAATATTTTGAGGGCATTCCTGCATGTGCTTAGATCTCCGCAGTATAGACGTGGATTGTATCACGCTTGGCCAGTACATGCAGCCAACAAGACTTCACTTGAAGGTCAGTCTCACAACTACTTCGAGGCACGAGGATACTTAGTGATGGATAAAAGAGCTACTGCTGGAATGCATTTAAGTCCAACCTGTTAAACACGAGGTTCCGGTATAAAAGGGATAACTCCTCCCACCCCGGGGCTCGAGAACAATCAGTTATTAATCAGCTGTCAAAGAGTGAACATCTCACTTCGTCTCTCTGTACCGCGAAATTCAAAATTTAGAATTCAAAATGCGAGCAAAAACGCCAACAAATGATTTCCTACCTGTTTAAATTCGTATTCCTTCTTATTTCTTGCAAAATAATTTTATTCGAACCTGATTTGGTTCGGATAAAAACGCTTTTCTTCGCAGCACAGAATATTATTCGCTCTTTTGAATACTAATTAGTCTCGCTCTCCGCTGAGAATAAAACATCGCTTTTGTTCGGTCAGAAATAGGTTCGAATAAAATTATTTTGCAATAAATGAAAAGGCACATGTGTTTAAAGAGCTAGGAAATTATTTATTTGTACTTTTGCATCGGTTTTGAATTCTAAATTTTGAATTTCGCGGTACAGAGAGATGAAGTGAGATGTTCACTCGTTGACAGCTGATTGATAACTGATTGTTCTCGGGCCCCGGGTTATCCCTTTTATACCGGAACCTCGTGTTAACAGTAGTTGATGTTAGGCACCATGGTCCCGTGGTTTCGGCGCCGGCCTCGCAATCCTCCGGAGATCCCGCGCGGGTTCGAGCCCCGTTCTGGCCACTGGTGATTTATTTGTTAATAACCAACTGATTTCCCTCCCAGCCATTTGTGTGATGAATATGACTCGGACTTCATACTTTATTGAATAGCTTTTATGCGGATTAGCCGTATCAGAATTTTTTTTATTATCAGACGGAAACAAAAATAGAAAAGCTTGGGTCATAGTTTGCGATTTTTTAACGCATCCTGATTAGAGAGATGCCAATGCAGAGCTGGAAATAAAATTTCGTCTTGATCGGACATATGTCCATTAACACTTCTTTCTTGGTTTGATCGGCTGGAAAATTGTCCGGAAAATTGGTCAGACATTTGGCGAATTTGATCGGACAATGTCCGATGACCGGCGGTAATCTCCGGCTCTGCATTGTAGTCTATAGAGCGGATTTCACATGACTGTAGTAAAACAAATCGCAAAGTAATTACACCAATTCTGAATAAAACCTATAGGAGTAATTACAAAGTAATTGCGAATTACTCACGACAATCATCTGATATCCACTCTATTGTGATGATAACTACCCCTTGCCCTCTGAGACGCTTTCTTACAATAATTTTAAGAAAAAGCGGTTCTTGTTGTACGTTGCTCTTTGACATGAAAAACTCATACGCACTTATCAATGCTTTCTAACGAAACGCAGTGTAGTTAGGAAGATTTTTCATTTCGGCTTGTAGCTATCAATCAAGCAATCTTTCAATCAATCTTTATTATTATTTTTGATTCATAAATTAAAACGCACACTACCTGCAAATAGCGAAGCTAATCAAGGCAGGCAGTGTGTGGTTGCTAAATACAATTACTTTTTAACATTAGAATACCAAAATTACAGAATAACACAGAACACGATAACAATAAACTAAGAACATATATACTTCTATGTATCATTGTCATAAGACGATGCGCACAATTCCTTTCTCGGGTGCCACTACCTTAGTTGTCCGACACCTTGGCAATGGCTGAGTTGTATATGTTTCTTCAAATGAAAGTAGGGAATAGATGACAGAAAGGACAAAACAGACCGATTTTAAGAAATGAATGCTTGTTTTCTGTAGGTAAAAGAGTACATTACCCCGGAGAAGTTCTCCCACTGGCAGAATGTAGGAGATGAGCTTGGTTTTGCGTACACCGCCAGTGGTCCACTAGTCCGATCGTCCTACAAAGCCGGTAAGAGCTGGATGAAGAGTCACCAAAAATGCAATAGGATGTTCAATTTAATATCCGTCAACTCCCCATCGAAAAACCTCCACAGGGGTCTTTGGGCTTGACCCTTGAATTTACACAGGACCTTTCTTTTTAATGGAATTATCGCAGGAATTTCCGCAGGACCTTTCCTTTTACTGGAATTGTCGCAGGGCATTCAAGTGCGCCTTTGGAGTTTCCACAGGGGGCAAAACAGAACTTGAAGTTTCCTCAAGTGTTGCTTCAAATTTCCGCAGGTGTGGGTTGTGCAGGGGCCAGGAAATTCCCCAGGGATCAGGGGCGTGGCCAGGGGGAGGGCCAAGCCCCCTCCCCCCATTCTAGCAACCAAAAATACAGTAAATGTATGGGACATAATTTAAACTACCAGGAGAAAATGTCTTACAAGGGGCCCCTTGGGTACCCTGCTATTAAATATCCTGGCTACGAGTCCCTCGATGGGGGAGGGCACGGCATTTTTTTTGGAACAGCCCAATGCAACGGATGGCTAGTTGTTGTATATACCTAATGCAGGTCCCATTAGTAATTGGCATAATATCTTAAGTGTTGTGTTTGGATGGTATATTTTCAGGTGAGTTTTATATCAAGAATATATTGAAGTCCAGACGAAAAACCAAGCAAACTGATGACGTTTCTTCTGGATCGAGTGAATGAAGGCGCGTATAGTGGTAGGAATGGACAGAGCGGAAATGACCTGCTTAGATCACTAAATTTCAAATAATAAGGTCAGGTTAACTCAGATAAGCTTGATTTTTTGCATACAGACTCCTTGCCTGATTAAAAACAAAATATCAAAAATGACTTTTTTCTAATGGATCCGTCTTTGAGATATTAGGCCTTAAACGTTGGTTTCTGTACCATTTTATGGGAGAATTAGTACTTTGATCAGGAATTATGCAAACTTTGCTCAGTCATATCTAAAATTCATATTCTTCGAATTTCTTAAAAATTTGGAATTAAGCTTTTGGTCACAGAAACTCTTTGTATACGGAATCTTGAGCTTATATATTAAAATATGGCGAAGTTAGACATTTCATTTTTGGTCATTTCCGCTCTGTCGTAGGAATGTGTCCGCTTGGGCAATCCATTGTTATAGAGCAAATGTCAAACGTCCCTAGTAGACCAAATACACCTAGCCAATCAGAAACGAGAGAATTACAAATTGCTGCTGAATGGTTTCCTCGTCAGCCAATCACAAGCCAAGTGATCGATCACCTACGTCTCTCCTCTCCCCCAGCCTAGATCCTTCATATATGGTACACTTTAGTGTCCTTCTGTATTTCCTCATGCTGTAAGAAATGGGAGATATTTATACGGAGGACACTATAGTGTTCCATATATGAAGGATCTACTTCCCACAGAGGCAACCGCAACCGCGGGCTCAGGGCAGCTCCACAAACGGATGGTGATCGAGCCTAAGTAAAATTACTATCACTTATTGAACACGTGACTGCTTTCTTTGTAAGCAATGCCAAGTTAATCACTATCGCTCGGCGAGCACGTGATCAGTAAATGCCAATAATATGATTGGTTGATGATAGAGAAATGCAACCAATGAGAGACGCAAATACTAATAATATGGACAACATTGCTAGTGGAAACAAAATGCCTTCAATGTATCTCTACATTATTTATATGTGGCCATTAGTAAATAACGAAAAACATTTATACAAATTATTGTTAAAAATACCTCTTGACGTCTTTTAAATAATTTTAAATTTTCCAAAGTGAGTCTGAAAAACGTTGTATTATCTTTTTTTTCTTTTTGGTGTCGAAAACAACATATCTGGTTGTAACGAGCCTGAATAATTAATCGAGAACTGAACAATTTATTAATTAACTGTAATTTTAAAATTCTTGAGAGTAGGTTTAAAAGATGCTGTCCTTGTGAGTTGATTATAAAAATACAAATTTTAGAGACTATAAAGAGCTACAAGTTTCGCGTCTTATTTCACGTTCCTTCCTGGTGGTGTTGCCCTAAACCAGGGAAAACCGACAGAGCGGAAATGACCTGTTTAGATCACTAAATTTCAAATAATAAGGTCAGGTTAACTCAGAAAAGCTTGATTTTTTTGCATACAGACGCCTTGCCTGATTAAAAACAAAATATCAAAAATGACTTTTTTCTAATGGATCCGTCTTTGAGATATTAGGCTTTTAACTTTGGTTTCTGTGCCATTTTATGGGAGAATTAGTACTTTGATCAGGAATTCTGCAAACTTTGTTCAATCATATCTAAAATTCATGTTCTTCAAATTTCTTAAAAAATTGGAACTAAGCTTTTGGTCATAGAAACTCTTTGTATACGGAATCTTGAGCTTATATATTCAAATATGGCGAAGTTAGACCTTCCATTTTTGGTCATTTCCGCTCTGTCGGGAAAACCAGCTGTCGACGCCAAACCACCTCAAAATTGATTGAGCATTATCCACTGAAGCCAGCTTGCAGGCGTTACTGGGTGTTTTCATCGCGGAAAACCCAATCCGTTCGCTGATCCAGCGCCATCTTACTTTTGTGAAAAGCGCTGTGCCGGGAGAGAGCGCAATCCTCCTCTCCCCCTAATCCCTCCCCTTCCCCCTCCCCTTTGACCAATTTTTTCGCCCGCTCCTGGGGCCGCGCGCCTCAAAAATCCAAGATGGCTTCCGATCAGCGAACGGACCGAGTTTTCCGCGATAAAAGCACCCAGTGACCGCCTGCAAGCAGGCTATATCCATGTCAAAC
The DNA here is from genome assembly GCA_033964015.1 of Scolanthus callimorphus. Classification (NCBI taxonomy): domain Eukaryota; kingdom Metazoa; phylum Cnidaria; class Anthozoa; order Actiniaria; family Edwardsiidae; genus Scolanthus; species Scolanthus callimorphus. The sequence goes on from CM066920.1 coordinate 26,579,457, forward strand.
CAATTCAACATGGCGCGTTCAACTAATAATATTATAGGGAATGGTGTTGGATCAAACGTTGAATTGGCTTGGACCTAACCCCCCTTTTAACCTATCAAAAGCCCTACTCTTTTATGGTCTAAGACATGTTTACATGGGGCGGGCTGACCACGGGAAGCAAAGCTGGCTAGGGAAACAGAAGTCCCGGGCCACTCGGTAACATCGGCCGGCTATTAAGGTTTGCTACATATCATAAACAGATTTCCCGGACTGAGATTTACCCCGGGAAAAACGGGTGACATGAAAACGCGACGTTGTTTTCATGTCTATTAGTAATTTAACATCCTGCATAGTCACGTAAGACTCGAAGGATTAATAAAAATGAGATGAGATAAGACGCGACGTTGTGGAGCGTGAATCCTTCGAGATCCTATTGCCTTCGCCATCAATACCATTTGGGCGTCATATTCTTGTTTTATTTATCGATAATATGAAGATTCTAATATGAATAAGCCGCGATCTAGTTACATGTAAGTAGATTACACGTGTACGTAAATTACATATGAGTCGATTACACGTGTACGTAAATTACATGTAAGTAGATAAGACGTGTAAGCAAATTACATGTAAGTAAATTACATGTAAGTAGATTACACGTGTAAGTAAATTACATGTAATTAGATTACACGTCTAATTAAATTACATGTAAGTAGATAACACATGTGAGTAAATTGCATATAAGTAAATTACATGTAATTAGATAACACGTGTAAGTAAATTACATATAAATAGATTACACGTGTAAGTAAATAACATGTAATTACATAACACGTGTAAGTAAATTACATATAAGTAGATTACACGTGTAAGTCAATTACATGTAAGTAGATAACACGTGTAAGTAAATAACATGTAAGTAGATTACACGTGTAAGTAAATTACATGTAAGTAGATTACACGTGTAAGTAAATTACATGTAAATAGATTGCACGTGTAAGTAAATAACATGTAAATAGATTACACGTGTAAGTAAATAACATGTAAGTAGATTACACGTGTAAGTAAATTACATGTAATTCGATAACATGGGTAAGTAAATTACATGTAAATAGATTACACGTGTAAGTAGATTACACGTGTAAGTAAATTACATGTAATTAGATAACACGTGTTAGTAAATTACATGTAAATAGATTACACGTGTTAGTAAATAACATGTAAGTAGATTACACGTGTAAGTAAATTACATGTAAGTAGATTACACGTGTAGGTAAATTACATGTAAGTAGATTACACGTGTAAGTAAATTACATGTAATTAGATAACACGTGTTAGTAAATTACATGTAAATAGATTACACGTGTAAGTAAATAACATGTAAGTAGATTACACGTGTAAGTAAATTACATGTAAGTAGATTACACTTGTAAGTAAATTACATGTAAGTAGATTACACGTGTAAGTAAATTACATGTAATTGGATAACACGTGTAAGTAAATTACATGTAAATAGGTTACACGTGTAAGTAAATAACATGTAAATAGATTACACGTGTAAGTAAATAACATGTAAGTAGATTACACGTGTAAGTAAATTACATGTAAGTAGATTACACATGTAAGTAAATTACATGTAAATAGATTACACGTGTAAGTAAATTACATGTAAATAGATTACACGTGTAAGTAAATAACATGTAAGTAGATTACACGTGTAAGTAAATTACATGTAATTCGATAACATGGGTAAGTAAATTACATGTAAATAGATTACACGTGTAAGTAAATTACATGTAAGTAGATTACACGTGCAAGTAAATTACATGTAATTAGATAACACGTGTTAGTAAATTACATGTAAATAGATAACACGTGTAAGTAAATAACATGTAAGTAGATTACACGTGTAAGTAAATTACATGTAAGTAGATTACACGTGTAAGTAAATTACATGTAAGTAGATTACACGTGTAAGTAAATTACATGTAATTAGATAACACGTGTTAGTAAATTACATGTAAATAGATTACACGTGTAAGTAAATAACATGTAAGTAGATTACACGTGTAAGTAAATTACATGTAATTCGATAACATGGGTAAGTAAATTACATGTAAATAGATTACACGTGTAAGTAAATTACATGTAAGTAGATTACACGTGTAAGTAAATTACATGTAATTAGATAACACGTGTTAGTAAATTACATGTAAATAGATTACACGTGTAAGTAAATAACATGTAAGTAGATTACACGTGTAAGTAAATTACATGTAAGTAGATTACACGTGTAAGTAAATTACATGTAAGTAGATTACACGTGTAAGTAAATTACATGTAATTAGATAACACGTGTTAGTAAATTACATGTAAATAGATTACACGTGTAAGTAAATAACATGTAAGTAGATTACACGTGTAAGTAAATTACATGTAATTAGATAACACGTGTAAGTAAATTACATGTAAATAGATTACACGTGTAAGTAAATTACATGTAAATAGATTACACGTGTAAGTAAATAACATGTAAGTAGATTACACGTGTAAGTAAATTACATGTAATTAGATAACACATGTAAGTAAATTACATGTAAATAGATTACACGTGTAAGTAAATTACATGTATATAGATTACACGTGTAAGTAAATAACATGTAAGTAGATTACACGTGTAAGTAAATTACATGTAATTCGATAACATGGGTAAGTAAATTACATGTAAATAGATTACACGTGTAAGTAAATTACATGTAAGTAGATTACACGTGTAAGTAAATTACATGTAATTAGATTACACGTGTAAGTAAATTACATGTAAGTAGATTACACGTGTAAGTAAATTACATGTAATTAGATAACACGTGTTAGTAAATTTCATGTAAATAGATTACACGTGTAAGTAAATAACATGTAAGTAGATTACACGTGTAAGTAAATTACATGTAAGTAGATTACACGTGTAAGTAAATTACATGTAAGTAGATTACACGTGTAAGTAAATTACATGTAATTAGATAACACGTGTTAGTAAATTACATGTAAATAGATTACACGTGTAAGTAAATAACATGTAAGTAGATTACACGTGTAAGTAAATTACATGTAATTAGATAACACGTGTAAGTAAATTACATGTAAATAGATTACACGTGTAAGTAAATTACATGTAAATAGATTACACGTGTAAGTAAATAACATGTAAGTAGATTACACGTGTAAGTAAATTACATGTAATTAGATAACACATGTAAGTAAATTACATGTAAATAGATTACACGTGTAAGTAAATTACATGTATATAGATTACACGTGTAAGTAAATAACATGTAAGTAGATTACACGTGTAAGTAAATTACATGTAATTCGATAACATGGGTAAGTAAATTACATGTAAATAGATTACACGTGTAAGTAAATTACATGTAAGTAGATTACACGTGTAAGTAAATTACATGTAATTAGATAACACGTGTTAGTAAATTACATGTAAATAGATTACACGTGTAAGTAAAGTACATGCAAGGAGATTACACGTGCTAGTAAACAAAAGAAAAAATAAAGCTAGTAATTATGTAGCCAGCTCGAAATCCCATTGTGCCGGCAGATCGATTTTTCTTGAATCGTCCAATTATTTTTTAATTGGATCGCGCGCGCTCTAATTGGACAGCTCGCGCTAAAATTGGACAGTTTGGGTTTGAAAATGGATGTTACATAATTATAAATAACAGGACTCCATGCTTGTCCAATTAAGAAAAAAATGGATGATTACTCGGAACTCCAAATTGGACTCGGCCTGCGTCCTCGTCCAATTTTGGAGTTCCTCTGAATCATCCAATTTTTTCTTAATTGGACAGCATGGAGTCCTATTATATATACTTAGCAGCTGATTTCCATAGCATTATTTTTTCAAGTTGCGCATATTTCAAAGGTTTCTGTTTACTCAAATTCACACTGCTGTTATTACTTAGACGTGCTCTTTTCTGGATTGTTTTAACCTCTAAAGGCCAATTAACATTAACAACTAATTATCAGTTTTCCGACGACTCTTTTACAATTTTATTCTCATCATATGAAACCCAACGCGGGGCTGTTATTTGCGTTGTCTGTGAGAAAATAAGGTTACTAACGGCACTCTAATTCCAAGCGCTTTTGTCTCAGCGCGCTCTTGTGGTTAATTCTTTGTATGGCAGCCTTTCCAGGTTTGCTACTGTTTATAAATCGAACTAAAAGTTCCTGTACATGTCCTGTCCAATAACATCACCCTTCACATTATCTGTCATTATCGGCTTTGATAATCCTGGTATAACAGTTGTGCTATGGCCAAAGGGCCTATTGATGACCTTCCTAACACGTCTCAGTTATTTCCCGCCGTCGGGTTGATTGGGAATCCAATGTGTATGCTGCTCGCCCTTGCCCCACGGTGATCCTTCCATAACATATTGTCGTCGCCTCTTGTGTGCTGAATACTGAGGTTATTTTAAAATAATTTGTTCTGTAACCCTACTGGGACTTTAATGGGTCGCGGTGCAGTCGTCTTCGCTCTCGTGCTGTGTTTTGTCTTCGTGCCAAACTCTAAATTATTTTAACAACCATGCGGGTTTTGCTCTCTTTAAATCATTTCTACAATAATTGGCAGAAGGAGAAACACATGTAGAGTGAGATATATAGTAGGAACTTGAGACTTGCCTCCCCTTCTCGATACCTGTCGAAAATAATGACACAACACTGAGTTTAAACAAGTAATAGAGCAAATACAAAACCACTATCCAATCAGGAGTGGAAGCCATTCAACAACAAACCAATCAGGAGGCGAAGTAAATCAGACTTGCGTTTAGTCATGACGTGAGTATTGGCGCGTTTTGATTTAGTTCGCAATTTTATTGTCTGAAAGATGAAAGACTTTGCTCTCGACCAATAGCAACGCTGACTAAACTCAATTCTGGCTTACTTTCGGCGGTCATCTGAAATCCTCCCTATTACAGAGACAGAGAATAACTCGTCACAGGCGAGGAAGGCAAGGAGGATTCAGTGATTGCTGTAGAAACTCAACTTAATGTTCTCTTTTTACTTCAGTTTTTATTCTCTAGTTAGCTTTATCGTCCCGCAAATATGGTGTAATAAGAGCCTAAAAAATAGAGCCTGTAAAATCCTGGATCCACCACTGAAATAGAAATGTACTTCTTTAGATACTTCTTCTATACACTGTATATAAGTATTTTTTGCCATATCACAGCTTCAAGCTTCAACGGTCTTCTAAACATGATTCTTACATAATAAGAGCGTAACATGTTTCAAGTTCATCACCGCAATTTATCCGTCTTCTACGTTTCTTTTTTAATATTGACATAATTTATGTTTGTTTTATTTTCCGCGATGTCACACATACACCTTTCTCATGTTCTCATTTCTTTATTTATCCCAAAAGTGCCTATGCGGTGACTGTATGAATGTTTTTGAAAGTCTGTACCCCTGAGTTGACCAATTCAAAATCTTATGAGGAATTAAAGCTCTTTCAAAAAGACCAAACTTCGTGGCGCGGTCGCAATACGCTGAATACTTAAAAATAGTCAATTACATTTCACTACTTATTTGAATCTCTGGTTTCCTCTGAAACCAATCCCTGCCAGTGGGAGACACACAAGTCTTATTAGATTTTGTTGCAAGCACATCTGGCGTGGCGAAATAACCTTCTCACAACACTATTAATTTACTTAAGTATTTTCAAGGGAAAGATTCCCAGTTGTTGTCTTCTTGTTGAAATAAAAAGAAATAATGCTACGGAGAAGCTAGTATTTTCTGTTTTAAAAATTTAGCGCTACTTAAAACTGCGCGACTGAAATGCATGTCATAGTAGCTGCAGGAGCAACTGAGAAGCTAGCTTGTCTGGTACTGCTAACTCGGGAGGGCTAACCGCTTGGCGGAACAGCAAATCAAAGTTGCTTACTAACTAGCGGACCTTTCTAGATGTATTGGATGTTGAACGGCGCCTTTACAATACCAGAACGACTGCATATGCTATTCATTACTCCAAGCACCCAGCAGCGATATTTTTGAAGTTGACAGTATAATACGAAGTACCTTTGGCTAGGCCGCGGGGTTGAATTCAAGAAAGCAAATTGCTAGGAATTCGTCGAGCAGCCATAGACAGAATGGTTGAGATCTTTGCTAATTATATAAGTCGCTTGTTCAAGTGCAGAGTTGTTTAATCATGAATGTACAGGCAAAGCCGAATCACTGGCTGTGTGCGTTGGTGGCGATCGTAGTTCTGTGTTCTCTCTGTGTTGTGCTGTGTTGTACAGGGTTCATTAGAGTGGAAGTCCAGCTGTCACAGCACAATGACAGGATAGCAGAGCTAGAGAGGACAGTCCAAATGCTGCTTCAGCTCCAGCAGAATGAAGGCAAGGCTAACGGTAAGTGTGTGCTTGCGAAACTATCAAGTATGTAGGCGCATCGGCGCGCAAGTTCGAACGAATGATCAAATGAAATATACACTGTATAATCAACACGAACGCGACACAGTCTTCTGTACGCTGTTACGTAAATTTGTACTCTTTCACTTCTACTTTACGCAGCATTTACAGTATTACGTCATGCATGCAACAACAAATAAACAGCCTCAGGGAAACTCCATTTAAACTAAAATGCCGCATGATAGCGATAGAACATGGTGTGCGCTATCTGCGAGAACGTTTCCTGGAAGACCCATCCCCGTTGTAGAGTCTATTCCTCGTTGTGTATAAAAGTGAAACGATTTCCCATATGCGTGTTCCACTGATCTTGTTTATCGAACGTTTGTTTATAGCGATTTCCGGCTCGTTTAACACTTACAGTAGTGAGGCAATTGTAAAGCCATTGACGGCACCGTTTCAGTAAATATTAACAATTTCCGATAGGAATGGAGTAAAACTTTTATTAAATGGTCGCCCTGGTTAGGGATTTTAGTGACCGCAATTGATGAGGTTCTCTCTTCTGAAAAAAAGTCGTGCAACTGCATTAAAAGGTCACTGCGTCATCGACACTGCTGGGGTGCGTGAAAATATGCCGGCATCCTCGACATAGAAGAATTCTTTTGCGTATCGACGGACAGGATGATTCAAACCATGTGCAGTAATAATGTGGATGATATTTTGGTACATACTAATTTCCAAACACTGAGCGGTTGAAGAAACGTGCCTAAGCCTGTTTGGAAATCTTGATGATAAACATTGTCAATTTTCTGATATAGCTTCTACAAATAGAGAGAAAGGAGAAAACAGACAAGAACGAATGATCAAAGGAAAGCACAAATCTTGTCTGTTTTGTCCTTTCGCTCTATTTGTATTCGATTTTATTGGGACATTGCATCCATTTTGGATCCAGATCCATCGCTGTTAGTGTTTTCAAAACTATTTCAAGCCTGATATAGCTTCTCAAACGAATCATTGAATGTCGAGAAAACGAAGGAGTAAAATCTCTCAAAATCTATTCAAATTAAGATCAGGTATCCAAACCTCCTCCACGGTTGTGATTTTCTTTGTTTAAGCTTGATGAATTATTAATGAGTGTGAGAATAATATTTCTTGGTATACACACCAACCTTTTTGGAATAAAACGTGGTAGACAAGATAAGATGATGCAAGCCATGTGCAGTACGCATGTTGAGTATATAGTATATATTGGTTTATATACTAGTTATCAATGCTTTTGAGTAGTATACCCTGGAATATCCCACGCGTCACTTGTATTTCTTTTATTGTAACGACTTGTTTTTTATGAGTTGATTAAAGACACTATTATTATTAAACACACGAGTCTTCTCGGCGAGTGGCATTACTAATTATACAATTCTTTTGGTGGTATACTTAACCATTATCCTGCGAGATTGCGCAGAATATCGTCTGATACTTAGCCGACGAGGGACGAAGTCCCGAGTTGGCTAAAATCAGACGATATTCTGCAAAATCGAGCAGGATAATGGTTTTATTATTCAGCACATCGATAGCACAAAAAACCCCGAAAAAAATGACTTTTGTGTATTATTTACGAGCTCAAAACATCATATTTTCCTCAGAGACGGATATCGCAGGATAGCTGTCATGTACAGAAGACAGCTATTGGCGTTTCAATGACCATATTTGGGCAGTGCATCGATGTGCTGAATAATAATTAACCATTATCCTGCGAGATTGCGCAGAATATCGTCTGATACTTAGCCGACGAGGGACGAAGTCCCGAGTTGGCTAAGATCAGACGATATTCTGCAAAATCGAGCAGGATAATGGTTTTATTATTCAGCACATCGATAGCACAAAAAACCCCGAAAAACATGACTTTTGTGTATTATTTACGAGCTCAAAACATCATATTTCCCTCAGAGACGGATATCGCAGGATAGCTGTCATGTACAGAAGACAGCTATTGGCGTTCCAATGACCATATTTGGGCAGTGCATCGATGTGCTGAATAATAACATGGAATATACCACACGCTAATTGTATTTCTTGTTTTACATACGAGCCTTTTCGTCTAGTAGTTACGAAAAGAATCACGACTGGATTCAGATATAACGGAACGAGAAATAAGTTGGGCTTAATAATTTTCGTAAATATCGAAGGATGCGAAAAATTGGATGTTGAATATTTTTCCGATGCATCATCCTTTCCTAACCACAAACATACGTGTAAAATCTTAAAGTATTAGTAATATTACTCCCTTGTAACGCCCATTAGAAATATTAATGGAGGTGACCTCATATACTATTGACTCGGATCCCATTTGGGGTCGAGAAATACTTGTCATTATTTTTACAGCTGGTCATTTTCCATTTTGGGGACTTCAAACCCGACGCTAGTTTTGACATGCACATTATTCAATCATGCCAACCATATTCAGGGCTGGAAATAAACGTTTTCCCAAGTCGCCAGCTGGGAACGTGTGGTCGCCAGATCTCCATGCTTCAAACAGTAGCAAAAAGTTGTTCATCAGCTGACGCCTAATTTCAAATGTTTAGTCGCCTGGCCCAGATTTTTGGTCGTCCAAGCGATCACGTGTTCGCACTTTCCAGCCCTGTAGAGCCACCTTAACTTGTAAGACCTGTAAATTGCCGCTTTCGCAACCGCTATTGGTGTAAGGGGCTGTGTCACGGTGTTTTGAATAAATTCGTAAATACAGCTCTAAATTTGTATGTAAAATCCCCAATTCACTTATGTCACTTCATATTAGCCTAATAATCAAATGAAGGTAAGTTTTATCGGCAAGACTGCCGATTTTCGTACAAATATTGATATAGCTTCAAACTTTGAAAACTGTTCATCAAAACAAGATTTCAATCCATTTCCATCCGCTTTGTAATAGGTCCATGAAGCCTACAATCATGATCGATTTGTAGTTAAAGGGCTATTTAACAAACCTAGACTAGTATTGTGGCTATCCATCAGTTATTTGTATGTTTTTTACATCATCAAAAGTGTGCTAAAATCGTAACACCGCTCCTTTAATCCATTCGCGCAATCTGTTTCTTGTTCTGCCAGAGTCCAAGCCTCGTGACAGATACACTAGGAGCGCAGACCCGACTCCGACCATGCCGTCCATTTGTAAGCAGTGCGTCAAACCCTGGGTCAGAGAGGAAGTAGTCAGCTCCGTCTCCTATGCCGTGGAAGAATTCTGTCGACCAAAGACAAAACTCTGCCTGAGGGGCCCACCAGGGCCTGCGGGACCTAAGGGAGCCAAGGGCGAGAAAGGAGAGAAAGGTGACCCGGGCACGAATAGTGGGGTAACACTAAAAAGCGATGGTGGAGATGATAAAGAACAGGTGAACTACCCCAAGGAGGAAAGAACAGGCGCTATAAACGCGCCGGGAATCCGCGTGGAACCCTCCGCGCTTACTGTGAACGAGGACGCATCTGCTACTTTCACGTGCTCGAGTACTGTACCAGGAAAAGCCACTATTATGTGGAGCAGAGTAGATGGGAATTTGCCTGGTCGAAAGGCGGTGAAGGTGAAGGGTGGAAAGCTGAAGATCAATCGGGTACGACTTGATGACAAGGGGATGTATATGTGTTCCGTGGACAGCCCTGTTGGTCTATCGCGAGCGGTAGTCACCCTCAAGGTCCGAGGTGAGTGGGTTTATAAATTTATAAAGTTTTCTAATTGTGTCTACTGTAATATTTAGATTATACTCCTTATAAGAAAAGAGGTGCACGAGATGGAACGCAAACAGAAACACCGATCTTAGAGCTGAATTCAGATGAGTGTCGAAAACTAAATGCAAAGTAAATACACTTAATTTTTTCCTGTCAAAAAATAAGTCTAATTCTAATCACCAAAAATACATTTCAGTTTAACGTGAATAATCAAAATAACAGCCCAAGTTTGTTAAATGACCTTTTAGCTGTTAAATCAATACAAATCTTTGGTGTTGTTATTTATTATCAAGTGGATGGAACTGGATTGCGATTTGAATTATCTGCTTGTCAGGCAAGCGAGCGAGTGCCCCTTTAAGCCTAGTTTCCATATAGTCTTATCTGTCGTATCTGTCAACCGTGGAACAAAAGAATAATTCCAATTTCTATTGTTTCAAGGTCGACTGATGCGACAGATAAGACTATATGGAAACCAGGCTTTAAGCCCTGGACAAACGAAACGCAAGTCGACGAAAGTAGTAGAACTTGCGTCGACTTGCGCTCGTTTGGCCACCAACTTGCGATGACTTGCGTTGAATTTGAACATGTTCAAGTTTTCATGCAACTTGCGACAACGTGCGTCTTGTTTGGCCACCACATCGCAAGTTTATGCAAATTTCCAAACACTCGACTTGCATCAAGACTTGCATCTTGTTTGCCACCTCAACGCAAGTGAACGCAAGTCCGTGCAAGGAACTTGCTTCGACTTGCGTGAACTTGCTTTTCGTTTGGCCAGGGCTTTAGCCAATCATAAAGGAAACCCATTCAACAACCAACCAATCAGGGGACGAAGTGAGTATTGTGTTTTTTCTTCGCATTCGGAATGGTTGACAAAACAAACTACCCAAGGCATCAACAAATTTTAGAGCGGATTTCAGATGACCGTCAAGCATAAGTTAGACTTGCGTTTAGTCAGCGTTTCTATTGGCCGAGAGCAAAGTGTTTCGCCTTTCAGCCAATGAAATTGCGAACTAAATGAAAACGCGCCAATGTCCAACTCATGGCTAAACACAAGACTGACTTTCTTCACTTCCTGATTGGATTGTTGTTGAATGGCTTCCACTTCTGATTGGCTAGTGGTTTTGTATTTGCGTTTAGTGTTCGGCACTCATCTAAAATCACTCTATAGGAACACGTAGGAAACACAAGTCACATCTGAAATACGCATGGGACACAGTCAGCTGCTGCACATGCGCAGAACGTACCATTATTGGCTAACCGGCGTATTGAAAAATATAAACTGAGGTTAACAGATAAACTACTCAAGAAGCTTTGTAGAGATTTCCTGGGATTTTCTATGAAGGATTACAATGATTTAATCACACGAACATCGCACGTTTGGAAATGACGCAGACATAAGATACCTTAGCTTAGCTTTCTACCTCACGTTAGTATCACATGGCTCTAAGAAGGATTAACCTTCTTGATTCCCTTGTTTACGTTTTTTTCAAGGTCAGCCCCGTATAGTCCTCGAAAGCGGGCCAGTGTTTGCAGAAAAAGGGGGCAACATTACTCTACCCCGCTGCCGTGCCACAGGCTACCCAACACCAGTTGTCTCCTGGCAAAAAGTATTTGATAAAATGCCAGAGGGAAGGACAATAACTTCTGATCAGACGATGACTATTCTAAAGACGCGGCGCTCCGATTCCGGTCTATATCTCTGTACCGCAACAAGCGCGCTTGGCTCCTCCAAGGCCACAACGCATTTGGTGGTTGTTGTCAGGCCAAAGTTCACTGTCAGACCGCAAAGAAAAATCAAACTCTACGCCGGTTCCTCCCTCGCTGTTAACTGCAGCGCAACCGCGGATCCAAAGCCGGAAATCACCTGGGAGCGATGCAAGGGAGGGTTGTATCGAAATCGGTTTAGAGCAAAAGGAGAGACCTTGCTGCTAAAGCATTTGAAGCCCGCCGATGCCGGCACGTATACTTGTGTGGCAACTAGCAAGCCTCTGGTAGCAAGGACCTCATTCGAGATTCGAATTAAAATAGGTAAGGAGAAATACTAGTACAACTTACACCCAAGTTCGTAACATCGCGATGATACGGATTCTTGAAACAATGTTTTGGTTTTGGTAACTCTGCGCTGTCAATTGTTAAGTGGGGACCCTGTGGTTTGTTTTCCTAACTGGCAGCTGTGGGGACCCTGTGGTTTTTCAATCAACAGACGAGTTTGCGCTTCCAGTTGCATCATGGGTAATCTTGAGAGCAAGATACTCAGATATAAATAGACGTTTTCCTCTTGTGCGGGGACGCTGGTCCGTGCTTTAACCAATTCCGAATATCGTGCTCACACTGTACCCCTTTTTGAACGTCTTCAAATACTCGACATTTTCAAAATTAATTCATTTTACGTGGCCAAGTTTATGTTCTCTTACCATCATCAGCTTTTACCCACCCCCTTTCTTAATTTATTTGTAACCGGTGCCCAATTTCGTCATTATAATACTAGAACTGCCTCAAACTTTCGCACCCATTATTGTCGCACAAACATCAAACAATTTACCATTTTGTATCAGGGACCAAAAATCTGGAATTCACTACCAATAGCGATCACTTCTGCCACTACACTTTCAAGCTTTAGAACAAGACTTATTTCATTCCTTAATAATTAGCCACTTTACAACAATACCTTTTCTACACTGACTCCGATACACAATCAGTTTGTAATTAGCTTAATATAAGCGAGGGGGCTCTTCTCGAAAAGCCTTAGCTTCCAAGGGCTCCCTCGCCACATTTTTTTATTATCTTCCCTTTTTTCATTTCCTTATTTTCATTTTCATTTTTTTTTTCTTCTTGTTTTTGTTTCACAATGATATGTTAGTGAAAATAATTATAAAAATGTGGCGGAAAAATAAATTGAATTGAATTGACGCTGTGGATTTGCTTGGTTTGAAAGAAATCTCGTGGCACTCATGCAGAACAATGTCTTTTGTTTCTTGTAATGCATGAACAAATTTATTAATATGGATACGTCAAAACAAAGAAAACTGCGCTTGGGTTAGGAAAAAAACACAGGGTTCCCACTCAAGAGGAAAAGGTCTATTCGGAATCGTAGGGCAAATGTAAGACTGGAATCCTCACTAGAATTTACAAAACCCGATCTCAGGGACGTAGCCAGGGATGGGGAGGGGGGGGGGGGGAGCACAGGGGTTGCCCCCCCCCCCTTTCTCGGGAGATTTTCCCATACGTTTACTGTATTTTCTGGAGGTAATTTGAACATTTTCGTCCCATTTTTCACTATCCGTCCCCCCCCCACCAAAATTCCTGGCCACGCCCCTGGATCTTACCCCTTTCTAACTTTATCATATGTCATCAAAGAGACGCTATCGTTTTCAAGTCCCTAGCTGCTTCCATGGCCACCGTCCTGCTGTCTAGAGCAACCAACACCTTTTGTGGGGTCTGATGAGCGTCGACTTAGGCACCTGAACCGCGCTTACGGTTCATCCCGCATCGCCAGTTCTGCTTACCAAAAATGGCCCACTTTTTCATGGTTTAAAATACAGAACATATTCGGGCCGTGGTCGAAACTAGTTCATACTGCGAGTTGAACTTTGTTTTACTGTTCGCCCCATGTAAGGTAAACCAGAATCCGGAATCCGACTTTTTGTTAGCTTTGGAATCCGGAATCCGTAGAATGGACTCCGGAATCCATATAGCAGGAATCCAGAATCCAAACGCCTTCAGAATCCGGAAATCCAAGAATTTATTCAGATAAAGAATCCGGATTCTTTGAGAGTTATGGAATCCGGAATCCACTTGTATGGAATCCGGAATCCAGTAGGTTGGAATCCGGAATACAAGTGCTGGAATCCGGAATACAAGATCTGCTTGGATTACCTTACATGGGGCGATACTGTGTTTCACGTTTTTGGATGAGACACTAAACCGGTCCCGTCTCGCCTTCACTATACTCTACCCAGTTCCAGGGGGACGTTATAGAACCGCTGATGACGTAATAATCGATATTAGAAAATAACACCTATGTTGTATTGTGAATGTGCGCATTCTGATTGGTTAAAAAGCGTGTTTGTAAGAGACCTGAGAAACACGATTGTCACACAACGCTGTCGCGCGTGTGTATGTTATTTTCTAAAAGCAATAAAAATACTTTCTGTGTGCTCTCTGATTTCTTACAAACACTCGGGGAATGTTGGTCGAACTGATAAAACTCGAAAGACACTCGCCTTCGGCTCGTGTCTTTCAAGTTTTGATCAGTTCTCCCAACATCCCCCTCGTGTTTGTAAGAAAGCAGAGAGCACGCGGAAAGTACTTTTATTGCTTAAATAAACCCTCTGTCAGTGACCACCCTCAGTGTCTGTGCTTATGACCGCATGGCTGCCAGTGGCGCCGTTGAGACCCAGCGCAATTCAGCTTACGAGCTGTAAGCCTCCGACATTTAATTTGACCATTTTCATTTTTTTACATTTGTTCCTTTGGTTTTTTCCTTCTTAGCGAAAGACTGTTCCATGTTGTATGCAAATGGCGTCCGGTCCAACGGGGTGTATCGAATAAACCCGGACGGACGGGGAACCTTTAACGTGTACTGTGACATGACGCATGGCGGATGGACCGTCTTTCAAAGACGTGTGGACGGACGCATCAACTTCTTCCGTGGATGGAAAGATTACAAGACAGGTTTTGGAGATCGTAAACACGAATTCTGGCTTGGGAATAATAAACTTTACCGGCTTACTCGCGCCTTTAATGTGGAGCTCCGTGTAGATGTCGAAGATTGGGACGGCAACAAAGCTTTTGCTAAATACGGAACCTTCAAAATTTCCGACGAGAAGGGGAATTATAAGCTGACTGTTGGGTCTTATGAGGGTAACGCGGGTGATTCGCTATCGTACAGTAATGGCATGGCTTTCACGACCTTAGACAAGGATCATGACTTGCACAAAGGGAACTGTGCTGTTATAAGCATCGGGGCGTGGTGGTACAAGAGTTGTCATGATGCTAATCTAAATGGACAATACATACAGAGTAAAAGGGATCCCAGAGGGATGGTCTGGTATTTCTGGAAAAACGACGAGTCGACCATCAAAGTCTCGCAAATGGCGGTACGACCGAAACTCAAAGTGTAGGTCTGGGCCATACGCGATGTAGTCTCGCTTGATGGATATCTTTTATAGGATATGGACGATATGGAGTGTATTTATAAGGATTCAGAACAAGCGTACATTTTGCATGGTTTGACTTTTGTGGATTAGTTTATATTTGCCATAATACGGACAAACAAAATCTTCAATGTAACAAAACGCCGAATTTGAACGTCACATGAACTTTGTTCACGGCATTTATATGAATTACTCGTTACGAGACAACAGGAATACCGCGTATTCACCATTTGCCAAAATTCCTGAAAATCTGGTGTTGCGACGCATTTTGTAAGGTCAACACGAACAATAGCAAACAAAAGTTGAGAAATAGAGTGTTGCTGACGTTTGGAGCGTTAACCCTTTGTCGGAGCAGAAAGAGGTCAAGTTTTCTCTCGTTCCAACTGACATGATAGTCCGCTAGAATGGATCGCCAGGTTCGCGTCGAGGTCTAGACTAGATTTTATTCTTGGTGTTGATTTTAGCGATTTTTAACAAAAAGCCAATATTATGAAGAAGTACCATATTTTCAATAGCTTTGCCAAGTTTAAGACTGGTATCTTCTATTGCAAGCGAGATATAAACGAACGAATGTGCAAACTGTTAACAGTAAAATGTATGGCGCCGCCATGTTGGACCCTCGAAACGACTCCAACATGGCGACCAATGTGCCGTAAGCCCACAAATGAGCTAGCATTGTCCAAAACGAAGCGTGATTAGTGTTGCGTGACATAAATTTCAGCACCGATATCTGAGGAGCTAAAAACAGGAATCCAATTAAATTTAGTGTAGTAAAGTCTCCTATTGGGGAAGTAACTGGTCTGAAAAGCACAGTTTCAGTTTGCCTATACATCCCACTTGGCCCCGATCCATCACAACTGATGCTCTCTCAGTGGGGAATTTGCTCCATACGGCGTTGAATAAAAGCCCGCGTCCGCCATCTTGGATTATATTGTTATTGTGAGATGCACGGGACTTCATACTCTATTTTGCAGACATATCTCTAGACTGTGGCACCAAAACGGAGAATATAGAAAAATGCCATTAGTGTAAATTTGCGTAACTTGGGCAAATCAGTTTAACGCACTTTATAAAAGTAGTGAATTACCTTCAAGTAAAACTAGTCGTTTTTGCGTAAAGAAGTCTTCCTTTTCTCTTGAACCGATACAGACGCGTACGGACAGTTGGTTAGTGGAACTCAACGTGCCTATTCCTCAGGGCCCGTTTATATGGGAAAAGTTGTCCCGGGAAGTAGGGATAACCCACCTAGCCGAGTTACTCGGGGCGAGACACTTTTTCCATACATTTCTTTGTAAAACGCAATAAACAGTTTACATGACGTCCCGGGATGAAGGGTTGTCTCGGGTGCCAGGGATAACTCACGTAGCCGAGGCGAGTTATCTCTTCGTCCCGGCCGGACAACGTTTAGTTCTCCCATAAACAGTTTGACCCTTCTTCCAGGGACAACTCGTGCAGACCATGTTCACGTATTTTTGGTAACTAAGGACGTCTTGCTCTCTTCGAAACGGAATAGGAGATATATGTGGAACTGAAAGATGTGAAAGTAGGATACTGCCAGAAAAACATCGAAAGGCTGCTGAGGTCCGCCATATTGGACGATTCAAAGCTGACTCACCTTATGAGGGCTATCCCTTTTACCCGAGAAAAGTTTTCTCCATATAGACGCTCGCTTCGAATGCCTCGCTATATAATCTGTCTTTAAGGTATATTAACCTTTATACGGACACCCCGAGAAAGGTTTTCTCCATATAGGCGCACGCTTCGAGTGCCTTGGCTAGAAGAGCTATCTCTGAATTGCGGTGTTGTTTTGTATAACTTCGCCATATAATCTGTCTTAAAGGTTTTAGACGATATAAATGGTGTCACTGATCAACCTCTATATTCTTCATACGGACACCCCGTCCCTTGTGTACTACTTGAGTATGACGAGACGGGCGAAGACGGGTGATCTTTTAATGAATTAAAAATGGAAATACAGTAATAAAAGTTGAATGAGCGGCCGTATTTTGACGTGATTTAGTTCTGTATACAGATCGCGAAATACCCGTTATTTTCAAGACCTCTGTCACGGCATTTCACGATGAGGACCCCCCAGCCGGTATAAAATCACAGAGGATCCGTGGGTTCCATTCACCCCTTTGTCCATACAGAGACTAGAAAATATATCATATACAGTTATAAGTTAATAAATTTAAAGTTTTTCATCGAACCAAAGATCTTTGCGCCCAACCAAGATTGTCTAGTTCAACAGCTACTCGTGTTTGCCGTGGCGTCAGCTGGCTGGACATGAACTATAGCTGTCTGACAAAATGGAGATTCGCCAGGGTGCAGAACTGGTAATGGAGTGCTAGGCGTTATCGGTGACGGGGGCGGTGGGATATCATCGACATCATCATAATAGTTCCTCCTCGATGATTGGCCAGACCGCGCACTCGGCTCATTATTCTGAGCCACGCCCTCGTACACACGTGCTATGTCGCCCACCCTATTAGATGCGCGCTTTCTGCACGTGAGTATGCGTTTAAACGCGGAACGAAAGTGGCGATCCATGCGTGTGATAATCAACGGCCTAATAGCGCTGGCGCCCGCCATAGAAAAAGTACTAGCGAGATATACCGACCGCGGTAGGTTTAACGTCCCCATAAATGTTCTCCCGACGGTGATTGCGTGACAGGCATGAGCCGGTAACACACATACGATTGTGACAATAGCCAATGCTGCGTATAGCCTTGTTAATTTATTCTCTGCCTCCCATATATCCACAAATTCACGCCTTGCGCTTGGAGGCCCACTCATTTTCAGAACTGTAGCGGAGTTTTTCACGAGTCCGATCTTGGTGAAGATATAGCTCATAAATGTTATCATGAACGGTATCAAATAGAAAACCATCTCCATTGTTCCTGACTGTATATAGTTTTCGTGTGTTAGACATATCGCGTACCCGGGGTGAAACTGGAAGGTACGATTATTGATTAAAAAGAAGACTGGCAAAGTTAGTACCATAAGCCAACTTATGGCCAGCGCCAATGAGATGTTCCTTTTGGTGAAGATTGTAGCGTGCTTCAGAGGTCTCCTTGTAGCGATAGCCCGATCTAATGCCGATATACACAGGTTTATATTGGTAATAGCCAATAGGATCAGCACCACGTGACCTTGTATTGTACATGTGTAAGACGGAGTCACCCTTTTTCCCTTCACCAGAGATAATAACATGGTCGGCAACACAAGACCGCAAGTCAGTAGGTCTGTGATTGTGTAATTTAGAATGTAAATGTAGTGCGCAGTGCGCAAGCGCGCAGTAATCATGATTGTCAGGAGTATGATGGCGTTGCCGAGGAGTGAGAAGAAAGCAATTCCGCCAGCTATAGCGGTCTCCGCGACCACAAGCTCGATACTTCTTGATTCCAGTTGATGTTCCATATGAGTGGAAGGATTGTGGTCACCTGCAACAACAATAAAACAGTTTATTGTGTCCTCTGAACATACAATGTTTCTTTTTTATATTCATTACAAAATAAAATTGTTGGAGAACGCAGCCACTTAAAAATAGCAGAGCTAATCGAGTTTAAGTGGCTGGGCCAGACGGTACTAGAAACACAAAATTGAAAAAATAACAATAATAGTAAAACAACACAACAAAACAGATAACAAACAACAAGAAGAACAAGGGGAATAGGAAAAAGAAGCACATTAAGTATCTACAGTATGTAGTCATTTATGATTTTTTTTTAAAGCAATTTCTAAAGTTATTTCTTCTTTGGGATTTGAAGTCTTCTTCTATTGAGTTCCATACTTTAGTACCAACACATAACGAAGAGAGAGAAGCAAGAACATCGGTGCCAAGTTTATCATTAATTTCCCATGTGTCTGTGCGGGAACATTTCTTATCATCTTTTTCCCGCCTAATTTCCCGCCATTTTTTGTGCGCTCGCAGCGACAGATGTAGGCCGCTCAAGAGTCCGAGCACCCCCCGGCTCGTCACCTCGCGGGGGAGGCACAACTATTTGAGAATATCGTCGCTGATTGGCCGAACATAAAACCACATTTCGTTTGCTTGTCGTCTTAACAACCTATGCCTTCAACTTTTTAATTCTCACTCTATAACTAATTTACTAGAAATATCTACAGATAGGAAATGCTCGGATTTTTTTAGCAAATGATTTGAAGAAAGAAAATCATCTATAGAAGAATTGCCCCGTTCGCACTGCGCAAATTTGGTACTTGAGTATTTGTTTTGCAAAAATATTTGTCACCGGGAGCCGTGAATGCCATTACCATTACCATTGTGTCAAATATTTTGGTGTTCCAACCGATAAAAATTTCGTATATTTACCACCAAATCTTGTTAAAAACAATCCTTTGTACTCTGACAGCTAACTGATAGACATGATTCGCAGTTGTCAAACTTGATGAGCGAGACCCACAGAGGTCAAACATAATATTTAAGAGAAGGTACGTTGTAGCTCATGTTCTCTCCGCCATTTCGCAATGAATCCCAAGTAGTCCAAGTAGTACAGACCTCGTACTACTTTATCTGAAAATATTCTTTGCAAAGTGGCATATGGCGGCTTCCCGGCATACAATTAATGGAGTTGTTCCGCGTAGGAACCTTAGAGATGCAAATGAGGCGAGCCTTTTGTTTCCGATTGACCAGAATCAATTGGAAACAAAAGGCTCGCTTCATTTGCATCTCTAACGTTCTTACGCGGAACAACTCCATTACGGATCAAAAGTCTTTCCTTTGATTAATCAATCGAGTGCAAACACGGGTGAATTTTATCATCCATTCTAGCTGAACACGAACAATAACTTTAGCGCACGAAAAGAAGAAGAAAAAGCAAAGCAGTGCTAACATATTTCTTGAGAATATTGTAGTCATAAATTCAGTCTTGCACAAGTTGTAAACACCAGATTGGCATTTAGGATATTGTCGGTTGCAGTGCGATCTTGTCTCAACAAATTTTAGTGGTGCACACTTGCGACATAACGACATAAGAAAAATGTCACGCGAACAAAATTTAGTGGTTTCAAGAAGTTGAAGTCGACAAAAAATAACATAAGATTGCTTTGGTGAAGTAACCTAATGAAGATCCATGGAAAATATTGATTGTTTCAATTATTTTCCCGTGCTTTTTTCGTTGCAACATAACGTCCTTATGTCGTTATGTCGCTAGTGTGCACCGGGCTTATTGTCACTCGAACGTTGTTCGTAATAACCGGAAATGCCCCGAATGGTCCCGAGTGTGATCCAAACACCAAAAAGTTCTTCCCTATTATAATCTCACGCATGTGCGATGTCATATTTCCGCTGAAGCAAGAGCAAATGCCGATGTCGTTCGTAAAAACACGATAATGCACCGGAAATGACCCGAGCACACGAAATGCACCAAAAACGACCCGACAGTGATCCAAACACGAAAATCGTTGGCTAATCAGAGAAAACAAATCCGCTCTGACCAAATTAGACTTGCTCTCCGTTCGCTGCGCTCACTCCGAGCAATAAAAGCATAAATAAGGCATTTCCTATAAAAATTCCTAAATAAGTCATTTTCATAAATGACCCTCCCGTGCACGAAATCGTAGCGGAATTCTTCTAGAAACTTCTTAATTTTAAATAAGTCAGTTGAACTTCATTGTGATATCCGAGTTTGAAGGAAACTATACGAGTAAAATATGCAGAATGGATAGAGCCGAAAAATGAAGTGAAACTTACTGAAGTAATGGAAAAATATATTAAAGTGCTTTTATAAGACACGGCGGAACTTGGTCCAAAAGTATGAGGGCTTCGAGATGCTGAATAATAAAACCATTATCCTGCTTGATTTTGCAGAATGTTGTCTGATTTAGCCAACCGCGGGACTGCGTCCTTCGTCGGTTAAGTATCAGACGATATTCTGAGCAATTTCGCAGGATAAATAAACCTGGTCAAAACTGTAAGTGTAAGTTCCCATTCTTACATGTAAAGGCAGAAGAGCTAGGAATTCAACTTCGTGTATAAACTTGTTTCTAAGCTACGCCGAGCCTTAGTAATGTGAAACGAAAGAAAACAAGTTTTACGGTTAAAATATCTCATTTCACTCCCTTTTGGAGGACCAGATTGAAGTCATGTTCTTTCTTTCCAATTCTTACGAAAAAAATGTTTTTAGAAAATTTCCTGCGTTAGTTTGTTTCTTATAACGAGGCCTTCAAGCTATATTCCCTTTGAACGCTAGATGAAGATTATTTAACTACAGGGGTTATGATTTTCTATGAATTTCCCCAGTGGTTTTGTGTTCACCGAATCACCGATAAACTGCAGATTATTATGATCCCGTGCAATGACTTTCGAGGAGGACTAATCTTTTAAATTAAGTGTTAGAGTTTTTCTAATAGAATACTTACCGTCGATAGAGAATCATCTTCAATTGAAATTGTTCTTGAACTTTACCAATCTCAGAAGAAAATGGTCTAAGTCGTAACTCATTAATTATTAAACAAGAATATCTGTTACGTAGTCGTATCTCATTCACAGCCATAGAAACATTGTCCTGTCATAGAAATTTCAAAATTTCACATTATGAAGTCTCTAGGATTGGTTTGAATTTGTAGATGCAAGTTACGCGGCAGATGATGTGACGGCAGGCCCGTAGCCAGGGATTTTTGTGGGAAGGTGCTAATCTAGAAAAGCGCGGACCAACGTGGTATGAATTTATTAACCGCTAGTCAAAATTCACTGAAAAAGCAAATATACGAAACTGGATGTATGCCAAGTTACTGCAGCCTTCTGTTTGGCCCATTTAGTCAATAAAACAGTGTTTTCAAACCCTTAAATGTGGACCTTTTTGTCGAGTGGGGGCCGGGTGCTTGCGCACCCCCCCCCCCCCCCCCCCCCCCCCCCTGGCTACGGGCCTGTGACGCGCTGCTCAAGTGTATTAAGGCCTGGTCAGCTCAGAAAATCGACAAAATGCAAAATTTCAAATACCTTTGCTAACCATTAATGATGGGGCATGAATTTTTCAGGATAGTTAACAGTCGTCGATTGAAATGTTTCAGTATATGGAGTTTGGGCTGATACACTGGTCACGTGGCCAGTCACGTGACATTTTCATGTTTCAAAACTCAAAAATTTCTCCGGTGGTGAGTTTCACTCGTTATGGAAAAGTTAATAGCTAATAATATTTCTGTTTTGGGGTTCTATATAGTGGTGTCTTAGCTGGTGGAAAAAGTGTGCTCCATTAAGGTGTTTTAAGGGGCTGATATGTCGATTGGGTCACGTGACCTGATTCCGACCCTTATATCTCGTTAACGGTAAATGATAGCCCAGCAGCCAAGACAGTACGATGTTACTATTCCTGAGGCCTATCCATTTTCACCATAATTGTATAGTTAGATGTTTTCTCCATCACCGGAAAAGCAATTTACTGTTTAGTCACGTGACATGGCTTGTGACGTCACACCGTACTAAAAAATGACACCAAAATTTTAAGTTCGTCGAGTTTTATCACTACACCAAAAATTAGCCTGCCTTAAAAAGATTAAAGCAATTTAAGGCAAATTTTACGTTTTGGGGACTAGCCCCAAGCCTTAATGTGCTTGAGTGTGTTTTGACCTGATGCGAAGCCACTGTTTTTCAGCGTAAGGCCAACAAGCTTGTAAGCCTCTGCTTGTATGAAGTGCCTTGAAAAGGGTTCTGAGATCGAAGCCATTTCCTCCTTTCTAAATGCACCTATCAATGTAACCCCCGAGGAGGGATTGGGGTGGTTGACACGGGAAAGGGGTGGCGATTTTGACAAAATTTCATCTCGGCAAAAAGAGCGGGGAAAAATAACTCAATCAAACGAGTATAAATTATACCTACCCTACCTCTACGTCTACGGGACAATACGAGGATCAAAATAGATTAACTTCAGAAAAACTGTCACACCAGGGGAAAAAATCCCGAAGGGAAGACAAGTCCTTTACGTACGGACGTTCGCCAAATAAAGCCCCATTTACACGACAGGGATTTTTTGGCACGGCTCGGATAAAAAGCAGTACGAGTACCAAATTTAATGGCACGGCTCGGGTATATTTGCGCTGTGTAAATGGCTTTGCCGTACTGAATCAGCTGAATTTTCACAGAGCCGGACCGAAATTTCATCCGAGCCGGGACTACGTGGCGAGGTAGTCCAAGAACTATTTTTATCCGAGCCGTGCCAAATATTTCTGTCGTGTAAATGGGGCTTAAGTCTAGACTCCGTTCCTAGCGTGTATCTTCAGTACTAAAGTTTTCGCAAACACAACAGGGTGGGGAAGGGGGGGTAGCGATCACGAATCACGGACCGATTTTTCGTTATTTCACGGATCACGGAGTTATGAAAACGCTTTTCACGAATCACGGAAGTAAAATTTTAAAAACGATTATGCAAGTTGTGTTTCAAGTAAATATAGTGATATAAGTACTGTGCACGATCTTTTTTACTGATATTTCTTTTGATGGTGTGAGATTTCACTTAAATTATATCGCCACAAGAGTACATAAATAAGAGTGCACAACATGACAATAGGGCGTGAGAGAACCTTTAGACACACCTAGTTATTTTTAGATTGGCACTTAGTCTTCTCTATACATCCCCTAAGGCCACGCACAGAGAAATTGATTTGCTCATAGCATCCAGATCAGAATTTTCGTTACTATGAAGATGGTTCGGATCAGTACCGAGCCTTGCTTGTATGTTTCTGGATGCGCGTGAAGCGCGCTCCGATTTTGAACATCAATCTACGCGGTTAACGAAATTCTTATTTCTGAGACATATAAATCACGCTGAAGAAATGGAGTCACGGAAAAAACATAATAGAAATTTTCGAAAATAAAAAAAAAACTGCGATGCTTTAGTTTCTAAATGCTACACCAAAGTATCCTCTTTATGCGCGCGAAGCGCGCTGCAAATTTTGGACATATAAGTTGAAAGAATGGAGAAAGTCCAGGAGTAAATGAGAACTTGATGTTTAACAAACGCGCTTCCTGAGATTTGCTAAACCTTTATTTACTGTTTGCTGATAGTAAATTTACTCAATTTTAAAAATACATTTTGATGTTGTACATGGCGAGCGCGCAGCGCGAGCCGACAAAAAAAATCTATTTTTAAGGACGTCAGGTTCCCTAAAAAGCAGTCAGGAGAGAATGAGCCTGCTCGATATTGGTCCAAATGGTCCGTCTCTAATGACCAGCGTTCACGTTTCACGAATCTCTAGGCCTGTAATCACGAGTCACGTAAGAGAAATTCGTAAAATCACGGGTCACGAGGGCATGAGATTTCACGGATCACGGCAATAATTTTCCTGTTTTCACGAGTCACGGAGCAAATTTGGGGTGAATCACGGATCAAGGAGAACCCCTTCCCCACCCTGACACAACTGAACATAGACTGATAACGGAGAAGAGGGAGAAAGACGTCCCGTGGATTTCGAATCCGTTGATGGTATCCCTGTGATCATTATTGCCGCAAGAAGTCTGGGCACCACTGCGTTTAACCACGTGGTTTGCACATGTGATCGAGGCTCTATCGTAGCCGCCATATTGGATTCAACATGTAACGTCTTCTATCTAATCGTTAAATTTTCTTTAATAATTCTTTCCACGTTCCTCCAAAATGCGTTCTGAGGAGGACGCGGTTGTGGAAGATTATGCTTCTTCCTTGGAGGATCTTACATTCAACTCCAAACCGCTGATAAACGTGTTGACAATGCTTGCGGAGGAAAACAGCCAGTACGCAGCGAGCATCACAAGTCTCATCGAAACTCGCATTCGAACCGTAAGTTATTGAAACCGTTAATTTAGACTTTAAACTCCCATTAAACCTGATAGAAAAAAGCTTAAAGTTCAAATATTTATTCTTCAATAATTATTCGCAATCTTCTATACTGTTTGTTTTTATTCTGAACAAAATGGCGGTCATTACGAACTTTCAGTTTCACATTCTAAAATAGTGCCTTACCTGAGCCGTTTGTGTTGAAACACATTTCTGTTAATAGAGTAAGGCCTAGTACATACGCCCGTCTTATCATGAGCCGTTCCTAATTCGAGCAATTAAGCGCATGGAAAGATCGGCGTTTGGCACAAGTACCATCGTATGCATTGGGCTATGCCATAAAAAAATTTCACCCCCCGGGTTGAGGACCAAGGAATTCTTCAGGGTAGGAGCTTGAAGGTTGAAAGAATTCTTTGGGGTAGCAGCGATTTAGACTAAAGAATTCTTGGGGGTCAAGGCCTGAAAATGCAAAATTCTTGGGGGTGACTGTAAAATTCTTGGGGGTAACTGCTGAAAATTCGTCAAAATTAAAGAATTCTTCGGGGTGAGCACATGAACTAAAGAATTCTTTGGGGTAATCGTATTTAGTAGGTCCTCAACCCGGGGGGTACAAATTTTTTATGGCATAGCCCATTGCTACGCGACCTCAAAATTCACTGTAGTCTGTAATTCCCGGTCTAGTCAATCGATAAAATTCGATATCGATAAAAATCACCGATCACTGAAAAGAAAATAGCAATAAACTGCTGTTTCAAAATGGGAAAGGCTTGTTGTGCATGTGTATTCAAGCATTTATTTGGCGTTCCGTAGGTCATATACCCTGCGAGCAAGCCCGGCAAAGATAGGAGAAAACCACTGCTCGCAGGGTATGGGTCATAGTGCCCTTAGTTTTGACGTTCTTGAAGAATTGAGGTGGGTTACAGGGACTTTTAAATTTTAAGTATCATGTCAAAATAGTTCACATGAGGTAGCAACATCAGCTCCTCGCTCTCGCATGAAAACGAAAAGAAACGGACCTTGAGTCTGGTCACAAAGATTAGGATAGCATATTTATACAATACTGTACACTGAATATGGTAAGCATCTGTTATTGGCTAATTAACTTGTGCTTGGTGTTAATTATGTTGAATTGTAATAAATCGATAAAAATCGACATCTTTTCTTAAAGTGCAATTGATTTTTAACGATTTTTAAATCCAATCGATAAAAACCGATTAGACTTGGTAATGATTGGTAGTTGCGATTGGCAATTTTAGAGCGGATTTCTGATGATTGTCGTGAGTAATTCGAAATTACTCCTATACGTTTTATTCAGAATTTGTGTAACTACTTTGTAGTTGGTTTCACTACAGTCATGTGAAAACTGCTCTGTGCAAGAAAATTGTAATTGTCAATTTTCTTGAATCAGAAATTTAAACATTCTAGGCAAGGAAGCCAAACTAGGGGTTCTTCCCGGCAGAGCAAGGCATTCAGAACGCCTCTGACATGCCTTTGATTCAAATGCTGTGCTAATCATGAGCCATGCCAAATGCATAGATATGCATGCATTACGCTAATGAATTGATTTAGATATATTTAATGAATTTGAAATGATTTTAATAGTTTCTGAACTGTAAAGTATGACTAAAGCTGCAGTGGTTGTTTCAAACGGGTGATCTTTTCGTGCTCTATTTGTTTAACCAAACATGGCAAATGAAGACATTCTCATTGTGCATCAATTGTACTATGGTTTACTGTGAGGGCTGTGAAATGCCAATTTGTCAAGACTGTGGGATAAAAAAACAAGAAGAAAAAGGCGACAAAATACTTTGTGAATTCTGAGAAAGCAACTGTCTCCTTCTGGTCACATGAAGATGTTAAGCATTTTAGGGTTGTTTTCTTCATCTTTTTGCGTTCTGCATCAGTAGACAAATTATCTATTATTGATACCTTTAGCATCGGCCATGTTGTAGTCAATGTGCAAATGGCAATTTAATCGATTTGCATTCTGAGCTCCACTGATTAAAGGTGGCATTTGAAACTTCCGCCAATCTTACCAATTCGGGCCGACCCAAATACCAAGTAGGAACGGCCCATGATTAGGTCGGTGCATATACTAGGCCTAATATATTTTCATGGTAATTAACAGAACAGATGTTTATTTGAAAGTTGTACATAAAATATAAACCCATACTCTACTACCATACCACTCTCGAGTAACGTAACATTATACTCGTGAGCCGCAAGTCAAAAGTCAACACTCGAAAGACTCGCAGCTCACGAGTAATTTTATAATGAGGAGTTCATTAAACAAGTCCACTCGAAATGCGCTTGCTTGCGAATCTTGTGAGTGTAGGAAATCAACCCAGCTGTGATCGTTTTCAGCGAGGGGATTCTTTTCATGTTACAAAACTAGAATTTTGCAAGAATTTCCAGACGACCGTAGCATTTAAAGATAAAGCTACCGTACAAAATAATGAAAGTAATCCTTTATGTAAGACGCACCTTGAATTTTAAGGTTATTTTGGCAAAAAAATCAATTTCTAAAGGTTTTCAATTTGTTTTGTGTGCAACAGCACTTCCATAAACATTGCATCTGGGGAAGTGCGGTAAAAAACGGCAAAAAAGTGCGGGATTTTTTAGAAAAATGTGCGGAAAAAAGTGCGGTAAAACGGTAAAAGTGCGGTAAAACGGTAAAAAGTGCGGTAAATTATTTTCTTTAATTTGAAGGTTTGCGCTTTTGGGGGATCATAACAAGTCGTTTCTGTTGATTTTCTATTTGTTTTGTCATTTTAAAACGTAATTTCATTGAAACTGATGTAACAGCTAAATTATTAAACTTCGCATGATCAATATTTAGGTCAAGAACAATAGAAAAATGCAAAAAAAGAAGGGCTCACCTATGCTTGCTTGCGCTGCATCAGTCATTTAAAACTCGAACCCCTAAAATCACTAAGAGCGCCTATTTCTCCATACAATCAACTCCCGCATGTGTTGTTCATAACAATAGAGCAGATTTCGTATGACTGTGAAAAGTACCTCCACAAAGCTGTTCCGCGCCGCGACCGTGACCGTACCGCGACTACGCGATTTCATTCCATACGAAATCTGCTCTATCTTGCAATAAAGTTCTCCAAAATGTAAACTTCGTGCTTTGTCATCACCATCTTAATCAAGGGTAAATGGCTCTGGCAGTTTCATAGGATATTTACGGCGTTTAACATTTTTCGTTCTCCTACTATTTTGTTTCGCCTAAATACTTGACCTATTTAGCAAATAAAAATCGGGGTCACCGAAAAACGTGCGCCATTTGTATTTTACCCATTTCTTACAAGATCAGCTATTGGCTTATTTCCATCTAAACTTCCATCCAATACAGATCTCCTAATTGATGGTTTCTCGTACTTATTCTCAAACGGTCTGCTGTGGAACGCCTGGTATTTTTTTGCATTCGGTGGCGATCGTATCGGAAGAAAATGGTGGAGTTTTCAAGGTTTTTGCGCTTAATACTTCAGCATCAACATAATACCGGTAAACTAGGTATTGACCTGCAAATCTTTGAAATTACCGTGTTTAGAAGGATTTTTCCACACAATTTTTAGTAATTTTCTTAAAAAGTGCGGAAAAGTGCGAAGAAAGTGTGAAAGTGCGGAAAAGTGCGATTTTTGGGCAAAAGTGCGGAATCGCACTGCCGCACTTCCCCAGATGCCCTGCATAAAGAAATCCTATGAGTCGCAGAAAGTGGAAAATGACAATAAAAACATGAGGGCAATTAAATGTTTTATGTACTTGCCATGAAAAGATGAGTAAAATATTCGGACGGTTTCTTCATTTTTCTTCATTGAAATGATTGTATTGCATTGCAATCGCATACTAAAAAAAATATTTTCTATGTCATGTGATCATTTCAATCGACCGAATGGGTAACATGAGTTAGCTGATCGATTGAAATGGATTCATTGTTTTTAGCAGCTTTAGGATTTTAGTAAATGCAAACCAGGGAAGGCAGGGAACAGTCCATCCATTTATCATTATTGTGTTGTACTTAGGTTCCAGTCTGTTTTTGTATAAATTAGCATGCAACTGAAAACCTTATGAACCTTATAAAGATTTCTTTGCATCCTGAAAACACCAATGGGCTGCAAACATTCAAGTTTGAGCCACAAACATAAAACAATTCACACAGCAGTTTCAAACAGTAGCCAATCAGAATGTGAGACTTTGCCTAGCCCATACAAAATGTTGTTTGTTTCTCTCTCAAACATGAATGCTTTCTGCTTTTTCAAACCATGTTTCAGTGGTGTGTGTTGTTGGTTAGACGCAAACCACTGAAACTGTGAGAAAAAACTTTCAAAGACAATCATCCTTCATCAAAAGATATATCTAGGTGGTAAAGTAATTTTGAGCCCAAGTTTTAAAACAGGGTTTGCAGGCATACTGGAAATCCTGGAATATCGTGGATTTTCATTTCCTTCCTGGAAAGTCCTGGAATGTTATGGAAAATCCTGAAAAAATTGTTTTAACTCACTTTGGTTGAATGAGTCAGTTTTGCAAATCTTATTTTTGGCTACAAATTAGCATTGTTAACATACTGCAACAAGAGTGAATAGAAAAATTTAAATTGCCCTATATCTATCCAATATAGTAAAGCAGCCTCCTTTTGAAGTGTGTATGTTTTTTGGGCAGAGGAGGGGACATTTCTACCCCATAAAATCTCCTGGAAAAATAACTACAGACTTCCTGGAAAATCCTGGATTTTGTCAGAAAGCATGCAAACCCTGGTAAAATCATGTTGATTTCATGTGATACGCATTTTAAGCAAGAAAATAACAAAGGTAGAATTTTGGTCATATTTTGTGATGTACTAGGCCTTAATCCTCTATCTGTATTTAGGTCGTCCAGTCCCTAAAGCTCCCTTCTCTCTACCTGCTGGATTCTATCATCAAGAATGTTGGAGGAGCCTATCTTCAACTTATTGCCCACCATCTTGTTAGAGTGTTTGTTTCTGTGTTTGAAAAGGTAAGGATTTACAGTATAGGTGATTTGAAACTTGGAAGTGTTGACACAAGTTAACACTGCCATCATAAGTTAGAGTATGGGAGTCTAAAATAGGCAAGTACAATCGGAACCAGTCAGGGATTGCATTAATGCAGAAATAATGTGTTTTTATTAGAAGATGAGGTCGAGCTATCAGACATTTTCGCAGAATAGAAGGCCCTTGGAAATTAGCTCTCAGTAGTGGTGGAATATCAAACAGCCATGAAAAGGGAAATAGGGAAAACGTAGTGAAATTTGTGCTGGATGAAAATTATGTTATTTCTAAACACAGCTTAGTAGTATTGTCAAACATGGTAAGGTAGCACATAAACAAATCATTGGAACAATGAAATGATGAAAACAAAGAAATGCACTTATATTATTTTAATTATTATTAATTCTTAAGTTCAAGCTCTGACTTATTCCAGGGCAGAGCTTAATCAAGGACAGTAGTTATTCAAGTAGTTATTTCCATGTACCAGTAAATTTCACTTTTCTTTCAGGCTGATGAGAAAGTTAGAAAAGACTTGTACAAGTTACGCAACACCTGGCCACAGTACTTCTCAAACAAGAACCTTTATGAGTTAGATGTACGGGTTCGCAGTATTGATCCAGGATGGCCAGTGATTGCTCCACCACCTCCACCATCGCCCTCCATACATGTGAACCCCAAGTTCCTGCAGAAGAAGGTGCAGCATCACTTCTCTCCCACATTTTGTTACGGAACAGCCTTGTACTTCAGCTCTCTCTCATTGGGTCCAAAACTCCTGCATTTATTAGAAACTGCAGTTGTGTTTACACAGTGCAAAGACATTTTGTGGGCCCAATACACACCATCTTGCATTTGATGGTTTGGGTCCAGATGAAAAACAAGTAGACCACCATGCAATAGTCCAGTTTCGAATTCTCTAATCTACTGCTGAATAGGCATTGGTGGCGCATAAATACAGTAGGAGCCTTGGTTTGAAGTAGAAAAAGTTGTGAATACCAACGAGAAACTGATGAACCTTGAATGGAGACAATAGAGAAAACTTTTTGGACTCGTTGGTATTCACAACTTTCGGGATCAAAACGAGGCTCCTACTGTATTTATGCGCCGTTGATACCTATTCAGCGGTAGATTAGAGAATTCGAAACTGGACTATTGACCTAGTGCAGGGCCATTCCATTTTTAGCCATGTATCTAAACACTGAGCATATTACTGATCTAAATTTTGCATGGCAAACCAGATATTTGGCAGTCCAAATCCAAGTTTAAGGGTTTGTATTGGAATTCTGAACTTCTTTCACATTTTTCCTCGAAAGCATGAAATTCTCTATAAGGGCTGTTTTCACTTGGCGGGGCTCAAATAGAATTTTGTCCAACTGTTGGCTGGCATGACTAGGACAACAACAAGTTTTATTGCATTATTTGAAAATCGGTATTGCACTTTACTTTGTTGTACATGTATACTGTAATGTACATCTTTGATATTATTTCACTTCACTTTTTTCTAGTTAAGATATTTTGCCATCTAAGTGCCATCCTGTTCTCTTTATTCCAAATGCAGGGTGATGAGATAGCTGCAGCAGTTCCAACAGAACTGCCTACCTCCAAGTCCAATGAAAAGCAGGTATTGCTTGATCAGCAGAAGAGGCTGTTAGAGCTTCAAAAGTTACAAGAGGAGCAGTTGCGTCTGACGGAGCAAGAGATCCAAGAGCACCAGCTCAAGAGAGACCTCATCCTCAGAAAACAAGTGCAAGAGAGAAAAGCTCTTCTGACTCAACAGCAGCAACAAATTATTAAGATGAGGCTGGAGGTTGGCGTTGAAGACATGAGCAGGGAGGTACTGAGCTCCTCTGCACCTTTAGAATGTTTAGTCTTTAAACACAGGGTTCCACTGTTAAAGGGGCACTCGCACGCTTGCCTGACAAGCAAATAATTCATATCGCAATTTCCAATTCCATCCTCTTGATGATAGATAAAAACACTATAGATTTGTATTGATTTAATAGTTAAAAGGTAATTCAACAAACCTGGACTGTTATTTTGGTTATTCCTGGTAAACTTAAAATGTATTTTCGGTGATTAATATCAATTAGAATTAGACTTAGTTTTTGACAGGTTGTACAAACATTAAGCGTGCGAGTGCCCCTTTAAAGAGATAACTCCTCCCTTTCACCCCTCGTCCTTAAAATTCTCAATAGAGTACTAAAGTGACGATGTCACAAAAACCAAATTTTTGATTTAGCAATATTTGTCCCTTGATTTAGAAAGTGTATATTGAATGAAAGCTACACACCAAAAATGAGGCAAATCGGTTGCAACACGACCGTGATATGGCCTACTGAATACATCTTTTTTTAAAACAAATCACTGTATTGGCTGTTCCAAAAAAAAACGTACCCCCCTATCGAGGAACATGGAAATTCCGCAGGGGTCGCTGTGTTTGACCCTGGAATTTCGACATGGTTTGTTGAATTTGGCCCTGGAATTTCCACAGGGTCTGATTTTGACCCTGGAATTTCCACAGGGCCATTCATTTTACCCTGGAATTTCCACAGGGTATTCATTTGCAACTGTGGAATTTCCACAGGCCTGCAAGAGAATGAGGAATTTCCAAAGGGGTTGCTTCAAATTTCCACAGGGGTTGTACAGGAGTCTGGAATTTCCACAGGGGTAGAGCAACTTTTAAAAATTTGGAGTTCCTCGATAGGGGGGTACGTTTTTTTTGGAACAGCCCATTTTTAGTTCAGTTCATAAAGTTTTGAACTGTGTCTAAAATACAGTGATTTGTTAAAGAAAATTGTGTATTCAACGGGCCATATCTCGGTCACGTTTCAACAGATTCATCTCATTTTTTTCGTGCAATGTTCTTTGGAGTTGGTCATTCATTATTCGTGGACTAAAATCTGAAATTTGAAATGTTTGAAATTTATGACGTCACACTTAAAGACTCTAACAGGAGGTGACTCGCTCGAAATGGTTTGTGCGCTCATCTGTGTCCAGAGCTGGACTACTAGGTTATACGGGCTATAACTTTTGTGTTTTTTTGCCGATTCCAGTCATTCTTTTTGTAAATCAAACACAAATGACCCTAGATTAGCTGCGAGTTCTCCGATCTTTTCAATCTTTTTTATCTAAGACACAATTCTTAAATACAAAGATGACCCTATAGTTTTTAATGCCCTCTCATAAAAAAAATCTTGCAGATATTTTCGGCTAAAATCTTGGCGATGCTCATTAGAAGACTTGAACTTTCATCTGGCCAAGTTTCATCTGGCCTAGTTTCATAGGCGCAGAAATGTAGTAGCCAAAGTGCGGGCACCATAAATTTCTGCGTTTTTGTGGTTTTAAGCCCCAAAGAAACAGTGCTTCTAAAGTTAAGTGGTTTGGATTTAAAGCAATCGCTCTTAACATATAGTTCGACATGCATCTAGGTAACTTGTCCCAAAAATTGATAGGTTGGAATGCTTTTATTAGTGCACAAGAAATATTTACATTCATGCCTTAAGTGAAATGCTTTATTTGTGGTGCGTCTTCTTCCTCAACCTCGCTAATACATTTCTGCATCTACTAATTTTCTGAAAACTGGCCAGATGTAAGCTCAAGTCTTCTAAAACCGCAAAAGTTATAGCCCAATATAACCTGGTAGTCCAGCTCTGGACACAGATGAGCGCACAAACCATTTCGAGCGAGT
Organism: Scolanthus callimorphus; assembly: GCA_033964015.1. NCBI lineage: Eukaryota > Metazoa > Cnidaria > Anthozoa > Actiniaria > Edwardsiidae > Scolanthus > Scolanthus callimorphus. Next base: position 26,613,182 of record CM066920.1, read on the forward strand.
CACCTTAAAACAATTTAGCTGAATGGCCCACTACTAAATGCTACAAACATGCTATTTTCACTATTTACCATTTCTTGTTCTGTTGTGACAACCAATAACGTATTGACACGCCAAATGCATTGAGCCATGCCATTAGGTGGTTGCTCACATTTACATATTGATGAAAGATAACTAAATGTTTCCTTTGACAATCATAATCGAAATTAATTGTCCAATGTTCAATACGTTCTAGGTGAATACAAGCCCTGTAGTGAGTGTCGTCCCAATCGCACCAGTGGCAAGTGTTGCAGAGCCAACAAGAAGTTCTCCCAATATTGCCCCAAGTAGAGACCCTAGACTTCGCCAGAGGGAGCAAACTCCCAAAGAAAACCTCCCGAAACCACTTCCACAAGTTGGAAAATCAGATATCAAGGTAGAAATAACCCCTGACCATCAACGATCTGTACGCTTAGAACATGTGGCCAAAAGCGAGAGGGATGGCACACCGCCCAGAGAGAAAGCAGAGAATATGGTTCAAACAAATGAGCAAGTAAGGGTGAGACCTCTAAGTCACCAGTCTGTTGAACATAGGTTGCCACCGCAACATACTTTTAAAGATGAGAACGTAAAAGGGAGCCAGTTTGGAACCGATTGGAAGGATCTGCTCCGCATCAGTCTCAGGCGTTAATGCCAGTCCAGGATTTTCCAGGCCTCCCCACAGCCCTCCGTGTTACCACTACTACAGCAGAATCTGTCCAACGAATGGTGCATCAAGAAACTCCACCAAAGCCAATTCGTCAACACGAGGTTGCAAGGGAAAATCATAGAGAGAGAGAAGGAAATAGAAAGTATGAGAACGTCAAACGGGAGCCAGTATGGGACCGATTTGAAGGATCTGCTAATCCATCCTTAGAGGTAATACCATTCCAGGATTCAAGAGACCAACCTGCACCCCTTCGTATTACAACAACCACAGCAGAATCATTCCAAAGAAAGGTACACCAAGACGTTCCACCAAAGCCAATTGGTAAACACCAGGTTGCGAGAGAAACTCCTAGAGAGAGAGAACCAAGTCAGTACAGTGGACCTAATCATGAGCAGTCACATGGCATGCCAATAGAAAATAGAAAAAGGAGTAGAAGTTCTTCACCAGAGCACTCTGAGAAGTGGAAACATGGGCGAAATGAGGGGAGCAGACGAGAGGAGCAGAACAGACCCAGGACGTGGCAAAAGACAAGGCGAAGTAGTCTTGATGGCCAAGAGGAAGCTGTAGTAGACAGAATCCAAGCACCTCGTGGAGAAGGCCGGGGCTTTAGAGGTCGAGGAAGGGGCAGAGGTAGAGGGAGGGAAAATGTTAGGGATGAGAGAAATAGGGATTTCAATGACAGGTACGAGTCAAAGCGCAAAGACATTGAGAGAGATGTAGGGAGGGGACAAAGAGGTAGAGACTCCCGAGACATCAAACCCAAATTACGATTTAAAAAGCACAGTAAAGAAGAACGCCCAGGAGATAATAAAGTAAAATCAATCCCGCCAAGCAAGAGTGGTGGTCGTGGTTCAGGAAGGTTTGTTGGAAAAGGTAATGCTGGTTTAAGCGGCAGAAAACTTAGCCCAGAATCCTCTGTAAAGGAAGGACCTCCTGTCAAGAGAAGTAGAACTCTTCCTGATAATGAGCTCAAGGAAATAAGAGTCAGGGGATCGGATTCCCCAATACCTACTGGTCACGGTAGCACATCTATGAATGCTATAGCTGAGCAAATACGGGATATAAGAGAACATACAGGCATGGGCCAACCAATACCACCCCAGTCAGTAGAGGAGTGTGATGTTCCACACGAACTAAGTCTGGAACACCGGGAAGTCATACTAAAAGAGGTAAGGGGAACTGTTGTTTGGCCAGTAATCCATCAAGTTCCGTGTGATGTAGCTGAAATACATTTTTGAGGTTTGGAAGTCCCTCCTAAAACATACCATCGGGTTTTATTGATGCTTGCTTACTTTCCTTCTTAAATTACAGGCGGAGAATCGACTCTTGGCTGGAGTGATAACTCAAGAGCAATACCTCGAATTAATCGATAAGCTTGTGGAATTTTACGAGTTGCAACGCCAACAAGAACAAGACAATCAGCTACAGATGCAACCTCAAATGCATGGTGAGGGTGAACAACTGGATTTTACTGAGCATGTTGTTGATGTTCGGCCTCCAGCAAGGCTTGACCAGCCCATTCAGAGAGCAGAGGAGCAGACAAACACAGTGCTCCATTCTAGAAATGAGGACTCCCAATTGCGTCCTTCAGAAGGTCAAATCAAGACAACAATACGCCTAGATCAACCGACAAAGAAAGCAGAGGTAAAACCAAATCTGAACAAAGGGAAAAGTACAGCTAAGAGAACGAGATCTGAACCTTTATTACCTTCTGGAGACGTTCGACCACCAGCAAGATTGGATCAGCCTGTGTTTAACCCAGAAACCAGCGCTTTACACACAGAAAGACGGCCTAGCGAAGAAGAGACTAAAGTGATTTCCCCAATTGGAGACCTAAGACTACCCACGAGATTAGATCAACCAATATTTAAAGACAGTGATCGGCGTCCAGAAAGACGAGTAAGTGAGGAAGAATTTCGAGTAAACTCTCCAGTTGGAGAGATAAGGTTACCTGCAAGATTGGATCAGCCCATATTCAAGGGCGAAGATCATCCTTCACACCTAGAACGGCGTTCTAGTAAGGATGGTTCTCCAGTAGAGATTCGACCTCCGGCTAGATTAGACCAGCCATTATTCAAAGACCAAGACAGTGCTATCCGCATAGAGAGACGTGGAAGTGACGATGGCTCTAAGTTGACCCCACCACGGGAAATCAGACCACCTGCAAGATTACATCAACTTTGTGAAATGTCAGTTCATGAGCAAAGAATGAGTCGAGGTGCAGATGTGAAAGGTAAACGTCCAAAAAAAGAACAGATGAAGAAAAAGTCCAAAAGCTTTAAGGCACTTCAGAGTCCTGAAGTAGGGCCCGCGATCGATACAGCTCTGGTTAAATCTCCAACATTTGGGGAGATACGTATTCCTGCTAGACTTGATCAACCAGTGGTAAAGCTCAGGGAAGAGCCACCCGAAGACGATAATGATTTGCAAATTGAAGTGCAAAATGAAAAGACTGGTACTCAGGATAAAAAAGGGCCACCTAAGCGTGGCAGGCGACGCAAGCGAGGAAGACAAGGCAGAAACTATAGAAAACCAAGCCAACAAGAGGAAGATTCTCATATGAAGGATGACAATGGTAATAATGCTCCTCGCGATGCAGGCAGCAAGCAACAAAGTGAGCAAAGCCACGTGTCTGCTCTTGCAGGCCCGTCTAGAAATGATAGACAGTCTTCAGAAGAAAGAACTTTGTCAAACGAGTTACCAAATCCTGGTGGCCCGCACAGGAAGGGAAAACGTGCTGTTGGTACACCAGCTCCACTTGATGGCCAGCGAGGTAAAAGGACACAAATGGCCAAAAGTGCCGTCCAGAAGGAGGTGATACCAGAGGGTGTTAATAGAAACGATAAGCAATTAAAAGGGGGCCCTCTAAAAGGTGGTCCCTTAGAATTGGAAGGCATCGCTAGAGGTGGAAGACGTGAAGTACTACCAGTTGATCCTGCCATGAGACGAGATAATTTTTCATTGGAAAGAGAAGGGCTTAGAAGAGATGGCCCACCCAATTTTGAAGGCCCACAAAGACGCAACGGACCACCAGTAGATCCTGCTATGAGACCTGATCACCCTCCATTTGAAGGAGAAGGCCCTAGAAGAGGGGGGCCACCTGAATTTGTAGGCCAACACAGACGTGAAGGACCACCAATTGATCCCACTTTGAGACGGGATCGCCCTCCATTTGAAGGAGGAAGGCCGAGAAGAGGAGGCCAACCTGAATTTGAAGGCCCACCGAGACATGAAGGACCCCCATTAGATCCTGCAATGAGACCTGATCGCCCTCCATTTGAAGGAGAAGCCCCTAGAAGTGGAGGTCCACCTGAATTTGTAGGCCAACACAGACGCGAAGGACCACCAATTGATCCCACAATGAGACGGGATCGCCCTCCATTTGAGGGAGAAGGGCTTAGAATAGGAGGCCCACATAGACGCGAAGGACCACCAATGGAGCAAAATATGAGACGGGATCACCCTCCATTTGAGGGAGAAGAGCCTAGAAGATTGGGCCCACTTGAACTTGAAGGCCCACACAGACATAAAGGACCACCAATGGATCTCACTTTGAGACGGGATCGTCCTCCATTTGAAGGAGAAGAGCCTAGGAGAGGGGGCCCACCCGAATTTGAAGGATCACTGGCCATGAGACGGGATCGACCTCCATTTGAAGGAGAAGGGCCTAGAAGAGGGGTCCACCCGAATTTGAAGGCCCACACAGACGCGAAGGGCCACCAATGGATCCCACTAAGAGACAGGATCGTCCTCCATTTGAAGGAGAAGGTCCTAGAAGAGGGGGTCCACCCGAATTTGAAGGCCCACACAGACGTGAAGGACCACCAATGGATCCCACTTTGAGGCGGGATCGTCCTCCATTTGAAGGAGACGAGCCTAGGAGAGGGGGTCCACCCGAATTTGAAGGACCACCCGCCAAGAGACGGGATCGTCCTCCATTTGAAGGAGAAGGGCCAAGAAGAGGAGGTCCACCTGAATTTGAAGGCCCACACAGACGTGAAGGACCACCAATGGATTCCACTTTAAGACGGGATCGTCCTCCATTTGAAGGAGAAGAGCCTAGAAGAGGGGGTCCACCCGGATTTGAAGGCCCATTTAGAGGTGATTTTGAAGTTCCTCAAAGGCGTGAACCAGATCCTGCCATGAGACGAGATCATCCACACTTTGAAGGTCCACCAAGAGGTGGTCCACAAAGGAGAGGAGAGCCACCAAAAGGTAGAGTACAAGATCCGCAATTTGAGGCTCGACCAAGACACGAGGGACCACCTAGAAGAGGTGGTCCACCGTTTGAAGGCCCCCACCCACTGGACAGACCAGTGGATCATCCTGGCATACGAGAAGGACGCTTTGATGACATTCCACCAATGGAAGAGCCACCTGCAGGTGGTATGCGCTTCAGAGACAACAGGAATAGGAGGGGTCGAAGAAGGGGCGGACAGATGAGAGTTGAAAGTCATCCATTTGAAGGACCATTTGAAGATCCGCCTAGACAGCCATTTGATGAACCTATGATGAGAGATATCCATCAAAGAGATGTTCATCCAAGGGATTGGCACCCTATGGATCGTGGACATGGCGGGAGTGATCGACGGTTTGAGGTCCATCCTCACGATATTGACAGACCAAGGTTTGATCCTCCTGGTATGGACAGAGAGCACCAAGGTCCACCAAGAGAGATGGTGCCATGGCACGGCGATCGACACCTTGTTGGACGCCACTCGCCAGTACCGCTAATGGACGTTGGTAGCCATCCAGAGGAAAACCGAGGTCCACCAATGCATGGAGTTCAACCTGACCCTGATAGACACCATCCAGAAGCGTTTGGTCACGGCAGACCCATGGAAATACCACGTGATGTGCATGAACCAATTGGACACCTTCCTCCTTTGATAACGGACTCACCTACACGTGACGGTAAGTTTGGTTTTCTGGAAACGGGAACGATCGGGGATGGGTTTGTTTCCCGACTAACCCAACGGTTACCGTCATGAAAACCAGCCTTAAAACCCGAAACCAGCCTTAAAACTACCTCCTTTAGCCTAACTTATAAAATCTTCTTACATGAGGGTTTTTACTGTAGTCTAGTACACGTATACTAATATTTTAACCTAACTCCAAGAGTTAATGGAGCAGAGCGGATTTCAGCAAAGTAACTACACTAACTAGAAAGGAAACAAATTCACTAACTGACCAATTAGGGGACAAAGAAAGAACGACTTGCGTTTTTTGTGACCCAAGGAAGCACTGTTTTTTTTTTTTTGTCGCATTCGGATTGGCTGACAAAACAAAGACCGAAGACTTTAACCAGTGACTTTGGACAGTCATCTCAAATCGGACTTCCGACAGTCATCTAAAGTTTTACAATCAAACACTATTTCAATAGTGGCTGAACGATATCAATGCCTCAAATGTCTTCACATTTGTAACTTTGCATAATATTTGTTGCGTTCCGGTGTCGTACGTGCGCGCAAACAATAGCGTGAATTTAGGCGGGGAAAATACAGCCAATCAGAATCGTTCCTCGCATAAACACTCGAAAAATTAATAGTTAAGATTTTATGCTTTAATATTGGTTTAGGACCACCTGGACCTCCTCCTCCGCCGACTCCTACAAGAATGGAAAAAGAAAGAGTAGATGATATCTTCAAAAGGTTATGTCAACTCGGAGTTATCAAGAAAGTTACACAGGAGCAAGAACCGCCACCGAGACTAGGAACTCCACCAGTGCCACAACCTGGACCACCAGTCCAAGGCGGACCCCCTCCTCCCATGTCCCACCCCCCTGCTGCACCCCCTGTGGCGGGACCACCCCAGTCGTCAGCCATGCCACTGACCCAGCAACTGTTACAGCAGATGCTTGTAAAGTCTAAAGAGGCTGCCGCAAAGATACCTCAAATTAACTTCGACCCGGAGGATCTGAAAAAGTACGTTTCATTTGCTTAAAGGTGGTGTTACATGAACGACATCTTGTGCGTTTTTGAATTGGCTTCAAAAACTAGCAACACAAAATGACGAATGTCATGTGTAACATGCTCGTTGCCGAATGACTCGAAGTCAACAACTTTCCGCTCAACAACGTATCGTGAAAAGATTTTGTTGCGAGTAACACCACCTTAAAGGAACAGTGAACATTTTACACCCTTTCATCTTCCTTTTCTATTTTGTGTTCACAAAGACCAGATCAGCTAACGGTGTTTAGTATAAACCAACTAATGGTCTATTACAAATCCTGCATTCTGATTGGCTGAGCTACTAATGGTCTATTAGTGATAGACCGTGCCTGGCCAAACCACCACCTTTCTTTGCAAGAAAACTCGATTTTTTCAACATAAAATAATGGCATTCATTGCCAAAACCGACCAACTAGTTGGTTTATACTAAAACAATTAGACCTCTCGTCCTCATGTGCTATAATATCAATAGACCATTCGGCCTTCGGCCTCATGGTCTATTCATCATAGCACATTCGGCCTTAGATCTAATTGCTCATTAAATCTTGTTGCCACCCAATTCAGATCATGTGATTATTCTTTTGGGTGGTTAAATGTGTCCTTTTTTCTCACTCGATCGAATGCACAAATGTATGTGCAGAACTTAAAAAGTATCCACCCAAAGGAATCATCACATGATCTGAATTGGGTGACAACAAGATGTAAATACCCTTAGCTGATTTGGTCTATTGACGCTTTCATGGCAACGAAATGGCAACTCCCCGAAATTTATGTTGCACAATTCACTCAAACAAAGAGACATTTTCGCAAAACCCTCTTATTCGCCAAAGAGATAAGACTAAAATTTTGGCTAAAGAAGGCCACATCCTGTCGTGGCTAAACTAGGAAATATCGAGCAAGTGTGTCTCGGACACATAAAGGCTGGTTTCCATCAGAAACATATAACTTAGTTGAAACATGTAACGGTGAACCAAGCTTCGGATTATTCGTATCGAATTTATGACCATATTTGGTCAAAAATGAACTCTCGACTGCTAACCCAAGCAGGTTTTCTTTGCATAATATTTCATTTTTTGCTTAAATAAAGTAGAGCAACAGTGGAAAGTGATAATTTACTAACATTTAACATCTTGAAGTCTTTCAACAACATTATTTTCAAAATCAGTTCAATTGTTTATTGTGCGAATATTCCGCAGCTTGGCACTAAAGCAATGTATGTGTGTTACACGTTTCAACTCACTTATATGTTTCTGTTTCCATATAATCGCGCCGATCTCTTCAGTCTTCAGATTATATGGAAACACTTCTCTCGCGATCGGAAGAGACTGAAACGATCGGGGCGATCGCGATCGCGCGTATAGAACACTGTTCCATCCGGGAGATTGCATGCGATTGAATGAGATTATATGGAGACATTCGAAAGCGACTGATGCGATCGGAATTTATCCCAGAATTCATTGTTTTGAGACCAGCAGTCATCGCGGTCGCGTACACTTTCAAAATGGCGCACAAAAGATTCATATTCTATGCGATCGGTGAGATTATATGGAAACATACGATCGCATCGAATCTCATGCATCTCATGGATCGCGTGTGCACTATTTCATGCGATCGGCGAGACTGATGAGACCGAAGAGATTATATGGAAACCAGCCTTAAGGCCCGACTACAAAATGTGTTGCGCGACAATGTGTCCCGCGCGTCTAAACCGGAAACATGAGGGAAACATGTTACCGACTACAGTGTTGCGCTTATGTTTTCGTTAACCATGTCCCTTTAATATGTTTTTATACCGTGTGTTTCTTGTCAGGCGATACGTTGGCATCATCAAACTCATTTATGACGGCACTCAATGTTCCTCCTGTGGCCTGCGATTCCCTTTAGAAGAGGCGGCTTTGTATCGCGAACATCTTGATTGGCACTTCCGAAGGAATCGTAGAGAGAAGGATGGACGGCGAGTTGCACACCGCCAGTGGTATATCCCTTTGCAGGTGAGTATATCCGCACACCCAAGATGTGGCGTCTATTAATATTTTAGTCCCATGTGTGGCGTTTATTAGAGGGCGTCGCCTATTCGGGGGGGGGGGGGGGGGCGTCTTAACGAGTAAATACGGTATGCGTACTCCTTTGGAAGGCGGGGTAATCAATGTTTCCTTCTATTTGTAGGACTGGCTTGACTACGAGGAAATAACAGATCCTGAAGAAAAAGGTTAGTTTTCCAAAAAAAAAAACAAGGACAGAAGTATTCGGTTCCACCCTCGCTATAAAGAAGCCAATGTTAATAGAATGATTTATTATACGACTGTGACGTCATTTATGCATATAAGGTCACAATTGAGTGCAGATATGGAGCCATATTACACTGTAGGAAACCGGTTAAAAGCCCAGTGCACACTAGCGACATAACGACATAAGGACCTTATGTTGCAACGAAAAAAGCACGGGAAAATAATTGAAACAATCAATATTTTCTATGGATCTTTGTTAGATTACTTCACCAAAGCAATCTTATGTTATTTTTTGTCGACTTCAACTTCTTGAAACCACTAAATTTTGTTCGCGTGACATTTTTCTTATGTCGTTATGTCGCAAGTGTGCACCAGGCTTAACGAAACGGTTTTTGCGCGCGCAGTTGAATGGCTTCCCGATGGTGTGCTAGTCAAATCACGTACGTTTTCTAGTGAATCTTGAAAAGAAAAGAAAACATTTTTGTTCGCCGTATAATAAATAACTGGCGAACATTTTACTCGTTGCTCGTATTTTACGTCCGCAACTCGTAAAATCCCCGCCCGTATTACATGAAAAAACGTCTAATAAGATATATCTATATGTAATTTGTTTCCCTACTGTAGCACACAGTTCTTTCTTCGATATGAAGAAATCAGACGATAAAGGAGCTACGTCTTCATCTATGGAGTCTTCAAGTTGCCCCGTCCTATCGTCCGACGGCGAGGCCGAGAGCGTAAGTTCTACTATATTCCTCAAAGCACACTTTGTTTGGGATGGTTTGAAAGTTCGTTTGCGTAGATTAGAATCTCAAGAGTTTATTCCTCGCCATATCTTAGAGACTATGCAATGAAATCAGTCCTTGCTTGGAAAGTTTATAATTAACCGAACCCCGATAATAACGATATTATTATTATTATTTAACATACTACAAACCCCTTATAAGAGGATTAAGTGTAGGGGGTCAGAAGCTAGTAAAATGGACTAGCTGGAAGCTGGCTCCTAAAGACCTTGGGGTCACCAGCGGCTTTTTTGAACAAGGTTTCAGGGAGTAAGTTCCAGTCACTGATTGTTCTTGGGTAGAATGAGAGATATATTCGTTAAATCGGGAGTACGTTTACAACGATACCCCGATTTTACGATTCATTCTTGCAGCCCCCTTAAATAATGATTTGGAATTCTATATCAAGATATCGTTTAACGGTTTCTCTTTAGTCGTGCGATATCTGCTGTGAGACATTTGAGCAGTTTTGGGAGGAGGGTAACGAGGAATGGCATTACAAAGATGCAGTACGTTTGGATGGAAAGGCAAGTCAAACCATACAGTATCTCAACTTCTACCAAATAGAGTCCTAAAGTGATGACGTCACAAAAACAAATATTTGTCCCTTGATTTCGAAAGGGCATAGCGAATGAAAGCTACACACCAAAAATGAGGCAAATCGGTTGCAACGCGACCGAGCTATGGCCCGCTGAATACATAATTTTATTTAACAAATCACTGTATTTTTGGTTCAGTTCATAAAGTTTTGTCTAAAATACAGTGATTTGTTAAAGAAAATTATGTATTCAGCGGGCCATATCTCGGTCGCGTTTCAACCGATATGCCTCATTTTTGCATGCATCGTTTTTCGAAGTTGGTCTTTCATTATTCGTGAACTCAAATCTGAAATTCGAATTTTTTTCAAATTTGTGACGTCACACTTTACGACTCTAATATATCCAGAAAAAGGCTTATTCTTTGGTAGCTGCTTTTGTTATTTTCATGTTCGCCGTGTGCGTAGAGCGTTAGAATTTAGTGAAGATTTTCTTTTAGTATATACCAAATCAGTGAATAGTCATTTTCGCACGCTGTCATTGGTTCCTGAAATAGTAGTTATCAAATACTATTTACTTTTTTGAGAAAACTCTCAAAATGATGGCTCGTTCCGTGCGCAATATTGCAGTTTGAACCTTAATCCTCCGTATTTTATTCTGCTGATTGGTATATACTAAAACCCCCCTCAGGCTCGGTGCCTAGCGGTGGATATATACCTTCGCGTCTCGGGATATATCCACCGCTATTCCCCTCCCCTTCGGGGGATAGTTGTTAATTATTATATAAACACCAATGAAATACCGGGTGATCTCCTGCGCGAAAACTTGACATTTTCACACGCGAAAAAAACATGTTATTTAACATTTGAAAATATCACATTCGCCTGTGTGCTCCATGCTGGATATTTAGGTTTTATCTCAAATGAAATCAGAATTTGGTATTTCATTAATTTTATATAATGAATAGAGGATATTGTGAGATAATAATCAACACTCGAAGATAAAATTCGTATGAATAACACCAAACCAGGACCAAATAATGAGAATCTAGCGCTCAGTCATGGGTTCAGACCATTTCTGCAGATGAATTTTTAACAGGTGTAGCTAGCGGGTCCAGCGTTGCCCGTGATTTACCTTTTTGGAAGAAAAGGTGAGTACTCCCGGCTAGTCAATGTTTCCCGCGCGTCTAAACCTTGGAAAATTCAAACAGGGAGGGGTCTATCTGAGCCCTGGAAATTCCAAGGGGAGGGCTCTATCTGGACCCTCGAAATTCCTAGGGTGAGGGGTTGAGGACCCTTGGAAATCCTGGAAGTTCCAGAGGGGAGGGGTCTGTCTAATCTGTGAAAAGGGGATGTTTAGGCAACCAACAAATTTCAAGAAGGGGGTGTTCATGGAAATTTCGGGCGAGGGGATGTCGAAGACCTCTTGAAATTCCAGGGGAGGCCGGTGTGAAAAAAATGTGATCAGCCGACCACTCTCGCCTTGTTGTACAGGACGATTTTCCAAACAGTAAGGTACACTCGGAATCAATGTAAAAAAACCTAGAACATTTGATATACTCACTCATATAGATTTCGATTAACAGTTGATTTGTTGTTCCACAGACTTACCACAAACTGTGTTATCAGGATGCAAAGGTGGGAGATTTATGTGTTCTGTTTTGTGTGGTGTCTTTTGTTTGCTTATGTTTTTATTCTCTTGGTGAAATAAATTCTTCTGCCTTGTTACTAAATCGGCATAATGTTTTACCAAATCTTTGCATGGGGGTTTCCTATGTCAGCAGGGGCGGATTTAGCCCCACCCGCTTTCTGAAATTCCTGGATCCGCCCCTGGGCAGAACATACTGATTACATATCATTGCGTTTAGCGAAACCGTTGGAACATTAGGGGAAAGAATCATGCCCTCTCCCGATAAGGGAATTCTAGGAAGAATAAAGACTGTTTCCGGCGAGTGTAACGATATAAGGCTGTAATTTATATTTGCCTTTTACGGTATTCTATCCAGGGCAGCCATACCGCGCACGCCTTCTTTATAAAAGAGTTGGTATTAGTCCGGAGTCATCGCCAAGGAACAAACGCGATATCGTTCCAGCGAATTTTTTGGTACTTCTCCGCGCGGGGAAACTTTTTTGGGGTTAACTGTGCTTTGTGGGCAAACATTATTGGGTTACCTGTGCTTTGTGGGAAACATTTTTGGGTTGCCTGTGCTTTGTTGAATCAAGGAGGTTTTAGTTGAATGCGGCTCTAAAAAAACATTGAATTTCACGCTAAATCTCACTCCTTTCGGCCAATCAGCGCGCATCTGATACTTAAGCTATGGGATTCAAAGGCGAAAGTTGCTGCTAGAAGTTTGTCATTTGCGATTGGGCGCCAAGGATTTAATATATATTCGCTGAAGTGAAATCTTTTTACTCGGGTTTGGAAAATTTTCTAACGCGCGCATGGCACTATGTGTTTTGGAAGGTCATTGAATGCTAGTCAGAAAATGTTGCGCGATCAGAAGAACGGAGACTACATTTGGTTGAATGTATCGCTGTCAGTGCTTCGTTTGACTTGTTATCCGCCATTGCTCCGCCACTGGTGTTAATATACTTTGATGTGTTATGAAATGGAAAAGGAACATTCGCCGTTACCCGGCGAAATTATAAAATGACTCGTAGTGAAAGACAAAGGGTCAAATAGACCTCTTTACATAAGTATGCAAATATTTACACGAAGAAGAATCTCTTGTCTTTCTTAAAGAGCCTGTGTCAGCCGCCATTGTGACAGCATAGCAACATACCAAGTCGGAGAAAGCATCCATTTCCATCAATTGATTTAGAGAATATAGAGCAATGTTCTAACAAAGGAGTGGCTGACACGGGCTCTTTGAATTTATTCGGCATTCTCATGTGGATATGGAACCATTTGAAAACATCACATGATTTACATACGGATCACCATTGTAACTTGGAAAAGGGAACTAGCTGTTTAGCAAAAAAGGTTGATTGTTCGTGTAATACATGAAATCATATAGAGCAGATTATAAACGTGCCATGTTGCGAAACAACTACAGTTGACTCTCGGCTTGCGGACACCTCTAATACGGATATATAATATAGAAACCTCGCTCCCGTTATATTAAGGAGTCTAAGAGATGGCTGCGCATGCGCGCCACTGACATATTGAAATCAGCTCGAAGAACGCCAACAAGGGAAACACTACCCGACTGTGTTAAAAATCCGTGCTGAGTGAGATACGAACCGACGACGTTTAGGGCTACTAGACCGCGGCTCTACCATTCAGCCCGTTCAGAAACATATAACTTACTTGAAACATGTAACGGCGAACCACCTGTGGATTATTCATAGTTTATGACCAAACCTGCTTACCAAGCAGGTTTTCTCTTCATAATATTTCATTTTTCACTCAAACAAAGTAGAGTAACAGAAATGATAATATTCTAACAATTAACATCTTGTAGTCTTGTAACAACATTATTTTCAAAATCAGTTCAATTGTTTATTCTGCGAATATTCCGCAGTTTGTTACACGTTTCAACTCACTTACAGTCGAAGCTCTCTGTGCGACCGCTCTCGTAAGCGACCAGCTCCCATAACGACCATTTTCCCGAAACTCTGTTTGAGTTGTCACACAGACTCTGTTATTTCAAGCTCTCGTAAGCGACCGCCTTATCGATGCGACCAGCTCCGTTAGCGACCACAATTTCAAATCACCAACAGAGATTTTCTATTGTTTTTAAGCTCTCGTAAGCGACCACAGAACTTTTGTCTTTAAAACATCAGTCATCACCTCCAAAAAAAGCCAAACTGATACAAGCTGCACCGGTGAAATGCTATTTCCTATGTACATATTTGCGGTCATCTATTCTTAATTAAACTCGGGAAATAAATCAAACTATTTAAAGCATTAGCATCACATGATATTTTCTAGATTTATCGTACTAAGATCTCGTAAGCGACCACTGCTATTGTTCAAGTAGGAAGCCGCTTGGTGGTCGCTTACGAGAGCCGTTCTCGTAAGCGACCAGCTCCGTTAACGACCGCAATTTTCAGTTCCCGAGGTGGTCGCTTACGAGAGCTTCGACTGTATATGTTTCTGGCCCGTTGAGATTGGTGTGCGATCCAAACGGCACGCCATCCCCTCCAAATCCGGGCACGGGTATAGTTCCTCTGGTTTTCGAGTTGTATTTTCCTTTGATCGTCTCGTTTATCTGCATTGTGTCAGCTTACAAAGATATTTTTCCAAATAGTTTTGATTCTTTCATGTCCTTCTGAATGTCCACTTTAGGGACAGTTTGTTCATTTCTGCTTCCAACCCTGAAGACTGGTTCTGAAAGCTGTTTCCGTAAAGGCTTATGATGTCAGGAAGCATAGAACATCAAGTTTTATATGGCACGACACTCGGCCAAATACTCCTTCCTTATCAAATGGGAGGCAGGTTCTGCCACGGAGTAACCTGACATTCGCAAGATGCCTTCTCTGCAAGCTCGAAAGCCAGGAATGTGTAGTTTGAAGTCACCTAATAATCATCCTTGTTGTTCGGCTCTTGGTTTTCTCCTTTTCCCATGAAATATAAGAACAACTCGATGAAAGTGACGAAGATAGGAATTGTCGGACTCGCGCAACCTGTTTAGAGTTTATTAACGAGTTAACAGCTGAATGACTCTGCGCCCCTAGACCCGAGATCATTGGCGTCTTTGGCGTAGGGCGCGTACCAAAAACGGTTCCCGGCCGCATTCCAGCTCGACATGACCGGAATTACTTGATCCAAACATGACCGAGACGAGCTTTTTTCCTATGCATAACCAATAATACAAGGCGCCGGATACTTGGAGGATACCATAGGCATAAACACCACGTGCACCACTCTGCTGGATGCCACAAGGTTCGCCTATTTTTACTATACAACCTTCCAGTTGAAATCTATTCAGCGAGCAAGTTTTCTATTTCTGAATTCAATCAAGCCGATTTCCCCCCCATTTTGTTCAGTACTGCTGAAAGCGGTGCCTTATCGGCCAGTAGTAGCACAATACACGTCTTTAGTATTGTGCCGGATCTCAGAAGCAGTTGAAAAGCTCCTCTTGTGTTGTGCACCCTTTTGGTTGTATCAGATTTACCTGCCGAAAAGGCGGAGCTACTTGCTTTGAAGGCGGAATTACACGCTTCAAACCTTGGTATTATGGTCAATTACCACAGCAATTATATCGTCCTGTTGAACAAAACGTGTGATGTTTTGTCTATTCAATATTGCGTTTCCTCTTTCAAGAATCCTACCAGTCACCTAGAAACTGTTTAGAGCATCATTGAAAGAAATAATGAATGATGCATACAAGAAACTGTGGATACTCATTGAACTGCGATACTGAGTGAAGAGGGTCTGAACTATTGACGGAAAGGACGATCACGATTTTCGTCGCTTATATTTTTCACAACAATATGTTAACAACCTCTCAGAGAAATCTCCTTTTATTTTTGGAAACTATTTGCTTTAAGCAAGTTAGCTTCCTAAGTCGGCGCCATGTGGCTATGTCCCTGGCTGGATGTTTCATTTCGGCGCTTATACTTCATGTTCCTCAATTTCGAATTGAGATACTTTCTAGTTTACCTCTATATGTTTTGAGCAATTTCTCAATTACCCCTCCCCTCCCCAGGTCTGTTGCATTCAGCATTCATCCAAGCCAGTTTGGCCGCCATGTTGGTTTAGTTGTAAATGTAGGAACGAACGCGAAAAAAACGTATTTGATTGAAACATTAATACGAACACATCAGCACTTTGTACGGGAGCGGCAGCACAGTAAAACATGCGCATAGTAAATCATGCGCACAGTAAAGTCAAATTTTCTGAATTTTATTACTTTTAGAGATAAAAAAGATCCACATGGTATCAAATAGTCGGTGACATCAAAACAAGTTCCATTACCTCTTTTTCCCGTAGAAAATAATCAATTAGCTTCCACTTACTCTGCGTACCTATGTTTTTAACATTCTCGGACCCAGAGCTCCCCGGCTCGTCACCTCGCGCGCGGGGGAGGCTCTGGTGACAGCCATTGACACATGACACATCAGCCAATCAGCGAAGGCCCTCATATGGATGTTCCTAGAGCCTCCCTTGCGAGCAGACGAACCGAAAAGCGCGCGCTTCCTCGTGCAAAACAGAGGTGTCCAGCGCGTGCACTTTCATTCTTGTATCACAACTGCCAGGATGAAACGCTTATTAGCGGTTCGTGAAATGTATGACAGCTACAGACATGCAACGCGGGCATTCGTTATACAGCCGACTCTTGTTTAGGTTGTCAGGGCAATGCCAAACTATGGTCATATGATTGGTGCCGTCATGAAATCGTTTTCGGAACTCCGCGTTTAGGCGGTGCCTAAATTTATATATGATATATGACTTTCGCTTTGCGGACACCCCGCTAGTGGACAACTCACCCACTGCACTGACTAGGGGAACCTCGTAATTGGAGCCTCGCTGTGTGAGGGATTTCCCAGCCATCGTGCAAATTGTGTTATATCCTCAGCAGTCACCTGTATGACGCGTGACTCCCCCTACGCACATAATGTCTTTGCTTTGAAGTGACGAAAAGCAGAGGTTGTAAAAGGGATATCACATCCTGTTCTAAGGTGCTGTCTCGATATATGTCAGTATCCCGCGGAGTATATCCAATTTACAACGATAGGGCCTTTGTCCATGAAGCTCGGCTAACGTGACGAAAACACTGTCCTTTGACCCGCTGTAGTATAATACAGTTGATATTTTTCCAACGAAATGATTTGCTTTCATTTAATGGGTCTCGACAATTTAGAACCATACGGCCTCAGTTCCTGAAGCTGGGCAATAGGTGACGAAAACACAGTCTTGATATGCTCTAGTTTAATGGGGTTTTAGTTTTGCTAACGAAATTGTGTGCTTTCTTTTTTCGGTCTTGACTCGGTCTTTGCATTGCATTGATTGACTTTGTATAGCGGAGTGTTGAGGAGACCGAGGAGAAGACCGTACAGGAACCAAGCGACGAGAACAGCTCTGAAGAGGACGAGATAGGAGGTACTCCACAGATCAAAGAGGAAGAAGAAGACACAGAAAACACTGAACCTATTCCCATCGCAAACACTTCAGAGATCAAAACAGAGCACGTTAAGGAAAATGGGGATGGCGGAAGAGAAAACAGTGATGCTCAGAGTAGTACCCACGGATGGAAACAGAGCGCGTTAAGGAAGAAGAGGATGGTCGGGTAGAGGACAGCGACGCTCTGAGTAGTGGAGAAAACACCCAACGTGTCAAAACAGAGAATGTTAGAGACGAAGGGGGTGACCGGAATGAGGACAGCGTAGCTCAGAGTGGTGGAGAAAACATCCAGATGGAAACAGAGCACGCTAAGGAAGAAGGGGATTGCAGAAGAGAGGAGAGTGAATCTCAGAGTAGTGGAGAAAACATCCAACAAATTAAAACAGAGCGCGTCAAGGACGAAGTGGATGATCGAATAGAGGACAGTGATGCTCAAAGTAGTGGAGAAAACACCCAGCACATTAAGGAAGAAGTTGACCAACAAACAGAGAACAGTGAAGTTCGTAATGATAGAGAAAATATTGAAGAGACAAAGGTAGAGCAGGTAAAGGTTGAAGTACAAGATCAATCCGAGAGTGAAGTTCATATTGATAGAGAAAATACTCAACAGATGAAAGTAGAGCAAGTTGAGGGAGACGGACAAGGTGAATCTGAGAACAGAGATAGTGAAAATGAGCATGTCACGATAGAGCAAATAAAACCTGACGCAGAAAAAACAAAACAGGACGTTGAAGATGACAGTAGTAGAGAGGACAAAAAGGGAAAGGACAACGAAGATGTGGCTTCTTCGGGTGACTCTCAGATAGGAGCAGGTGAAGCGAAAGACACTACCTTATGCGTGACAAAAAGCTCTAATCAAGAAAGAGAAGGCGAAACCAGCGGTAAAGATGCTTTAGATAAGGAAAGTCAGAGTGAAGTTGTAGACAAAGAAAGCGAACGCGAAGTGACTACAGATGTTTTAGACAATAAAAGCGAGAGTGAAGTTATTTAAAGATGTTTCAAAGGGAAAGTTAAATATGTTGAAAAAGAAAGACGGTGCAACGGCAGAGTACGATAAATGGAAAGAATAACCTCGTGTACGATATTCTTATGGAGTAGCACCAGTGTGGTAGCAGTCCGTATGCATTTTGCTGATTACCTCAAACGTCTTATCCACTATGATTTCTAAGACGAACGCAAAGTATGGAGATTACCAGATTGCCCTGTATTTGCCTTCGTCCACTAATTTAGTTTTTGAATGGGAAAGATAAAATTCTGGGTTTAGATAGAACCAGTATTAAAATCATACAGAAAATATATTTGTATGAAACCGACAAGAGAAGAATACACTCGCTTCGAAGAAACGGCTACGAACGTACCTTTTCCCGCGCTGTCACTCGCGATTGAAGTTCTGTTTTTTTCTACTCTGCCACGCTAAAAATGTGGATACTTCTGTGTGTACAATTGCGTGTAACTAGGCAGCATGTAGCACAACATTGTGTCCTGGGTGTATCCCGTTGTGGCTAAATAGGGAAACATCTTGCGATTCAAAATGTAGTTGTGTTGCGGCTACAAAATTTGTTGCGCGCGACAATGTTTCCTGCGCGTCTAAATATGAAGGAGAACTTGAAGGGAACATGTTTCCGGCTACAATGTTGCCCGCTACATGTGTCCTAGTTTAGTCAGGTCGTACCACAAAATCTACTGTATCCTTTGCTAGCTCGTTCCATTGTGAACAGAGCCATTTGTTGTCACTATTGAATAACGTAGTCTGACCGACACTTGGATATCGACACACGCAGAAAGAGCCGAAAATATGGCGTAACCATGAGGTGCCATATATTTTCAACTTTTCGTTTTGCTAATTCATACGGTCATTGCAGTCTATTAGAAGACACGCGGCTCACAAGTTCATTGGTTTCGCGTGATAAAAAGTAGCAAAACCCAGAATTTCATGAGCCTGTAAAAGCGCGCGGAATGTTTAGCCGAGTGATCACGTCGATTTTCAGAACCCTTAAGGTTACTGAGAACCTTCGCGCACCTCCTCGGAAAAAAAATCATACACCTCTTTAGTTTAACCAAAACGTGTCAACCTATATATCGTTGGAAAGCTTATAGAATGGACTAGCGGGCTATGGCAAAAAGAAGTAACTTTTGAATAAATATAATTTTTTTGAAGGTATTATTATAAATGTGGGTGTGACATTTTCAAGAACTATCGCCGACGAACTGCTTGACCTTGACTCCCAAGTAATACATTGTTTTAATCCTTAAAGGTGTTTATCGTTTTTTGAAATTTTGCTTAGTTCAAAAGTTATGGAACTTTTAAATTTCCAAGGTCAAATTCTATAGAATTTTCACCCTCTAAAAATTACAAAAAAATCATAACTTTTGAACTAAACAAAATTTAAAAAAACGCAGACACGGTTTTTGAGAAACACCTTTAAGGATTAAAACAATGTGTTTCTTGGGAGTCTAGGTCAAGCAGTTCGGCGGCGATAGCTCCTAAAAATATGACGCTCCAATTTTTTAGAAAAGCTTTAAAAAAAATTTATTTATTAAAAAGTTACTTCTTTTTGCCATAGCCCGCTAGTCCATTCCATAAGCTTTCCAACGATATATAGGTTGACGTGTTTTGGTTAAACTAAGGACGAGTATGATTATTTTTCCAAGGACGTGCGCGAAGGTTCTCAGTAACCTTAAGGAGTTTAGATTTTTCTGTTCCACCACTCAAACTGCCTGCGCCAATCAGGTCCTTGCCTGGTGTGGTGGCCTGGGTTTCGTCGATAGCCAGACGAGTGTACCGGGCGAAACAGATAGGGTAAGGACTTGCTGGGCTCGGTCATCTCGAGTGGTAAAACAGAAGAAAACAAAGTGAAGGCAACAATTAAACGAGTTGTGCTGTAAAACTTTAGTCACATTGATTTTTTAATCACGGCCTTGTAGATTGCAAATCAGAGTAGGCGGTGTGGAAAAGATGCGCTGGTTCTTATACGCAGGTTTCCATTTCTGTGTTACACTCCCGACAACACAGAACATATCACAACTGGATCAGACAGTTTTTACTGGACGAAAGCGATTTTAGAAGAGAATACGAACCTGCTTGGAACATCGCGCAAGAACATAGCATGATATTAACATGGCATATTTCACATCCATGTCCTGAAGAATTTACCGCCCGTCGGCCATTGTATAGATTGTACGTATTATTTGAAGATTCGTTGAATAAATGAGATTTTTAGTGAATACTGTTTGTGTGTGACTTCGCAGGGGCTGAGCTGCAGCGATAGCAACTCGAAGATTACGCGTATCTGCAGAATGAATTTTTGGCAGTACAGTAGAATCTTTATGTGCGGTCGAGGTGATCGTTAGCTATATCTTGCTTCTTAAAGAACGGTTGAAGCATTTCATTTGTATCGCTGTTTCAGGTAGCGCGATGCGGTGCGTGCAAGACTGGGTTTTTCTGTGTACTCAATTCAAACTGCTTTAGCCAGTCAGATCCTTGCATTGTTTAGTGGATTGGCTTCTGCCGCGACATGCTTTGCAAGTGACTGCACTTAGGGCCGTGATCTGGTTGGCTGACAAGGTTTGATTGCACGTAGGACCGTGATCTGATTGGCTGACAAGGTTTGATTGCACTTAGGGCCGCGATCTGATTGGCTGACAAGATTTGATTGCACTTAGGGCCGCGATCTCATTGGCTGACAAGATTTGATTGCACTTAGAGCCGTGATCTGATTGGTTGGCAAGGTTTGATTGACTGCTTAGAGAAAACCAACTACCAAAAGCCAACTCGATGTCTTGAACCCACTGTCTCGCGCATTGCTTGAAACAGCTGTAAACATTCCTATGTTTAGTATGCAGATCAAGCGTAGTTTTTGGTAGTTGTCATCGTGGCAGCTCGAGTAGCTCCTCCTTGATGTTAGTGGTAGAACCGAGAACTACCCGGGGTTTTATGGGAGAATCCACACCTGTCGAGGTCCCCGATTTCAGCTACCCACCGGGTTGCTCCTATATTTCTTTGCCTGGAGTTTCAGCCAACGTTATTGCCCACCTTGGCTGTTTGCCCCTTCTATAGGATACCCACCAAATGAATTAAGGAGTTCGTTACCACGAGGCGCGGATTTCCATAATGAGGAGAGGGTCATGGGACGCCCTTCACCTCGGGCCCGACCAGTTCAACATTGAACGCGCCATGTTGAATGATATTAAATGAATAGACTGCTTGCAGCCCCTTCTTTGGCGAACGTCCGTAAATCGAGAATAAAGTCCTGGTCCTACATTGTAGTTTGTTTGCGCGCTCGTATTTCAAGCTCACGAGAGAGTCTAGGTGTCGTCCCTTTCTCTCGATTTACGGACGTTCGCCAAAGAAGAGACTGCAAGCAGTCTATTAAATGAAGGGGTGCCAAGCTAATTCAACATTGTTGAACTACCATGTGATTGGCTGTTGACTACGTTCAACAATGTTGAATTGGTTTTGCATCCCTATTTAACATCATTCAACATGGGGTATTCAACAAATGCTGAATAAGCCTAGTTGGAGTTTAAATAACAAGAACAGAGAAAAGTTAAACAAAAGATTCCGACTAACATCGCATGCGCATTGTACACGAAATTTAAACTCCAACTAGGCTTATAGCCTTAGGGGTAAAGTTGTCTCGATCACCATCAGCTCCATGTGAGCGGTCTATCCCGAGATATCTCGGGGGTAGGGACAACTTCATTGATTGTACGCGTGCGTGGCGCTGGTCCTATCTGTCCTAAGGCACCATGCACGAGTCACACACCAAAATGTGGTTTGTTTGTTATTGCGCGTTGCGCACTTAAGTGCGTAGGTTAGGAATGAAATCAAACAGAGCCAGTTTCGTCCCTACCCCCGACTTTCTCGCCTCATATGAACAGGCCCTAAATCTCCTCTAACCCCCTGCGGTGCGACAGCCGTAAGCGCGCTCTTGTACCCTCTGCCTCCCTGTGCGCTCAGTTGATAGAGCCCAGTGGCCTGTTCCTGAAAGGTTGGATAAACTGTTGTATAGGATTTGTTCAGGATTTATCCGTTGGATAAGCGTTTATCTACAGATAACTCTTAACTGACCTTCTAGGAACCGGCCCCTGGTCAGTAGTGCAGAGGGTTACAACATTAATGTCTGCTCTCATAAGGCGTTGTTGTTTTATAAACCACATGGCCAGAGCCAAACCCAGAGCACCCACGCTCCACACACCCCGCGTGAAAAATGCAGAAAAGGATTTTTTAAGTAATCTCGAGCCTTCGCGAGATCAAGGGATCCACTCTCTTGAATTCCACGCTTCTGAGGGCGGCAAACCTCGAGTTAATACCACCCTAAAAAAACACTCCTCGGTCCTAAAATACCTTCTTCAGCGCAACACAACATGGCAGTTCGGTGAGATCCGTATTCAATTCAAGGAGTTCCTCATTTCTCAGAAGATGGCCAATTCCGTGGGTTGGAAATCAATAAAATGCGCCAAAATGCGCATAAGTCTTGCAGAATTAAATCATATAAGGTCAATCGCTTTATTAGTAATAGCATGTCTATGTTCATTAAAGTGTTTTGTTGAAAGGCATTCTTATGACATTATAGTCTGGCCTTTCAAGCTCGCCAAACAATGCGCAAAGTTGTCGTTGTTGGAATTTTTGTGCATCAACGCCCATTTTTTTGTGTCTCAGAATCGCTAGTAACCGCCTTGGAATTTTTTGTGCACACCAACGCCTGATATTTTTGTCATGAGAATCGCTCTACAGAAAATATATCAATAGATACAGTTATACAAAGTCGTTACTCATGCTGCATATTCAAAACGTTTTTCTATTCCACCAGTCAAATAATCTAAGGCCCAGCACAAACGTCGCTCTTCTTCTGTCCAACCTTTCCTTTTTCAAAGGATGCCGCTTCATTAAAGACTTTATAATAAAAAACTTTCTATTGTTGGATTGTAATGGCGCGACTCTGTCACGACGTTTGCCGTGGGCCTAGCCAATCAGCTCCCTGTTTCGCCTTGTGCATGCGCAGTTGACTGGCTTTCTGTTGCGACGAAAAAGCAAAATCAGACCGTTTTGATAATTCACAGTGCGGAACTACTAGGGTGTTTTGACTATAACCCTTTTCTAGAGATCCTATATATTTGTAACTCATTTGAGTAGAAAAGGTAATGGCCTTTATAGGATGAACGCTAATAGGTTTGCGTTTTTGATTTGAAAGCATTTGAACAAAAAACATCTATCCAAATTATATTTCAACAATAGTTGTATGGTTTATAAGTGATAAAATAACCCACGCAGAGAGTGGGCACTTCAGTGAACACATGTATCGAAAGCACTAATATAAGTCTTGTTACTCTATTCATCTCTATTAAGAAACATATCTGGATATGTCTACTTGCGAGAAGTATTAATTATTATTTTAAATGTTTTCAATCTACAATCTGCTCAATTACGGGTCTTGGTTGTTCAACTTGGATTGAAATTTACCGAATTTCGCCCACCTATTTTAATATTTTGTATAACTTCCCAATATAGCTGATTTCAAATGAATAGCAGACAAAATCAACTACTCTTATCAAGAAACCCTTTCGCCATTTGCTGATCCAGATAAGTAAAAGGAAGCTGAGTTCCGGGTTCATTCATCAAACCCACGTCTGCTAAGCGAACAACAGCTGCATAGCCCATCTCTGGTCTTTCGTGGCTGGCAGACCAAATAAGAACGACGCTCCTACTGACAAATTGAAAGGAGGCAACACCCCGGGCAAAACGCCCTTTTTATGTTGAAATAGTGAATGGAAAAATGTTGTGCGCCATAAACTTATTATCGTTTATAAACAAGCCTTTTATATAGAGGATATTACATGGGCGCGCGGAGATTCGAGTGTTCAACTCAATATCTCACGAGTGAGCGCATCGAAGGAGTCCAGATCCCTTCTTTCACAAATAGCTAAAACTGTAGCGATCGATCATCAGCGCTAACTTTCGTACGAAAAGGATCTAGAAACCCCGACGTACAACGTACTTGTACGGGATTGGTCCCACTCTTGATCTGATCCGCTTCCACTCTGCTCATTTTATGACGTCAAGTTTGCACCTGTAGGTTTTAGACAAAGGAAAGTTCATTTACTGCGATTTTCATAATTCTGCGAACTCCCACTTTACATTCCGAGCGCCAAACGGCGTTTTGGATTCCGTCCATCAAACGCATGATTTTTCCTGTTTACTTTCATGTCATTTAATTTTAAAGCCTCACTTGTTCTTATTAGTTCAAAAAACCTCCGAGCCTTCGTGAAATCACCCAGAGCTTTTCATTCGTTTGATTGACGGAAGCTCATACCGAGTTGGCGTAGAGTTCGATCGCAGAATTAAGTATGAAAATTGCAGCAAGACGTCTTTTTTCCTATATGAAACTTGTTCTTCACACTTTTTTTATTTAAATTAAACAACAGCAACTTAGCCTCAAACTCCAAGACAGCCAAGACTGAGCGAGTTGAGTGAACCTTACCCGAATACAAATGTACGATTCAATGTAGATATGTAGATATTTTGCCCTCGAAACAAAATAAGCTATGTTCTTATTGTGTTCTTAAATTTTTACGAAATCTCAACTTCAACGCGTGGTTCTTATTTAAAAATGCGCAAAAACAATTGTAATCCCGCCATTTCATCTTGTCTTATCGCCCCGAAACATGAATTCACCAGTAGAAAATGAGCTTTCCACATCCTCTCTCTCTTGTTCTTCCTTGTCGTTTGTGACAAATTTCGTTGTTGGATCTTCTACATATCCGTTCAAGGCCTTCGATATGACAACAGTGCAGCGAAGTGACGCTCGCAGCTTCGCGCTAAGTTTCCGTTGTAATTGTCAGCTGCTTTGAAGAAATCGCAAACTCCCACTCATTTACTGAACGAACTCATGAAACTGATCTCAGTAAATTTTGACCATCTTTTTTTAGTACGATCGGACAATGTCTGAACGCTCGCAGCTTCGCGCTAAGTTTCCATTGGTAATAGTCAGCTGTTGTGAAATAATTGCAAACTCCCACTCAGTACCGAAAAAACTCGTGAAAACTGATCCCGGTAAATTTTGACCATTTTTTTAGTGCGTACCACGACTGATTGTGAATGAAGTGCGGCGAAGTGACGTTCGCATTCGCGCGCTAAGTTTCCGTTGTCATAAGGCAGCTGGCAGCTGCGCCTTGAAAAGAATATCGCAAACTCCCACTGATTACTGAACGAATTGATGGAACTTATCTCAGTAAATTTTGAGTAATTTTTTACTTCACAGTACGGACCATGTCTAATTGAAGCATCACTCTGGTTTAACCTATTTAGCAATCACTTAATTCTTCGGCTTTTTCTGTAATGTTAAGAATATTTTTTTAATCAAAATTGATATGAGGGGTCTTTGGTTGGGTCATGTCCTTTAAAACGGAAGCACGCGTTATCTTTCATCCAGAGAAAAATTGTTGAAAACCAAAATATAGGGCTACTAAAAGGATTTTCGATGAAGATATAAAGCTCTTTAATAAAGCTCTTTACATTCGATGGAGATAGAATAAAGCTCTTTACTAATTTTGATAAAATGTTGCCCAGTTTGACTGTACTTCAATATCTGGCTGCACACGAGAAGCTCGATTTGATGATAAATAATGCGTCGTTTTGGCCCAAAATATTTTTCACTATAATTTTTGTCATTCCGTCATTTTTTTATTCTTGCGACAGGTAAATGGATGGAAATAAAGAAATAGTAAGAATGAGTGGGAAATTCCATGTTCGTCATCACTCACTTGGCAACATTTTCATTAGTATGCATCGGACTTTGATTGGTCAGTTCAAATGGTAATCATGCCGAAATAATGTATGCATAGAGACGAAAGCGAAGGCTAAAATAATTTCAGGCCGTAAGCGCGCGACACAACTGAGTCGGGCTTTAACGTAGTGTAGCCGGGAAGGTTTTATTTCCCATTCTTCCCAAATGATTCTCAGATTGAGTATATGGTGTTTAGTTATTTTTACAACGCTTTCAGCCGCTGTCATACCGAATGGACCAAGTTATAGCGGCGATGTAGATGTCCTCGATCCTTTGAGAGCCGAAGATGGCTCTCACTTCAGTAATATTTGGGCCGTACAGTTAGCGGATGATGACAACGAGCTAGCGAACAAAATAGCTCTTGATCATGGGTTTAGAAATGACGGACCTATCGGTGGTATGGCAGGGCATTATGAGTTTGTTCACGACTCGACGGGATCAAGAATGCGGCGATCAACAAGCTCGCGGACCAAACGGTTGATGTCTCACCCGAAAGTACTGTGGGCAGAACAACAAGTTATACTTGACAGGCGAAAGAGAGACTTTCTGGATGTTTTGAACGAGAAATACTCTGAACAATACGAAGATCCGAGGATTGAGAAACGATTCTTCAGTGACCCGATGTTTGACAAGCAATGGTATCTTCAAAATAGAGGGCAGTATAATATACCTCGGCATAATGACATTCGTGTTGTTCCTGTATGGGAGAGAGGGTATACTGGACGCGGGGTCGTAGTCAGTGTTTTAGACGACGGGTTAGATCATACCCATCCAGATCTGAAGCGAAACTATGATCCCAAAGCGAGTACAGACCTGAATGGAAAAGATGACGATCCTTTCCCGAACGATGCCGACCCTTATAATGCCCATGGAACGAAATGCGGCGGCGAAATCGGAGCGCAAGCGGAGAACGACATCTGCGGTGTTGGCGTCGCACCGAACGTGAAGCTCGGCGGTGTTCGAATGCTAGACGGTACAGCCACAGATAGCTTAGAAGCCAAAGCTCTTGGCTTCAACCGACAGTATATCGATATATATAGTAACTGCTGGGGACCGAAAGATGACGGGAAAACATTTGGTAGGCCGGGAAAGTTGGGCATGAAAGCGCTAAGGGATGGAGCTCGATACGGAAGGCAAGGTAAGTTTATTAACATGGTCTACTAGAATTTTGATTTTAATTAAATAATGTAGCTTTGATTTTACTATGGAGGTAGTCTACTTATTATAAATTCTAACTCAAAATATATATCGTTGTTTAGATCACCCTTTGTTGCCTAAAATCGGCCTATGAGCAAAAAAAAAACGTTAACTTGTGTTTTGAAACATTCATTATTAAACGGGTTTATTAAGTCAGGCGATATGATTGCAGTTCAGTCATTTAGTTTTTGACCGCCAATATATCTTTCAGTGCCTCTCTTTGTTAAAAAGAGTGGCGAATGTAGCAGTAAAAATATATTCCTTTAGAATAGAATTAAACCTTTAAAAAACTTGCATGTGAAGAATTCATATCACCTGCGTTGAATTCCACTTCAGTATGCGTGGGAGTTTAGGGATCGTCAATCAGTTTATTATTCCTAGAATGTAATTGTTTATTATAATGTTAAAACTTATAAATACAGAATCACTTCTCGAGTTTTTCTAAACTTTGGGCTTAATTTTCACTTATCTTTTCATTTCTAGTAACGCGGAAGCGCTCCTGTGGCGCGTCTTTCCGGTTCAGAAATATATCTTCTTTTCTCTTTTCATTTTATGTTAATGTGTTGTGAAAGTTAGTCCAACCTCTCTTCCTTTTTCTAATGAATCTTGGGGGTCTTAGGCAATGCAATTGACAGCAGAATTCGAATGTTCCCTTATAAACATCTTAATGGCTTCCCTTCAATCGCAAGCATCAAAATGGCTTCCCAAATTTAAGGCTGCTCAATTCGTTTCTCCGGTCATTTAATTCATTTCCCTGGGCAATATAAAGACCTGTTTATCATTTTCAAATCTGATCCTCAGGCAAGCTATAAGTGAATAATTTGTAAGCATGGATATTTTTGGAAATACATAATCTAAAAAGTATTTACAAATGTAAACATCGAAAAAGGTTTGTCTGTCTTTGTTAGGTAAATTTCTCTTTAAAAGGCATAACTCTATAATATTGTATAAAAGGCATAATTGTTAGATATGGGAAATGTTCACACAAACTAAATGACAAATATACATCATTTTTTGTGATTTCTAACCTGATATGACATTTCCATCATTTATAGCTTACACAAGTTCAAATGATGACCTTTATTTATAACATCCTTCTCTGCTAGCAGAGGTCTCTTTTCCTTTGTGTCTGCTGGCCTGGGTCAAAAGTCCCATTTTGTCGCTGTCCACAACCTTGGATGGTTTGCTGACAAAGGGAGTTTCAACCCAGGGCAGAGATCTGTCTTCCTCCAGCACATCAGCCCCTGCTAGCATGGAATATGAAGTCCAGAACAGCGATAAGCAACAAATGTTGCAAAAAAAGGCATGCAGGAAAATATTATTTTGCCTAATGTGTAAAGCTTTAACATTCTCAGAGATTTACCCTCACAAGATTTACCCTTCAAGTTTCTCATGCTGCAAAAGTTTCAAGTCTTGTGACAACCATATTCAAACAGTTAGAGCATTATTCCAGAAAGAACCTCTAGGGTATTGGGGTGACCATTTTCAGTTCGGTGCTCACACTTCTAACAAAACCGCACTTACAGTACTAGCTAATGTTAAAATCTGCTCTCCAGTTCAAGTATACATATATATCGCAATCTGATGAGACATTTAATGAAAAGTACATTTTTTGATCTTTTTTCTGTCAGGCAAAGGCTCCATATTTGTATGGGCAACAGGCAATGGTGGTCTAGTAGATGACGACTGTAACTGTGATGGGTACACATCCAGTATCTACACCATATCCATTGGAGCCATCAGTTCCTATGGATTATCAACCTACTATGATGAACAGTGCTCCTCCACCATGGCCGTTACTTTCACTGGGGACAGTCATAAGGGAGGTGAAGAAGAGTTTGATCTTGTTACAACTGCTCTGCACCACAAGTGCACTGAAACCTTCCGTGGTACCTCATCGGCAGCACCCCTTGCATCTGGTATCTTTGCCCTTGTTTTGGAAGCCAACCCTAATCTAACCTGGCGTGACTTACAGCATCTTGTAGTGCATAGTGCCTTGAAGACCAGCCCTCTAGACCAAGGTTGGAAAGTCAATGGTGCAGGAGTACACTTCAACCACAAGTTTGGTTTTGGTCGCCTGAGTGCACTTAATATGGTGATAAATGCATTGAATGCCACCCATGTTTCACCCAAACACATTTGCAAAGTAAAAGGCTTCAACGGTAAGAAGGCATTGATAAGGCGCAACAAGGTACTTGCTATAGATGTGAAAACCACTGGATGTCAAGGTCAGAAAAACAGCATCTCCAAACTGGAGCATGTCCAGTTGACCGTGTCACTCAAGCATAATCGTCGTGGAGTACTCAGCATTAATATAATGTCCCCCATGGGAACATCCAGCAAGCTCTTGTCAACCAGAAGATATGATACATCCACGAATGGGCTGAAAGACTGGGACTTCATGACCGTACACTTTTGGGATGAAAATCCATATGGCAAGTGGATTGTCAAGGTGACGGACAATACTGACTCCATAAATAGGAAGAGGGAAGCAGTTGACATGGAAGAAGAGGAAAAGAAGCAGATAGATGCACGCCGCAAGAAAGCACATAGAGATGAGATCCCTGTCCCAAATGGATACTACAAAGACAAGCGACAAGAGATGAATAGACTGTTGCAGGATTATGATAGTTTTCATGATGAGGTCCGACATGGTAGGTTTGGTAAGGATTATATGAGGGATGAGATAGCAAAGGAGGATCCAGCAGAGCAACTGGCTGGAGTAATGGAGGATGTGGAAGATTTTGGTATGTATGGTGGGGATTCTAAAGACAGCACTGGTTATGTTACAGACTTATCGCTGACACTTCATGGAACTTCATAATGGTAATTTGTTGAGAATGGCATAAGGTATGTAATACACAGGTGAGTTTTTTCTCATATCTTGTCACATTATACGCCAAATTCATAAATGGCTGCCAATTTGAATAACCTATTGCTTTCGCCTCACTAGCCTCGAATACACCCAAAAACTTTTTCACACAAACTCAAGGGTAAAAACAATAGTCACTCAAATCAGGAGCCATTTATGAATTTAAGGGCATTCAAATCAGATATGGCTGCAAAAGTCTTCAGCTTGCCAATTTTGGTTAGCCTGCAAACCCTAGCTTACCCCACTCATGGACTCCTGTAGACTGCAAGCTGGATCCCCAGTGTTTTTTTTATATTTGATTTTTTTGTACATGGGATTCCTGTGGTGCGGGATTCCCCCGTGACACAGGAATCCCGCGTGCCAAAAAATCAAATATCTGAAAAAGTCCACTGGAGAGCGGGCTCCCAGGCTAGGACTCGTTAAATGTTGTCGGCTTCTGCCGGCTACAATTTAATTGTTCCCAAGGTATGAAATTACACACCCTAACAGTTTGATGTATTATAAAACTGCCACTTTGTATGCAGTAACCACATGTGACAAGAATTGCAGAAAGACTCATTTGTGTATTCTGGTGATGCAATAGAGATATTTAATTTACATTCATTTAAAATCTTAAATTTATTGTTGGAATTTCAAGTTCAGAACTTGGTGAGGTGTATATAGTTTTAGCTGTTACTAGAGCTATTAGTAACATAAATCATGTGCCCTGTACTGTAATACCCATACACCTAATTCAGTCAAGGTTGCTGAAGCAGTTGAGGAAATGGGGTGATATGTAGCCTGCAGTGCATTGTGGTTAAGCACCATTAGAAAATATATTTTTCAGTCCAAAGCATGCACTTCAAATGATAAAAGTTTGCTTTAAAGGTGCTTCACGCCAACATTGAAAAACAAATTTGCAGGCTATGACTGCCTTATTTTCACAGTCTATTTCCAAAAGCAGACTTCACTGAATTAGGTATATAACCCAAATTCATATTCATTTGGCAACGGACCCCATCACTGGGAGGGAACAACATTATAGCTGTGTGAATGAGATAAACCTATTACACCCCAAGCTTTTTTTTAGGTCCGTTTTGTATGACAAAAGCACTAAAGGCAGTATATATTATCAAGTCTAGAATATAACAGTTGTCTTAGGGTGGTCTGAAGAAGAAAGACAAACGTAGTCTCTAAATGCAAACAGCAATCTAGTACAGTCAGACTCATGTCCACTCCTAGTTGATGGGACTCCTTGTTGCCAAGGAGTATGGTAAATCTAAAGATTAATGTATTATTAGAAAATCAACTTTCTTTTGAATGATCATTCAGTTCTTATTTTTCTATCCTCCTCATTGTATCAGCAGATATTTTAAGAAAATCCGATTTGGGGGTTTTCTCTTGAAGCTCGACATTGAGCTTTGATTATACCTGTATTCTTGGTTTACATCACTTAACGTTAACTGGTGGCCATGTTAGAGGAACAGAACAAAAGAAAGTGAAGTTGCCTTCTTTGTTCTGCCCACCAGCATGGCCGCCACACTTTTTTGTGATTTTATTCCAAAAGGAATGATTGCAAACCAAGAATAAAATGATTTCCAAACACAATTAAAGGAATGATATGATTAACTTTATTGTATTAGTTAAGAATGGTATCAAAATTATTTTTTATAATTTAAATTTAGCTTTTATCTTTGAGTTGCACTGATTCAAAGACCATGGGTGCGTTCGTTTTAGATCAGATTTTATTCATTTCTTGTCTGTCTTTCAGTAGATCCCATTTCAAATTTTCCTGATTCGGGTCTGCAGCCAACAGAAGGCATAGCTTGATAAAAAAGTATTATTATAACGAAATTATTATTTAAGTAATTATTACTTGAGTGTGACCAATGAACACATTAGAATATTGATATTGCTTGCATGTTACAAATATTTTGGCTTTCAGTTCTAAGCATTAGGTGGACCTCTTGAACTCCCGTATGCAAATTGCCCATGTCAAATTACGTGATGTTTTTATCATTTCAAATGCTTTGCATTAACGTGAAAATGACCGAATAAATTTAAGAATGTTCATATTGTCAAGATCACGTGATTTAAGATTGGCGATTGTGATTTCCTCGTTCGCCGATTGCCTAAGGTTTGCATAAAAAAGAGGTTAATCCTTAAACATAGTAATACCGTATGAAACATGGGGTTAAACTCGTAGTCGAAAGCCGTATTACTATAGTTGTGAACATAACTGTAGTTATGTGTATTATGCTTTCTCTTAAACACGAGGTTCCGGTATAAAAGGGATAACTCCTCCCACCCCGGGGTCCGAGAACAATCAGTTATCAATCAGCTGTCAAAGAGTGAACATCTCAGTTCATCTCTCTGTACCGCGAAATTCAAAATTTAGAATTCAAAACGCATGCAAAAGTACAAATAAATAATTTCCTATCTCTTTAAACTTATATGCCTTTTCATTTATTGCCAAATAATTTTATTCGAACCTATTTCGGACCGAATAAAAGCGATTTTTTATTCTCAGCGGAGTGCAAGACTAATTAGTATTCAAAAGAGCGAATAATATTCTGTGCTGCGAGCAAAAGCCTTTTTATCCGAACCAAATCAGGTTCGAATAAAATTCTTTTGCAAGAAATGAAAAGGAATACAAATTTAAAAAGGTAGGAAATCATTTGTTGGCGTTTTTGTTCGCATTTTGAATTCTAAATTTTGAATTTTGCGGTACAGAGAGACAAAGTGAGATGTTCACTCTTTGACAGCTGATTAATAACTGATTGTTCTCGAGCCCGGGGCTGGGAGGAGTTATCCCTTTTATACCGGAACCTCGTGTTTAAAGAGTTCCTTGTCGAATGTTGGGAACGCACTTTATTTTTAATACCATAGCATACCATACTGCATCCGACACAAAAACGAGAGACTGTTTTTGGAAAGGGGCGCGATTGTTACACCCGCCCTGTTTCCTTCAACATTTAATAGATAAATCTATAGTTGATTGGACGACACAACAGTGGTCCGGTTCCTGATAGATAAGTCTATCCATGGTGGTTTTACACTCATTCTCAGTCAACTGTGCGTTCGCGAATTTGTTTCACGTGCCGCGACTGGTTTTTTATGGACGTCAATCAAACTCGCTTGGTGATTCCCCGCCGTATCGGCCGCATTGAAAGAAAATTATTTCGTACACCGTCAAGAATAAAATGCGTAGAGGTTTCCCTTATGGCTTCAGATGAAGAGTTATTTATCTGAGGGAAAGAGGCTGTTCACACAAAGAGATAACGGACATTTAAGTGTTTGCAAGCCGACGATTCGTCTCTGTCTCTCTGACTATGCAAACACAAAACACCAAACATATATATGAGCCTACGAAAATCGATTCAGCAAATAATTCAACTGGTAAATCCTTGTTCACGTTTCCTTTCCTATGCAAACTTTCATAGTTACAGTTCTCACTTGAATTTGAAGTTTTCACCACGAAATACAGAGATAAGAGGCCTCTGAGCAGGGTAAAAATGATTTGCAGAAAAGTGGCTGTTGTTATTCTCTAACTTTCAGACACATAATTACTCCAGGATTCAGGTCGAAGGTTACTACGATGGACGAGAAGGGCCACTTCAGACTTCAGACTTCAGACTTCAGAGATAATGAAATTGTCTGATTTACCTGATTCCTTTTAGAAGAACCGCACAACACCTGAGATAGCAATATTAGGATAAAGAAGCATATACATCTGTTCTTTTTAATTTACTCATCGTTGTTTTTGTGCCGATATGGGCCGCAAAAATCAGACTTCAGACTTCAGACTTCAGAGATAATGAAATTGTCTGATTTACCTGATTCCTTTTAGAAGAAGCGCGCTGCAAATTTTGGACATATCAGTTGAAAGAATGCAAAGCAGCCAGGAGAGCAGCCAGGAGAGAATGAGCCTGCTCGATATTGGTCCAAATGGTCCGTCTCTAATGACCAGCCTTCACGTTTCACGAATCTCTAGGCCTGTAATCACGAGTCACGTAAGAGAAATTCGTAAAATCACGGGTCACGAGATTTCACGGATCACGGCAATAATTTTCCTGTTTTCACGAATCTCACGGAGCAAATTTGGGGTGAATCACGGAGAACCCCTTCACCCCCCTGTTTAACCTTGTGTGAAAGCTGAAGTGCTAATGAAACAGGCCCGTAGCCAGGGGGTTCCACGCGACAAAAAGGTCACATTTAAGGATTTGAAAACACTGTTTTAGTGACTAAATGGGCCAAACAGAAGACTGCAGTCACTTTGGCATACAGCCAGTTTCGTATATTTGCTTTTTCTAGTGAATTTTGACTTGCGGTTAATACATTCATACCACATTGGTCCCCCCCCCCCCCCAATATCCCATTGTACTTCTGAGCGTTGAGCGTTAGCCCTAGTAAGCGGAGAAAGAGAAAAATCTCTGACCCCCGAGAGGGATTTATCCAATTACAATAAAATGAACTAGTTTATTTAACCGTGAAAAATTCGCTCGTGCCGTCTCCAGTGGATGACAAAACAAATTGTTTAATATTTATACATGAATTGTCAATGCAAGAACTGTCTTTGTAGAAAACGTTTCGGGTGTAGGTGCCTGTTTTTTTCTTGGCGCACGCACTTGAAAATATAATTCACAGCTTTTTTTGTTCAAAAAACTACATTGCGATGCTTGGGCGCAAAGACCCCCCCCAAAAAAACTTTTAGAATGCAGTTTGGATGTATTTCAAGAAATCTTTGACTTCCTAATTATTTTCTAACACAAATACTGCCAGGGATTTATTTCAAGCAAAGTCCATTGAGGAGCTCGGCGAGATCACTTTTTTGCTAAAGCCGGGGAAATACGAGGCACAAAATCCCTCAACTTGTCGCGCAACATTGTTGCGTTGCAAGTCTAATGTTTGTTGCACGTTTTTCATCAAATTCACAACTTGTCACGCAACATTTTGTTTTGATGATCACACATGCGAGACCAAGGCGAATTTGGCCCCTTAGCACTTCATTTCTATTGACCAACCATGCCTTGAATCGTAGGCAAAATGTTGCGCGACAAGTTGTGTGTTTGATGAAAAACGAGCAACAAAGCCAGAATTTGTGTCTCAAAGTAGACCCGCGCTCTACTTCGCGCAACAAGTTTTCACAACCTGCAACAAATGTTTTTGTTGCGCGACAAGTTGTGGCGCGAGATGAAAAACGCGCAACATCGATCATCAACTTGCAACGCAACAATGTTGCGCGACAAGTTGAGGGATTTTGTGCCTCGTATTTCCCCGGCTTAAACAAAGCCTAAAACAACATCATTTGCCCGGGTTTGAGCTACAAATTGTAAAAACAAGACTAATTCAACTTAAATGGACGCGGCTCCCGTTAAATGAATGGTCTAAATTTCAAGCTTTCATTCACGGAAAATTTAGCTTTCTTTTGCGAAGCAACGACGAAAAAAAAACATGGCGGAAGGCGTCTCCCCGCGCTAAAGAAAATGCCTGAATGGCAGCTTCTCTCCTCGCATCGATTTAAAAAAACTAACACCATCCTGCAACCCTGAGAGTGGTTTGTAAACGACGAAAAAAAAAACATGGCGAAAGGCGTCTCCCCGCGCTAAAGAAAATGCCTGAATGGCAGCTTCTCTCCTCGCATCGATTTAAAAAAAACTAACACCATCCTGCAACCCTGAGAGTGGTTTGTAAATGACGAAAAAAAAAACATGGCGAAAGGCGTCTCCCCGCGCTAAAGAAAATGCCTGAATGGCAGCTTCTCTCCTCGCATCGATTAAAAAAAAAACTAACACCATCCTGCAACCCTGAGAGTAGTTTGTATCACATCTACGGTGGCAGTTAGCTCGACAGGCTTTCCACGTCGGAGCTTTTTAAAATATTATAATATAGATGAAGTCTGAAGTCTGAAGTGGCCCTTCTCGTCCATCGTAGGTTACGGTTTCTCTAAGAAAAATCTCACTAGCTTCCACGCGGCGCAAGGGAAGACAAGCTTTCCTCCTCTTGTCTTATTTGAATGAGAATGAATGTTTTCAAAAATTAGCCACCGTAGCAAGCCTTTCCCTTTCAAAGATCAGTGAAACGTACGAGCGAAGTCAAATGGCTTGTTGACAAGATTTGTTAAGAATGTCATAGAAACGGAGTTTGATTGACGTCCACTAAAAACCAGTCGCGGCACGTGAAACAAATTCGCGAACGCACAGTTGACTGAGAATGAGTGTAAACCTCTTTGTTCTATGCCTAGGGAATGGTTTCTCTCTTCGCGGTAACAGCCACATTCCAGGGATAAATCTATCCCTAGAATGAGGCATGTTTTTCCTAGGATAGAGTAATCCCGTCTTTCAGGAACCTTATCCACTCAGGTTTACATGGATGATGGTCAATTGTGCCTCTGCCTTTTCCAACAAAACTGGAACTTAAGGCAACAGACAGAATTGATATTCAAATGCATTGTAATGATATACAAGGAAATAAATTATTGACTGTAAATAAGTGGAAAAACAAGGTTAATGGATGTAATAATATAAATACAAATGAGGGAATACATAAAGTAGGATATTTAGCTTCTATGTTATCTGGTTGTAAATTAACTAATGTACTTCACTAATGGGTAATAAAATCTTCGGGCACTAACTCTTGTGTCTGGTGTTGACTTTACTTGTTCATAAAAACGTTTACCCTGCGAGCAGAGAAGCCTTTTCTTTGTAAATTCTCATGTGCGTTGTTGTTATCTCGACGATAAGCAACTCATCTACGCAAACAACGTGATTGATTTCAACATGAGAAAAGACCGACAGGAAAAAAGCCTCTGCTCGTTGGGTAGAAAAACGTTCTACCAGCCGAACGAACCCCTTGGGGCCAGAAAAATCGGGTTTTTGGTCGCAAAACAGATAGGAAACAATACAAAATGCTATCAATTTGGTTTATATAGTTTTTTTTTGAAAACCTGAGGACAACGAACCCCCTGTAGCTGTTATCAACTTCTTCATAGGTTGAGGTTAATATATTAGGTTAATATATTAGAGCCCGCCCGCCAAAATGCTCATTAGAGCTCGGATAATACACCACAATGCTCGCCAAAGTTATGCATTGAGCTTACGGCTAAAATCGTTGCATCGCGAGCCGCGTATTGTTTTGGCTTTGCTGTTCCGCCATTCAAATCTTATGAGCCAATCAGGTTATTGCACTGCCTCGCCTAGTGTAGTCGCCTGGCTTTCCGTCGCGACGTCTGGTTTTAGTTCAGTACGGAAGCCGATGAGGGTCACGAGTTGTCGCTGCAGAGTTGTCGCTGTTCAGTTGTCGCTGCAGAGTTGTCGCTATGGATCTAGAGGGGGAGGAGAGGGGTGCAAAATTGTATTTATAGCTGTATGACCTATAGGTAAACGTCATTGCTACTTGGGGAAAGGGGGTAAGGAGTCGTTAAGCTGCGGAGCTAGTTGTCGCTGTCGAGTTGTCGCTGCGGAGTTGTCGCTGCGGAGCTGTCGCTGCGTGGTTGTCGCTGCCGAGTTGTAGGTGCGGGGTTGTCCCTGCCGAGTTTTCGTTGTCGAATTGTCCGCGAAGTTTTGCGTTTTTTTTAGCTTCTAATTTCGAAAAATTCTCTGTGAAAATCGTCGCCTCTCCGCCTGCACAGTTTCTTCAAATTTCAATGGGAAAAGCGATTAGGCACGGCACGGCTATAGGCACGGCACAATTAACCGTTAGGACACCGACACGCGACTAACTTTACACTGCAGTCGTACGAAGTGTGCTCCATTACAAATCCAGATGCTGAGGGAATAATAGGATTGCCGTTGGCAAAAAACTGTTCTAATAAAATACTCGAGAGGATTCTCCAAAAGAGTACCACGATCAATTGCAGTTAAGGTTCCGACCGTGATTACGGCGGGTTTTTGTGCATTTTGGAAGAGACAACTCTGAAGCGACAACTTGACAGCGACAACACGACAGCGACAACTCGACAGTGACAACACAACAGCGACAACTCTGCAGCGACAACACAACAGCGACAACTCTGCAGCGACAACTCGACAGCGACAACACAACAGCGACAACTCGACAACGACAATTCTGCTGCGACAAATCGACAACGACAACTCTGCATCGACAACTCGTGACCCTCATCGGCTTCCGTAGTTCAGAGGGAAGCCAGTTGACTGCAATAGGCGAAACAGGGCAAGAGGTTCATTGGTTCAGATATTTTGATTGGCAGAACAGTAAAGTCACGCGATGCAACGGTTTTAGCTTAAGAAACAAAATCACAAGCGTGGAGGTTAGTTGGGATACGCGATATTAATTTGCATAGATTTTGAAGATTGTATTCCTTTTTCTCGGATTGGATTCAGAATTTTCCGCGAAGATTAGTTGCTTAAAGTGGGAATATGCGTGCGATGATCTTTTAAGGCCCGATCACACGGCGCGATTTCAGCTGCGATTTCTGTGGCGATCTCATGGCGATTTCATATCGCGCGGTGTGAACGGCAGGCGATCTTATGGCGATTCTCCTCATCCATACTCCGCATTATGACGTCATAATGCGATCCCTTATCGCGCATGCGCAGCAGACCACTCTTTAAAGTCAATTGTTATGTAAATCAGATACTCGTATAAAACACCACCGTTGGCAGGAATCGTCCTCTTCCTTTTTCGTGCAGAAAAAGCTCAGGTAAGCATACCACTCGGTGATACTCGAGTCTGTTTAAAAGACTCTTATGAATCTATATTCAGTGTCTACCACCTTGAATTTAGATATACGCTTCTAACTCTAGTTTTCTTTTTGTGTCCTTATATCTGTGCCAGAGACCATGGGTTCACCAGCCAGGGACGCGAACGAAGAATTGGAAAGAGAAGAACTACTTTTAGCTGATGGCACTGAGCCTGAATCCAGCGAGTTTTCGCAGAATCAACTGAGGGCTCTCTATCATGGCCTACAGCTTGACAGATTGAGTGCTTCCGTCGCTGAAATTTCTGAGATGTTTAGTTCTTTCAAGAACGCCAGTGATAAACCAAAGGTCTCGGAATCCGGGACGGTTTCTGGCTCTAAGCGCCCGGCTTCTAGCGAATCGCTAACTCAGCCGTCGAAAAAGCCGCGCAACAAAAAGTCCGAGCAAAGTATCTCGGCAGAGGCTGGTGTCAGTTTTGACCCGGCTGCATCTGAATCAGACTCTGATTCTAGTAACGAAGGTGACAACGCAAGTAACTCGGATTCTGACGTGGAACCCTGTTCCATATTTGACGAGATGCTTAATTATGGGCCTAAAGTCTCTGACGAATTAGCGACTAGAGTGAACGACTCATTCACAAAAAAGCCCATTGAAGACAAAATGAAGGCTCTTATCGATAAGTATAAGACGCCAGAAAATTGTACCCTCTTGTGCGTTCCTAAAGTAAACGAAGCTTTGTGGAACGACTTGGAAAGGCCGGCAAAGAGCCGTGACCTAGCACTACAAGAGGTACAAAAGTGTATGCTGAATGCTGCACGACCTTTAATTGAAGCTATTCAGACGACGAAACAAAGTCGTAAAAACAAAACTCATGTAGATACGAAATATTTACTTGAGTGCCTTCGTATTGCATTAACCTGTCTCGGTAATGCATCTTATCAGGCGTCAATGAAAAGACGTGATTTCCTCAAACCAGAGTTGAGTAAAAACTTTCGCTCTCTCTGTTCTTCCTCGCTGCCTCTCACCAAATATTTATTTGGGGATGACCTGTCGAAACAAGTAGACGATATTGCAAAAGCGAATAAGATTACGTCCAAGGTCATTACCAAAAAGCAGAACCAGGCCTCAAGATCCAGTCGTAAACAGGGATCCCGAAATGTCAACAAATCCAATGATTCTTTTTTAAGGGATCGCCCGTCCCGTCGCGGGCGTTTCCGTCCGTCATTCAACAACAGAGCGTCAAATTCAAACCAAACCAACAAGTCCTACAATCAAGACGTGAAGGACAAGCAGTAACTCCAACTAATGTGAGTTCAGTTAGCAAATTAACTATGCATTTTGCTAACTGGTGTCAAATCACCCGCGACCCTTGGATCTTACAATCCGTTCAGGGCTATCGCCTCGAGTTTGATTCAAACCCTCAACAAACAAAGCTGCCTATGGCACCTAAATTTAGTGACGAACAAGCCCACGCAATTGACCTTGAGGTCTCAAAACTTCAGGAAAAAGGGGCGATTGTTCATACGCGTCACTCAAGAGGGGAATTTTTATCAAACATTTTTCTGGTTCCAAAGAAAACAGGTGATTTGAGACCAGTTATCAATCTGAAACCGCTAAACCAATTTGTATGCACAAAGAAGTTTAAAATGGAGACAATAAGTTTTGCTGTTGAACTCATCAACCCGGGTGACTATTTAGCATCCATTGATCTCAAAGACGCATACTTTAGCATCCCTATTCATAATAGTGACCGAAAATATTTGCGCTTTGTTTGGCGTGACCAGCTACTGGAATTTGTCTGCATGCCTTTCGGGTATAGCCTGGCCCCACGGGCCTTTACTAAGATATTAAAACCAGCCTATTCACAACTACGCATGAACGGCGTTAAGGTGTCGTACTACATTGACGACACTTTAGTTGTTGCTCCATCTGAAAAAGCATGTAAACAAAGTATTAAAACAGTAATTGATTTACTCCAATCACTTGGTTTTACAATAAACCTTGCAAAGTCTCGCTTGCGACCAGTCAATGAAATAACCTATTTGGGGTTCATTGTAGACTCACGCTTAATGACCTTGTCATTACCTGACGACAAAATTGTGAGAATTGTAGAGGCTTGTATAAAATTGCGTAATGTAAACACAGCCTCTATTCGCCAGGTGGCCGAAGTCACCGGATTGCTTGTTTCCGCCTTTCCGGCTGTTAGATACTTGCAACTGTTTTATCGATCTGTTGAGGCATGTAAATCGACTGATATCTCTTTAGGGGCCTCATACGAAGATTTTGTTAATATTACCAATGTAGCCCGATCTGATTTAGATTGGATCATTGCCCATATTAGAGAATATAACGGAAAGTCGTTCAAACCGCCTCCAATTACACAAACGATTGAATCAGACGCCAGTAATCTGGGATGGGGCGCACATTACGGTGGCGAATACACCGGCGGTCATTGGTCTGTTAACGAATCAGCAAATCATATTAATTATCTTGAATTGCTGGCTGCGTCCCTAGCCTTGAAATGCTTTGCACGTAACAACGCTCGCGTTTGTCTTAAAACCGACAATACTACTGTCGTTGGCTATATTAATAAAATGGGGGGTATGGCATCACCTACGCTTAATGCCCTCACAAGAGACA
Organism: Scolanthus callimorphus; assembly: GCA_033964015.1. Taxonomy (NCBI): domain Eukaryota; kingdom Metazoa; phylum Cnidaria; class Anthozoa; order Actiniaria; family Edwardsiidae; genus Scolanthus; species Scolanthus callimorphus. The sequence goes on from CM066920.1 coordinate 26,654,563, forward strand.
TATGGTTTTGGTGCCTCAAACGCAATATCGTTGTAACCGCTGTGCATATTCCTGGCGAGAATAATATTCATGCCGATTATTACTCTCGGAACTTTAATGATAGGATCGAGTGGAGCCTGAACCCGACTGTATATCAGTGGGCCACCCAACGGCTACTTATAAACCCCACCCTAGATCTTTTTGCAACACGTTTGAATAGTAAGTGCGAACGTTTTGTTTCTTGGCAACCCGACCCAGAGGCAGTAGCCACAGACGCTTTTACGTTGTCTTGGAGTGATGGTATTTATTATGCTTTCCCTCCATTCAGTCTCATACCAAAGGTACTATCAAAGGTCCAACAAGACCAAGCTTGCATAATGTTGATAGCCCCTGTTTGGACTACGCAGGTGTGGTTCCCGACAGTCTTGAGCCTTCTAGTGGAACGGCCTCTACTCTTGCCGAGGTGGGACAACATTTTAACTCTACCCCACAACAGTGCTCGACACCCTCTCCGCGAAAAGATGCAGCTAGCCGCCTGGCTTGTATCAGGAAAGGACTCAAAGATCGAGGAGTTTCAGAAGGGGCTTCCGAAATCATCCTCAAATCGTGGACTGAAGGTACTCAAAAGCAATACAACCGTCCGTGGGCCAAATGGGTTGGCTGGTGTAACAAATTCAAGGCTGATCCTCTTCAGGCGCCTGTGACCCTATTTATTGACTTTTTACTGGACACTTTCCAGGAAGGCAAAGCGTATAGTACAGTCAATACATATAGATCAGCAGTTTCAATTACAATTAAGTCGGTCACAGGTCGGGATCTAGCTACAGATCATCTCGTATCAAGATTTATGAGGGGACTTTACGTCTCAAAGCCTCCCCTTCCACGATACACTCATACTTGGGACGTTGCCATGGTTACCAAGTATCTCAGGACTTTGTTTCCTTTAGAATCAATTTCACTTAAAGACTTGAGTTGTAAGATAGTTACACTCATTGCCTTGGCTTCAGCACAAAGAGGCCAGACACTACAAGTGCTTGATATTGATCACATGTGCATTGAAAATGATAAAGTTGTCTTTGTTGTTAATAATCGATTGAAAACATCTAGACCCGGGAACCATTCTATTAAAGTTGTGGTTCCAGAGATGATAAATGATAGGGCAATCTGCCCTCGAACACATTTGATAGAATATATTAAGAGGACGGAGAACCTCCGTGGCGATACTAAACAATTATTTGTCTCGTATTGTAAGCCCCATAAAGGCATTTCCACCAGCACTTTAGCGAGGTGGGTAAAGTCCACGCTCGAAAAATCTGGTATTGATGTAAATGTTTTTAAAGCCCATAGCACAAGATCAGCAGCCACTTCAAAGGCGTTTCTTAGTGGTGCCTCTATAAAGGATATTTTGGCTTTAGCCAATTGGTCAAATGAGAGAACTTTCTCTAAGTTTTATAAAAGGGAAATTCCTCATGGTTCCTCTATGGGCGAAATAATTTTGTTGTGATAATACAAGTAAATAAAATATCACTTCTACACTTTTTGTCACATTGCTTTGAATAGCGCATTATGACGTCATAATGCGGAGTATGGATGAGGAGAATTTTAAATTAAACAAGAGGTACACTTACCTTGCAGGATAATTGTAATTCTCCGAGTCCATACGAAGCAATTATGACGTCGGTCCCACCCTTGATGGGCCCACCCTTTATGAATGTGCCAAAAAGGTATGTTATTTTTATTCTTCGCTTTGTTTACTGTGTGCACTCAAAGAAAGAGGACGATTCCTGCCAACGGTGGTGTTTTATACGAGTATCTGATTTACATAACAATTGACTTTAAAGAGTGGTCTGCTGCGCATGCGCGATAAGGGATCGCATTATGACGTCATAATTGCTTCGTATGGACTCGGAGAATTACAATTATCCTGCAAGGTAAGTGTACCTCTTGTTTAATTTAAAATTTCACTTGCGATGTCGCCGCGGCAATTTTTCCCTTTCG